>CM061225.1:70842490-72042490 GCA_030844895.1 Ambrosia x helenae | reverse complement strand
TTACTCTTGATTGTTCACCATTGTGGATGGTCTAAGGGGTGTGCTCACCCTTCTCCCTTGTCCACGTCACCTCAACATCAGATTCCCCCATAAAGGGGGTGGTGCTCCCTTTCCACATTTCTCTTCACTTTCTAACACAGATACACAATATAATATTATTAAAACTCAAAATTAGAGGGGGATTTTCCCCTTGCTCACCAAAATTAGAGGGGGGGGGGGGGTTGTTCCGAAAGGGGGAAGGTGCCATGTAGGCTCCCCGACCTCTTCCCATTCCCACACCCGTTAGCCTAAATAAAGGATGCGTTAAATGTGTACGGTGTAGAACATTGTAATCTGTATTTTATATATTGATGTAAACTGAAAAAAACATAAAGTTAATTTTGTTTTTTAATCATTTCGATTGAATTTCTTAAAAATAAACTCATTACAGAAGGTGAGAGTTCTCGTATATAGTTGAGTTTTTGGTTTTCAAACTAAAAATCAGAATTTGTTGAAATGACGAAAACATGATAATTGGAATGGTTATATCTAGTTTACAAATGAATCCATTTACATCTAGAAATTATACATACAAAACACGAAATCACATATACGTGTAAATGGGGCGAATTCATAAGTTCATTAATAACTTTCATTTTTTCTTCATACAAAACATACTCTTTTTCTTCTAACAAAATATCTCATAACTCATCTCACACTCTTCAACCATAATTCCAATGCCAAATATTTGCATCAAGTCCGACATAATCAAGTAACAAAAATCAAATTCACTACACGAAACACTACAAACAGATTTAGCCCTGTACAATTACAACTAGTTAAAAACTAGCTAAGAAATAAAATTCCATCATACATAACCAAAGTCGATGAACGAAAATCCATTCAACATAAAACCAACATCCACCATAAATCCCAAATCTTTTTTCATTCACATCCTTACTGCTTTACATACATTCACACTAAGGGGCTGTTTGGTAGCCTCTTAATCAACCTCTTAACCATTCAGGTCTGAATCATTCAGCCTTCAGATTGTTTGTTTCAGCATCTGAATGAAATGATTAAATGCTGAACCATTAAGCTAATAAGGGATGCTGAATGATTCGGCTCTTAACCATTCAGACCATCTTAATGATTCAGCACTTAATCAACTAAACAGCCCTAACTTTTCTTCAAAACCAACCCCAAATAAAAAAAGTCCCCAAACACGGTTAGGTTAGGTTTTGAACTTAAGAGTTTGGTATCCTTATTACATTAATAATTAATAATTTAAGTATTACAAAAATTAGGTAAGATTGATGATGAAAGTAAACACCATACACTACTACCATCCACTAATCTTGTCCAACACAAAGTCTCCCTGATCCAGTTTTTCAGAACAAACAAACAAACAAACACACACCCAATTACCCATTTGTCTTCATCTACTTTGGTCTTTGATTGCTTCACATATTCCTCTTTTTTTCTACCTTTGTCTTCAACATGTGTATACACTCACAGTTGTTGACCTAATTCCCAATTCCCCTATATCATCCTTTTCTTGTTTCTAATTTGTAATTCTTTATAAAAATCTCTTTTTTTAAAAAAATAAAAAAATGGGTAACTCTTTTGGGTGTTCAGCTTCTGGTGAAAGATTGGTGTCTGCTGCTAGAGATGGTGATTTTGTTGAGGCCAAGATGTTGCTTGATTGTAACCCTGGTCTTGCAAAGTACTCAACTTTTGGTGGCTTGAATTCCCCTCTTCACTTTGCTGCTGCTAAAGGCCATAATGATGTATGTTTTATTTATTTATTTATTTATTTATTTTATTTTTTTTGATGTGGGTATTTTTTTTTAAATTTATTATTATTTTTGTTGTGTTTTTGGGTTGTAGATTGTTGCATTGTTGCTTGATAATGGAGCTGATGTTAATTCTAGGAATTATTGTGGTCAGGTAATAACTTTGATTTCGATCGTGGTTTCGGAATCTATTTTTGGTTAATTTGTTTTAAATTTGTTGAAATTTATGCTTGTGGTTATGAATATGTATGATTTCTTTGTAAGATAATTAGCATAAATAATTTACTTGTTTTAAGATATTGGACTAAATTGTTATGCATTTGTATGATTTTGAAGACGGCATTGATGCAAGCGTGTCGGTATGGGCATTGGGAAGTTGTGCAAACACTTCTTCTCTTTAGATGCAATGTAAGTTAATGTTTTTATGTTTTATTGTGGCAGGAAATGTAGTTAAAGTGAATAAATGTGTGTGTTATATTTTTATTTAGGTTATGAGGGCGGACTATCTTAGTGGGAGAACCGCTCTGCATTTTGCAGCAGTGAATGGGCATGTGCGGTGCATACGTCTTGTCGTGGCTGATTTTGTGCCTAGTGCTCCCTTTGAAGCTATAGATGCACAAGCGAATGGTGATGGAAGCAATGGGCATAGTCCCAAAAACAAATTTGACCACAGGTTTACATTTATTTAGTTGTGCAGTTATTTATAGTATATACTATATAGGGGGTGTTTGGATTTGCATTATAAGTTATAGTAGATTATCTAATAGCCTCTGGATTAATCAGCTTTATTACTTGTTGTAGGATTCTTAAGAATATTAACATTACATGTGTGCAGTGTCCTCCTCTTGTTTACCTGCGATTTCGTTGTTATAATACTATTTAACAATTATAATTATTGGAATAAAATATGATAACTTGTTTAACAGAAATTATCAAGGAGTGATTTATGAAAAATTATCTTTATAGTTGGTAAAAAAGATTGTCGTAATTAATTTTTTGAATGCTCCAACGACATATGAATAGTTGATAATTTTGATTATTTGTTTATTATCTGTTTGAATAATCAGTATATGTTAAACAATTGAATAGTTGATTATGTTATTTTACAAGTTCATAAGGACATCCAAACATCATCCCCTGCCACACGTTTTACCAAGGTTGCAGAAGGCGCTAGGCGGTTGGTGAGGTCCAGCCTAGGGACTAGGCGAAAATTAGGCGGAATTAGGCGTTTTGGTATTTTATATGTATATACACAAATTTAGGTGTTTTTTGAAAATATGTTAAGATATATACACATAATACTTAGAAATACTTAGATATATACACATAATACTTAGAAATTTAATAAAATTTTTTTTTTTAAAAAATATAAAAATTTAAGAATACCACCGCCTAGGACCGCCCAGACTCCGCCTAATCCCCATTTCGCCTAATTCATCGCCCAGGGTGAAATTCCGATTTCTTCTTCAGCCTAGCGCCTAGGCGGATGCCTAGGCCGCCTTCTGCAACACTTATGTGATTGTGAATTGTGATTATTCTGTTTCACATAGTTATTTTCAAATTGTGGGCTCCAAAGATCCCTGTAGACTAACATTACTACGCTTCAGTGTATTTATTCATGAACATTTAGTTATCTTTCAGTTATTAAATAATATCATCTTTATGGTTATTGTAGTGCATTGGTGAAGTTTGTTAATAAAGCTGCTGATGGAGGTATAACTGCTCTTCACATGGCGGCATTGAATGGGTATGCTGATTGTGTACAGCTGCTTTTAGATCTGCATGCAAATACATCAGTTGTCACATTCCATTATGGAACATCAATGGATTTGATAGGTATGTCGGTTGTTCGAGATCCAATTAATATCGTTTGTCGCTGGACATTATAATTCAACTCATTTTCATTTAAACGGGTCAATTTGGATCTTGCTATTAAATGTGCGCATTACATAATTCGAAGATGAGATCGCATCACTGCAGTTGATGCATGCATCACATTATTCATATGGACGCAGCTGATGCGGTCTGAGGTGCCTTATGCAGTAAACTGGTAGTTGAAAAAATTAGGCCATCGATTGCAATCGGTTTGAGTATTTGAACAAATTATACCTTTGATTGTGACAAATTTTATCAGAGATGGTGAGAATATCTTATATTTTAGTGTCTAAAAGTTAAAAAGTTAAATTATTGTCAATAAATAATTCTTTAGCAACTTTTTAAAACTAACACCTTGCATATGCGATCCGCGCGCTTTCCGTATTTTTGCATTGCACCTCAGCTTTTGGGATCAAAACGCATCAGAGTGCGGCGAGCTTATTTAAAACCAAGATCTGGGTTGTGTTTGATCTCAATTGGGTTTATTTAAATATCTTATCAAAACGAGGACCATGTCGAGTTTTGAAATTGCCCTAAAGTCTAGTTTTATTGAGAGGTGGTCAGCACACTGTACGCTACACAAATTACGACCTTCTACATTGTTTTTATTTGAATAAATAGCTTAGCAATGTTATAGTATTGTTTTGGTAACTTACCTTGTCTATAGAGTAATTTTAAAACCATGAAAAAATAATTGTTTGCTGATCCCAACCCGACATGCCCTGACCCATTTCAATATATATATATATATATATATATATATATATATTGGGAAGTGACTTTTTTCAACCCGAACCCCTATTGACTAATTACTTGACCCGTCCGAGCGCATAATGCGTTGAGGTGATGAGATTGCATCGCTGTAGTTTATGCGATGCGATTCCATGATGTGCATGCAATGAGGCTGACGTAATCTGATGCGGTGCCTTAGGTAGTTGACCATTTGTTGTACAAATTAGGCCAATGATTTCAATGGGTTTGAGTATTTCAACAAATTAAACCATTGATTGAACATATCTAATCAGAGATGATGAAGTTATCTTATATTTTACTGTTTATATGTTAACAAGTTAAAATATTACCTATAAGTAATTTTTTAGTATTTTTTTTTTTATAATGAATGAATCGCATACGTGATGCGCCTCATGCATCACATCGACTTTTGGGATCAAAACACATCTTAGCGCCATGCGCTTTCAAAACCAAGTACTTTGTTCTATGTGTGCCATTTTGATCTCAACATATGTTGTTTTGTAGGAGCTGGAAGCACTCCTTTGCATTATGCTGCTTGCGGTGGAAATTTAAAATGCTGTCAGGTAAACTTCACTTTATCCTGACAGCATTATAACATTGTTTTAAACGTATCATTTTGTTTATTTTAATATCTTTGCCTCAAATTATTCAGATTCTACTTGCAAGAGGTGCTAGTCGTTTAACATTAAACTGCAACGGGTACAGTCATATTTTCTTGTTTCGATTTTTTCGTTTTACTAGTCCCTATTAGCTAGTCATTCATGCGAACTTTTATGCTGTTTCAGGTGGCTTCCTCTTGATGTTGCAAGAATGTGGGGCCGTCATTGGCTTGAACCGTTATTGGCTCCGAATTCTGATCTGGCCATACCCATGTTCCCCCCTTCTAATTATTTATCATTGCCCCTCATGAGTGTACTTAACATAGCCAGGTATTCACACGTTCTTGCTTCTTTTATGGTTGAACTATGTGGGGTTTGATCTGCATGAAAATAAGTTTTGCGGTATGGGATCTATTCTTATTATGATTAACACGGATTAATGTAAAAATTATGTGCAGAGAGTGTGGCTTACAGTCCTCAGGAACGCTTTCTGATGACACTGATATATGTGCTGTCTGCCTAGAGAGATCTTGCACAGTAGCTGCTGAAGGTTTGCTATCTTAGCATGTTATCTGTCTAGATATATATACACACATATCTGTATATTCGATTAATAACCGGTAAACTTGGTTTTAAAAAGCGCGCAGCGAAGCGCATCTAGGCGCCAATCTGTGCGCCTTATGTAACACTAGGCGAGCATCGTACGAAAAGCGCAAGAAAAGTGCGCTTTACGTACACGGGGTGTTTTTGTGCTTACAATTGTTATTCATGTAGCTAAAAATGTTGTACATTTAAGTTAAATCATATATAAACCTTATTTGTATCTATATTTTGGGTAAATGATGCTAAAAACCTATAACATATATAAAAAAAATATATATATATTCGTCTTGCGCCTCGCGTACGAAAAGTCCACCGCTCTTGCGCTTTGCACCTCGGTTTTAGACCTCATCGCTTTTGTGCGCTTTGCGCTTTTTAAAACCAAGCCGGTAAATAGCTTAATAAATATCTGTGATTTTTATTATTTATGAAGTAATATAAGGAAAAGCAAAATATGTTATATTCCCGCGTCCAAAGGAGACATTCAAGAAGGATTTAACAACATAGTTAAATGTGTGTTTTCGATCCATTTAGTTTTGATTTATGATTTGGTCACTTTGGCATATATTCATTTGTAACGGGTCAAATCTAAAAATAATTTTAAACAAAATGGGTCAAGCGGGTTGTCTGGTTGACATAATTTAACTCTTTTTTTTTTTTTTTTTTTTTATATCATATCTGACACTATATATTTTTTTTAAAGTAACCTTTCTATCCTTTAGAATAGAGGAAAGGTTTGCCCTCATTACATGCTCCCTAGCGTGGGATTGTACTGGGTACGTTTGTTTGTTAATCATTTTTTTTTTCTAAAAAATTCTTAAGCAGAAAGTGTTCTGGTTCAACCAAACACAGCCAACCCTTTCAACCCAAACATGTCATCCAACCGACTTGGCCAGCCTAATTTACTGCCTTTAACCTCAACGTTCTTGTTTTCAGGTTGCAGGCACGAGCTATGTGTGAGATGTGCCCTCTACCTCTGTTCAACAAGTAATAACCCGTCTGAATTATTAGGTCCACCTGGATCCATTCCATGCCCTTTATGCCGACATGGCATCATTTCATTCACCAGACTACCTGGTTCTCCCGCAAAAGAAATCAAACTACATCTTTCCCTTGGCTTCTGCACCCCGTGCATGCTTCACCCTCGTGAACCAACCGAGTCTACACCAGCTAGCACTCCCGAGATTAGCAAGAACCGTGTCGCTTCAATTTCACCCGAACTATTCTGCCCCGTCACTTGCAGCCCGTTTCCTTCTGTCGCCATTCCTTTATGCACCTGCAGTGACGGCACATGCCCATCTTCTCAATCAAGAGACGATGAAGCTCGAGGTGGTTCAGACGGGTCACCGTCTCATCGAACCGTGTCAGGCGAGGATGGCAAGTTGGGTTCACTCAGGCTCGAAAAAACTAGCTGCTCGAGCATGTTTTGGGGCAGGAGGAGCTGCAGCCGGGAACAACAGTGTAACTCAGAGATCAATGCTTGATTCATAAAGTTTCGAAATTGGACCTGCTATTGTGAAAGCAATAATGGTGGTTTTGCTGGAATAGTTTGTGATATATAATGATGGTTGGTGATGGTGCTGTTATCTGATTGATGTTATTAGGATGTTTTAGGAGAAAAAAAGGTTTGTAAAAAATAAGGACAAGTGTGTTTGTTGGGGTATATTGTTATTGTTGTAGGATACTACAGTTGGTCACATTTCTACCTGATTGCAGCTGTACTGACATGACATTTTTCTTGTTAAACATTAGCCAATCTATTTTCTTAAATTTATAAAATGTGTTGGGTTCTCATTCTGGGGTCGAAACTCTATATTTTCAAAATTTTCTATACGAATACTATATAATCGGAACTTCTGCGCGAAAATTCGGGGGGGTCGGCCGCCCCTCCCCGCCCCTACTATGCTGCGCCACTGACTGAACTGAACGCTGCAAACCGAATCGTAATGCCCTTTTTTGACCGGTTTACTAGAGTCTATTAATTCGAAACATCATTGCGAAGGATAAAAATGAAATTAGTGCAAATGGTTTAGATGAGCAGGGAGAGGAAAACGGTTGATTACGATGGGTAGGGAAAGAAGGAAGTCGATCGCAGGTGAAAGGAAGAAAAGTTGAATGTGATATGCTTCATGTAGAGAGGTGACAACAGACTGAAAGGGTCGGTAGAACATATAGAATGGATATGAAATTAGGAACTTTTCACCAATGTTTTGAAATAATTACATAACAAACAGATAATTATATCATAAAAAATGGACTATTGGAGTATTGGGATGTTTTATTAAATTTTGGGATTTGAAAATACGACTAGACTACCATATATAATAAACATTAAGTATGTAACTTAAACGACCTAAACGGGCGAGAGTCTACGTTGCCTCTAGCTCGGCTTGATTACAAACTAAGTCAGCCAGGATCAACTCAATTACAAACGAGCCGATTTCGTGCTGGCATTTTTTTTTTCGAGCAAGCTTTAAGCCACAGGCTTTTCAAATATTCTTACGTGAGGCAAGAAATCAATATAAATGTACTGAAAGAGAAAGCGATGGTTTGGTTTTGATTCCTTTGATAACATTTTTTTTATGGCTGGGTAACAAATTAAACAAACCAAATGAACTAAAATCAATCTTTATATTTTATTAAGGAAAATATGTTACTTGTAATAAGTTTTGGTATAACATTTAGTAAAGGGGTGCGCTAAAGCACTTCCTATTTTTACTTTTTACACAGCTTTTCTAAAAATATCAGTTTAAAACTTTTCAAATTTCATCCCTAAAAAAAGAAAATTTTAATTTCTTATCAACCATATTTTTTAAAGTTAAACTTCATTGACAAAGAAACGAGCACCACCTATTGAAGAAACACCAAACTAACAATCTAATAACGACAGTGTTAATGTATGAATATAAAAAAGGACGTGATTCTCATTAATTGATAAGACAAATACAAGACACTGTTATCGGATTATTACAAGAGTTTCGACTATAATCTATTTCTCACAGCTTGTGATATGAATTCTCTCTCTGATAATCGATCCCCTCCTCTGATGACGAAGGTGGGTATTTATAGGCTCATCAGGTGGCCTATGATTGGCTGTGAGAGGAATGGCAGCTGTCCTGTACTATTGTGGCCGTTGTCAATTCTTGTGTTGTCCTTCTGTGATTGGTCCACGTGTCCTGTAATTGTCCTTTTCGTCCTTTCTCATACCTCGTACTGGCAGGTGATCATGGAGTAGGGAATTGACGCCTCTGATTGGCTATGGATTCTGCTCCTGTCGGGTGACACCTGTCCTTTTTGTGGCTGCGTGCGCCGTCTTCTAGAATGCCACGTCACGTTCCTGCGCTGTCGTGTGTGTGGGCTTCTTTCCTGCGCACGCGCGGGTACATATCTCTTCAAGTCCCCCTAGTCCAGTGTGTTGTATGCGTAGTATGCGAGACGCTGGACTCAGAGGTTGAGGAGTTCTTGTTGTCTTGTTTGGCGCATCGGTTCGGCCTCTGAAGCTTGTGCGCGGTGTTATGCAAGTGGAGAGGCTGCGGACGTCTCGTAATTAATGCGTACATCAATGTTGTCAGTCCGCGTGTGTGACGCGACAGGTTGGTAGCCGAAAAGTCTCTGACGGTTGTATAGTGTCAGAGACGTGGTGGGCCCATGGCCTGTTCGAGTCGCCCATTTCTCTTTCTTCCTGTGACGTGTCCGTCACTGGTTGGTGGTTGTTTTCGAATTTTAAACCGTCGATCCACGTGTCTTCCACGTGTGGTTGCCCTATTTAATCCCTCTTTTTCCTTCAATCGGTTTATTTTTCTTATCAGTTCTTTCAAATTCGCTTGTGCTCTTCCTCCTTTCAACTTTATCCAACTTATTTTCCTTTCATAACCTGCTTTATTTGTGAGATTATGGAGCATATTATAAACATTCCTAAGAAGAAACGCGGGGGGTCCAAGAAAGGTGATGATGGATCGAAGAAGAGGCCGCCTCATGCCGGAGAGGTGACGGCCGTTTGGGGGAAAGATGAGTTTCGGAAGTTCAGGAAGGGGGTTGGGTTCCCTTCCTCGTATGGTGTGAAGATGCCCGCCCCAGATAAGACCATATTGCAGCCCCCTGTTGGGAAGGTAGGGTTGTATGCCTGTTATTTCCGCGACTGCAACTTTAGGGTTCCTATTACCCAATTTTTGGGCACTTTTATCCGGGCGGTTGGTGTTCATATCAACCAGATCCACCCCGGCCTGATGTCGAGACTCATGTTCTTTGAGTTTTGTTGTCGTGCACAGAAGATCGAACCTTTGGTGGACATGTTCTTCGTTTTCTACAGCTTAAGTTTTGTAGAGAGTTGGTTGTCCTGCAGGCCGCGTTCTGGGGTCTCCGCCTGCGCTGGGGCCGGAGTGAAGAGCTTCCGGGAGTGGAAACCCAAGTTCTTCTGGATTAACCAGGGGGTTATCCCCATAGAGATGGGTCGGTTGGACCCGGCTGAGGGAATTGGGAAAATTGTGCTCATAGAGTACAAGGAGCAGGAGTGGTTCAAGACTTTGACTAGCCACCCTGTTGACTTGTGTGAGATCCCGGAGACTGGCCTGGTGATGGCGGGGATGAGCGTAAAGTATGACGTCAAGGGGCGCAACCCGCACCTTACTGAAGACGGCAAAGGTTGGTAACTATTTGTCTTTTCTTTCGCGCTTCGCGCAAGTTGTGTTTGGTTATTGCGAATTTACTTTTATTATGTTTGTTGGTTGCAGATGTCGCGTGCTTGTACGACATGCTTATGGGCGGAGATAATATGGGCTTCGCCTTTAGGGAGTTGGCGGACAATGAGTTGTACATCCTGGAGAAGGCGTGGGACACACTCATGCGTCCAAACTTGGACGATGCGTCGCGGGAGCCTGCCCAACCGCAGTTGTTGATTACTGAAGCAAGTGAGTCTTCACCGCTTTATGAGAATCCTTCGCCTGTCAACATGTTCATGCGGACGTGTTTTACTTTAATTGTGATATCTAGTGATGAGTCTTCTGACGCATCTATGCTTTCGCCACTTCCGTCGTCTGCAGGCGTTCAAGACCCGCAGCTGTCTCCTGCGCGTGTGGAAGATGACTCTGGTGAGGAGACAGAGGAAGACGACTCCCTTGTACATCGCATCATGCGTCCGCAAGCGGATGCGGCTGAAGGTGAAGACTATTCTTTCGTTTTAAACCACGAAGTGGTTAATAGGTATTTCCAAAATTATCAGCCTTTTGAACGAAGCTACGTTGAACTTTTAGATGCGTTCGTGCAAGGGGAGTCGGTGGAGAAGCTGGCTGGAGAGGCTCAGAGCGCGGTGGTGACTAAACCTGTTTCCGCGGGGGTATCTGAGGCTGGGCCTGTTGCTGTTGATGCGCCTCGCCCTAAGAAGCGGTCTAAGCGATCAGGCGGTAAAAGGAAGAAGGTCGCCGGGGAGCCAGCATCGCCTGTTGAAAAAAGGATTAAGCTGGGCGACCTTGTCCATTCCGCGGAGGAGAGTTTATTGGGTAAGTGTTCTGTCTTCCTTTGTTTATGCAGTTTAACTTTTTCTTTGTTACTGACCCTTGGTGTTTTGTTTTTGCAGCGGATTTGTTGAACACTAGCGCGGCGGAAGACGTGTCGATTGCCCCCATAGCTGAGGGTTTTAATATTGAACCTGCAAGGCCGACGTCTCCCGCTGTGCAAACTGAAGAGCCGCCGCATGTGGAGTTGCAGGGTGATGTTTTGGCAACTTCTTCTCCGGCGCATCAGTCACCGCCCTTGCGTCAACCCACACCTATGCGGGAATCAACGCCCGCACCTTTGCCTATGCCTCCGCGGTCGCCGACACATGCGCGACTCCCCATCCCAGCTCAGGATATTCCAGAGGGTGGTGAAGGTCGGGTGTCGCCGACCGATATCAGCGAGGGATACGATCATGGTGTGGACATGACTGTTGATGATGACGAGGAGAATGAGAGGCGGGTGATAACGGAGCCGGGGCCTAGCTTTTCGAGTGCCCTTCCTGCTGGGGGCAGTGAACCGGCCGCTGGCATATTTGTGCCTAGCTGGACTTTGACACCGGCCACCCGGTTTTTGAGTGTGGAAGAATGTCGCCAGTTTTTGGCGAACGTTGTCCCTCCTGCTGAGCGCGACTTTCAAGCTACGCGTCCGCGCGGGGAGCTCATGGATGACCACATCCTTAGTGTGGCCAACATGTTGTCTACCTCAGCAGAGATTGTGCGTGAATGGGGGTTGATGGCGCACGACCGCCCCAAGTTCCATCAGGATTTGCAGCGAGTCACTGAGGAGCGCGACCGTATGCACTCCGAGTTGAAGCGTGCTAAGTGGGATGCTGCCACATTCCGCGAAGAGCGTGACAAGCTGCAAGCGCACATTTCTGATCGGGAGGAGCAATGGAAGGTTGCTTGTGACAAGACCAATGCGAAGATGGAGGCATCCAAGAAGCGCATTGCTGAAGTTGAGGTAGAGAAAGAAGATCTCTACAAGGAGTTGGATGTGAAAGGGAAACTTGTGAAGCAGCATTATGACAAGTTGCTTGAGGCCCGTGACCTGCTGCGAGAGAAGGATAAAGACATTGAGCAGTGGCGGGAGTCGCACGAGGGGTTAGACAAGGAGAATTTGTCCTTGCAGCAAAAGATCCTTGTGTTAGAAGGGCAGTTGATGGATGCCCAAAATGAGAAGGAAATTGCTGAAGAGGATCGTGCGTGGGTACTTGGCCGCTGTGTCCCTGAGGTTTGTTTTTGTGCTTATGTCTTCTTATCATTTTATGCGTATACACTTACGAAACATGCCTTTTGATTGTTTGCGCAGGTTGCTTATCATGTGAAAAACTGTGCCCAGACGCGCCAAGCCGTGGCCGCGGTGAACGCTGCCGCGAAGCTGGTGGGGCGCAAGGCTGGATTTATTGAAGGCTATCAGCACGCGCAGGCTGGCAAGCCGCTGGAGCAGTTCGCGCTGTATAAGCTGGATTTGGATGTTGTGCTCGCTAAGAAAGCCGCTGAGTTCGATGAGCTGAAGTATGAACTGATTGACTTCGTCGTTAGCCATCGCGATCGGCCAAGTTGTTTCGAGCTCAAAGAGTCATTTGATAAACAAGGCTTGACGCACACGCGGCGCGAGTATGCTATGAAGAAGATGACTGCGGCTGACTTGGGGCTCGGCGAGCAACCGGGATGTAGTGAAAAGATGGATTTGTCGGGATCGGATGAAGACGATGATTTCAGCGATGCGTCTTCGGAGCCCAAGGAATGAAGCTGGATGCTGCTTGTTCATTTTATTCTTCCATGCCTGTTTGTTAACGTTTGCCATATTTGTAATATTGACCTGTTTTTGGAGATGTATATATTTTTGTTTTTGAAACTTGGTTGGGCAAGTAATGTGTTTTTTTGCTAACGCGTAGCATATGTTTAAGTGTAAATTTGAATCAGACTCATGTGATTTGCTTGTATTTAGGACATCGTGTTTAAATCATGCAATGCTTAAGGTGCGCGTTGCATCTTAACCATGCAGCGCGCATTTTAAGGAAGTTGCAGAATTCTCGATGCAACCCCTAGGACATTGTATCTTAACCATACAATGTTTAGGGTGCGCGTTGCATCTTAACCATGCAACGCGCAGTTTAGGGAAATTGCAGATTTCTCGATGCATTTTCCAGTTTAGGACATTGTATCTTAACCATACAATTTTTAGGGTGCGCGTTGCATCTTAACCATGCAACGCGCAGTTTAGGGAAATTGCAGATTTCTCGATGCAATTTCCAGTTTAGGACATTGTATCTTAACCATACAATGTTTAGGGTGCGCGTTGCATCTTAACCATGCAACACGCAGTTTAGGGAAATTGCAGATTTCTCGATGCAATTTCCAGTTTAGGACATTGTATCTTAACCATACAATGTTTAGGGTGCGCGTTGCATCTTAACCATGCAACGCGCAGTTTAGGGAAATTGCAGATTTCTCGATGCAATTTCCAGTTTAGGACATTGTATCTTAACCAGACAATGTTTAGGGTGCGCGTTGCAGCTTAACCATGCAACGCGCAATTTAGGGAAATTGCAGATTTCTCGATGCAATTTCCAGTTTAGGACATTGTATCTTAACCATACAATGTTTATGAGAGTAAGTGCATGTAAAGTAAAGGAACTGCCATATTTCATTTCATAAGTTTGGCGCGTCGGACTTTGTTACATCACAGGATAGGATTACATATAGCATTTTCGTAATTGATCCGCGTTCCATGTGCGGGGAACTGGTTTTTCTTCTAAGGTTGAGAGTTTGTAGGCTCCCTTGCCAAGGACCTCTTGTATGCGGTATGGCCCTTCCCAAGTTGGGGCCAATTTCCCTTTGGGGAAGGCGCCGCTGGCTTCGTTGTTGCGTAAAACAAAATCCCCTTCATGGAATGTGCAAGGCTTGACCTTCTCGTTGTAATACTTTTCCAACTTTTGCTTGTAGTTCACTTTTCGTATTGCTGCGCTTTCTCGGCGTATCTCTGCCAGGTTTAAATTCGTGCGCAACTCTCGATCGTTGTCTGTTATGGTTGCTGATAGGACTCTTGCAGATGGGCATCCAATCTCCGCGGGTATCATGGCTTCAGAGCCGTATGTGAGGCTGAACGGGGTTTCACCGGTGCTCGTTTTTGTTAGAGTGCGATTGGCCCATAGCACGCTCGGTAATTCCTCTGCCCAAGCCTTTCCTTTGGTCCCCAGTCTCGACTTGATGCCCTCGACAATGCTTCGGTTTGCACGCTCGACCTGGCCGTTTCCCTGAGGATGCGCGGCCGAGGTGAATGTGGGTTGAATGTGCAAGTCCGCATACCATTTTAGCAACCCCTTGTCCGCAAATTGGGTCCCGTTGTCTGTGACAATTGACATAGGTAACCCGAAACGGCAGATGATGAACTCCCAGATGAACTTCTTCACATGATTGGCCGTAATCTCAGCAAGTGGCTTGGCTTCGACCCATTTGGTAAAGTAGTCAATGGCGACTATCAGGAATTTTCTTTTGCCTGTCGTCATTGGGAATGGTCCCACCAAGTCGATGGCCCATTTCTGAAATGGCCATGCTGAAGTTACCGGGATGAGATCGTTTTTGGGCGTAGGGTGTTGGGGGCATGGCGCTGGCAAGAGTCGCATTTGCGGATGATTTTTAAGGCGTCCAGGTGCATGCCTGGCCAGTAATATCCCGCATTCATAATCTTTGCGACCACCATGCGCGGCCCAGCGTGTATCCCGCATATCCCTTCATGTATCTCACGCACCAGGTAGTCCGCGTCAACCGCATCCACGCACCGCAGTAATGGCCCCAAGTATGACTTCCGATAGAGTATGCCATCTTGCATTTGGTATTGTAGGGCTTTTTGTTGTATCTTTCTGGCCTCGGCGCGTTGTTTAGGCAGCTGTCAACACCCGTTTGGATGACATTGACTTCCTTAGGTGGAACAGACGGTTCGCTTAAGGTTTCAACTCGGACCTCTTTTGCTAAATGGCTGAAACTTGTAGATGCCATTTTGCTTAGAGCGTCCGCCGGCTTGTTTTGGCTGCGTTTAATGTGGTCGATGGTGCAGCTAGGAAAAGCGGCCATGAGCTCTTTGGCTCGCTGGAGATACATGATCATGGAAGGTTCTTTTGCTTCATATTTCCCAGTGATGTGACCTGCTACCAACATTGAATCGACATGTGCGAAGATGTGCTTTGCGCCCAGTTTCTGCGCGATACGTAGTCCGGCGAGGAATGCCTCGTATTCAGCCTCGTTATTGGTGGCTTTGAATTCGAGTCTGATCGGATAGGTGAACTCTGCGCCCTCCGGACTAACTAGGCGTATCCCCGCACCTACACCGTCTTCGTTTGAGGCCCCATCTGTATAGAGGTTCCAAATGGCTTTCTCATCACACGTTGGATGCGGGTCTTGTTCTGCTTTGCACTCTTCAACCTTTTCTTGTGGTACCTCCGCTATGAAGTCAGCTAATATCTGTCCTTTGATTGCTGGGCGTGTTTTGTAGTGAATGGTGTGCTCGCCCAACTCGATAGCCCATTTTGCTAATCTTCCGAAGACCTCCGGCTTTGATAGGACGTTGTTTAGCTTGTAGTCGCTCAACACGTTGATGGGGTGGCCCTGGAAGTAGCGGCGCAATCTACGTGATGCGTGAACGAGGGCTAATACTAGCTTCTCCATGGTGGTATACCTTGACTCTGCGTCTGTCAATACTCGACTGACATAATAAATAGGTGTCTGAACCAACTTCCTGTCTACCATCAATACTGCGCTCACCGCTTGCTCTGTGGCGCATAGATACATCGTTAATGGCTCCCTAGGGAGCGGAGCGGTGAGTGTCGGTAAGTCCATCAGACATTCCTTCATCTCTTGAAAGGCTTTCTCCGCCTCTGCAGTCCATTTAAAATGGTTCTTTTTTAGGCAGTTCTTTAGCGTTTCGATGAATGGGATGGATTTGCTTGCGTGGTGCGACAGAAATCGGTTGATTGCTACTAGGCGCCCGTTCAATGTTTGAACTTCTTTCAGGGTGGATGGGAAGGGCATTTGCGCGATGGCTTGTATTTTTTCCGGGTTTGGCCTGAAACCATCTTTAGTGACCACCACGCCCAGGAACTTTCCCTCTTCCATCCCAAAGGCGCACTTGCTTGGATTCAGCTTCATGTGGATTTCTTTCAAATGCTTGAAGGTTTCTTCGATATCTGTTAGCATTTGATCCTCTTCCTTGCTCTTGACGACTAGATCATCCACATAGACTTCTAGGTTTCTCCCGATCTGTTTGGCAAATGCGCGGTCCATTAACCGTTGGTATGTGGCCCCCGCATTTTTTAGGCCGAATGGCATCTTGGTGTAACAGAAAACCCCCTTATCAGTGCGGAAGGCTGTTTTGTCTTCGTCCTCTAGCGCCATCTGGATCTGATGGTATCCTTTGTACGCATCTAGAAAGCATTTGAAACGAAAAGGCGCTAGGGAGTCTATCTTCAGATCAATCTCCGGCAAAGGGTAGCAGTCCTTTGGGCATGCCTTGTTGAGGTCTGTGTAATCCACGCACATCCTCCATCCACCATTGCTTTTCTTTACCATTACTGGGTTAGCAACCCAGGTTTGGTACCGTGTTTCCCTTAGGATTCCGGCTTTCAACAGCTCTCCTACTTGTTCATTCATCGCCTGTGTTTTCTCGGCACCCATGCTTCGGCGCTTTTGCGCGATGGGTTCGACAGAGCGATATGTGCTGAGTTTGTGCTGGGCGAGTTCGCGTGGGACGCCAGTCATGTCTGATGGCTGCCATGCGAACACGTCCATGTTCTTTCGGAGAAGCTATTTTAGTTTATCCCTGATGCCTTCTGAGATTGCTGGTCCCAGCGTGATGGTTTGGTCAGGGAATTTGATATTCAGGATCCACTTTTCTGGCTCTGTGCGCGGGCATGACTTTAGCATCTTGGCCGGATGGGACTCTGTTGTCATGGCGCATTCTCTGTTAGCCCACACGATTGCCACACCACTTGGGGTGGGGAAACCGATTGCGCCATGGACTGTAGAGGTGACCATGTTATATGAAGCCATAGAGTCTCGTCCCAGGATGATATCATACTTGGACTTCGTCGGGATGACAAGGAAGGTGACTTCTTCAGTTCGTGAACGCCCATGTGCTCCCAAGGTGAGGGGGAAAGAAATTTCCCCGAGCGGGGTCACGACTTCGTTCGAAAATCCCATGATTGGGGAGTTGATAGGACACAGCCTTTGCTTGTCTTCCTCGTCCAATAAGTCGAAACATTGCCCGTACATGATATCTGAGTTGCTGCCGGTATCCATGAAAGCTCTGGTAGTTCTGTAGTGGTCGAAGATGGTCGTGACAATGATTGCCCGCGTAGCGGACTGGCCGCCTTTGACCACCGGGAAGCACACTTGCTGCTCTTTCCATTTTGCTGTGGTTTCTGGCTTTCGCTTTTGAAGTCGGTACCCACTGCTATGTATCATCATACTCACATTTTTTATCTTTTTGGGCGGTGGGCCCGCTATTTGTTTACGCTCCACATTTTGCAGCAGATGTCCCAGCTTACCGGTTTTCAGCGCATCTTCGATTGCTTGCCTCAGTTAATAGCATTTGTCGGTGTCATGGCCAATGTCTTGATGGTAGGCGCAGAACTTGTTATGGTCGAGCCCTTCCCTGCGCTTGATGACTTTTGGTTCCGGGAAGTCAACATTTTCTGTGGCTAGGACTTGCGCTGGTGTTTTTGTTAAAGGAGTCCAGTTGTTGTGACTCCGCCTATCGGATTTATGCACAAGCGACGTGTTGTGCGGATATTCTTGGGGTGCGGCGGGCTTTGTCACTGTCTGGTTGGTTCCTTGGAGCCTTGTCCAGACATTCCCTTTTCCCCTTCGCTCATTCCTATTATTTCTGCTGCGCACTGCTTGTGCTTGAGTGTCCGTGTACTGCGGCGCTTTAATTCTGCTCCAAACAGAAAGTTCTCTCTCGGTTTTAGCATAGTTCTTTGCGCCGCGCATGATCTCTTCCCAGGTGTTGGGCATGCCTGTACATCCGGCTAAAGTGCGGATCAGTGAGTAACACCTCACTCCTTGGGTGAATGCTGCTTTCATAAGTTCGAACCCAATCGGTCCGATCTGCAAGGCCTCTCGATTAAACCTGGTGATGTAGTCTTCGATGGATTCATTCTCACGCCTCTTGACTTGCAAGATGTCTGTGGAATCGCGCTCAATCCTCTTGTTTTGGCTGAAGTGGTCTGAGAATTTGTCAGTCAATTCTTTCAGATTGTCAATCTTGCCGTTTGGTAGGCTGTCGAACCATACTCGCGCTGCGCCCGTAAGCGTCTGCGCGAACATGTGACACCATGCTGGTAGGCTCCACCGCGCGCATTTTCCTGCGATTTCGAAGCTTCTCAGGTGGTCGTCAGGATCGCCGGTGCCGTCGAACTTTCCCAAAGTACTTGGGATTTTTGTTCGTGCGGGCAGCGTGGCAAGCGCGATGCGCGGTGTGAACTTTGATTTTTCACTGAATGATGGGGGATAGTAGGGTTGTGTGAGATCGTCCTCGCCGGACAACAAGTGTGCTCGATCAACGGTGTTGGTCAAGTACTGGCTTGTGTCACGTTGAAAACGACTCTGTGACTCATCGGAGTCTTCCCTCCAAGTTGGGTCAGTGATATGATTGCTTCCGCCGATGTGTCCCACAGCTCTGGATGGCCCTTCCGATATGGTGACAGGCCTTCCTTCGCTGAAGGACAGAGCGCGAGATGCTTCTCTCAGCTGTTGTTCTTTAAGCTTGTTCATAAATGCTTGTTTCAGAGCTTCTTTTTGTTGCGCATACCACACCTCCGGACTAACCATCGGCGCGGTGTGACCAGCGGGTGAAGCTTGAACATTATCAGTTGCAAAATGAAACGATGGGGTTTGCCTTGTCCCGGAGGACGGAGTGCGGCCCATGTCTGTGCCGTGAAATTGCTCCTCCTCATGGCTGTCGGGCTGGCTGGTGTTTGCCTAAGCAGTACCAGTGCCAGACATGCCCGTTGGGGAGTTTATTGTTGTTGGTAAAGAACTCATGACTGTTTTTCTGAGAAATACAAGTTTTTTAGTTGCTGTTCTTGATAACTCGTCCCACGGATGGCGCCAATGAAGAAACACCAAACTAACAATCTAATAACGACAGTGTTAATGTATGAATATAAAAAAGGACGTGATTCTCATTAATTGATAAGACAAATACAAGACACTGTTATCGGATTATTACAAGAGTTTCGACTATGATCTATTTCTCACAGCTTGTGATATGAATTCTCTCTCTGATAATCGATCCCCTCCTCTGATGACGAAGGTGGGTATTTATAGGCTCATCAGGTGGCCTATGATTGGCTGTGAGAGGAATGGTAGCTGTCCTGTACTATTGTGGCCGTTGTCAATTCTTGTGTTGTCCTTCTGTGATTGGTCCACGTGTCCTGTAATTGTCCTTTTCGTCCTTTCTCGTACCTCGTACTGGCAGGTGATCATGGAGCAGGGAATTGACGCCTCTGATTGGCTATGGATTCTGCTCCTGTCGGGTGACACCTGTCCTTTTTGTGGCTGCGTGCGCCGTCTTCTAGAATGCCACGTCACGTTCCTGCGCTGTCGTGTGTGTGGGCTTCTTTCCTGCGCACGCGCGGGTACATATCTCTTCACCTATCTTCCAAGGTGGAGAAGGGAGGCCTCAAAGTTACAACATCGCTAGACTGCACCATTCCTTCCAATCCATTCTACCATTTTTTCTATTTTTAAACCATAAAAAACTAATCGCCTTTACATCTGAAATCACCTCAGCGACATTGGGTCTCTTTTGATCAAAGAAGAATTTGTTGTGAGCTTGCCATATCTTCCAGCAACAAGTCATTACCACTCCTTTAATAATCTCTTTTCTCCTAGCCGATAACCCATTAACCTTGTGCATATCCGCCAAGTCCTCCACACTAAATGTAATGAAATTTGGAATTCCACACCATCTAAGAACACCTTCCCATACTCCCATTGAGAAAGCACATCCAGTGAATACATGATCGATTGTTTCCTCCCCACTCTCACAAAGAACACACACCGTGGAGTTGATGTTAACATTTCGTCTAATCAATGCCGTTTTAGTAGGTATACTATCCATTAAAACTCTCCACATATGGATGTTGCATTTTTTCTGGAATCCAGTTACACCTCTCTATAATCTTGCCATTAGCCTCATTCCTCGAATCGACTATCCACTTGCGAACAACCGCCACCGAGTAATTACCATCTATAGCCCCTTCCCATCTCCAAACATTTGGCCGCTGTCTTCTCGGAAGTTGATTCAGCAAATCAGCCATGCTTTCCACTTCTGAACCAAGTTCCTGCACTGCAGTATTCGACTTCCAATCCCAAACCAGTTGTATACCATTATTCGACCAAATTACTCGATCATTAACCTTACATTTTTTTCTACTTTCTAGCTAGAACAAACTGTGAAATCTGTCTTTCAAACAGTAATCCCCCACCCACTGATCTAACCAGAACAAAGTCGATGACTTGTCACCCACCGAACTTTTAATTAAGCCATTATAAGAATGCCCGTTCACCTTCAATTTATTGCCTTCTGAGACTATATTCTTCCACACAGAAGTGAACTTCCTGTTGACTGGAAAAGCTTCCCACTTCCTTTTTGTCACACCACGTCAACGGCGGAAACACGTGGCGCAACGCTCGAAAGCATATCAAAGTCAAGATTAACACAAACCCTATTTAATTAGAAAAGATCATTTTATTAAGATGTCGAAAATGAGTTCCTTGTTACAATATTTCACCAAGCAACATACAAGAAGTTCATAAATGGGGTTTTTCAATCCAATTCCCAACCCAGTGGGAAAATATTGATGAAATCCCGACATGTATCCGACATCCCATATTCCACCGCACTAGCCTCATATCTAATTAGCACTTAGTTACCTGAAAGATATGTTTAAAAAGACGTCAATATATAAAATATTGGTGAGTTCATAGGTTTTAGTTTCATAACAACAACATTTTTACAACATGTGCGGAACCAGCACATTTTGTGGCCTTTGTAAGGAGTGGCTAGCTCGTACAAAACTATGATGATGAGCAATCCCTTGAGCCCATAACCAAACCAAGACTAATAAATATGCCCCGCTTGTACAAGTTGTTTCTCGGCAATTAGCAACTTAGTTCAGAATATGTGCACCCCAGGCATACGCCGATGCATAATCGACGCTATCGATTAGGGGTGGGCTTTGTCAGTCACCAATAGTACTATCCAAATATTCCTTCGGTTTCATGCCCTTGAATTAATGGTTACAGTAGCGAGGACTCAACCCCGAGTGGCAAACACACAACAAACCTTAAGTACTCATCGTGCCACTCATCACATTTTAACCTTTGAAAACATTTCAACATGTGACAACATTTGACAAACATATCTTTCCCCCAAATAAAACAGTAAAGAGGGGTCGTGAAACTCACCTGAAGCACGGCGTACAATCAAATAGCAGAGAATAGCAAGTCCGAGGTCAAGCACCTACGAACGTCCTAGTGCGTGTAAGTCACTAAGTCTATAGCGTGTGTTTTTCCGCCAAGTTGTACACCCAACTAGGGGTGAGCATTTCATCAGAACCGACCCGACCCGTTACAGAACCGACCCGACCTGATACCCGACATTGATATAAACACAGAACCGAATTGAAACCCTAATCCTAGGTTCGGTCATTGGTCCATGGACCTACGGTTCCCTCGGTTCTTACTTCAAAACCCGACCCGAAGATAAAGCATCCAATCCTCTTTATTACCTGTGTTAGAACTAAAGAGAGTTTTATTTGTTTAACAAACCGTATCTCATAGGTACATCGGTATTAATTTCTTCGAGAAATACAAAGAGTTGTTTAATGGATTCTGGGGAAATGAATTAAGTACATAACATGGTGTTAGCCGGTTAAAATCTTCCAGAACTCAATTTGATAATGTTCTTTCAAAAAAAATCACTTCAGGCTCATACATAAATAATTTCTTTCTTCATGTGTTTTGTTTGCTATTCAAAGTTTTACATGCACATAGTGTTGGATTTGGGTAAATACTATTTATATAATACAGTAAACTAACCCAGCGAGTCCCATATGTTCCGTATTAGGTGATCCTGGACTAGGAAAAAGTCAACTATTGCAAGCAATATTTAACACCAAACTGTTTTATTTTCAATTTTTACAAATACCCAAATTAATTAGAAGTTTAGAAGTGCATGTAATAAAACCGAAAGGAAACTAATGGATCGAGCATGGACTGTTTTGACCCATGCATATACCATCTGATTGCACTTAATTCGGCAAAAGTTTGCCAAATTCTAACTTTTCGGTCCATCATTCGGTTCTTGGTTTTTCATTGTTTTTGGACCGACCCGACCCGAAACCCGAAATGGGTGAAATATAGGGACCGATTCAAGGACCTATAGTACAGACCCGGTTCGGGTCTACTAAAAAATCGGGTCGGTTCTCGGTTTTTAGTCGGTTCGGCCCATTTATGCTCACCCCTACACCCAACTCCCAAAACCACCATTTACTTATAATTCCCCGTTTAATTAAACATATGTCCTAGGTCCGTTAATGATGGATTACCCTCATTACAAGTTACACTTATACTTCCATGAATATTAATTAACTTGTATAATATTGTTCTCGACTTGACTCACTTGATGTATAATTATTTTTCATTTAAATAATTATACTAAGATCTTGTCAATCGATATAATATTTTTCAACACTCGACTCGACTCACTTTACCGTATATTTATTTTCCCATTAAATAAATATACTAGGATCTTGTCGACCTGATATAACATTTCTATTACTCAATTCGACTCACTTTTCCGTATATTTACTTTCCCATTAAATAAATATACTAGGATCTTGTCGATTTGATAATATATTTTCATTGTCAAGTCCATATGCTCGTTTTAAACGTTTAATCGTTAGATTATTTACGTTATTGTCTCCCACGAATAAGTTTCCAACACTTAGAAAAGTGTTATGTATTTTCACCCAAATTATATATTTTAAGTCCTTAAAATATATGTTCTCATTTCCCATTAGACGGAATAATACAAATACTTATTCGTCCGTTTTTACGTCTTAGTCCGTTAACACGTCGTAACACGTCCATATCCGATTCACTTAATCTTGTATATATTTTGTTAATTTTTCCAAGTTTCCAACAATATGTATTCTTGAAATTATTCATCCTTTAGTTTCTACATATTTTTACTTGGAAGTTTATAAATACATTTGTATTTTTAATACAAAGACTTGGTAACTTACACATAAAAATGCTCCAACACTTTTATATTCCCATTTATATAAAAGTGTTCATTTTTATACAAGTTTTCACCAAGTTTTTATAAAAATATTTTTATACAAGATATACACTTGTAAATTTGCTACCATTTACACAACCCACCTTGGAAAGTTAACATTTTACACCTTTGTCACCAAACTTTTCAAAGTTACATTTTTAGATGCAAGTTTCTAAAAATGACATTTTATGTCCCTTAACTTCTAAAGTTGCCAAAATAGTCCTTTAACTTTTAAAAGTTACCTTTTCTTCCTAATCTTTCAAAAGTGACAATTTTCTACTAAACTAGTAGCTTTATTATGTCAACTTTGTCATGATAGATTTTTAGTATGATTCAACATTATCCAAAGTCCATAATGACCTCATTAAGAACAATAATGTGTGTATTTGTGTGTATTATGTCCATTTTATCCAACTTGATCACTTTATGTCCAAATCTTATAATATGTAAACTTTATATTTTACATTTTCTCACAAGATCATCACAATATTAGGTCTTAGATGATCATTTTAAGATGATCTAAACCACTTTTAAATGTATTCAAGTTACATTTACAACCTTTGCTTTGATCATCATTTTAAACATGTGTATGTGTATTTTATAACTTACAAAAATAATATAACATCACCATCTAAACCCACGACCCATGTATTCTTTTTAGAACATCCATTTTGTTAAAAGAAAATCATTATATCTTTTGTTTAAAACCATGTTCCAAACCCTATGTACAACTTGCTTTAAAAACATAAAAATATAAACTTTCAAGAACCAAAGCAAGATCAAGAACACTTACAACTAGCACAAGGCTAGGGAAGCTAAAAACACTTGATTTTGAAGTGGTTTAATGTGTTCTTCCAATGTGATTTAGCTCCAATCTTGATAACACACTTTTATCTTATGTAAATGGGTTTGATCATGGATGAATTTTGATGATTAAACTTGAAAAATGGTGGGTTGTGGGAGCTCTAAAGCTCACGGCCAAAGAGGAAGAAAAAAAAGGAGTTTTTCTTTTGATTTATCAAGTGTTGAAATTCTCATGCTCTTTTATAACTCATCCAAGATTACATAAGATACATCATATCTATCTTAGATCTCCTAATCCCTTAAAACATGGAAGGTAGTACTCTAGCAATCTTGCTAGATATGAATGTGGGTGTGTTGGCCGATTTATTGCAAAGATTGGAAGATTTTTAGAGATCTTACAAGGACACTACAAATCCATGCTAGATCTCACATACCACACTTGTAATCTTTATAATATCTTTGTGTATTTGTTTGTGCAAAAAAAAAAATTTTTTGAGTATGGTTAAGGGATTGGGGGACGGTTGGGTTTGGATGTTGTGGGGGTCCATTCACCAAAAATATCTACTAACTAGTGTGTTAAGATTTAAACATAAAGTTCGGGTTTCGTTCGGGTTTTATTCGGATTTTAATTGTACGTTATTTGGACATTATATTAGCCTCTAATAACCCTTAAACATAGCCTAGTTTAAGTGTTGGTTGGTTAGTTAGGCTTTCGTTGGGTAAAATTATAAGTTATACTTGTATCGGGTGCGGTATGCGCACTTTATTCGTTACCGGGGGATTTGTATTTAAAGTTTTCACTTATGGTTTTGGAGTTCCAAAACACATTATATTTTATGAAAATACCCTTTATTTTATATCCTGGGTGTCCGGGATCCTTTTCGTTTATTTAATTTCTACCGGGTAATCATCAACGTCCGTTCCGGACAAGTTTATTCGCACGCGATTTCGTCGTGCTTCACCATTAAACATGTGCATCCCTATGCATCTTATGGGGAATTTTCTATTCTCTAAGGACTAAATTAATCCAATTAATTTAAATATGCACTTAAACCGTTAATTACATATACTAATTACGTACGGAAACACATCGATTTTTGCCGGATGTTACTTTTTTGCTTTCATGTATGGCTGTGATAACCTGCTTCCAACTTGCTGAGCTCTCACTTTTAAACCTCCATAACCACTTTGACATCAAAGCTCTATTTGTGTCAAAAAGTCTAGATAATCCCAAACCTCCTTTTTTCTTTGGTTGTGTTATCTTATTCCATGCGACCCAGTGCATCTTCCTTACCTCCTCGTTTCCTCCCCAAAGAAAGTTCTTAATCAAGCTTTGCAACTCATTTAACACCTTCATAGGAGCCTTGAATAAGGAGAAAAAATAATTCGGCAAAGTTTCAAGAACCGATTTAATCAATATTAACCTGCCCCCAATAGATAAATTCTTCGCCTTCCACTTACTCAATCTCTCTTTAAACACTTCTTTAATGTAATCCCAATTAGCGACACCATTCATATATGCCTTGACCCTAATGCCCAAATCCATAAAAGGAATATCACCCGGCTAAAAACCCAACAAGGCTGCTTCATTTTGAACCACTTGAAATGGAACTCCCACCTCCATCATTACCGATTTGCTAAGGTTAATCTTTAGCCCCGAGCATAAGAAAAACAATCTAAGAATCCGCTTCATATTCAAAAAATTGAATCTCGACCATTCTCCTAAAATCATCACGTCATCCGCAAACATCAAATGGGACATTCCATATCTCTATTAGTAAATTTAACAATATCAAACGCACTAAAATTAGTAGCCTTCCTTAATAAACATGATAACGCCTCTATGACAAACAAAAACAGAAAAGGCGACAGTGGATCGCCCTGTCTAATTCCTTTACTACAATTAAATTCAAATGTTGGCGCTCCATTTACAAGTACAGAAGATCTAGCTGATTGTATAATACCTCTAACCCATTTGCACCAAAGAGAAGGAAAACCCATCTGACCTATTATAGAAATCAAGAAATCCCAACTTACATTGTCATAAGCTTTTGAAAAATCAATCTTCAAGAAAAAAAAAATTCTTCTCCATCTTCTTTGCCCAAGCCATAATCTCATTCAAAATCATCGGCCTGTCCAAAATAAATCTCCCCGTCATAAAAGCGAACTGCGTCGACGAAATAATGCTTCCCATAACTCCTTTCATCCTATTCGCCAATATCTTAGAGATAGTTTTACTGACTACCCCTATAAGATTTATCGGATGGTAATCCCCGAGTGAGGTCGGATCCTTCACTTTAGGAATTAAAGAGATAAAAGATGACCCCACTCCTCTGTTAATCACACCATCTTCATAAAAATTCTGCATTATTCTTTCAAAGTCACCTGCAAAAAATTTCCAAAAACGTTTAATGAATTTAAAATTGAACCCATCGGGTCCCGACGCCTTGTCATCACCACATTCGAAAACCGCATCTTTTATTTCTTCAGCAGTGAACCTCATCGGCAAGTTCTGCCGATCCCTCTCACTAAGCTCTTTTAACCCATAGCCTTCTAATAACGGTCTATCCTCCATATCCTCCACAAACTTAGACTTAAAGAAGGTAAAAACCTCCTTCTTAACCATATCAGGCCTTGTTTCCCACACCCCATTAATTGTCATCCCCGGAATCGCATTGGCCATTCTTCTTTTATTAATCAAACCATGAAAAAACTTTGTATTCGCATCCCCTTCCTTGGTCCATTGATTTCTAGCTATTTGTTTCAGATCACTAAAACGAAACCCTTCCAATTGAGCCAACCGTTTCTTACCTCCTCCCACGCCCAC
This sequence comes from Ambrosia x helenae, assembly GCA_030844895.1. Lineage (NCBI taxonomy): Eukaryota > Viridiplantae > Streptophyta > Magnoliopsida > Asterales > Asteraceae > Ambrosia > Ambrosia x helenae. The sequence continues at coordinate 72,015,416 of CM061225.1, read as the reverse complement.
ATTTCCTCTTCCACAAGATCCCGTTACTCCAAAATTTTCTCAATACCAAACGTATCGTTTTTAATAATCTCTTCCTCCCGCTTCTCTTTCACTACTATAATTTCTCTCCAGCCTAAAATAGCTTTCCTCATTTTTTTGAATTTCAACATCAAACCCACATCTGCAGGTCCATTAAACACAAACTCTTCATTTACCTTTAACACCACCTCTTCAAAGTCCTCCTTTTCTAACCATGAATTAAAGAACCGAAAAGGCTTCGGACCATAATTACATAAAAATGTTTTCAATAACAACGGATTGTGATCTGATTTACCTCTAGGAAGCACTTTATAAATCACATTAGGCCAATCATTAACAAAATTTTCACACACCAAGAATCTGTCGATTCTACTCAACTTATTGCCAACTGCAAAAGTAAACTTACCACCCTTGAGGCTTAACTCCATAAGACCTGCATCTTCTATAAAATAATTAAAGTCTTTGGCAGCCCTTGCATTGAATCTGGTATTCCTACGATCATCGAGCGACCGAACTGAGTTAAAATCGCCCCCGAAAATCCAATACCCATTTCGATCAACAACCAGATCCATCAATTCAGACCATAACCGTCTTTTCTCTGTCACCTTTTGTGGAGCATACACATTTATTATATTTATCTCCTTCCCACTACCTTTCAAAATGCCCGAAATCAACAAAAAATACCTTTCTTTTCTAACAGTGTTTAGTTGAAACGACATTTTATCCCAAACACTGAGCAACCCTCCCGATCTCCCCATAGGATCAACCCAATCAAAACAACACCCCCCCCCCCCCCAATAATTTTTCCACCCAATTATCATCCATCCTTGATTTAAGAGTTTCCTGAACCAACAAAAAAATAATCTTATTTTTTCTTCTCAAATCCCTACACCACCCTGGTTTCCCTTGCAAACAGGGGCGGATCTAAGTAGTAGTCTCCGGGTTCACGTGAACCCACTCGGTTTCAGATTTTTAGTAGAGACACTATATAAAAACATGGGGTGAACCCATATATAATTTCTGGGTGAACCCATAGCAAAGATGATTAAATGCTCCATTGGTTAAGTCTTCCACTTTAAAACCCAAGGTAACCTGTTCGATCCTTCTACTAGGCGTGTTTTTTTTTTTTTTTTTTTTTTTTTTTTTTTTTTTTTTTAATGTAAGCTGATACCATATTAAGGTTTTCTTATACAACCAATTCAGCTCCCATTCCAAAATAAAATATACGCAAAAGCCCCCACCCTTATCTTATTTGTCCTATTCGTATAGATATGTTCACTTAAGTTTGATTTTATACATGATTTGTGAACTGCATTAACTCTAATTTTTTAACAAATGTTTGAATCTTGCTCTGAAGCTACTTCATATGCTCTATTTCTTGATTAAAAAAGTTGATAACTAATAGTGTCATTGCATTTGGTGATTAATGGACGACAAATTAATGGATTGACGTTTAACAAGTACATGTGCTTGTGGTAATGCATTTTCAATTATGAATACTCCTTTGTTGACAGGTCCTCAAAGTATCACATTTTACAATTAAGAAGACCATGTTACCTGTTAAAAGGTTAAAAGTTGTGTCAATTTTATCTTTAGTTGTATTTTTATTTTGTTCTCATATTATAATTTTTTGTTTCATGTAAAATGCATTGAGATGGAATGATGGGCTTGAAGCTGAATTGAAGCTGTTGTAGCAGTGTTGATGTAGCAGTGTTGAGGTCCGGTCCAAAGTTCAAGTCCAAGTCTAGTCCAGTTTAGAAAAGAAGAGTCCAAGTCGTCTAAGTTGTATCCGGCCCATGGTTGGTCCACTTGTGCTAAATCAGAGAGGATTGCCAGCGTGGCAATCCTGGATATACAAATCAAGGGCTCAGATTGTCTACGAGTGTGTTTTCTCTCATTTGATCGAATGGCTCTCATAGGTTCGGGTGTGTTTCTACCCGAACCTCTCCTTGACTATATAAACTTTTCTACAATCCTGATACGAGTCTGAGTTCATTTGTGTTAGGGTTTTCATATTTTTTGTGCTTAAGTCTCTCTGATTTCTCTCAAATATCCTAGGGTTTAGATTGTGTACTTGTGTTGTTCATCTCGAATAACTCAAGATCGTCTGTAGATCTGTTAGGGTTTTTATATCAGATTATCTTGTTGATAATCTGAGAGTGTGAGAGTGATTGTAGTGAGTTTTCTTTTGTAAGTATTGATACATTGGGTATTATCTTCTGGTTTGGGTTCATAATAAAGAGTATTTTTAGTTATGATCTATGTTTCTTGACATTACCAACCAATTAAGGGTATATTTATGTGTTTTGTGTTTTTTTACAACTACTATTTGTTTTTGTTTTAGTGTTTTGATTAAGGTGTTTTATTGAATCTATCTGTTTTAATTGGTGTTAGAGGATTGATGTTAGAATGTATGACTTTGAGAATTATATCTGGCTCTACCATTCGTTTTTGTGGCAAGTGTTAGAACAGTCGTTTTGACCCGACCCGATAAGAATATTTTGATAACCAGTGGCAGACCTTGAAAAATATATTTTTTTTAGGTGGAGAGACTCAATACGTATATAATTTTCAAATGAAAAAAAGGGAAATTTACAATTTTGAGCTAAAAAATAGGAGAGGCCGAGGCACCCGTGGCCGCCATTATTTTTCGCCCCTGTTGGTATCCCGACCCCATAAAAACTCCATATATATATATATAATGTAGACCGGAACATTGTGAACCCAGTGAAAAAAATTCCTGGATCCGCCACTGCTTGCAAACCCATACCTCTGATGTTTAAAGATAAAATATTCATGATTCAACAAATTGAAACCCTTCATCAGCCACAACCTTACTAACCTGTGGTGTAAACCTGCTAAGATCCTGAACACCTAACACCGACCCTAGAATCACTGTTTGATGGGCTTCCAGCTCAATGTGCTGATTGTCACTTACTTCTTTATCCTGTTCGGCTTCTCTGATCAACGAAGAGGGCTGATGGGTGTTACCCCATCTTCTGACATTCTATTTTCCACAATATTAATAACAGGCTCCGGTCCCACCCTTTTGTTTAAATCAAGAGTGTAGAAATTCGTTGGGCTCTCCACATCCTCATCCAAACCATTCGGCCCAGTAGTATCCTCCTTTTCCATATTATATTCCGGCCCATTAGAAAGAATACCAATAAATCAATCCAAATCAAATGGATCTCCACTCATGGGCCTCTTCTTGGGTGTCTGGAGAGTGTATCTTTCCTCTACTGATCTTTTTTTTTTATGGAATTTCTTTCTCCCCACTCTACTAAACTCCTGAGAATCATTCTCATTAATTTGACTAGTAGGAATGCCCGCGCGTTGCGGCGGGTGTATCTGTTTTTCCCCTCGTGCATCGTGTTTGTTGGTTATCCGTTATGATGAAGTAGAAAACAACGATGTATAAAATATATGTTATTAAAAACTGAAACTCATAAGTATATCTTCTGAATATTTTAAATGGGTACATCACAATAGGTCGTACTATTCTTTGCAACACCCATAGATTGGCCCACGTCCTTTGGTGGGACCCTTTTATGTATCTCGAAGGCAGATAAGTATGCCATCGTAGAGCGGTGCTTAGCGTAGTGAAGTGGCGTTGTATCTCTTAATGACCATAAGATTGTAGTGGAAGTGATGTAATTACTAAAATGTAATTTGTAGTACGCAACATATTTCTATTATTTTAGGGTACCCGCGAGATGCAGCGGAGTCAATGATTTGCATAGATAATCTCGTTTTATGTTAGTTTGACAAGCGCCGTAACAAATATATTGGACCAAACAAATTAGTAGTAAATATAGTTAAAACTACCAAATCGACTTATAGTAGCAGAGAAAACAAAAAACCATCGAGGAAGATGATGACGTTGCTCATGAAGTATCTCTACCATATTTGCTTGAATAAACGTTAAGCCTACATATATCGCTCACTTTAATGGGTTGAAATGTGTCATGGGTTGGGTGTGTTGGCAAACTTCAAGCCTACATATTCATTTGTGTGCAGAAGTGTCACATCATACCATCCTGCAACCACATAAATTTAAAAAGAATATATAAATACATAATATATGATGTAATTTATTTACTATAAACATTGAAAGATATGTAAGTTATGTATGTGAAGAGTCACCACATTATTTATATACCGAATTAAGGTTGTATTTACTTATATTTTGCGGGTATCCTTCACTGATGCTTTATAATATAGTATAGAAGATAAAGATTCGGGTTGATTCATTAGCGTGAGCGTGAATTTATGGCTTTTCGATTTCTTATATCTTAACACAAATAACATAAGTAATTAACACATAGTTAAGTTTTTGTTTTCTCTTTATGCTAGTGTTTAATTTATTTTATTAATTAGAATTAGAACTTAAACAATATACAATTGCCGAAAGCAAAATAATATTGTGAACCACACTTCATACAACGTTTAACAAGAACATTAAATAGATCAACAAATACCTTAAAAGTCTTAGAACAAATATAGTTTACGTATAAAGTTATATTTGAGTATGCATATATAGATTTATAGAGTTAACTATTTCATGGCGTTCAAGGAGACCATGTTGATTGAAATTGAGGAAAGTCTCCATACCCTTCTCCAACCATCCTCTCCATCATCTGTCCTTCATGTCCATTTGTTCCCTGCAACATTAGTTTTCATCCCATGCAGTAAGTGGAAGTAATATTTATAATATATTAGAAACGTATTAGCAAATCTAGAATGTTATATTTATAATTTTGTCCGTTTTATTTAGTTAACAATATATATGATTCAAGATACACAACTTCTTAACAAGGATAGTTTAGAAAGCCATATGTCACCTTCATAGGGGCTATATCATCCAATTCAGTAGATTTGAGGTCAATAGATTATAGAACATGCTGACTTCTGAAAGCTGCATAGAGAGAAACTAAAAATGCACAAAGAAGAGAAAAACTGTACTAATTAATTTTGAAAAATATTTTCTCATCAATAATTCTGAATATTGTTTGTTTATTGTTTAAATTGTTAGTTGCACAATTAAATTACCTGAATTTGATTCTGCAACCATCCAACATAGTTGATTATTACATCCAACATCACTGGCATTCCCATTGTCTATAGCAAATAACTAAATTTAAATGGAGCAAAACAATGATATATTATGAGGATAAATTTTTGTAATTGTCAAAGAACATATGAACAAGTAGAAAAAAATGTATATATGTATATAAAGATTAACTCATATTTTTATACCTTTTAGCATCCGAGAACTATATCTTGCAAGCGTCTTAACTTTTCATTGATTTTGTTCTCTTCTCATCTAATGAAGACATAATTTTTTTGGACAAAACAATGTTTCAAAGCATGAAATTAGGTCTAAGATTTTGTTTGGGGTTATGAAAAGACTATTAGCATTCAAGAAATTGATTATAATGAAGTATATATAATAATATAGATAGGGGGTTGAAAGGTCTCACATTTAAGATGCATCATAGTTATGTTGTATTTTGTGTTTTAAAAGTTGAACATAAGGGCATAATTGGGATAGGATTTTAGGATGTGGGATATTGGATTATGTTAAATTTACTAATCTGCCCTCCTAAGTGTCTTAATTGTCACTACTATGCTAATAATACCCTTAATTTTTTTGCTTAAATATGTTGTAAATGTTGCTTGTTAAGTTGTACAGAAATGCAATTACCATGTTGTACATCACTCCTCCTTAATAAGATAATATAGATTAGTATCAATCACATTATCCTCTGAATCGTTTCCATTAATAGTCTATTCCACACTGGAATTACCAACCTTTTCCATATTTAAACTACTTTCCATAACTCATATGTTACCGGAGCCTACTTCGCCGGAATCCTTCACCCCGTCGTCCTCCTCCATCGATCTTATCAGCCATACTCTCACCTATTTTCCTCCTCGAATTTAGAGGACATGGATCACCTCTTCATTAATTACCCAATGGCTAAATCCCTTTAGATCACGGTAGATAACATCACGTATATACAGTATTCCATGTATACAGAAGGTGTATACAGCAGTTATGGAGTGATTTTCTTCTTACAGTAAATGGGTGATACCAATTCTCTGACTATTCAACTGTATGTTTAAAAATTAAATTTATATTGATCGTTTATTACTTATTAACTAGGATCGACATCACCAAGATAACCTCTAGTTAAAGAGCTTGTTATGGATGGATGAAATAGGGCATATACAAAGGTTGAGCAGAAGGTTTTCGTTGTCATCTTGTATGCTAGATTGTGGGCAATATGTAAAATTTTATGATCCAAGCTCACAATATTCAAAACAACACAATACAAACTCAAACAATAACAAGAAAAGAACAACACCAGAAATTAGGTGACAAAACAGGTGACAAATCTCTTATTTAAACCAACCCAAAATATTTGCCCCCCAAGTACCCAAGTCTGGATTCAACAATAGATGAATCCAGGTAAAGAATAATAGAACAATATTCAGATCTCAACTGATTAAATATCAGTTGAAGATTTGTAGAATGAATGTAAACACTTACAGACCAAAACAAATAAGACGAAGACAAGACCACAGATCACACAGATGATCCAGACACCACAAAGCCAATACACAGGGATGCAACCCTAGAACAGACACAATACAAGATATTAACCCTAAATCTTCAACAGAGAAGATTATACAGAGATGATAATATCAGAGAGAGAATAATGAGATGAATGTGTGTGAGATAGCTCGAGAGATGTGCACAATGATCTCTTTATACTCCCTTCTCGATCCTTCCACCAGCTCACTCGTAACAATTTAGAGCCACACGATTAGATCATGATCAACGGATGAGATAAAACCCTGAAATAATATCTCAATAAAACATTCAATGTGGGCCGGATAATGACAACGGATGAGATTAAACCCTGAAATAATATCTCAATAAAACATTCAATGTGGGCCGGATAATGACCATGGGCTATGGGCTTATCTTTTACCACAACATCAAGCCCACACACGTTTACAATACTTATTATAAGATACGATCCAAAATGGCCCAGACACAATTATATATGACCAACATAACATTCATACGTGTGATATAATATGTGAGCCATATGAATTAGTAATTAACAATCATCTTAATATTTTAACATGCCCCCTTAATTCAAATGGCTAAACATGTCAATCATACCAAGATCACTACAGAACTTCTTATGTTGCTGAATGTTAAGACTTTTAGTCAAACCATCAGCAACCTGATTCTCAGAAGAGATCTTAACAGTTTCAACAACTTGACTTGCAACTTTTTCTCTAAGAAAATGAAGATCAAGCTCAAAATGTTTAACCCTTTCATGAAAAACAGGGTTAGCAGCAATGGCTATGGCAGCCTTGCTATCACAATATAACTTAAGAGGTAAATCAACACTTATACCTAACTCAGACAACAAGTTTTTAAGCCACATTAGCTCACAAGTAGCAGAGCACATGGCTCTATACTCAGCTTCTGCTGAGGATCTAGAGACAGTACTCTGCTTCTTGCTTTTCCAAGAGATCAAAGATTTACCCAAAAACACACAATAACCAGTTATGGACTTCCTGGTAATAAGGCACTTGGCCCAATCAGCATCAACAAACCCTGACAATTGGAAAGTTTCTCCTTTTACAAAAGAGATTCCCTTTCCAGGGGACTCCTTCAAGTATCTAAGTAATCTTAGAGCCATTTGAAGGTGTCCCTTTGTGTGTTGATGCATAAATTAACTTAGACACTGGACAGCATAACTAATATCAGGTCTAGTCAATGATAAATAGATAAGTTTCCCAATCAACTTCTGAAATCCAGTTATATTATCTAACACCTTATCATCCTTTACAATTTTAGTGTTCATAACATAACTAGGTTCTATGGGATTATGGACAGGTTTACACCCAAGATAACCAAATTCACTTAGAAGTTCAAGACAATACTTCCTTTGTGAAAGACATATAGACTGATCAGAATACAGAACTTCTATACCAAGAAAATATTTTAACTTCCCAAATCTTTTATGAGAAAATTAGAACTTAGAAAACTTTTAACTTGTTCTATTTTAGACTTATTGTTTCCTGTAACAATAATGTCATCTACATAAACAAGAAAGACCAAGAAAACATCATCTTTTGACATAACAAACATAGAGTGGTCACAAACACTCTGCACAAAACCAATTTCAACTAAAACATTTGACAATTTTTCATACCACTTCCTAGGGGCCTGCTTTAAACCATACAAGGACTTAACCAGCTTACACACTTTGGACTCGGATTTGGAATAATAACCCTCAGGAGGAGTCATATAGACATCCTCAGTTATTGTTCCATATAGAAAGGCATTGTTGATGTCCAGTTGGTACAAATTCCAACTATTCTGGACAGCAAGACTTATAACAGTTCTAATAGTCACCATTTTTACTACTGGTGAGAAGGTCTCTCCAAAGTCAAGACCTTCTCTTTGACTATAGCCTTTTGCTACAAGTCTAGCTTTATACCTCTCTACCTCTCCATTTGATTTATATTTAATTTTATACACCCATTTACACCCTATGGGTTTTCTATTTGCAGGTAAGTCAGTTAAAAACCAAGTATTGTTTCTATGTAATGCCTCCATCTCACTATTCATTGCCTCAACCCACTTGGGATCATGTGCAACTTCATAGTAAGATGATGGCTCAACATTTTTGTTTAAAACAGACACAAAACATTTATTTTCAAAAGAAAGATTGGAGTAGTTAACAACCTTTTCAACTCCATATTTAACCTTTCCTTCAACAACATATTCATTAAATTTCCTAGGAAAACTAGAGACTCTACTAGATTTTCTAACACTGCTTCCCTCAGGTGGAATGGCTTCATCAGCTGCCAAATCCACATCCTAGTCAGCCCTCTCAGGTTCACTACAACCTGGGTTAGACTATTGACCCAAGTCACAGTCCATGTCAGCCCTGGGAATGACTCCTGGTTGCTGACTAGTGGACTTAGCATTAGTGCCTTTGTTTCCCCCTTCATCATCGGGAAGGTTAGACCCCTCAGTCATGTTAAAGTTTTCAATGTTTTCTGATTCAATACTATCAAAAAAATTTACATGATTTATATTTTCAAACACTGTATTAGGTTCTAGATCTTCCAAACTGTTTTTGAATGGAAAAATCTCTTCATAGAACCTAACATCTCTAGAAAACTCTATTTGTTTAGTTTGTAAATTCCATAACTTGTAACCTTTTTGAAATTAGAATATCCAATTAACACACATTTATCAGCACAACTAGAAAACTTATCAGACTCATTAAGAATAGTGCTGAAACAAAGACACCCAAAACTTTTTAAATGACTGAGAGTGGGGGGGAACCCATATACAACTTGAAAGGGACTTTTTCCTAGCAAAACAGATGAGGGAGCCTGTTTATAATATAAGTAGTAGTTAATACACATTCAGACCAGAATCTAAGTGGTAACCCACTCTGAAACAACAAGGCCCTAGCCATATTTAAGAGATGTCTATGTTTTCTTTCAACCACTCCATTTTGTTATGGAGTATAGACACAAGAAGTTTGGTGAATTATACCTTTTGATTTACAAAAAGAACTCATCTGATTATTTATAAATTCTGAACCATTATCACTCCTGAATACCTTAACACATTTTTTAAATTGTGTTTTTAAAAGTTCATAAAAATTAGAGATGTTTTCAAACACTTCACCCTTATTTTTTAACAAAAAACACCAAACAGTCCTAGAATAATCATCAACCACAGTCAAAAAATACTTGTACCCTTCTTTACTAGTGACCCTATATGGACCCAGACATCTAAGTGAATTACATCACCTACTTCTTTAGTCTTATGATCACTAAGTGGAAAAGGTAACCTAGTTTGTTTTGCCTTATGGCAGACTTCACATGGTTTAGTATTACTTTGATCTATACCAAGACTATCTCTTAAAATAGCTAGGACTTGATCAGAGGGATGACCAAGCCTACTGTGCCACATATCAGTGTCACAGGTGCTATTAAAACAGACATTTGATGAACTTACATGTTCACCAACAAAATATAGACCTTCACTTTGTCTACCAGTCACCAGGATTTTCTTGCACTTGGAATCCTGGATATAACAGCTATTTTCATCAAATAGAACAGATAGCTTGCTGTCCTTAGCAAGTTTATGAACAGACATAAGACTAACACAATAGTCAGGAACATAGAAGACATCATACAAGATAACACCATTTGCAAGTTTAATGTCTCCTATTTTAGACACTTTGGCACTAGTGCCATTTGGATGTTTAACTTTTAAATCATAGTTAGACACATCTACACAGTTATACATGTCCTTGTCATCACTGGTCATGTGCTGATTAGCACCTGAGTCAGTGATACAACTGTGACATATAATACTTTTGACAAAACTAGAACAACTTGAGAAGTTTTTAAACAACTTTTCAAGTTTAGACAGACAAGATAGACTAGAAAAACCATTCAAGACAACACTCTTACCTCCAACATTGGAGTTCTGAGTGTCAGCACCCTTATCACTGATGAGACTTAACAACTTAGACACCTGCTCTGCAGAGAAGGCAAAGCAGAACTGCTACTAGTGGCAGCAGAGGACACCCCCTGCTTACTACTTGAAGCATTATTAGACACATTTGTTTTAAACACTTGACCTACTGGTTTCTTTTTAAAACCAGGAGGGTAACCAACCAATCCATAACACCTGTCAACTGTATGACCCAACATGTTACAATGAGTACATTTTAGATTTGGATTAGGACCTCTATTAACCTTTTTTCTGTTATCAAAACTTTGATTAGATTTAGTGACAAAAGCAACATTTTGACCCTTTGAGGTTCCAACAGAATTTCTGTGGGATTCATCTCTTGATATTATTGAAAAAGCTACTTTAGTAGAAGGTAAAGGTTCCCTAGTTAACAAGGTGGTTCTAACTGGTTGGTAAACATCGTCTAACCCCATTAAGAATTGCATTAACTTTATGAGAGTACTAAAATCATTAAAATCCTTAGATGCCTTGCAAGTACAAGGAGGTAGCTGCAGTATGGCATCTAATTGTTTCCACATAGTATTTAACCTATGATAGTACTCAGCAACAGTACTATCATTTTGTTTAACACTATTAATCTTTTGATACAAGTTAAACACAATTGACCCATCTACCTTATCATAAGTTTCTTTTAACTCATCCCAGACCTCCTTAGCAAACCTAGAAAACACTTGTCCTAAGTACAACTCTTCACTAACAGAATTAAGTAACCAAGACAGAACAACAGAGTTACACCTATCCCATTGTTTAGCAAGTAACTCATCATCAGTAGACTTCACACAAGAACCATCAATGAAACCATACTTATTTTTAGCCTCTAATGCAAGTTTCATGGAATTAGACCAGACAGAGTAATTTTCAGACCCTTTAAGCTTTATACTAATGATAGACAAACTACTAGTGTCACTTGGATGTAAGTAAAGAGGATCACTGATATCCAATTTACTTATCAAAGTAACAATCTGTCCAGAAGAATCATGAGAGCCACCAATTTATGGACCCAGGGTATCCTGGGGTCCTTGGGGACCTTCTGTTCTATCACCAGACATTATCACACACCAATCAAAGATAGCAAAGAATCAAGAAATGAGAAAACACAAGACCTAGGGGACGAAGCTGTACCAGGGGTCAGATCATGGGTTCATCACTCAAGGTGCCCACGCAGATCTTAGAACAGGAGCCCTTTATTAACTAGAAAAATAAAAGTATATATGTATATATACTAAACAATTAATCACACAAACAGACAAGAACAGATAGCAGGCAGACAACAAATACACACAGATCAGACTTCAATGCCGGTCCACCCTAACCCGGCCAAGACTTCTAGACACAAAGACAGACAGGACAAAGAAGGAACAATCTCACCGAGAGGGGGGTCCCAAGTTAGGGATCTCCAATCTCACAACCTATACCTTCACTTAGGGTATAGAGTTGTGAGAGCAATTGAAGCAAATACTCCCAATTCCAAATCAATAGTTCCAGAATCCTCGCCAACAATAGTTGACCACTGATCCAGATCAATCTCTTACAAAATACAAACAGCAATAAACAAGATCAGTAATACCAGATCTGAGATCTAATATTCAAGATCTCAGACTATAGACATAAACCACACAGTGCAGCGGAAACAATTTAGATCGTTTTAGATAAGAGAGCCTTTGGCTCTGATACCATGTAAAATTTTATGATCCAAACTCACAATATTCAAAACAACACAATACAAACTCAAACAATAACAAGAAAAGAACAACACCAGAAATTAGGTGACAAAACAGGTGACAAATCTCTTATTTAAACCAACCCAAAATATTTGCCCCCCAAGTACCCAAGTCTGGATTTGAATCCAGGTAAAGAATAATAGAACAATATTCAGATCTCAACTGATTAAATATCAGTTGAAGATTTGTAGAATGAATGTAAACACTTACAGACCAAAACAAATAAGACGAAGACAAGACCACAGATCACACAGATGATCTAGACACCACAAAGCCAATACACAGGGATGCAACCCTAGAACAGACACAATACAAGATATTAACCCTAAATCTTCAACAGAGAAGATTATACAGAGATGATAATATCAGAGAGAGAATAATGAGACGAATGTGTGTGAGATAGCTCGAGAGATGTGCACAATGATCTATTTATACTCCCTTCTCGATCCTTCCACCAGCTCACTCGTAACAATTTAGAGCCACACGATTAGATCATGATCAACGGATGAGATAAAACCCTGAAATAATATCTCAATAAAACATTCAATGTGGGCCGGATAATGACAACGGATGAGATAAAACCCTGAAATAATATCTCAATAAAACATTCAATGTGGGCCGGATAATGACCATGGGCTATGGGCTTATCTTTTACCACAACATCAAGCCCACACACGTTTACAATACTTATTATAAGATACGATCCAAAATGGCCCAGACACAATTATATATGACCATCATAACATTCATACGTGTGATATAATATGTGAGCCATATGAATTAGTAATCAACAATCATCTTAATATTTTAACACAATACAACCTTTTGAAAGGGTTAGCCTTTGAGAGAGTATTAACAAAACTTCACAAAAAATAGTCGTTTTTTTTCTCTGTTTTTTATATAGCACTATGGTACTCGTTGGAATGATAATAAAACGCTCGTTAATTTGGTGTAATTTTTTTCTTTAAAAAATCTCGTATATAAAAGATATTAATGTTTAAAAATTATGGAAGGAAACATGAGAGAGAAAAATCCAATTTTGATTTTAAATTATTTTTTTTTTCTTAAAAACACTCATTGCCACATGGGATCTTACATGACACTTTCAAGGGCGGAGAATGACATCTTTGAGTGCTATGTAGGATATAAGGCTTTGGAATATCTATTTATCTATTATGTATTAATATATACTAGGTGGAATCCCATGTGAAACACACGGGAAGAATAAATCCCACGTTAACCACTATTTACTAAAGACAACATCAAGAACCCAATCGTCTGCTGCGAAGAACACCTGTTTAGTAACATCTGTTTATTTCTTTATAATAATTATAAAAAACATAAGTAGACCAACTGTTAACTACTGTTAAAAGAAAAACTGCATTTCGTAACGCCTGTTCCTTCCACGATAACAGTTAATAATACTGATCAGATGTTTAATAAATGAAATGTTACAACCAAGGAATAAAAAGTCTACAGACGGATTAAAGCCATGTTGAGATAACACATATTAAAACAGAAAAGAGGATCACCAAATTAAAAAGTTGTAATCAATATGTAGCCATATATAAAAAACCATATATAATCAACCTTAAACATAACAAATATAATCAACTTTAAACATCAAGATACATAGCTAGTTAAAGGAATTAATAAACTTAAGCTTCAATTCCATTAAAGCTTCAAGTTGTGCATGTAGATCTTTAAATTTTGCCAAAAATTCTACGTCCTTAATCCTGGACTCTGAATTGCACAACAACGACAAATCACGAACAACAGTCGAAGGCATTGACTTCAAAATCCGTTGCACATCTCTTGTAGTCTTCAAATCTTGATAGTATTATGCTGTAATTTGATTAACAACAAATTCCTTCATTTCATCTTCATGGTTATTACTTGACGCTACCATTGATGCCATTGGTGAAGACTGAAATGTAAATGTTAAGATGGTTTATAATGAACTTCGGATGTGTTTACTATTTTATACACTTATAACGCGTGAAATGAAAGGTCATAGGGTAGAATCGTTATTATACTTGGGTTAACGTGTTAAACGAAAAGTTTCTTTATAATGATTATTTAATTTCAAAATGTTTATAGTATCTAAAAAGTGTATTCAACGTGTGAAACATAAATGGACGAATGCTTTGGTAAACGAATAGCCGAAATAATCAAGTATCAGTTGAACAAATCAAAGATTTAAATAATTATACCAAATATCGCGTGAAATTAATTATCTTTCAAAATTATTACTATAAATATGTTCATATCCAACCTAAAATTTATCTATAAATTCCACACAGTACATATTCTAAACTTCATCTAGCAAAATGGCAAACAGATCATACTATCATTTTGCTGATACATCAGACGTTAAGCCAATATCTAGTGCTTGTCACTAAGAGAAAAGAGAAAAGACGAAGATATTAGGAATGAAGTAGAGAGGATGGAAGAAACAGTTAAGGAATAATTATGGACAAATATTGGCCTGCTAGATATGGTGTTGCATGAACCAACATCTGGTTTGAGAGACAAGATTCATGAAGTGTTGATGAAGTTAAAAAAGGATCTTTCAAGCGAGTATCTAAAAAAGAAAGAAAGGATTTTTGAAATTTTAATTAAGTAGTTTATATAGTAGATATGGTTTTTATTATGTATGTTTTAAATGTTAAGCACTATTTAGTAAAAAGAATATTAAGAATCCCATCGTCTACTGTATGACAACATCTGTTTATTACCATCTATTTGTTTCTTTAAAACAATTAATTTAACGTTTGTTTACAAATACCAACATTATGAAGCCAATCGTCTGCAGTAAAGTAAACCTGTTTACCAACATCTGTTACTTTTTTAAAACAATTACTAACCAAGATATAAGAAAATATAAACAGACCAATTGTTATGTTCTGTTCGGTAAAAACCAAATTAAAGAGTCAATATACTGTTAAAACAAAAACTGTATTTCGTAAGATCTATTCCATTCATAAAGGCAGTGCGTCAATTAAGCAGATTTTTTAAAAAACTGTGTTTAAAATACTGTTGATTAAAATAGATGTTACTTCAAAGGTTTCTTCAACTAGTTGTTGCCTTAAACAGTTGCCACTAACAATGACATAATAGTTACATTTTTAATGTTTGTTTATTAAAAACTAAATCATCTGTTCATTTTAAGAGTAGACTATTGATATAACTAATCAGTGTTATTATACTCAAATTTCTATTTTTCATACAATAAATATATATCATTATATAATGACAGCATAATATATAAAAAAATTTCAATATATTTAGAGCAATAATAATATCAAATATGTTTCAATAATTAATCTGTAGTTTTCAACAGTTTGTTCAATCTTTTCTTCTTCTCTTTCACAAAGTTTCTGTAAGATCTACATATTTTTTTTGTAGATCTTCACTGAACTTTTCATTTGCCCTTAGATTTTCCAAAGGAAATGATGAGGCCATCCATCGTTAACTTGATACTTTGGTAGTAATAACATGATTAAATTTTAGGTTCGTCTTCCAAATGTGATGTTCAAGCAGTCGCGTGGCCCCTTCAATTACTTCAAGAATCTCCAGTTCTTCATAGTCTTTAAAATATTCCAAAACCATTTTCTGAACATCTGTCATTTGTGACCATTTACTGCTGCTGGAATCCATGTTAATATGTTTTTTTTATAACGCTGAGTTAAGTATTTGAGTTAGAAACTACAAAGAAATAAAAGAAAACATAAAAAAACCCTTCTAACAACCAAATCCTAGAGAATGATCTTTTTTTCCAGCATCATCGGAACAAAATCACAAACAAAAAATGAAAAGCAGAACACGACAACAGTTCGTATTTAAATGTCATCCAGTTCTAAAAGCCCTAAAGATTGAAAATAAGGAACTGGTGCTGGATATATATATATATATATAATAATGAATTGATGTTTTCCTTTGATTGTATGAATAATTGAAAAACATCAATTCTAACTTTGTTACCAACGGATTGTTGGTAATCTATTTTCCTTTGATTGTGAGAATCTTTCGAAATTTTGTGGAAAGACATTTGAAAGTAATATCATTATGCATATGGATGGAGAGATGTATGTGAGAATAATTAAACGAATATTTAAAGATGGAAAATGAATATTGGGAATTCCTCCCTTTTATAGGGTGAATACACTAAGGGTGTGTTTGGTATGGGGTAATGGAATGGACGAGGGAATGAAATGGACGAGGTAATGGAATGGACAAGGTAATTGAATGGATCATTACCATTCCATGTCTTGTTTGGTTGCCAAGTGGGAATGAAACAAAACATTACTTAGTGTTGTTGGATATGTAAGAAAAGACGAAAGAATAAAATCGGTGGTGACTGATTGTGGTGGTTGGTGGTTAGTGGCGGTGATGGTGGGTGGTGATATGTGGCGGTAGCGGTGGTGGTGGGTGGCGGCGGCGGTGGTGACGTTGGAAAGTGGATGTGGATGGACGTGATGCTGGGTGGGCGATGATGGTGAATAGTGACAGTGGTGGGTGGTGGTTGGTGGCGGTGTGTGGCGGTAGCGTGGTGGTGGCGACGACGGTGGTGGGTAGTGGCAACGTTGGCGATGGGTGGAGGTAGATGGGGTGATGGTGGGTCAGTGACGATGGTGAGTAGTGGGTGGTGGTGGGGGTGGCGCTAGCGGTGGGTAAAGGAAATTGCGGTGAGTGGCAGGTGGTGGAGGCGGCGATGGGTGACGGTGGTGGGTGGGAGACTGTGGTGGGTGGCGGTGGTGGTGGGTGGCGGTGGTGGTGGGTGGGTGGGTGAAGGTAGCACGTGGTGGTGGTTGGTGGGTGAAGGTAGTAGGTGACAGTGGTGGTGGGTAAGTAAAGGTAGTAGGTGGCGGTGGTTGGTGGTGTCGACGACGACGGTGGTGAGTGGTGACGGTGGTGGTGGGTGGTGGTAGGAGCGGTGGTGGGTAGTGGGCGACGGTGGTGGGTGGTGGCGGCAGCAGTGGTGGGTGGTGATGTTGGTGGTGGGTGCTAGGGTGGGGTGGTGAGTGGTGGGATATGGTGTTGTTTGTAAACGGTGAATGAGGGATGAAATGAAAAAAAAACATATGACTATTCGTAAAGTTGGTTTTCAAATTTATCAGTTGGATTTCAAATAAATCTAAAGTTGTAAGTTACTTTTGGGACTTTTTATTTATTTTTTATTTTTTATATAATGAAAGACAATTGCAACAACAATAATAATAAAATAATAATTTTAATAAAGTAACTTCAAAATCGTAATCATTATTTTTGGGGCTTTTTATAACATCTATTTTTTTTTATCTAAATTGGACGTGAAAGGTTGTTTTTTTTCCTTATCATAAACGAGTAAAAATCTTTCAGAAGTTTTGTGGAAAGACATTTGAACGTAATATCATTATGTATATGGGATGAAGAGTTGTGAAGTGAAAATAGTTGAACGAATATATAAACATAGAAAATAAATATTGCGAATTCCTCCCCTTTTTATCGGTTGAATAAACTAACAATTTCTAAAGTTGGTTTTCAAATTTATCAGTTGGATTTCAAGTAAATATAAAGTAAGCTCAAAATCGTAATCATTACTTTTGGGCATTTTTATAACATCTGTTGAAAGGAAATTCGTCTTTAGTAAAGTGGGTTCAGATGTAGAGGCTTTTTATAACATCATTCAAACAGATGCATTGACTTTTCAACAGCTGTTGTCACTCAAAAGTCTTTCAGCATTTACCAGCGGATTTTGTAATATGTAGAAGGAAAAAAACTGTCAAAAGACCCATTGTAACAACACTTTTATTACACGATTAAACTTGTTATTAAAGTATCACTATAAAGTTAAATTACAGAAATGTTTTTCAACTTGATAAATAAAATCTTGATATGAGTAATAAATGATGAAGCAAAACAGACAAAGCATTGGCAATTATTCCTTACAAGTTTTACATATAATAAATATCCAGTTTAACATTAATATACTTTTCAATCACCAACCATAAACATAATAAGCAAATAACTAATAACAATGGATTGATGTTTACCTCAATATTAGTTTAACTTCTGTCTTATATAAATTGGACATAAAAAGGTTGTTTTATATTTTGTTATATAAGTTAGTAACGATAATGAATATAAGTATATTATTTCTGAATATAAATTATGCATATGGGATGGAGACATATATGTGAAAATAGTTAAACGAATATTTAAAGATGGTAAATGAATATTGAGAATTCCTCCACATTTATAGGGTGAATATAGTAAGTATCCGTAAAGTTGGTTTTCAACTTTATCAATTGGATTTCAAGTAAATCTAAAATTGTAAGTTACTTTTGGGACTTTTAATTTATTTTTTATATAATGAAAGACAATTGTAACATCAATAATAATAATAATAATATAATAATGTTAATAAAGTAAATTCAAAATCGTAATCATTACTTTTGTGCATTTTTATAACATCTGTTTCAAGCAAATTTGTGTTTAGTAAAGTGGGTTCAGGTGTAGAGGCTTTTTATAACATCATTCAAACAGGTGCATTAAGTTTTCAACAGTTGTTGTCACACAAAAGTCTTTCAGTATTTAGCAGCAGATTGTGTAATCTGTAGAAGGAAAAAGCCATCCAAAGATTCACTGTAACATCTTTTATTACACGATTAAACTTTTTATATTAAAGTATCATTATCAACTTAAATTACAGAAATCTTTTCAATTTGATACATAAAATCTTGATATGTGTAACAAATTATGAAGCAAAACAGGCAAAGCATTGGCAATTATTCCTTCCAAGTTTTACATATAATAAATATCCAGTTTAACATTAATATACTTTTCAATCATAAACCATAAACATAATAAGCAAAATAACTAATAATAATGGATTGATGTTTTCCCTTGATTGTATGAATCAACGAAAAACATGGATTCCAACTTTCTTACAAACGGATTGTTGGAATTCCTTAATTTGACTCGAAATATCCGAGTCACACAAACATTAAAAATACAAAATACAACCAAAATCTACAAAATCAGACTGTTTACATACATACAAGAAGGAAGTCTTCAACAAAAAACTCCATTATCCCTACAAAAGTGAAGTAATACTAACTATGACATTTATTCCATGAAGCTAAAAATTAATATAAAAGACAGGCAAAACATGACAAAAAAAAAAAAAAAAAACAAAGAAGACAAAACAGAAAACAAAAAAAAAAACTACAAGATAATGTCTCTAACTCCACAATAACCAGAGACATATTATTTCTCTAATCAACCTGCATTTGTCTCGTAATTTTCAAGTAAACATGAAACCATTACAATCACAAAAAATAAAATAACCAAATAATGTTATAAATAATTTACTAGTATAAATATTTTCTTTTGATTGTAAGTGAAGGGGTAGGGTGCCTAATCCGGGCGGACGCGGCCTCCCTATCCCCGCTCAACAGAAGATCCGCGGAAACGGGCGCGTAACACAGTTTCGGCGGAAAGGACTTGGGTCGCAACACTACACACCTATTTGAAGCATGCGCGCGTCTATCAATGTGCGGGCTGCTTCATAGCACAGACATTCTCAAGTACGAAGTACGAAAGATCAAGAGTCAGTAATCTACCTGCAGAGGATCACTGACACCACCAATCGGATAAGGGCACGTGTCGCGGTTGCCCAACAACCACTGAGGTTCAACAGTGACATGATTAGTTCCATGCTTCCACCATGCTGCCACCATTGTTCTGACCGGGCATGCTTACCATCCGTCAGAGATCACGTCAGACATCGGCAGGTAAGCCAACCTTGCTGGTTCAGAACAACATGCCGCCAGGAGCTAGTCACAAGCCGCCACGTGTCCACCAGTTTGCTCACCGCTGACGTCATTTACAGTGGATGTCCTTTTCCCGCCTTTCTCAGAGGCCAAGGAGAGTTGGGCCGAGCCAAGGCCCAAAGATCACAAGACTCTTCGTGGGCTCTTCTCAAGCCCACGACCTCCATTATAAATAGAAGACATCAACTCCCTTCAAAGGGATCGAAAATCAATTACTTGTAACATAGAGCTAGGATTACCACATGCTTTGTACTCTCTCAAGCAATAATATCCTCGGCTCTTTACAGTGGACGTAGGTTAAACTTGACCGAACCACTTACATCTTTGTGCTCTTACTTCACTCACTCACCACACAATCACTTACATTACACTCTCGGGTTAATCCAAAGGTTTGGTAAAGGAACGTACGTATAGTAACATAAGTGCTAACCTCCCGGTGATTAGTGGTAATCTCCGATATACTTATTGTTTCTTCATTGGCGCCATCCGTTCGGTTACCACATTTTTTTTCTTTTAACCCACCCATGGCTGAACCCAATCCCAACACAACCGTCATCAACCAGGCTGAGGACGTCGACATCCAACTCACTGGAAACGACGGTACCCCAGCCACTGTCATAAAACAGTCCACCTCACGCATCCAGAAGCCTGTTCTTGAGGTGCGTGACGAGGAAACGGACGAAAACAGTGGCGATGACTCAGAGGAGGACCCAGATCAGTGGCTCCTCCGTCAAAGTACCAAAAGCGCTGCTATCTATCAGCGGATGCTCAAAAAACAAGCAAAAAAGAAGGGTTAAGACCCTAACCTACGGCTCGTCACAAAAAAATAGCCACAAAGCAAAGCAACCACTAGCCGTCGTGACGGACGCGGCGGGGAACTCGGCGGAAACGCTGGAGCTCGGGGCCGTGCCAACACACACGACGAAACAGACGATTACGAGTCATCCAGTACGGACTCCTACCACAACGGAAAGGCCCACACCCGCTGTCCACACCGCAAGGATGTGGACGACGACTTGGTCAAGCCTTTCCGTCCAAAATCATTTGCGGAGAAGTCAAAGTTTGCTGCCCGTATAGCAACGGCGGCAATTCCTAGAACAACCAAACTTCCCAGCAACATCGGTAAATACGATGGCCTGCGTGACCTAGATGACCACATTCATGACTTTGAGTGTGCGGGAAGCTCGGTTAACTGGCCGGTCCAAGTTTGGTGCCATCTCTTTGCTCAAACATTGACTGGCGCAGCTAGGGTTTGGTTCGACAATCTTCCCGCAGGGAGCATTGCTGACTTTGATGATCTCACCGATAAGTTCGGTAACCATTTCTTGCATCTTAGAAAACACAAAAGAGACAAGGCGCACATTCTTTTGTGCCACCGATACGACCACGAGTCCATTGAAGATTTCATTGTCCGTTTCAACAAGGAGGCCCTTTAGATAGGTTGCGGCGAAGAACTCACCCGTGCTGCGTTCATCCGCAACGTGCGCAGCCCGGAACTCATGAAGTGCCTCACAGGCAAAGACGGCATCCCAGAGTCCTGGGACGAAGTCATTCACTCCGCCAAGATATATGCCTCATCTGAGAAGTCCTTCAATCAGATGCACGGCTTCCAGTAGCAACATCACAACAACAAAAACAAGGGAAAATCTGTTTGGAACCGCATCTCCGGCTCAACAGACGAGGGAAAGTACTCCCCCGCAAATGATGCCTGCCACATCATCAGCGGCAAACAATCAAGAGAACAACGGGGCCACTCCAAGAAAAACCATGACTGGACCCCGCTAGTGAAAACCCCGTCTCAGGTCCTAAAGACAGAGCAAGTCACTCTCAAGGAGCCTAAACCCCTTGGGAGAAGACGTAACGTCGACACATCCAAGTTCTGCGAGTACCACAACGACTTTGGTCACCTCACAGATAACTGTTATAGCCTCAAGATGGAGATCGAGACCGCGCTAAAGTCCAGTCAGCTTGGTCATCTGGTAAAAAACGTCCACCGTGCTGCTAAGGGCCAAGATGGCGACGATGCACAGGCGGAAGGATCGCGGAAAAATATCCGTGGCCTAAACACACACACCGCCACCATCATCCCGCGCCACCAATGCAACATGACAAGGCCGGGAAAGTACCAACAAGGAAAAAGAGCCCGGGTACCAATCAGCAATGACTACTGGAAGGAGGCGGAAATCCTCCTACCCAAAGTCCGGGGCGGGGAAAAGGAAAAAGAGCACGGCTGTTTTCAGTCACCATCGAACAAGGTACATATTCATGGATGGCGGTAGCAGCACATACATCATGTACGACCAGTGTTTTCAGCAATTGGATGACGAGGAAAAGGCGAAGCTCGTCCCCGTGAATGAGCCGATTTCCGGGTTCATTCATGAAACAATCATGCCCCGTGGTATGATCTCTATGCCAGTAAAAATGTCTGATGGCACACATGAGCGCACGAAAATTTGCGACTTCATGGTTCTTCCAGCGAACTCCAACCACGACATCTTACTGGGTCGCGGGGGCATCGCGCGCTTCAACGCCAACGCCTCCACAGCTCACGCAATGGTGGGATTCCCAACCAAGAACGACATCGCAATAATTCAAGGCAACAAAGACTGTCATTCGGCTGAAGCTACCAAACCACTAAAAATGGTCAAAACAGACGCCCACACAGAGCCGGATAAATGGGTTCTTAACCTTAAATTTCCAGAGCAAACGGTGGTCATAGGCCATGCAATCTCTGACCCCATCCGCAACCACCTGAAACAGCTACTGATCCACAACATGGATGTTTCGCATGGCAACCATCGGACATGGTCGGTGTCCCGTGAGAAATAGCGGAACACAAGCTCAACGTCTAACGATCAGTCGAGCCAGTGGTTCAAAAGAAGAGAAGCATAGGTCCAGAGAAAAAAAGGCCATGAACGAACAAGTCATCGAGCTGCTCAACGTGGGCATATTACGACCCATCCGGTACCAATCTTGGCTCGCGAATCCGGTCATGGTCGCAAAGTCTAACGGCAGCTGGCGCATGTGCGTCGATTATAAAGATCTCAACAAGGCGTACCCCAAGGATTGCTACCCACTCCCAGAAATAGATCTAAAAGTGGATTCTTTGGCCCCTTACCGCTTCAAGTGTTTCCTTGACGCGTATAAGGGATACCACCAGATACAGATGGTAAAGGAAGACGAGGATAAGACGGCCTTCCGCACTGACATGAGAACATTCTGCTACACAAAAATGCCATTTGGTTTGAAGAACGCGAGCGCCACATACCAACGCCTCATGGACACGACTTTCGTTAACGAAATAAGCGTGCGCCTAGAGGTGTATGTGGATGACCTAGTCATCAAAAGTAAAGAAGAAAGCGACATGCTGCGCGATATCCAACAAACCTTCAACCAGTTGCGCAAAGTGCGCATGAAGCTAAACCCCAGCAAGTGTTCCTTTGGAATGGAGGAGGGCAAATTCTTGGGTGTCATCGTTACTCGGGACGGATTCCGTGCTAACCCGGAGAAAGTCCAAGCGATTGAACGAATGCCCTCCCCCGCTTCAATCAAAGAAGTCCAAACGTTGATGGGACGTCTGGTAGCGCTTAACTCGTTCTTGTTCAACTACACTTCAAAATCGTTCCCATTCGTGGATACCCTAAAAAATTGCTTAAAAAATAGCAACTTCCGTTGGACACCGGATGCAGAAGCCGCCTTTCAAGCAATGAAGCAGTGCCTCATTGATCTACCAACCCTAACGGCACCCACACCAAAGGAGCCGCTCACACTCTACCTCTCCGTAACAGAGCGGGGCGGTAGGAGCAGTCCTTCTGGTAGACCGCCAAGGGGTACAAACGTCGATCTACTACATCAGCCGCACCTTGCTTGACGCGGAGACAAGGTACACCATCATGGAAAAACTGGTTCTAGCTCTTGTACACGCGTCTCGAAGACTACGGAGGTATTTTCAGGGACACCCAAATAACGTCCTCACAGACTAGAAGATCAGCGATGTCCTACACAAGCCAGAACTTTCGGGTCGATTGGCGAAATGGGCAATTGAGCTCGGAGAGCACACCATATATTACAAGCCACGACCCGCAATCAAAGGGCAAGTTCTTGCTGACTTCGCCACTGAAATACCAACAGACAAAGTTGAGGAATGCAAAGCAGAGCAATCCCTAGTGCCAGCCCAAAACCCATCACAGGTATGGTCCCTGTTCACAAATGGGGCCTCCAACGATGACGGCTCAGGCGCGGGTCTGCACCTTATCAGCCCAGATAAACACGAGTTCACATACGCCATCCGCCTCGAATTTAAAAGCCAACGAACACGAGGCAGAATACGAAGCGTTGCTGACAGGCCTCCGTATCGCGGAAAAAATGGGGGCCAGGCACGTGGAGGCACACGTGGACTCACTACTTGTCGCTCGACAGATAAACGGGGTCTACGACGCGAAGGACGAAACCATGGCACTATACTTGGAACAGGCCAAACAACTCATGCGTAAATTCGATTACTGCACTGTAGAACACATCAGGCGCAGTGAAAACAAACCAGCAGACGCATTGAGCAAGATGGCCTCCATAGTTTTCGAACATATGGCTAAAGAAGTCCGCGTCGAAGTCCTCAGCACCCCGTCCGTCCCGCTGAGACAAGTTAATGTCATCCAAACAGGCAACGCGTCCTGGATGACTCCAATCAAGGCTTACCTTTCCTCCATAACCCTGCCTGACGATAAGTCAGAGGCCGGAAGATACAACACATGGCCTTACATTATCAGCTCATGGATGTCATATTATATCGCCAATCCTACTTAGAACCACTCCTCCGCTGCGTAGACTCCGCAGACGCATTGTTCCTCATAAGAGATATTCATGAAGGCACATGCGAACTACACGCATGGCCACGGATGGTGGTCGCCAAGATCATGAATGCGGGGTACTACTGGCCAGGCATGCACACTGACACGGTCAAAGAACTGCGCAAGTGCGATAGCTGCCAACGCCACGCGCCAAATATCCTGCGCCCAAAGAATGACCTAGTGTCGGTCACGGCAGCATGGCCTTTTCAAAAATGGGCGATTGATCTAGTTGGACCGTTTCCCGCGGCTTCGGGGAACGTCAGATTCCTCATCGTGGCCATCGACTACTTCACTAAATGGGTCGAGGCGAAACCTCTGGCCGAAATCGATGAGGCCCACGTAAAGAAATTCATCTGGGAGTTCATAATCTGCAGATTCGGCTTACTGATGCAAACTAGTCAGCGACAACGGAACGCAGTTCATTGACAGAATGTTACAATCTTGGTTAGAGCAAATGGGCGTTCAACAAATATTCACATCCGTCGCGCATCCACAGGGAAACGGCCAAGTCGAAAGAGCTAACAGAAGCATAGTGGAAGGAATCAAGGCCCAGCTGGGCACCAGGCGTACAGGATGGGTGGACGAACTGCCCCACGTCCTATGGGCCTACCACACTCTCACAAAAACAGTAATGGTGAAACTCCGTTCAGCCTAACCTACGGGTCCGAAGCGGTAATCCCAGCCGAAATTGGTTGCCCTTCCGCAAGGGTCCTACTGGCTGATCAAAGCAACAACGATGAGGAACTCCACCTAAACCTGGACTTACTTGATGAGCGGCGAGACCTAGCAGCCATCAAAGAAGCCAAGTACAAAACCCAACTGGAGCGATATTACAACAAGCGTGTCAAAAGGTGCGCCTTCAAGATTGGTGACTATGTCTTTCGCAACAACGAAGCTTCCAATGCGGAAAAGCCAGGGAAACTGGCACCAACTTGGGAAGAGCCGTACAAAATCCAAGAAATCCTAGGCAAATGGGCATACGCACTGGAAAAACTGGACGACACGCCCGTCCCACGATCTTGGAACGCGGCCCAATTGCGCTTATGCTATTTGTAATCCTGCTATCACGCCCGGCTACACATGCTGCGGCAATCATTAATAAAAAGAATGTTTGTCTCTTATACTTGTTACTCTACTTGTTTTTTCCACGCCCAGGTCTTCAAGACAATGCTACAAGCTATGTCGGACTAACGCAGCCTCGTGCTACGGTTAGGGTGTAAACGAGTCTTAAAGGTATGTTCACCACATCCCGGACTCGTATAAACACCTAACCCGCGCTGCAGTCTTCAAGACATAGCCCACTTGTTGGACTGAAACATTTGTGCCGAAGCGTCATGCTAAACCTCAATCTTCTAAACTCGCTCATAAAGCGAGTTGGACTTTATGAGCAGCATGACGCTCCACGCCACAAATACAAGTCTTCAAGGCAAGGCCTATTCGGTATGCTTGTCGGACACAAGGCACAAGTTGTGTCATGCAATGGTCTTCAAGGAAAAAGTTTTCTACACTTAAACGCCGGACCACTTACCAGACACACGCGTTAACTCTTACTTAGACACTGGGTGACGACTTGGTTAAATAAGTACACCAAGAGTTAACGCGAGAAAACACAAGTTATAACAAACAAAATTTTTCTTTCATTAATATTGGGAATTAAAAACCCAAAAAGTATTTACAGGAAAACAAGGCAACAAAAATCTAACTATCGGAGTCGCTAAAGTCCAACAGCTGCTCCTCGTTCTCTGGCGGATCCTCGTCATCCGGCCACATCTCGGAGAACCCTTCACCAGAGGCCTTCTGCCTCTCTTCTTCCAACCGCAACCTCAGCGGCCTGCTCCTTGGCCTTCTCACCCAGCTCATCAGATTTCTCGATGAAGTAGCGAAGGGCAGCAGCGTGGTCAACATGGCGATTACAGTCCGCCACAACCTGAAGGACGGGGAACTCAAGTTTGTCAAACTTGGCGAGTTCCGCTAAATACTCGTCCTTCAGGGGCTTTCCATAATGCTCCGCGTTAATAATGCGCCCGTTATTCTGCGCATGGAGAAAACCATCTTCAAAACCCTCGCCGTACCCATAAGCATGTGCAGTGGCGGCTATACTAGTGACCTGGTCACCAAGCTAGGCTCCTGCCAGAATCGCTTGAAAATCTGCAATAAGGAAGATAAAGTTAGTCACATTTTATAAGGAAAACAAAAATTAGAAAGAAGGAGGATAAGAGTAAGGCTTACCCCCTCAATCCCGCTGGTCATCAACCAGCGGAGGGATTCCCGCATCTGCTCCTGCTCCACCACAGAGGCATCCAACAGAGATTTGGCCACCTCAGCCTCTGACAGAGCGGCCTCGCGGTCCTCTAGAGCCGCATCCCTTTCTAACTGGAGCGTCTCCTCCGCCTCCAACATAGTGAACCGCTCTTCCTCAAGAGCGGTGAGGCGGGAATTGGCCTTATCAAGGTCGGCGGTCGTAGACTCCAATTGCTTGCGCATGTCCACAAATTTGACAGTGCGCTCGGAAAGAGCCTTGCATTTCTTTTCCAGCTCCCTAAGGTCCGCTTTACTGGTTTCCTTCAACAGTTGGATCGTCTCCTTCAGTTGCCGCCTCTCCTCGTTTGCGCGGTTGCATGCCTCTGTCCACTGCCTCTTATCCGCCGCCGACTCAGATAGAAGCTTCTTCGCATCCTCTTCAGCGCGATGAGCACGGCGACGGTATTCTTCAACCCGGGACTTCACGGACGCCTCTCTTTCAGCAAGGGCGGCCTTCTCGGATTTCAAACGAGCCAGATCCCGCTGCATGGCGGCGTCGCGCTGACGAAGAGAGTCCATCATGGCCAGCTGACTCGCCTGACCGATGCACATATTCGTGATCAAGTCAGGACGACTCAAGCTGTCCTGATAGGCTTGCTCATAGGGGGCACCGCCCCACTGACAAATTCCTCAACGACTAGGGAGTTGGAGAATAAAGTATTCTCCCTAACCGCCTAACGGGGGCGCCAAATGGTGTCACCCGCAACCCAGCTGGAGCCATCATACTCCCCAGCGGGTTCCCTGCCCCCTGCGCCGGGCGGCGCACTTCCTGCCCGGCGATCAACCCAAGAACCCCCGCGCCTCCCGCCGGGGGAGTCATCTTGGAACTCAAAGCGTCATCGGCCTTTTTCTTGGCCTTACCCTCCTTCTCAGCAAGGAGCCTCTGCTCTTTTAAGCGAACCCGCTCAGCCTCAGCTTTCTTGACAGCCTCCTCGGCCGCCGCCTTCCTCGCCGCCTCAGCCTTAGCGGCCTCATCGGCCTTCGCCTTCAAGGAGCCTCAGCCTTAGCGGCTTCATCGGCCCTAGTCTTTTCAGCCAACTCCGCCGCCTGACGGAGACGCTCCTCCTCTAGCTTCCTCGCTGCTTCCGCAATCTCTTCATCGGTATGGATAGGTGGAGGGGAAGGACTGGGTGTCACTTTCGGCGCCACAAATGCAGGATGGAAAACACTTAGAAAAAACAAAGTAAATAATAATAAATTGAAGGTCGAGCGTACGTACTGGGGATCTTCTTCGCCATCTTTTGAAGAAGAGGCTGGCGCACAGGCGGGGTGCCTATATCAAACGAAAGCACAGGAGCACCAGGCTCCTGTGGCTGAGTAACCTTGGCAGGGGACTTGCCCTTATCCCCTACACCACCGACTTCTTTGGAGCGTCCAGCGCTCCCGCTCGCCCCACCGACCCCACCAGCACCCGCCTCGCGGCGACCTCTCTTCCGAGTCTTCAACTTAGACTCATCGCCACCATCATCATCCTCATCCGAAGGCGGCCCATCCTTCCGCTTATGGCAGCTCTTGACATACTCCCCGCCTGCATCCGAAGACCCTGTGTCAGAAAGGGAGGTCACTCGCTTGACCACATAGCTATGCGTACGTGGGGCATGCTTCTTGCGCCCCTGAGAATGCCGCACCAAGCGCGACACTTCACCAAAGGGGCCAAAGGAGGCAGAAGCAGCTGGTTCACTTACAAATGCGGAACAGGGATTAGAAGACTTACGGGTGATGTAATGATGGGCGGGCGGGTTCTCCAGATCCGGGTAGTAGAACCTACCAACAAACTCTTCCAAGTAAGAAACCGCCCCCTCCGGGATCCGCCTCCACTTCAACTTAATCGCCCCACGTGATTCAAAAACATCAAACTTCGTCACACCTGCACATCGAAGAAGCACAATTAGCAAAAAAAAAAAAAAAAAAACACAGAAAATACAAGGCGGAGACAAATACCTTCTTGAGGGATATAGGGCTCGCGGATACCGGTGCGGCTGGTGCCCAGCATGTTGTAGGTACCCTCAAACAATCCCTTCAACTCCAGCTTGGTTTTGTGAGTTGTAAGGGCAACGAACTAGGCTTCGTCCTAGTAGTTCCGCATCACCTCGCGGTCCGGTACTCACTCCTTAGACGCCACCACCTTCCAAGGCATGGCCCCAGGGATCACCCCCTTCTTCAAGTAAAAGAACTTGTCCTTCCACCCATGGAGGGACTTGGGAACTTCGGTAACTATAACCGGAACCTTGGGCCGCGGCTTGAAGGTAAACCATGACTCATCCCGAGCCATGAAGTAGAACACATTGAACCGATCAATGGTCGGTTCAATATCCAATGCCGGCACTGGTTCTCAAAGTGTACTAACCGGAGCATCCCAAATCCGCTCACCTGAGACACCGCTACCCCGTACTCTATCAAGGCATCCAGTTGGAAGCGGGTGCAGGGCAAGCGGAACCCACACTTAGAAAAGTGGGATTCATAGAAGGCAAGCTTGCCCTCCGGTGGGGTCAGAATCATCTTCCCCCGGCCCGGCAACTCCGGCTCCCATTCCGGTAAGATTCCGTGATCAGCACAGAACACGGAGAAAGTTGCAGCATTCAATTTGCAAGGAGTGTTGACTGCCAACTTCCTCTCTTTCACCTTTATCTCAGGAACGTTTGGTTCTATCTCCTGACTACTGGCCTCAGATTCATCATGATGAATCTCACCAGTAGGAGAAACATTGGTTGAAAGATCAGACATTATAAACAAGAAGAAGAAGGATTCAAAGGAAAGGAAAGAAAAGGAAGATAACTCGGTGAAGTTTCAAGGAAATCTTCAGTCGTCACCGGAAAACTCGCCGGGAAACTTGAAGATTGCTCAGAAACTTAAAAGAAATGGCCGGAAAAGATGAAGATTGATCAGAAAATGTGGGAGGCTTTGAGAGAAACTTGAAAGTGTAGCCGTTCCACAAAGCCCTCCAACATATATATACCCATTGCATTTATGGCAAAGGGACCCATAACGAAAAAGCAACCGTCGCATCTTTTCGTCTGGAGGATGGAGATGAAGACACGTGGCACATGCACCATCGGACGACTCACAGCAGCGCGTGTGTAACGGCCACAGCTGGCAGCTGTCCGGTCTCCGGAAACGTGTCAACAAACCTCACCATCTCACAAAATCAAACGCGTGCTCTCCCACACGCCTGACACAACTCACGTGGGACAAGACACGTGGCACTACCCTGATCACTCGTTTAAACAACAGACGCGCGTGACCGCTACACGCCTGACACCAGACGAAAAGGCTCCTACAAAATGACTGGGAGACATAAAGCAGACAACGTGTCAGACAACTGTCTGACACGTCTGCTTAACTCCCCCATAACGTTATCCACATTCGAATTCCAGGCGTCATAAATTCAAATGATTGACGATAAAGTAAATGCATCACTCAGCATTTACTCCAAGTATGCAAACACATTTATAACAAGATACGGTGTGACATGTCATGGCTCGCGGAACCTCAACGTAAACGCGGACAAAGACGTTCTCCGCCTTCACCCCTTCATAGACAAGGCAGGACACATCAGAGTCCGCAGACTTTTGACGTAAAGGGGAGAAGGACGTTCTCCGCCCTCTCCCCTCCAAATATAAAATATGACGTCACGGCTCGCGGAGATTTGACGAATAAGCAGACGAAGACCTTCCCTGCCTCATCAACGGCAAGACAACACGAACGGAAGAGCTATCATCCGCGACTCATTTTTAATTCAGTCTAGCGCTCCACCGCCTCTCAAATCAAGAACAGGAGAAGCCCTAGACTAGGGGGACTTGAATGGGTAGGGAGCCTAATCCGGGCGGACGCGGCCTCCCTATCCCGCTCAACAGAAGATCCGTGGAAACGGGCGCGTAACACAGTTTCGGGAGAAAGGACTTGGGTCGCAACACTACACACCTATTTGAAGCACGCGCACGTCTACCAACGTGCGGGCTACTTCATAGCACAGACATTCTCAAGTACGAAGTACAGAAGATCAAGAGTCAGTAATCTACCTGCAGAGGATCACTGACACCACCAATCGGATAAGGGCACGTGTCGCGGTTGCCCAACAACCACTGAGGTTCAACAGTGACGTGACTAGTTCCATGCTTCCACCATGCTGCCACCATTGTTCTGACCGGGCATGCTTACCATCCGTCAGAGATCACGTCAGACATCGGCAGGTAAGCCAACCTTGCTGGTTCAGAACAACATGCCGCCAAGAGCCAGTCACAAGCCGCCACGTGTCCACCAGTAAGCTCACCGCTGACGTCATCTACAGTGGATGTCCTTTTCCCGCCATTCTCAGAGGCCAAGGAGAGTTGGGCAGAGCCAAGGCCCAAAGATCACAAGACTCGTCGCAGGCTCTTCTCAAGCCCACGACCTCCATTATAAATAGAAGACATCAACTCCCTTCAAAGGGATCGAAAATCAATTACTTGTAACATAGAGCTAGGATTACCACATGCTTTGTACTCTCTCAAGCAATAATATCCTCGGCTCTTTACAGTGGACGTAGTTCAAACTTGACCGAACCACTTACATCTTTATGCTCTTACTTCACTCACTCACCACACACTCACTTACATTACACTCTCGGGTCAATCCAAAGGTTTGGGTAAAGGAACGTACGTATAGTAACATAAGTGCTAACCTCCCGGTGATTAGTGGTAATCTCCGAGATACTTATTGTTTCTTCAGTAAGGATTGTAAAAATCTTCCAAGAACACTAATTCCAACTTGATTAGCAAAGGTTTATTGGTAATCCATTTTATTTGATTAACATAATTTTTGAAAAGACTGTTGGTAGGAAATTTAACGGAAATAACATACATATTGCTGCATTTATCGGCCATTGTTTTGATTATGGTAAAAAAGAAAAGAAATATACTTACAAACTGAAATGACGATTTCCTCACCTTTTATAGAGGAAAAAAATATAAGTATTTTCAAGCATAAAAAATAAAATAATAAAATAATGTTATGAAGAATTTACTACTATACATTTAAACAATATTAGTATTTTCAAATACATAATTACAAAGGGTCGAGAACTTATAACTTTACCAGGACAACTTTTCAGATAAAAGAAGTAGATGGAAACTTGCAAAATACGACAGTCGTTAATGATAGATGTACTTTATTTTACTATTATTAAACAACTAAAAAATATTACCACAAATTTACATATTATCATTATTTTTATTAAACAATAAAAAGTATTTAGTTTATACTCATTTGAATCTATAAATGATGTGAACTCTTTTATTTATGTTATAACTTAAAAAAAACGAAATTATATTTTATAGGAAAAAATAATAATAAAATAATAATGTTAATAAAGTAACTTCAAAATCGTAATCATTATTTTGGGGTCTTTTATAAGATCTGTTGACAGTAAAAACATTTGTTGTCACGAAAAAGTCTCTTAGTATTTTTACTAATGGATAGTGTAAAATCTGTAGAAGGGAAAAACCGTCAAAAAATCACCGTAAAAACATCTTTTGTTACACAATTAAAGTTGTTATTAAAGTATCAGTATAAAATTAAAATACAGAAACATTTTCAAATTGATAAATAAAATCTTAATATGTGTAAAACAACTCTTCATATTATATTTTTACCACTAAAACAACTTTTCATATTGTATTTTTTTATTTAATAATCAAATTTCCAAAAAACCACAAATACTATTTAGCAATATTTGTACGAAAATAACATGTGATGTTTTACATTTTTTATATTATAATAAGTGTTTAACTTCTGTTTTATCTAAATTCGACATGAAACGGTTGTTTTTGTTTTCTTATATATGCGACTAAAAATAATAAATATAATTATATGATTTATGTATATGCAACTAGTTGGCGTTTCCGCGCGTTGCGGCGGAGAATGTGTGTGTTTAAATGCATTTACTATGGATTTCAAAAGTGAAAAGTTGAATAAGTGTAAAAAAAAGGTACAAAATATAAAAAAAAAACAAACAAATTATGAATTGATCCTTTCCCTGGAAAAATTTAAAAAACAAATATGAAAAGATAAGCAATTAAACATATCAGTACATACTTGCAAACACAACACCTGATGAAGATTAATCACACTTAATTAACAATGCATGATGAAGATTAGATAAAAAAATCATCTAGAAAATACTTTGAATATATATAAAATCGGATTTGTTTTACACCGCCTATTTGTGTATCAGGGATGATGAATCCACCCCAAGAACCTTGATTCTTGATTTGTTGAATCTTAATCTAAAAGTTTAATGAAACAAATAAATATGGCTGCTAAGCTATCGCTTCCTTCAAATCGCTCCATACCTAAATTGCGCGTTGTGGCTGTAGAAAACACGAAACATCAATATTAACACTAACTTGTTCAAAATACAAAGCTAATATAAAACTGAAAGAACTTTTGGAACTAACAAAGTATATGGGGTAATATGTTACAATCTTCTACAGTGCATATTAATGATCATAAACCAAAATATTGGCAATTCACAAATGCAATGACCATAAATGACCTGCTTAGTGTTGGGCCAAAAAATAAATATGATTATTTTTATATCTTTGCATGAAAAAGTAGTAACCTTAAATAATGAAGTAGTTTTTTTTTTAATTTTCATTGTATGAAAAAAGTTCTAAAAACTTCCAACAAACTGCTTACTCTACAGACATACTTTGTTGATTTTTAATGCCTAACTGCAAAAGCATAAGAACTCAAATAATATGACAACTATAGATTATAGAAGTGATCTACCATACCATGGACCTGAAGAATGTGTTTAAGAGTATTATCTAAATGCAAAGTTTTTTTTTTTTTTTTTTTTTTTTTTTTTGGCATCATTTAAAAATTTCCCCACCTTAAAAAAGAACACTGGTTCATTGTGTATATGTTGTGGGTTTTTCAATAGACCACTTCATGACATTAACAATAAAAAAAAGGTAATAAAATTGAGAAGAATATAAATCCATAACCTTTATGAGAAATAAACCAAAATGTAATATGCAATTACTTGTGTATTCTTGGCTGTTTTTGTTAACATATCAGAGGTTGTAGCGGTGTAAATTGATCTGTTTTCATCCATCAAATCACTTACATCAATCCAACAAAAAGAGAGTGAAACATGATAAGCATTGAAATTGAAAACGTCATATAAGCACCAAGTGGTAGCAAAATACAACATAAACACTATAAATCAACAAAAAAACATGTATAGTTATAGTCTTATACATTGAACCATTCTATTCTTTTGTAGTTTTTGAGATCACTAAATGAACCACTTCACAACTTCATGGTATGTAGAAATCTGAGACAACATGTTATTTACA
Source organism: Ambrosia x helenae (assembly GCA_030844895.1). Taxonomy (NCBI): domain Eukaryota; kingdom Viridiplantae; phylum Streptophyta; class Magnoliopsida; order Asterales; family Asteraceae; genus Ambrosia; species Ambrosia x helenae. The sequence continues at coordinate 71,980,775 of CM061225.1, read as the reverse complement.
ACAACATAGCAAGACTGAATTGTAAACTATATCAGTAATAGTTGCAAAATTTCGCCGTTAATCCTTGACATAATGCATATCAGTTACGTTTCAAAGTAATAGGTCTATAATAATGAAACCTTTTTTGTGGAATTCGTTTGGGAGGCATAGCAATTGTCAAATAGTTAATAAGTTATTTCCTATGAAGTTTCATGGCAAATTTAGGGGTTCTTACATCTACTAAGTACTAACAATGTCAGACAACCAACTGAAACCATAACATTGCCTTCATGCACACTATAAACAACACCTAAACACAGTCAGAGAGCATATGAAAGCAAAAGAAATGAAACCTTCTCATTGCTACCAATGAAGGGGAGATGACGTCTGGAAAGCTAACACTACAATTGGATAGATGAGTCTCTAGGGTAAATCTTATCTCAGTGACGTACTCGCACGACGAATAACATAAAATTATGGTGGCATGTTGGAAGCTAACACTACAATTGGATAGGAAATAACTCTATTTGACAATCGCTACGCCTCCCAAACGAATAACATAAAATTAAAGGCATAGATATCCCTAAAATGAGATGATGCATGATTCAAAAAATAAAAAACGAATCAACACCTAAACATTTGAACAGAAAGAGCGAACACATGCATCATTTGCTTTTCATTTTGGGTAACACCAACAGTGTTGTCAACCATTTGAAATATATTAGAAGTAACTATTTAAAACCTAATTGATAAAAAATAAATTAAATATGCAGATGATTATCTGTCATCAAACCCATAAATTATCCAAGTCTGTAATCACAACTCTCCCCAAACCCCTAGAAAAAAACAATTCTTCCACCATATTCTAATCAGTGGGTTTTGCACCATCAACAACCATCGTTGGGTTTGTTTTTGCACCATCTTCAATCTCTCGAGAACACATGTTCAAAACCCAAAACCCAAGAACAAACCCTAGTGAATTTTCGCATGATTGTATGATAAAACGATACTTACCTTTTGAAATAGGGCGAGATCCAAGAGATTCATTGGAGAGATCTTCAATTTCTGAATCAAGATCATTTCAAAATCTCGTTTTGAAGAATCGACCCAATTGTGCAAGAATTCAGACTTACACACAAAAAACTGTAAAAAAAAGGTGTACAAATTTTGAAAGAGCAGAGATGAAGCGAACACAGTTTTGAAACCCAACTTTGATAACGATTTCAAATAGTAAAAGAAAGATAATTATCCTGGATCGGTTATCGTGAACCAAAAGCGGGCAACGTTAACACTTAACACCGTTAGCAAAAACGTTAAGTTGATAATTGTTATTATATATAATATGAATTTTACTTTAATTGAAAAACATTGAATTCTTACACTTCACTAGGTAACTTCAAAATCGTAATCATTATTTTGGAGCTTTTTATTTATTAATTATTTATTTATTATAGAAAGAAAGACAAATGCAACTGAACAATAATAATAAAATAATATTGTTAATAAACTAAATTCAAAATCATAATCATTACTTTTGTGGCTGTTTATAAAATCTGTTGAGTTTTCAACAGATGTTGTCAAACAAAACTCTATCACTATTTAGAAACAGATTCTATAAATTGTAGAAAGAAGAAAACTGTCATAACTTTGACTGTAACTTTATTACACGATTAAATTTGTAATTAAAGTATCACTATAAACTTAAATTACAAAAACCTTTTAAAGTTCATAATTAAACTCCTTAATTTGTGTCATTTTTTATTTTTTTTAAATATTAACTGTCTCATTTTTTTTATTTAAACTGTAGACTTATATTTTAATATTATATGAATTTCTATATTTTTAGATGTAATAAAAACCTGTTTAGTAACATCTGTTTTGTCACGAAACCAGTTAATAAAACTAAACAGATATTTAATAGTTAAGGGTGTTACAACAATGGAAACATAAATCAACAAATCGATAACCTCTGGGTTAAGATAACAGATGTTAAAAAGAAAACCGATGTAACTACGAACGGTTTTCTTAATACAAATATTCTCAAAAAACTGCTTTGATTTCAATTAACAAATTTACAACATCCAAGTTAACAAACTAAATAAAAAATCCCAAGAAACATAAAAGAACGCTTCTAAGAAACAACACTAAAGAATGATCTTCCTGCCAAAGAATTCAAAACAAAAACTCAAACAAAACGAACGTCGGTGTTTAAGTTCTGTTGCACTTGCATTAAATATGATCAAAACAAACATCAACAACCCTTTCTAGCTAAACATCATGAAGCTTAAGAACCCACCCTAAACTTCATAAACAAAATTTGCATGTAGTACTAATCGATTGATGTTTTTCTTTGACTGTAAGAATCTTCAAAAACGACAATCCGAAGTTCACTGCCTATGGATTGTTGATAATCATTTTTCCTTTGACTGTAAGAATCTTTTAGAATATTGGTGGAAGGAAATTTTATCGTAATAGCATTATAACTAACTGATACAGAGTTTGAAATTGAAAAAAGTTAAAGGCATATAAGATTGGGAAATGAATATGGATATTTCCCTTCCATTTATAGGGTGAATAAAGAATTTATTTGTTAATTTAATTTTCAATTATAAACTATATCTTTCACTGTTTCAGGAGCGGTACGAAAACGCTCCGACACACACATGCAAGTCCATTCCCTCCGTTTCAGCAACCGATTTGTTGAAGCACATATTTGAAAATAGATCTGGAAATAAAAGCAGTCATGTGATGTGGTTCGGTTCCTTCATAATCATCATCGTCTCTGTCTGATGTCGTTCTAAAGATCCGTTCATCGTTCATCTTAGCAACGGGCAAGATCTCTGAAGGGCAAGATTGTAGTTGTTTTTCAGGCGGAGGGCAAAGCGGTATTTTCACGGAAGCGAGTGGCTATGCACACGCGCCGACGATGTTGACCTGTGCCGACTGTTGCAAATTGAACAAACTGGTGCCAAAATCGAAATACAAAAAACTTTGTGGAAGAAAGTTAAAAAAGCAATAGCCGGCTGTTGCGTCGACTGTTGCAAATCAATACATATACTAATTTGAACTGTAATAACGTCATTTATTACACAATTAAATTTTTTTTAAAATAACACTATTAGGTATAATTACATTAATAATTCCAACTTCATAATTAAAGTCTTTAACTTTGGAGTATTTTTTTTAAATATTAACTTTCGTATTTTGTTTTAATTAAAATTCTACGTTTATTTAAAAAAAATCTAGGATCAAAATATTAAGTGTCTATTTTTTTTTATAATGTCGACTTATATTTTCAATATAAATTTATAAGAAACATCACTGACACTCAAACTTTCAATACAAATTTACATAATTATTAATTATAAATTAAAAAAAATAGTATAGTAGAAGAAATAAATAAACTTTGATAAGTATTGAAAGTATGAGCTCCAATGAAGTTACTTACAAACGTTCATTAAATAAATAGATTATAGAGTGCCATATAATAAAAGGAAGTTTATAATGAAAGCTTCAAGGGAAACTTATAAGGTAAAATTAATATATGATTTCCTGAAAGGATGGAAAAAAGCTTACAGTGCAAGAATCATATAACTTGCCTCTAAATAATTCAATTAATATTATGATCAGATGTTAGAAATATTACTAACATATTTGTCTAGCAACAGACATTAGGTATAATAAACTCTTTTCTTTTAATAAATAATAATACATATATATAATCTAAAGAAGTTACATATAAAATACGGACAAAGCATAAAGAAGATATGCTACTTTGTTCTAAAATATGAAAAAACAAATGACAATTATGCATCTGATGTATTATTTAATATAAAACGAAATGGGTGGCGGCTCAGCTTGTTGCCCGTCTACCTTCGATTGTGATGTAACTTTCGTATTTGTTATAATATAAAAAACATCTCCTTTTAAAAAAATGACTATAATAAAATAATATTTTTAATAATTTAAAAAAGTAAATATTATTAATTACAAAATAATCCAAAATTGAACAAATTAACTTTCGAAAAAGTAATCATGTTTTTGACAATCGAAGGTCTAAATCTTTAATGGAGATTTTGTTACAATCAGAACTGTACATAATAATTACCAACATAACATTTGCTTGTAAGCAGATTATTCCCAAGCAACTGCGGTACTATTTTTTTTTATTAAAGTATTGTTGAACCGAATAAGCATTTAAATCGAACCGATTCACCCAAAGATCTATACAGAAACATGAACATAATTTTATTACAGATAAAAGACAGAGTGAATTTAATAAATCGACTTTCAAGGTCGTCATTATTATTTCTCACTCACGTCTCTTAATATTCTAAACTAAATTTAATAAGAAAACACTATACTGTTTTATTATTTAAAAAAATATTGGTTATTCTATATAATTTTATTTAATTTACTTTTAGATATAGCTTATAAGAGAAGCTATATGTTATGATTATACCTGAAGAATAATTAAAGAAACACAATTTTCTATATTAATATTAGCTTTCGTTCAAAAAAAAATATATTAACTTTAAACATTGGCTCAAAGGTTTAAATATGGGCGGCAAAACATTGAACAATTGTTAGAAATATTTTTAACATATTTATTCATCTAAAGATATTTCAATATTATATAACTTTTTATAATTTTAGATGTATTATCTAACTTCAACACTAACGTCAAATTATTGATTGTTTGTAATGATTTTTCGAGAAAACCAATTCCAAGTTCAAAAGTAACATCGAATATTACCAATAGTTTGAGAAGTTTTAGAAGGCATTTCAAAATAACATCATTATTACTATCATTATTATGAATATGAAGTAAAAAATTAGGATATCAAAATGCTTTATGAACAAAACATATGAAAATACAGATGACACATTCTTTTACTTTTATAGAGAAAAAATAACGAATTAATTTCATTAATATTAATAAAAGAAATAATTATAATAAAATATTGTTGTCAGAAAACCCAAAACATCTTTTTAAATATACTTTGACTTAAACATCTTGTGTTACCCCAGGAAAATCCCATATCGGCCGTGGCCAGGAGAGATCCTTGGTTCATAAGTAATGTCTTGCTTCTTAAATCACCAACGCGTTTTGGGGCTTAATGTTAGTGGATGAGAGGAGAACTCCACAGTTAAGAGTGTTCAGGTGGGAGCACTACCAGGATGGGTGACCTCCTAGGAAGTCTCCACTTGGGCAAACAAAAACAAATCCGTGAGCTTTGGATGGGCAAAGCGGACAATATTGGTGGTTCGAAGGGTGGGGTGTTACAGATTGGGATCAGAGCCATTGGTTATAGTGAACTAGGACTGCATGATGAGTCTAGTCTATAACTATCATAGCATAAGCATTGCATTAGTACACTCACAGCTTAACTGCACAACTAGCTTTCGGGCTATGTATACTTGCTTAACAGGTTATAGGAGATACATAATCCTTTAACACTAAATCCTGTGAGCGTTGGATTTTAGCTAAAACAGGATTATATGATCATACAAGTCACAAACCTAGGTGCGGAAACCCTAGATCTGAACAAATTGATAAAACACAAATCACGACACAATCAAGATCATTTTCAATAACATTTCATAGATTAACTTTCATTCAAAAAGCATTTACAATGAGTTTATGTTAATCTAGATCACACAGATAATCTCTCAAAAACACCTATGAACCTGATCTGAACCTGGACACAAATGACAACTCTCTTTTCATCACAAATACTCAAAATCTATTTATAGGCTCTGCAGGTTCGCCCCTTTTCATTGTGCGAATGTGGACAGATTCCACATTCGCCCAGTGTGAATGGTCGAATGTGGAAACTTTCCACATTCGCCCCTTTTCATTCTACATTCGCCCATTTTATCCAATATATTTCCACCTTCGCCCACTTTTTCCACTTTCAGATCATCAGCACTTTTTAACACATGTAATCAGCACTTTTTAACACATGTTAAAGTCTTGGTCGTTTTCTGATTATCTGAACCTTCGACATTCTATACCGGATCACTAGCTAGGGACATACATGAATAATGCACTAACAATCTCCCCCTTGGACCTAGCTAGTGATGTACCAAAGCAGAAAGTTATCAATTCTTCAAGTCTTGATTGAAAACTTTCCATTTTCATGCATGTTAGTGTCGAAGTTCCTGTCTATCTCTCCAGTAAGCTTTGAAATCTCAGACAGACTCAAGAAATCTTGGCTTTGTCATTTGTTCATTCAGATATGAAAATAGACGATAATCTTGATTTCTTCAATCTTCATTATTTCTTTAACTTCTTATTAACTTCTGTTGTTCTGGTAATCTTGATGTTCAGGTTTGGGTCTTGTTCGGTTACACAATTTGTCGATGAATCTTGAGTAGTGCACCTGTTGTATTTGATTCTGCAGAAAAATTTACTAAAAACTGCACAAACTACAACCGGCGTTAAACACGACAAAAATCTCAGAAGTACTCTTCACATTCCTTTTGACCCTCAATAGTTCTCCCCCTGAACTATACACCATTTTCAATATGTACCAGAAACTTGAAATTTTGAAAACTTTTTCAACTTTTAAGTATCTGAGCATTCTCATTCAGTATCCCAACATCGGTTATCGAAAATAAAGTTGAAACAAAACTTTTTGATTTTTCAAAGTTTAAGCTAAAACACACCAAAAATCTTTTTGAATTTTTCAATGTAATTGCATAAAAGTAAATTCAACATATTTTTGTGAATTTTTCCGGTTAAGAGGATCATATCAGTATTGAAACAGTCAGTCAAAACTCTTTTTGATAAATTTTCTGTTTTTGACATTGAGCATCCTACAACCATTACCAGTATGTTTGTCCACTTAAACTCAAAATCATCATTCATTGCTCAGCACTTTAGATACATTATGGTAATATTAGATACTGAAAAATCTATGGTCCCCGCAATCGCGACACATTCCCGTATCAAGAATTGCGCAAAGTTTCATTGTAACGCGTGATTATACTATAGTTATCTGTTAGTTACAAGGTATGAGGCACAGTGGTGACAGGTCAGCAAATTAATGCTTCAAAGCGACTTATGCACTCAACCAGGGTGAGGACTAATATCAATCATGATTTGCATCAATGATTGGATACGATGCATTAGATAATCTTTGATTATCATCACACATATTAAGTTCCTCATTCGGTAACTTAAGGTTTTGTCATTAAAGATCTTTTAATAAGATATCCTGACTGATCTAGGTCCGTAAATCAATACGACAAAAGATCAGTTAGGCTATCCCCAGATAACTTTCAATATAACGACCCGAAACCTCCGATTTTGGCAATCTATCAAACGAAATTTCGGTACTAAGACCATATGCCAATGATACGTTGATCCACATGATTATCAGTTATTGATTTTAAATTTATATCACCATGCTGAACTTTAAACTTTGATTTCAAGCCTACCAATATATAATTGTAGTGGCTACTCAATGTTTATCAATTCATTTTATTTTTAGAGTAATCTGACAGTCCACTGATGTACTATCATCTCCTCTTTTTCTCCAGGAAAAACTCATTTTTGATTTTCTAATTTTTTATTTTGATTTTTCTGAAATTTTCTCCCCCTAAAAATCTAAAAATAAGCATATTTTTGGATTTTTTTTTTTAAACTTTTGAAGAAAAACAAAATAACATGATATCCGATGCAGTTTACCCACTGAGTTTTAAAAACCATTTTCCACTCAGATTACTAGACTCACTAAGATTTTTCAATTAGCAAACCATTTTGTCGTATCTGTTATTGAAATCTATCACCTGAGAGCAATTGCAAGAGATTGCAACGTTTTTCGGCTACACAGGTTGGAGACAGACTACAAACACTCTCCTCTCTGTTGAAATCATGTTTTCCTTTTTCAATAACCCTTCCTTGACCTTCACCTCTCCAATAAATAGTATGTATACAGATGCTCCACTATCAACTATCAAAGAATAGCTAATAGGTCTGTCTGGAACAATCTGCACACTTATTAAACAATTAGCATGAAAGAGGCACCCATCCCTTCACAATGATGGGTCGTCCAAGGTCATCAATCCTCGGAACATCAATCCATTCTCCTTTTGAAAAATCAATTGGTTTTTCAATGGATTGATTTGAAGTAGAAATTGCTATTGACTTAGAAAGTGATTTGGGTTTCCAAACACGTTCAGAGTTTATTTTAGATTTTGTTGAAATCGTTTTGATTTTGGACTTTTCAGGTTTCATGTTTGACACCTGCTTCTGAACATTGTTTGGAATCTTCTCAGACTTAACTGATGAAGACCCAGGTTTAGAGTTATTCTTAGACTTAGCCTGAGAACTCCCCCTTACCTTAGCAACCCTATCACAATCTCCATTTTTATTCAAGGCAATTTTGTTACGATTGTCATACACAACCTGTTTCCCCTTTTGCTTCTTGATTGGTTTTGGGGATACAGGCTTTCTGACATTGCCTGAATTTCTAGCAAATTTCACTTCTGTCTTTTTCTGTTTAACATACGGACAGTAAGCAACTAAATGCCCACACTCTCCGCAGTTATAACAAGACCTATACTCTTCAAAATCACATGCATACCCGTCATCCCAATACCAATAGGGACAATGAGCAGCAATATGTCCAACTTCACCACATTCAAAACAGTTTCTCCATTCAACATAACCATGAGAATACTGTGGTGAGTTGTTTCCCCAATAACCATCAAATCGAGATTTATATGAATAATCATAATTGTCATATGATCTAGATGAAAAATTTCTTGAATACTTTTGATAAGAATTTTTCATCTGATCATTTCCTTTCGATTTGTTTGGTTTTGATCCCTTTACCTTAGGACCATTCTTATTTTCAACATTTTTCTTTTGATCCTCTGTATTCTCATGTTGGTTAGGACTGAGTTCAAAATGAAGATGATCAAATTGATTTCTAAATTGATTTAACAAATCAAGATTATCAACAAAAATACATTTAAGTAGAGATTGTTTGATATTCTCGATTAGAAAATCTTTGTTGAAAATCAATTTGTCATGTCCTTCCAACATGTAGGATCCTTCAACTCCTTCAGGAAAACTGAATATGGGTTTTTCTTCAGATTCAGATTCTGAAGTTGTTTCAACATTTTCAGTTTTCTGTTCAAACACTTGTTTCACTTCAGAATCAGAATTAACAACGCAAGGTGTTGTGATTTCCAACTCTGATGTGAAAGTATTCTTTGAAACACTTTTATTCATTTCTAACATTTCTTTCTTTAAAGATTCAATTTTATTTAACAAATTTTTTTCATTCTTTTCAAAAACTTTAATTTGGTTTTTACAATTTTCTAGTTCATTTGCTAGTTTCTGTTTGTCCTCAACAAGTGTCATCAATTCACAATTTAACTTGACACATTTAAAACAACTAGCACTTACCTCATCATCTGATTTATTACCATTATCAGATTTTGCATCACCATTTGAACTATCACTCTGTTCTGATGTACTTTGTTCTGAACTCGTATCAGAACTCAAATCACTCTTTGACACTTTACTGGAATCATCATGTCTCATTTGTTTGACTAAACATACAACATTCCTATGAACACCTTCTCTGTTAACACACTTGTTAACGTGTACCATTTCATCAGTTGGTTTCGGTGTCATTGGAAATCTCCAACTGTAGTCAGCTTGAGAATTTTGTCTCTGTAATTGTTGTTGCTTTCTTTCAGCTTCTACTAGAGCTTTGATCTCCTCATCCGTTCTACATACAGCCATGTAATTAATCATTTTTCCAACAAAAATCTTCAAAAATTGCCCCTGGTAATTCTACGTTCGCCCCTGGTAATTCTACGTTCGCCCCTTTTGATTCCACGTTCGCCCAAAAGTATCAGCCGAATGTAGAATAAACACCAGAATGTAGAATATCAAAATTCAAATTCCACGTTCGCCCAAAATTTTCCAGGTTCGTCCATTATATCACATGAAGATTCCAGGTTTGCCCATTATATCACATGAAGATTCCAGGTTCGCCCATTATATCAGATCTCACTTTTGAAAAACGGTTATTGTTTGAAAAACGGTTATTCAGATCTCAGATTTTCAAAAGTTCATGGATTTGAATGATCTCAATCAGGTTATGTTTCGGAATTGATTTGGAACAACTTTAAGTCTTGGAAAACTTGAATTCGACCACAAATTCACCTTTAAATCGATCAAAAACTCTTAAAAACAATGTTTATGTAAAAACAGATGATTTTATGTCAAAAACATGTCCAAATCAGCTCTGATCTTATCAAATTTGTTGTTGTATGATCCTCTATGCTCTGATACCACTTTGTGAGCGTTGGATTTTAGCTAAAACAGGATTATATGATCATACAAGTCACAAACCTAGGTGCGGAAACCCTAGATCTGAACAAATTGATAAAACACAAATCACGACACAATCAAGATCATTTTCAATAACATTTCATAGATTAACTTTCATTCAAAAAGCATTTACAATGAGTTTATGTTAATCTAGATCACACAGATAATCTCTCAAAAACACCTATGAACCTGATCTGAACCTGGACACAAATGACAACTCTCTTTTCATCACAAATACTCAAAATCTATTTATAGGCTCTGCAGGTTCGCCCCTTTTCATTGTGCGAATGTGGACAGATTCCACATTCGCCCAGTGTGAATGGTCGAATGTGGAAACTTTCCACATTCGCCCCTTTTCATTCTACATTCGCCCATTTTATCCAATATATTTCCACCTTCGCCCACTTTTTCCACTTTCAGATCATCAGCACTTTTTAACACATGTAATCAGCACTTTTTAACACATGTTAAAGTCTTGGTCGTTTTCTGATTATCTGAACCTTCGACATTCTATACCGGATCACTAGCTAGGGACATACATGAATAATGCACTAACAAATCCGATTGAGCACATCCTTGGTGAAGGACGAAATCTAGGCCATGTGGCGCATCCAATGGGACTAAAATTCTAACCAGCTTCACGGATGGGGAGTTAGCCATCCAGTACCAGTGCGAGAACCAATCATTGAACACGGTGCAACATTACAGGTGAAGGAGGAAGGCTATTCAGAGGAACGAGAAGGACGTCAGTACTATACGCGAATTACTCTAGATAACACTTACACCATTAGAGGAGGAGGAAGAGGAATTAGAGAAGGAACCCGAACCCATCAAACCCGAAGAGATTGAACATGGAGACTCTATTATTTTAATTGAGCACGGAGACGATGGATTCCTATCTTCATTCGCTTGATCTTTCTTTCTTTTATTCTAGACCCAGTCAAGACTGAGTTATTCTCTTGAAGTTTGTTCTTTATTCTGGTTCGCTTACACTACGTGTGAATGGACGGGGAAACATGGACGGGGAGACATTAACATGACACAGGCGGAACTGAACGCAATGATTAATGAAAAGGGTAGTTGCAGCCCTTGCAACTTTTCAAACTGGCCAACCTACTCGTAATCCACCCGTGGACTTTGATCGGATAAGCCCGCTCTTCAGAGGCTTTGAACTCCATATAGAGGAGTTTACTCCCCAGGTCATGAGCACGACCACACCAATAAACTTGGGCAACATTCAGCAGACCATCTGCCTAGCTCATGAGCTGACAAATCAAAAAGGCGAAGAAGGGGTAGTACCTTCACATGAGATGCCGTCATCTAGTGCTGGTAACAACAAAAGAAGGTGGGAAGAAGTTGCAGATAAGATCCCAAGTAGTAGAAACATCAAGACGCAATACGACAAAAACCAGCACCAGCACCACTATAAGGGGAAACACCCGAAGTGTAATCGGTGCAAGCACCATCACTTCGGTATTTTTGAGGTGGAACTATGCGAGCACTGCGGAAAAGCTGGTCATGTGGCTAAAGACTTCCGTTCCAAGCTCCCAAGGAGTTTTCAATGTCAACAAGGATGGCCACAACATAAGGGTACTGAAAAAGGGTGCTTTAAGTGTGGAAGTGAGACCCACTACAAAAGGGACTGTCCCCAGCTCAACGGTGACAACAACAATGGGAACAATGATGACAACAACGCGTGACGGGTACGTTCATTATGAATAAGTAATTTGCTAAAGTCCTATTTGAACCTGATTCTGGTTGAGCATGTGCCTTTGGACTTTAGTGCAACTCTAGGGTTAGACCCAACTCTCTTTGAATTCAACCACACTATAGAACTAGCTGATGGTAAGCTTATCGAAGTTACCTAGCTCTATTACAAGTAGAAACCCGTACGGTTTGACTAACCATTAGGAATCAATCTTATCATCCCAACTATCTTTCGTAGCTCTAACATCATCATGGGCGTGGACGGGTTGCCCAGCCATGAACTTAAATCCTTGGCACAGATAGTGATTGGAGTCCCTCGTTCTGGTGGGGGAAATCTTATCTGGCCAGCGACATCAAAACAACGCCAGTGTTGGCACCTCTCTTTTAGGAGAACTCCGAGCACGTAACCGAAAGCTCGAACTGAATTTCGGGATGAAATTCTTTTCAACTTGGGGATGATGTGACACCCAGAAAATTTTTCGGAATTTTCTCTCACTTGACACTCACTTAACGCCAACTTTACTGTTTACTTACTGAATTTCGGGACGAAATTCTTTTCAACTTGGGGATGATGTGATACCCCGCAATTTCATGTTCTCACTTTAACTGAACTCTAGTTACTTTCTGTGCACTCTACTTAACTAGGGTTAGCTAGTTAACTCACACGTCACACAGTTATAGGTTAATAACTGCATGAAGTGGTAATTCGGGGAATTACCTGACTATATACATGAGTAGTGAACCTCGGACGTTGGTGAACTGTGAAATTAGATAATTGTGAGTTAATTGATTAAGATTGATTGCAATTACGTACTTCTATGAAACTCTATGAAACTATGTGCAAACTATATGTTATTATGCGAACTTAAACCGAAAACGTTAATAAAAATCGTAACGGGTGGACCATTAGGATGGTTGGAGTCTTAACACATGGGGTTACACTTGTTATGGTCGAAAATAGCGAAAACATCGAAGAAAACATGCGGTACAACGAAGCAGGCCACCCGGAGCGGGCCGGGAGGAGTGAGCGGCCGCTCACTCTCTCCGAGCGGCCGCGCGCAGCATTCCGACGCAACTAAACTGACTTAAAACCCTATTTAAATAATCTTATGCCTCATACAACCCTTAAACTCAACCCTAATCGCCCCCTACTGCCCTATTACGAAAATATCAACCCCTAATACCTTCTAAGGCGCAAGAACATCGATCGAGAAGCTTGGAGGGCATTCAGTTGATTGTTTTGAAGAGCTTGCGGTATAACATTCAATCTCTTGTGTTTTAATCTTCCTTAAATGTTATAGAACCTTATAAATAAGTTTGCCTAGGTCTGAAACATTTTCAAAAAGATTAAAACATGAGGTTTATAAAGATTGAATGGGTTAAACATAATCTTATGCGATTAGTAATTGACAGGTTGCATGTTGCGCATGTTCATGATGTTTAGATCTTTAGGGTTTATGATTTTGCATGTTTTATGATAGGTTCTGATCATTTTAGGTCTTATGAATGTTTTATGATGGTTTTTGATTATCGTTGATCGATTATATGCATACGTGAGTAGTTTAAATAAGAGTTTATGCATGAATAAAATCTGGACAGAATATTTGGGTCGAGTTTTATGGTCCGTTACATGGCTTAAACATGTTGGTTTTGATGATTTCTTTGCATGGTTGTATTATACATGGTCTTAGCTTTTCATAATGGGTAAAATCGTCTGATTTGGACGTCGTTCGAATAGTTTTTGGAATTTTCTTTGATTAAAGGTCATATCAGATTTTCGGATTAACAAACTGAGTCAACTTTAAACAATCATAACTCGAGTTTTACAAAGAATTAAGTTATGAAATTTGTACAGTAGGTCAACATTAAAATAACTTGGCTTTTCCAAGTGGATTCATCCCGTTTGGATGAATACACGATTTTTGGGAATTTTTCTACTAAAATGATCTGTTGTATGTATTTTCTGAATGTATCTGTGTTCCGTGATTTTTCATAATTTTTGTACAAGGTTTTATCACAAACTAAAAATAATGATTTGTCCAGTAGACCCCCTAGAATATTTAGTAAAATTTTAGGAGTCTAAATCACTGGATAAGTATTTTTAATAAGTTAGTTTTCATGGCACATAATCTGTCCTAAAAACGCAGATTGTGTAATGTACGTTTATGTGACTATTTGGAGTCTTATGTGGTATGTATTTAACATGATAACCAACACATTCACCAACGGGTCCGTAGGGTTTACTTATGCATGTAGAATCCGTTAGGTGTCACTTACACGGTTTTGAACTTTTAAACGTCTTGGACAAACGGGTTATATGGTGTAATGATATTACACATATACTCACTTAGTAACACATGTAATAGGGAGTCGGTAGCACACCCTACTTTGGAAGTTTGGATTTACTTGCTTGCATACTAAGGTGAGTTTCACTACTCTTTTCTCAAAAGCATGCGTCTCGAGGAGACAACTTACTATTGTAGTCTAGATTTGGGACTACTATTTTTATCTCGGGTTTTGCTAGTTTCACACTCTGTCTCCTTGATGAACTAAACTGCACTCTATCACAGAAGTCCTTCACTATTTACCGAATGAGTTGCCGGGTGGCAAGCGGGTTACTAGTTGATAGCGCTATTAGGTTTGACAAACCTCACACCGTGTTGGGAGCTGGGCGTGAACTACGACCTTAGATTTTATCATTGTTGATAGGCAATGATGGGAGGCAAAAACCAGCTCGCGGGGCGAGTGCAACGTTTGAGTAACAATTCGGTATATCATTGTTTAGTTATCATGAATGGGTTAGCTACCCTTGGCATGTGAATTAGCTGTTACGAGGTCTTGGAGGCCTACGCTTTTACTTGTTGTTATGTGGTCTTGGAGAACTACGCTTTTAATTTCGGGTTTGGGAAACCTACACTTTTACTTACCTTACTTTGTGAACTCACCGACTTTATGTTGACACACGCTAGCATGCTTTTGCAGGTCTCTAGGTTCGGAGCACGATAGGACATGCATCATTGTGTCATGGGTTGTGAACATTACTTAGCTTATACTTTGCTGTACATTTAACAGTTTTATTTTGGGCGCGTTGTTTTGCGCATGAACTTAAACGGTTATGTTTGATTTACGCTTCCGCAACTTAACTAAACTTTTTGGTAAATGCTAAACTTGATTTTCAATAACGAACTAAATTGTTTGGGCATTTAGAGTCGTTCTTATGACTTATGGCTATGGGATCCTGGTATGTCACACGTTTTGGGGCTTAATGTTAGTGGATGAGAGGAGAATTCCACAATTAAGCGTGCTCAGGTGGAAGCAGTATCAGGATGGGTGACCTCTTGGGAAATTTCCACTGGGGTAACAAAAAACAAATCCGTGAGCTCTAGATATACAACTCATCAAGGCAAAGCAGACAATATTGGTGGTGATAGAGGTCGGATGTTATAGATGGTATCAGAGCCACTCCTATGCCGTTCGGGATGGTGGGTACATACCTCATTAGGGATGATGAGACTTTAACAGGGGGTGAATGTGGCACCCCACGAAAATCCCACA
Source organism: Ambrosia x helenae (assembly GCA_030844895.1). Taxonomy (NCBI): domain Eukaryota; kingdom Viridiplantae; phylum Streptophyta; class Magnoliopsida; order Asterales; family Asteraceae; genus Ambrosia; species Ambrosia x helenae. Next base: position 71,965,174 of record CM061225.1, on the reverse strand, counting down.
TCGGTTGTGGCTAGGAGAGATCCTTGGTTCATAAGTAATGTCTTGCCTCTTAAATCACCAACGCGTTTTGGGGCTTAATGTTAGTGGATGAGAGGAGAACTCCACAGTTAAGCGTGCTCAGGTGGGAGCACTATCAGGATGGGTGACCTCCTGGAAAGTCTCCACTTGGGCAAACAAAAACAAATCCGTGAGCTCTGGATGGGCAAAGCGGACAATATTGGTGTTGAGAAGGGCGGGGTGTTACACATCTGCTAAAGCATATCTAAAACTCTGTTGCAATTTAATGACCATCTGTTGAAATAGAAGGAAAAAAATAAATAAAAAAAACATAATGATTACTATATTGAGGTAACATGCCAACTGCGCGAAATTTATAATCTTTCTTAAGAAAAAAATAAATAAAAAAAACCTAATGAATACAACCACACATCCTTCCTTATTCAACATGTGAAATGAAAACTTGAAACTCTATAAATACTGAATGCAGATTTCATTACAAACAACTTGAAACTCTATAATTTTGTTAAAAGAAAATAAGCATCTGTTTAATGAAAGACTCCTAATATTCAAAGATATACAAAGAAAACAATATATTACCAAGTACCAAGTAACGCATTTTACAAAATTCAACTTAACAAACTAAAACGAAAATCCTAACCTTCATAGAATCGTTTCCAGAATTCAATACAAAGAAAGAAAAGTATAAACATCTTATTCTACGTTTATGACCGATTTGCTCCTATATAACCACGAACTTCTCCCGCAAATACATATTGATTGTTTGTAAGCATTTTTCGAGAACACCAATTCCAACATCAACACAAACATCGAAGTATTAGCAATAGTTTGTTAAGAAGTGTCTGGAATGCATTTGAAAATAAGATCATTATGAAAATGAAATAAGGATTTAGAATGTCAAAATGCTTTAAGGGCAAAAGATATGAAAAACAAATACTAATTTCTCCTACTTTTATAGAAAGAAAATAACTATTTAATTTAACTAATAATTATAATAAAGTAATATTGTCAGAAAACCTAAAAAATCATTTTTAAATATATTTTGGGCTGAACATATGCTAAAACATATTTAAAAGTCAGTTGAAATAACATGAACATCTGCTGAAATAGAATGACCATCTGCTGAATTATATATATAATCAAGTGTAACATAATTATTATTACATTATACGACAAAGAAATTAAAATTATGCCCATCATCATAAATTTTTATTAAAAAATCTGTTTATAAAATACCTAAGATTTTCTAATTAATAATTTAAACAATAGAAATATTTAGAATACATTATAATATGAAAAATATTTTGTTTGATTAATTTTATAACTTGTATAATTAACATAATATTACTAATTAAACTTCATATTATACGTTTTTATATAAATAACCATCTGGTTGACCAAAAGTCAACCACTGTTGAAACGTATCTTCTATTTACTGTATGACACCGTTTCAAAAACATTTGTTGACTGTTCAACAGTGTAACACCCTGAAAATTTGTCAAATTGATATTTCGACAAAAACAAATACCCAGTCTTACCAAGTGGACATGCCAGTGGGTTTTGACGCATACAATGATATATACTGATTCGATTAGCAAGTTTGACGCGTATATCTTAGTTTAAAAGTATTACGGGAACCGATTTCCGTTATATATAAATGATTATATTACTTTGGGGCCAAGTTACATACATGGAAACATATCAAGCTAATCTCTCGGTTGAGCATTAGTTCAATATGTAATAGTTTATAGATTAGGGACTTGACGGTAATTCGAGCACATTACTTTTATCTCCCTAATGACAACTTCCAATACAATTATATTCTAAAAACCCTACAGCCGCAACACAAGTTTAAAAGGATATCGCTTGCTCCACAAACATGACAATGTGATCCTGATCATCAGTTCATTGCCCTCGATCGTACCAAGGCAACACCTAGTCTATCAGTATTCATAGATTATAATGATCCTTCATGTTATAAACCTTTACATGATCAACCTACTTCTAATGAAACCATGACTGTCGCACAACAATACAAGGAGAGGCACGACTATTCACTTCACAAACCAGGGTTGAACCGGTAGTGTTTGGAGATCATCGTCGATCGCGAGTGTCTCATTGTTGGGTCTGCTGACCTGGAGAAGAACAGATGATTGGAAAGCCAAAATATGCTATCTATTTGATCCTTGAATAAACAGTCCTTACAACTTGCTTCTCCCAAAAGACTGCTGACCCTAACTACTGTTCTATCCAAACAACTGCTCAACAACTGCTGATACAAAGAACTGCTAAGGAAACAACTGATGAAGAACAACTGCTGACCAAAGGTCTGATGAAGAGCAACAGCTGATACAAGTACTGAAGACCAAAGCACTGCTGGAACCAACAGCACTTAGGCTCCAGCAGTGGATGCAAGACCATCAGAGTTTATCTTTAAACAGCTGTTTACTATCAGTGCTTTCAATGTAACAGTAGTTTGTATAGCAGATGTTTAAGTTTGTTATTCTGTTAGAGGTCACTGTCTTAGGTGACGTCAGCCTAGGTCATCAGTGGTTTGAGTCAGTCTATAAATAGAACAGTGCATGTACTGTTCTATTCTATCACACACAAAACATTCTCTCTGACAAACAACTGTGTGATCAGGCTGAGGGGGAGTAACTTGTACGATTGTAATCTTTGAATTAATGAAAGCATTCGATCGAAAAACATTTACTCTCTTGTTTTGATTTACAGTTTATTATTCCGCTGCACTTTCATTCTATTTTCACTTCATTATTATCATCATTTAGTTAAACAATCAAAACAAACAAACTCAGATCCTTACAATTGGTATCAGAGCTTGGTCAATTAAATTCGATCTAACAAATCAATTTAATAATCAGCTCACAATTATTGATATCGTTTGTCAGTTTGATTGAAAACAGAGTAATAGTTTAATTTCGATTCAACCGTTGTTAAACAGACTTTGTTTTTTGAAAAATCAGAGAATGGCTTCTATCAATCACGATCCACATAACACTGGCACGAACAACAAGCCACCGATGCTTGTCAGATCTGAATACAATATCTGGCAACGTCGGATGAGCCATGTTCTAGCTCAACAAAACACTGGGTGTTGGAAGTCGGTTATCTTCGGACCACATGTTCCGACTGTGCCGAGTACTGAAGATCCCAAAGTGTTTGAGCCAAAGAAACTTGAAAACTACTCCGACCAGGATTTTCAGAAAATTGAGCTAGATGCTAAGGCCTTCAGTATTGTGGCCATGGCTCTACCCAATGATATATATGCTGGGTTGTTACACTGTAACAGTGCAAAGGAGTTGTGGGATGCACTGAAAGAGCAGTTTGGTGGGACAGAGGAGGTTATTGAAAACAACCGTGAAATACTTAACCAACAATATGAAACATTCAGTCATGTCAAAGGAGAGTCATTAACTCAACAGTTTGAGAGATTTAACTGCTTAATTAGTGAACTAAAATTGGTTGGTCTTACTTACCCTCATTCAACTTTGAACCATAGGTTTTTAAGATCATTACCAGACAAATGGGACACTATTGCTATTGTTATGAGAAACTCAATAGGATTTAAAGACCTATCACTGACCCAGCTTCATGGTAAGCTCTTGACCTATGAAAGAGAGCTTAACCAGAAAAAGAAGCTCCAGGACTCTGGAAAAGTGTCTGATGACTATGTGTTTGGGAATACAGCACTTTTGGGTCATGATGAGGTGCCTGGAAACACAAAGGATCAGAGTTATGATCATTTTATTGACATAACTTCAGGTTTTAACTCAGGTTTTAACTCTGATTCTTATTCACCAAACTATGCTTTCACAGCAAGTGGTGGTGATATACAGGCATCTGACAACATATCCTTTGAGTATGATGACCTGAAATACTTTGACCCTGATGATTTGGAAGAAATGGACATTATGCACCAATTGGCCCTTCTCAGTGTAAGAACTAATAATTTTTACAAGAAAACAGGGAGAAGGTTTCCAGGGTTGACTGGCAGATCTAAGGTGGGGTTGGATAAATCAAAGATCAAGTGTTATAAATGTCATAGGTTTGGTCATTTTGCTAGGGAATGTAGGGGTCAACATGGTACACCTATGATAACCTATCCAAATCAAAGACCACAGACCAACACTTATCAGAATTCCTATAATGCCCCTGGACCAAATGTGCAAAACACTGCTCATTTTGCACAGTCCTCAAACACTGTTCCTGTCCAGTATGTCCAAACCACTGTTCCTCAGATCCATTATGTGCAAACACCTGTTGCTCAACCACCTGTACAAACGACTGCTGCTCCATCCTCTGCTCCTGCAGAGACCAGTCAACAAAGCTTCTTTACACAAGGCTTTGTTGATTGGAGCAGTCTACCTGATGAGCTAACAGATGAGAATTTTGCACTGGTTGCCAAAGCTGATAATGAACCAGAAAATTTTTGTTTCATGGCTGTGGTTGATGAAATTGAATCTGAGGAAGTGGTAACTGAATCTGATGTTGTGACTGATGATATTGCTAGTGAAGTTGTTGCAGGTGAAAAACCTGAAGAAGAGGTTGTGAATCTCTCAGATCCCTGGGGTGCATCTGATGAATGTGAGTGCAAGTGTGATTGTGCATTGATGGCTGCTGCTAAGGTATCTCCTTAAATTCTTAAAGAATTGTGTTCTGACAAATGTGTAATAGCATTTGCTAACATCAAAGAGGTGAATGAAAACCTTAGAAAGAAAATTTTGGATGATGAAGTTAAATTTGAAAAACTCACAAAAGATTTGAAAACAAGTTTAACTGCAAAAGAAACTGAAATTAGCAGTCTAAAACATGAAGCAACTATAACCAAAGACCAGCTCCAAACTATGATAACAAAATATCAAAGTTGTAAAAGTGAGCTTGAGTCCACCCAAGTTGAATGTAAAAAATGGGTGGAATCATGTAGAGGTTTTGAGATGCTACTCAACAAACAAACCAAAAGTCATGTGAAGTTTGGCTTTGGTTTTGCAACCACTGCTCCAGCTTTTGAAAACACTGACACAAAGAATCAAAAGTCTGTTGAGATAGTACCAACAAACCTACAGGGTCAAGAGATTAAAATCACTGAACCAAATGGTAAGAAAATTGTTCTTGAAAAACCAGAAGGTTCCTCATCTTTTGCTGAACTTGAAAAGTATGAATTTAAACCTACTTGGTCTGATGAGTGTGATACTCTTGAGAATTATAAACCTGTTGATTTTAAAACTCCTGAGGGAAAAACAGCTCCTCAGGCAAGGGTCATTCCCTTGGCAAAAGTCATTCCCCTGAAAGATTCTCCAGCAGATGCTCAAACATCTGCTGAAAAGAAGTCTGAAAAGGGGAAGAAGAAAGAAAAGACTGTTAACTTGTTTTGTGATTTCTGTGAAAAGAAGAATCATGTCACCAAAAACTGTTTTCTTCTAAAAGCATATGACATCAACAAAGGAACAAGTGAATGTGATTCAAAAGCCACATGCTCAATATGTGGGAAAAAGAATCATAAGACTAAAGAGTGCTTGTATCTCAAAAATTTTGATGTAAAAATACAAGAATACAAAGCAAAAACTCTTGCAAACCCTGTGGTTAGTACTCCAAAAGGAAAGCCCAAACAGACCTTCACACCTGTCCAAACATCTGTTACAAAAAGGCTTGAAACATCTGCTTCTAGAGATGTCCAAGTAACAGATGCTCCACCCACAAGCAAATACCCAAGAGGTTATGGTCAACCTCCATGTCACAGTCTGCCACATGTTTATGAGGAGCCAAAAAGACCCTCTAAACCAAGAGTGAACAGAAATCCATATGGGTATTATCATCTGTCAGGAAGTGATCAAACAACTGCTGCCCCAAGTGCAGACATACAAGCACTGGCAAATGGTCAGCAGCAGTTGTTGACCTTAATTCAAAAATTGGTCCAAACCACTGATCACCTTCCAAAACTTGAGTCTGAAAGGTCTGAGGACCCATCCAAAGCCAATTTGGCTTTGGACACTCACCAAAACTAATCATTTACTGATGTGCAGGGAGCTTCTGCTTGTTTAGATAGTCTTTGGTATGTAGATAGTGGAGGTTCCAGGCACATGACAGGATGTAGAGCCCTACTTCTGGACTTCTTGGCTCATGGAGGGGGTGATATATCCTTTGGTAATGATTCTAAAGGTAAGGTGTTGGTTTCAGGGACTGTACAGGCAGGAAAACTCAAGTTTGAAAATGTCAATCTTATTGATAATCTCAAGTTTAATCTTCTGAGTGTTTCACAAATGAGTGACAAAGGTTATGGCTCATTTTTCACAAAGAAAACCTGTAAGATTATTGGGCCAGAAGTGGTGAAAAAGATTGATACCATTATTGCTGAGAGCAAAGCACAGCTTGTTGCTCATAGAAGTGGCAATGTGTATGTTGTTGATATGTTAAAGGACAATCCTATGGCAAATGTCTGTCTGTTTTCTGCTGCCTCCACTAAGGAGACAAAATTGTGGCATAGGAGACTGGGTCATACCAACCTTAATACTATCAACACACTCTCAAAACAAAGCCTTGTCAGAGGTCTACCATCAAAAGAATTTAAATGTGATGAGCATTGTGTTTCCTGATTAAAAGGGAAACAACATAAAAGCTCTTACAAATCCATTGATGAGTCCAAAACTAGTCAGTGCTTACAACTGTTGCATATGGACTTGTTTGGCCCTGTTAAAATCATGAGTCTAAGAAGAAAAAGATTTTGTCTTGTCATAGTTGATGATTTTTCTAGGTTTACATGGACTTACTTTTTACACTCTAAAGATGAGACTGCAGGTATATTGAAGGACTTTGTCACCAAGGTTGAAAAGCAGTATGACTTGCCAGTAAAAGTCTTCAGGAGTGACAATGGAACAGAGTTTAAAAATAAGGAGTTGGATGACTTCTGTGTGTCAAAAGGGATTGTGAGGCAGTTCAGCATCCCAAGAACACCAGAACAAAATGGGGTAGTTGAGAGGAAAAATCGAACTCTTATAGAAGCTGCAAGAACCATGCTAGCAGATTCTGGTTTGCCACTGTCCTTTTGGGCAGAAGCTGTAAACACTGCTTGCTATGTTCAAAACAGAGTTTTGATCAACCCCAGACATCAAAAAAACTGCTTATGAAATTTTGTTCAAAATCAAACCATTAATCTCATTTTTCAAAATCTTTGGCTGCCCATGTTTCATTTTAAATCTTAAAGATTCCATTTCAAAATTTGCAGCCAAAGTAGACTGTGGTTATTTTCTGGGATATTCTTCTACTGCTAAGGCCTACAAAGTGTTTAACACAAGGACTAAGACAATAGAAGAAACTTTGAATGTTAAGTTCAATGAACTTTCATCTCTGAAAATCCCTGCAAACCCTGCTGAATTATTTGATTTAGATAAATTCAAATTTGAAGATATCACTGTTAAAACTAACAATGCAGGTATTCCACAGTCTCCACAGCAAGATTACAGAACAGATGTTGTGATTCCCAGTCACTACAAAGTCTATTCTGCATCAGAGAATGCAGCTGTTCAAAACAATTGTCAAAACTCTGCCACAGCTGTGTCAACCACTGTTGGCCAGTCCTATCCTCAAACCTCTGCTTCACCCCTCACTACCACTGACCTATCATCTGTTGACAAAAGTCAATCATCTGTTGACAAAAGTCAGTCAAGTTTCACACCACTTGGACCCATTCCTCCATTACCATTTCAAACATCTGTTGGCACTACAGAAGTACCAACAGATGTTACACCAACAGAGTCACCAAACCTCTGTCCATAACCTCAAAATGCCATTGTTCCATATCAAGGAGATCTTATTTACTTAAGAGCTCATCCACCAGACCAGATCATTGGCAACATCAGAGAGGGTGTGCTCACAAGAAGCCAATCTTCAAATATCTGTCTTTTTGCAGGTTTCTTATCCCTCACACAACCTGTCAAGTACCAAGAGGCACTGAAAGACAACAGTTGGGTAGAAGCCATGCAAGAAGAACTCCTTCAGTTCAAAAGACAACAAGTATGGGAGCTTGTACCACTTCCTAAGGATGTTTGTCCTATAGGAACAAAGTGGGTCTTCAAAAACAAGACTGATGAAAGGGGTATTGTTGTCAAGAATAAAGCCAGGCTTGTGGTTCAAGGCTTCAGACAAGAAGAAGGAATAGATTATGATGAGACCTTTGCTCCTGTAGCTAGACTAGAGGCCATCAGACTTTTTCTAGCCTTTGCTGTCAACCACAATATAAAGGTGTATCAGATGGACATCAAATGTGCTTTCCTTTATGGCAAAATTCAGGAGGAGGTTTATGTATGTCAGCCACCTGGTTTTGAAGACACATTCCATCCTGACTATGTCTACAAGCTCAACAAAGCCTTGTATGGACTCAAACAAGCACCAAGGGCCTGGTATGAAACTCTTTCCACATTTCTCTTATCCATTGGCTTCACAAGAGGCAAAATTGACAAAACTTTATTTCTTAAATGGAAAGGGAAACACTTAATGATTGTTCAAATATATGTGGATGACATCATCTTTGGATCCACATGTAACCAAATGTGTGAAGAGTTCAGAAAACTCATGACAGCAGAGTTTGAGATGAGTGCCATGGGTGAGCTTCAGTGTTTCCTTGGTCTTCAAGTGAAACAACTGCAAAATGGCACATTCATTCACCAAAACAAATATGTAAAGAATTTATTAACCAGATTTGAGATGAATGATTGTAAGCCATGTAGCACACCCATGAGTACAGTCAAGCTGCTCACTATTGATGACAAGGATGAACTGGTTGATCAAACACATTATAGATGTATGATTGGGTCTTTATTGTACCTAACTGCATCTAGGCCAGACATTATGTTTGCTACCTGTGTCTGTGCCAGATCCCAGGCTTCACCCAGAAAGTCAAACCTTATTGCTGTGAAAAGGATATTCAGATACCTCAAAGGTGCTCCCACACTTGGTATCTGGTATCCTGCTAATGGAAACATTGAGCTTTCAGGTTTTTCAGATAGTGACTTTGCTGGCTGTCACACCACAAGAAAATCCACTTCAGGAGGGTGCCAATTTCTAGGGAATGCCTTAGTTTCATGGCAAAGCAAAAAGCAGGCAGCTGTTTCAACTTCAACAGCTGAAGCTGAATACATTGCTGCTGCAAGCTGTACAGCCCAACTGATGTGGCTTCAAAATCAACTACTGGATTTTGGGATAACTGCACTTAGGACTCCACTCATGTTGGACAGCCAAGCTGCTGAAAATATCATCAAGAATCCAGTCTCTCATTCCACTACCAAGCACATTGACATAAGACATCATTTTGTCAGAGACAGCTATGAAAAAGGTTTGATTTCTTTACACCATGTTCCAACAGAGGATCAGTTGGCAGATGTGTTAACAAAAGCTTTAGACACATCTACCTTTACAAATCTGATTTCCAGAATTGGCATGTTAAACATGGATTAACCAAATAAATTTTTTAAAAAAAAAATAAAATTGTTCAGAAATTAAATATTTTCTTAAAATTGCTGTTTGGTTGAAAAATCTGTTAATAACATCTGATCAGATAAAACAACCACTGTTTCATTCATTTCCATTGTTAGTTGAAAAGTCTGTTTCCAAACATCTGATCAGACAAAACAACTGTTAGTTGAAAAATCTGTTTCAGAACATCTGTTCAGATAAAACAACTGTCCACATATATATATATATATATATACTATATAAAAAAAAAAAAAAACCCAACGGTTGGATCCGTCAGCTGTTTGTATCAGTTGTTTACCAAAACAGCTGTTCTCCACCAGATGTTACATCCATCAGATGATTGCCACGTCTGCTCATATAAGCAGATGTTTGGCCACATCAGCGGTTTCATTGAGCCTATAAAAACCCTGTTTTACCACAACAGATGTTACACTGTCTCATTGTATTCAAAATACTGTAAACCGCCTTCTTCACTCTCAAACCCTTCATCAATCTTCAATCATTTTCACCTTCGAAATCCATTACAATGGATCTTCAAGCCAAAGCTACACACAATTGTCTCCCCTATCTGATTAAAACAGATGACAACACTCCATTTCATTCCACCATCGACATTTTCCTTAATTCCAAATACTTACCCATCCTAACCGCCAACGCCCCCATTTATCTGGATACACTCCAAGAATTTTGGTTGAATGCTGAGTTTCTATTACAAGACAAAAAGCCTACATCCATTATTTCCAAAATTGGAGAAACCAGTATCGTCATTACCCCTGATATCATATCCACAACCTTCACACTGAATGACCTGGCAGGTAAGGATTCCTTCACTAAAACAGAGCTTCACACTGAGTTCCAAGAAAGAGGGTATGATGGTCAGATGACTGGATCAACTCTTTTCAAAAAGTTTTTCCCTCCAGTCATGAAATTTTTCTTCCATACTCTTCTTCTTTGTGTCTCTGCTAAGTCCACTTCCTTTAATGAAATTCCATTAAGGATGCAATATCTGGGATATGCTATGTTGTCAAACTCTGACTTCAATCTTTCCCAGGGATTGTTCATGGACTTGGTATCAAATGTGAAAGCAGTCAAGTCTGGGTCAAACAATGCTTTTCTTATTTACCCACGAATTCTTAGTGTAATTTTACAAAAATTTTTACCAGAAAAGGTTTTCAAAAAGGGTGCTGCTATGCAAATGAAAAGCTTAACTGATGAAACTTTCACAAGAATGCTGGGTGGAAGCACCCAAGAAAAAGTGTCAAAAGTTTCTAAAACACAAACAAAGAGGACAAAGGCAACAACTGTTGTCAAAACCTCTGTTGTTGAGCCCACTGCTCCTGGTGATCATGGCACTACATCCAGTGCTGTGAAACCCACACCAGCCACTTCCAAAAAGAAACATTCATCCACAAAAACCACCACTCAACCACAAATGAGGCTTCTGGATGTTGAGGTACCAGAAGAAACCTCTGTTGCACAACAAAAGCAACCTGAAACCACTGTTGTTACTTCCTCACAACAGTTGGACATACCTCCACCTGACCAACCTCCTCATGAATCCTCTCAAAAGGATCATGTTGTAAGCCAAGGGGACACACATCCTGATGCATATGAGTCATTTGACCATATGTTCACAAGCCCCTCTCCCAGGGCTAATTCTCTTCTTACTCCACCACTCACACCATCACATGTCCCACAAACAATGCAACCTCTGTTTGAAGCAATTGAAAAATCTCAGGAAGATCCCAGTTCCTCTCTTCCAACTGTCACTGAGAGTATACTCCAACAAGTGACTGAGCCTGAGAATATTCAATCTGCTATCCCCCAAACAGAAGAGGAGGTTACACCACCTGGGTTCAATGAAACTCTAGGTGAGTTTTCAAGTGGAGCAGCCACTACTGATGTAGAGACCACTGTCTCACATCAGGACAGTGATTTCATAGCTAAGACTCCCTTGAAGGCAACAACTGTTGAAGCCACTATAGTGTCTCCAAAAACAGTTGGAAATCCCCAGTACCAAGACAAAGGGGCATCTGATTCACCTATCAGGCCTGAATCAGATAAAACTACCACTGGTAGGGACTCAGATGATCCTATTAATTTAGGAGATGAGTCAAAATACCAAGAATTGACGGCCAGAGTTTCTGTTATTGAAACATCTGTTGCTGACATCAAATCTGATGTCAAGCTTCTCCTAAGCTCAATTGCAGATCTCTCCAAGAGTCAACCATCCACCACTGATATAGCCAATGAGTTATGGAAATCAGTTTCCCCCATCATCATAGCTCACAGAAAATTGGCTGATCAGACACATGAAACCTACATGGCTGAGATCAGAAATATGGTTGATGCAAGGTACAAAGATACCCATGCTGACATCAAAGCCATTAAGGACCATCTGCTGAAGACTACTGGCTCTGCCCCTACCACCATCCTCAGGGATGAAACTGATGATGTTTTCACGGCTGATGATGCCAAAAAGGGGGAGAGTGGCAGAGATAGGCTACCAAAATTAGATCCTTTTGGTTGCCCACCTTCTCAAAAAGGTCAAGCCAAGTCTGCCAAGAAACCAGAGTCTACCAAATCAGCTCCACAACAACAACATCAAGCACCACCACCACAAACCACTGAAAAGAATAAGGCAGTAGATGACTCTGCAAACATAGAAGCTGAAAAGGCTGCTCAGTCCAAACAACAAAGGGCTGACACCTTGGAAGTAAAAGCAGAGTCATTGATTGAACTCAAGAAGAAACAACAAAGAGAAACTGAAGATGTGGGATCCTCTAAAAGGATGAAAAGACCTGCCAAGCATGTTAGAAAACCACCATCTAAGTTACAAACTTCTGTTGATAAAACCACTGCTGCTGAAACCACTGCCACCCAAAACACTGAAACCACTGCCACCCAAACCACTGAAACCACTATACCCAAACCAACACACACTCCTGAACAAACAACCACCAAACCTACATCACCAACCAAAACCCCAACATCTGCTGGCTCTTCTAAAAGGCCAACAGATGTTAATCTAACCACTGCTACCAAATCACCTTCACCAAAAATCATGTACACAAGGAAGAGAAAATCAACCTTTGTTGTGCATGATGAAAACATACACACATCACCAACCACCATTTCAACTGCCCAATCCACTCCTCCCATCACAGCCATTCCACTCACATCATTCTCACCACATACATCCAAATTCAAAACCCATAGACCACCACCAACCATTACACCATTGGTTGTTCAGTATCCCCTTGAACTTGATCTACTCAAGGGGGAATTACAATCCTTCTACAATACTGAACAGCCATCTGAAAGATCCTTCCCATCTCTCCCAAATTTCCCTGTTCCCCTCAACATTGATACCTATCTAAAATACAAGGGTGAGCAGGTGGATGCCATCATCAGGGAGAAATGCAAAGGGAAGGATGACAGGACTGCTCAGGGCATCCATTCAGCAGAGCTTAGCAAACTCAGAAGGATTGAAGACTTTGCTAAGACCCTGAGCAATTCCATGTCCACCATGCCTCTCAGTGTAGATTTGGAAAAGGAGGTAAGGGAATCCCTTCTTGAACAGATAATGGCAACCAAGCCTTACAAAGCAAACAAAAAGCAGTTCAATGGCTGGACTACTCATGCTTTGAGGGAAGAACTGATCAGAATTGAAGAAATGGCCAAAGATCCCAAAGCTAAAGTCTCCATTCCTAATTTTGGCAAAGGCAGAGACCCAGTCAGAGCCTTGAAGTTCAAAAGAATGAGGCAGGAGATTGTAGCTGCCAATTATGGGGAGATGAGGTCTGTTTCCAGATGGTCAGAGCTAAGATTGGTTGAAACCTATAAAAGTCTGGAAGAGAATAGAAAGAAGGATCCCAGCCTTCCAAGAAAACCAATCTACAATGATGAGCCAATGATGAAGAGACCCCAACAGACTTTTAATCTAGACAGCTTACTTGAAACCTCTGATCTCACAGCTGCTGCAAGTAGACAGTTCAAAAAGCAGAAGGAGATGTCAGAGGAAGACCAAAGAAAGTTTGCTGACACATTTATCAAGGAAGGGCTCTTCAATCAAATCCATTATTTCTCTGATCCCACAACAGAGAAACTCAGAGAACTCATAGGAAGACCACCTTCACCCAACTCATCAAGAATAAAGGTTCATCTTAGCAAATCCACTGACTCAAAAATTCTAAAGTGGAAGGTCAACAAAGACAACCACGAATTGACACTGCTCAGGTCAGATGGAAAGGTTCAGAAGATCAGTATGGATGATGCTTACAGCCTTTGTGCAGAAGATCACCAAGCACTGCTAAATCTGGATCTGGAAAGAGATGAAGAAGACCTATTTGCTTTGAACTTTGAATTACAATTCAAAGGTCAAATCAGAGAAAGTCTGATGAGAAATAAAGATCAATGAATAAAGCTGAGTTTTGGCATCATCTGTTCTAGGGGGAGATTGTTGGGTCTGCTGACCTGGAGAAGAACAGATGATTGGAAAGCCAAAATATGCTATCTATTTGATCCTTGAATAAACAGTCCTTACAACTTGCTTCTCCCAAAAGACTGCTGACCCTAACTACTGTTCTATCCAAACAACTGCTCAACAACTGCTGATACAAAGAACTGCTAAGGAAACAACTGATGAAGAACAACTGCTGACCAAAGGTCTGATGAAGAGCAACAGCTGATACAAGTACTGAAGACCAAAGCACTGCTGGAACCAACAGCACTTAGGCTCCAGCAGTGGATGCAAGACCATCAGAGTTTATCTTTAAACAGCTGTTTACTATCAGTGCTTTCAATGTAACAGTAGTTTGTATAGCAGATGTTTAAGTTTGTTATTCTGTTAGAGGTCACTGTCTTAGGTGACGTCAGCCTAGGTCATCAGTGGTTTGAGTCAGTCTATAAATAGAACAGTGCATGTACTGTTCTATTCTATCACACACAAAACATTCTCTCTGACAAACAACTGTGTGATCAGGCTGAGGGGGAGTAACTTGTACGATTGTAATCTTTGAATTAATGAAAGCATTCGATCGAAAAACATTTACTCTCTTGTTTTGATTTACAGTTTATTATTCCGCTGCACTTTCATTCTATTTTCACTTCATTATCATCATCATTTAGTTAAACAATCAAAACAAACAAACTCAGATCCTTACACTCATCTTTCACGTACAGGTTATATTCTGGATCCGTGAAGTTGTTAGCGCTAGCATTGATAGCTCGAGGGTTCGGTTTAAGTCCATAAACTCAAACAAGGTAATATTCTTTAGGGAAAATGGCCAAAATAGCCCGTTGACCGTGTGTTTTGCAAGAATAACCCTCTCCCCCCTCTTTGGAGAGACGGGACACGGCTCCCAACGAGCCTGAACCATCTCTTGAGAGGGTTCCCATTCCATCCAACAGAGGACCGCCACACGTCGTTGTTGATCCCGAGACAGACCTGAGATGTGAGACAGACCTGAGACGTCTCCGGTGACGTCTCCAAAGACGTCTCCGGTGAAGATGAAGAACAAGAAAAAAAAACAGAGGATCATGAAACTTCGTCGGAGAAGACGAAGAACTCACCAGAGTGAGGTTCGAGACGTCTCCGGTGCTTCATCCCGTGACTCGGGCGTCTCTGTAACGTCTCCACCGTGCCCATGACGTCCCTGCTCTGTTTCTCGGAGGGGTGTTGTAGGCTGTCGGTTTTGATTTCCGGTCACTGGAGATTGTAGGGTGACCGGAGTGACCTCTATCCTCTTTCTCTCTCAACATTATATATTATGTATAAATATGTGCAGTGGAAATAATAATAATAATTATTATTATGGGTGGTGAATAAATTCAAGTAAGATGGAAATGATGAGAGTGTTGTGGAGGTTGAAGAATCAAAGAGAATATGAATGATGATGATGAAGAAAATATGTTCATCCTTCATTCTTCAACGAAAATGCACAGCATGGATTGGAGAAAATATTTTGATACAGAGACTTTTGAGAGAGAGGAGAGAGAAAGACGGTTCAGGAGAGAGAAAGGGAGAGAGAGAGTGAGGAGAGAGGAGAGAGAAAGCGAGGAGAGAGAGTGTTTGATGAGGTGTTGGTTTTGTATTGGTTTATCTGGGAAGCCTCTCGGGAGACGCCTCAGACTTGTTGGGAGCCGTTGTCCCGTCTCTCCAAAGAGGGGGGAGAGGGTTATTCTTGCAAAACACACGGTCAACGGGCTATTTTGGCCATTTTCCCTATTCTTTAATCTGTTTCGGTGTAGACGTCCTATGTCTTTGATGTGGAATCGGGGACCAGCCTTGGTTGTTAGATGGTGATAGTGGTCTCTTATCTATGACAAACGTCTGGTTATGCTGGAGTTCGTAGGGTGGCGACAGTCGAGCATCGGTTGTGTGGTTCGGGTGACGGCAGTGGTTAGGGTGATGATTGAAGATGGTGGCGCCCGGTGGGGTAATCGGTAGTGCTGAGTGGTAGTGGTGGTTACGGGTTTGGAAGTGGTTCGAAGTCCACGGTTATGGTTCTGGCGGATATAATCATACATGGCTAGTTTAGTGTTACTGTTGTCGTGCCTTAATACCTTTGTATAGCCGACTTAATGGATTGCATGAATTTTCTAGGCTTGCATGGTGATTCTAATGGGGTTCACATCTAGGATATTAAAGTTGCTACCATGTTTTGGTTCATGAATGTATTTAGTGGTGGAATGAGACAAACGATTTGGGAGTGGGTATTGTATTGTGTGTGGGACCAAGTAGGATGGTGAAGGTGATGCATGCTGATGAGTTAATGATGCATGAAGTTGATGTTGATGTAAATTTTGAGTGTGCTCTACGTATATGAAAATATAATTTGAGTTCAGGTTACCAAGCAAGTTAGGATGCAGCTTAATTTATTAAGCTTGCATGTTAGCATGTTAACTCTCTCTCATACATTAGGAGTTGGTAGTGATGGATATATATACAAGAGCAAGTTTTGTTCGTTCGAGGATTCAAGCTTATTTACCGTTCCATAGCTTCGTATGACTTGAACATTACGATAAGGTGAGTTCTTGTGCCCACTCTTTTAATTATTATTTTTCTAAATAGTTTGGGCTGACGTGCATGCTAAATCAGTATGATTATTTTTAAGAAGTCACAAAATATTTTTATGAAGATATAAATATTTTGTGTACGGATGAAATCCATATTAACTCATACATATTTTGGCATGAAACTTGAGTAGGCGGAATGCGCCTAATGTTTTATTATATGCTTTGAGTTATAGGTGTTATTAAAAGTGGGATAGGCCTGCTCTGATTTATGGTATTGTTTTTGTGTCATGGTTGTTACATGGTTTATGTTATATGGGTTAGTATAAACTGAGCTATTACAGAAGTAGGAGATGCCTGCTTTGATCCCTGGACTTGGTTGAGTTAAATAGACTTGATTGTACTTTGTGTTGATAAGCGGAATGCGCTTATTATAGTTGAAAATTGAAGTCTTGGTTAAATAGGCGGATTGCGCTTATCCTAGACTTTGATTGTTATTGAAAAAAAAAACAAATTAGCGGATTGCGCTTATTGTTAACTCTGAGGTTGAGGTATTTTGTTAGTTCTTATTTTGACAAATTACTTGTTTATATACATTTATAAAACTTGAACTCACTCAGCGTAGCTGACTTTTGCATACACATTAGATTCAGGTTTGTTGATGAGTAAAAGGGACGCCTTGGCATGCAGTAGAGCTACTTAGTTGCAGTTGACAATTCAAATAAGAAGACGTCTAAGGGATTTTGCTCGAACGTCATTTATATTATTTCTAATTTTCTAGTTGGTTTTATAATTATTGTTTTGACCGTTTCGGGAAACCTATGTTGGGAAACTTAAAAACTTATTTGACATTCCGTTGCGTAATTTTCTGAAATAAAATAATATTTCTTTTGAATTGTTAGCATGGTTTTAGTCTTTGAATGCCAACTGTTTGACACCGGTTTTGTTGGTCTTTCAAACAGTATAATAAAACAACAGAGTTAGTATATGATACATATGTTGACTTTCAAAATTTTTCGTCAGATATATGCCACGTCATTTCATAAAAACATATTTTTTGCCATATCAGCAACCCTTTTACATTCTTTTCTTCCTAAAAAAGAAACGTAACACTGTCTTATTGAGTTTAAATACACAAAGATGGTTTTCCCCCTTCCACACCCTAAATAGATTTCACAACATCTCCTTCAATCTTATGCATGGATCTTCAATTAAAAAGCCATCATAACAATCTACCATACTTGGTTAAAATAGATGATAACCCACAATTTCACTCAATAATCGATATTTTCGCAAATTCAAAATACCTACGCATTCTCACCGCTGACGCTCCAATATATGTCGAAACTCTAAAAGAATTCTGGGTGAACGCGAAACTATTAAATAAAGATAAAAGATTGTTTCGAAATTTGGAGATACAGATATTTAGATCACTGAAGAATCCATCTCAACAACATTCTCAATAAACGACTTGCAAGGTAAAGTCTCTTTCTTGAAAGATGAACTCAACGCAGAGTTCACTAAAAGAGGGTGTGCAGGAACAGCGACTGGGGCGACAATAATGAAACCCTGTTTTCCCCTAGCAATGAAGTTTTTCTTCCATACCCTTCTTATTTGTTTATCCGCAAAGACAACTTCTTTTAATGAAATACCTTTGAACATACAGTATCTTTGGTATACAATTTTTTGATAAACAATGATTACAATTTATCCAAGGCTGTATTCTCAGATATAATTCGCAATTTGAAAGGCATGAACTCTACTAAAAGTAAGTCATTCCTACTGTATCCAAGATTGAGAAGCTTCTACTTAAAAAACCTTTTGACTGAAGAGAATTTTAAAAAAGGTGAACTAGCTACAATTAAAAGCTTGTCTCATAAAACTTTCACAAAAATGTTCCAATTTAAAAGCAAAGAAAGTGCAGTTTCAACATCTGTCATTGCAACACCTGTTTCTGAAACAACTGCTACTACTGCTGTCCAAGATACTACAACAACTGCTGTAGAAAACACAAGAGGAAAGTCAATAAATAAATCTAAATCCAAACAGGCCAAAAGAATGAAAGCAACTGTTGCAACAAAACCCCAACCTTCTCATTCACAGCCTACTTCTAGATTTGCAGCACCTTTTGAGCCCTTGTTTGAAGCTGCTTCACAAACTAAGGCAGATACCATTTCCTCTCCACCTCCTACAACTAAGAATGCACAATCAAAACAAACTGAAACTGAGAAGGTAACAACTGTTGACACTATACCGGAGGACTCTGTACCGGTTGGAAGTCTGAAGAACCAACAAAAAGGAGCATTCACCTCCTTTGACAGTGACTCAACTGACGTGATTGAAACAAATACCATAACCACATCTGGTAGGATTTCTGATAATCTTATTAATGGATCTGATGACTTCGAATACGAAGAATTGACGGACAGAGTCAGCAAACTTGAATCTTCAATGGAAGCAATGATTGAATTATACAATGGGCCAGCAACATCTATTTCCAGTAAGATATGGGAATCTGTTGTCCTAATTATCCAAACTTACAGAGAAATTGCAGACCTTAATCATAATTCTCACATGGCATTGATAAGAAACATAGTGGACGCTAGATACAAAGATACTCAAGCTGACATCAAAGTCATCAAAAACCATTTAGCAAAAACCACTGGCTCTGCCCCAATAACAATTTATGAGGAAGATCAAGAAAATAATAATGATGCCGAAAAGAAGAACAAAGGCTAAGAGAAATTAATAAACCTGCCACCTGACAAGGAAGCACAAGCAAAGATATCAAACCCTTCTAATGTGCAAATAGCTGATAATCTAGGATCTGTTCTAGTCAAAACCACTGTTGAGCATCAATCTATAGTGTCTTTAGAGAAGAGAGTTGATGAAAGTGCAAACCAAAAGGCATAGAAAGAACTGTTAAATAAGTTGAAGGCAAAAAGGAGCGAGAAGCCAAAGCTTCTGCATTGATTAAACAAAGAAAAGAGCTGCAAATGAAAGAGGAGGATATAGGCTGTTCAAAAAAAAAAAAAAAGTACATAAAAGACATGCAAAAGAAAACCTAACATTCCCTAAAAACACTGATAGCCAACAAACCACAAAATTACCAGACCAAACACCAATCCAAACAACATATGTTCCAATTGAAAATGTGCAAACTAATGTTGCCACCACTGATGAAGCATGTATCTTCAGAGTACCAGAAGGTCTTTCAGAATTTGTCCTTGACTTAGAAGCAGTAAAACCTGAGATAGACTCTTTTTACTCAACAGATGATCCATTGTCACTGTCTTTCAAGTCTGTTGAAGGTTTTCCAAAGCCTAAGAATATTAAGCAGTATATGGAGTTGAAAGAAAAACATGTTGACATTCTTTTAAAGCAGAAAAGTGTTGGAAAAGATGACAGGGAAACACAACTAATTTTAGAGAATTTACTAAGCAAATTAACAATTTTAGAAGAATACTCAAGCAAGCTGTCCAAGACAGTGTCTAATAGGCTAGCTGATTTTGATATGGAAAACATTTTGAGAGAAGGATATCTTACTGAAATAATGAAAACTAAAACTTACAAAGCCATGAGAAGTCAATTTGCTGGTTGGGATTCTAAGTCACCGGAGAATGAACTTAACAGAATTAAAGAGATGGCTGAAGAACCTAATCGCAAACAAACTCCACCAAACTGGAAGAAGGGAAAACAAACTGACCCTAAAAGAGTTTTAAACTTAAAAAGAGTAAGACATGAGTTGGTAGCTGCTGGTTATGGAGCGATGACACAAGTTTCTAAATGGAAGGAATCAACACTGATGGATTCTTACAAACAGCTTGAGAAACGAAGGAAAGTTGATCCAACTCTGCCAAGAAAGACAAATTATGATGGTGAAGACCAACCAGCTCGAAACAACAAAAAACAAAAAACTCTGTTCTCAATAGATGATCTTATGACAAACAGATTCGGGGAAATGATCGAGCAAAGTAATCCATTAGAATCAAGAATAGAAAAGGAAGAGGCTGATAACGACAATTTGTTGAATACTTAACATTTGCTAACCCCAACAGATGGTAAATACTGACTATTAATATAAAATCTGTTTAAATCTCATCTGTTATATTTCTGCTGATATTGACTGGCAATGAATACAAGATCTGTTTAAATACAATCTGTTATATTTCTCATGATACTAAGTAGCATTTGTTATATTAATAATGATCTTCACAATGCATCTGTTATACCTACGATAATATTAAATAGCAGCAGTTATATTTGATAATTTCGCATTATGGTACAAAATCTTTGAATAATAGGAAATTCATCATAATAGATATTACCTAACAGACTCTCTATACTTAATACTGAATATTTTAAGAAAAAAATTGACATTTTTACTGAAAAGTAAGGTTTCAAAAAAGTATGTAAAATCAGCATAATATAGTTCCATTCCAACTGATATACAAACAACTATAATACAATAATAATATGAAAAAAATAAATTCTTGCCTACTAAATTCCATTTAATAACAAAACACATGTGTTTTGGTCAAAAATTATCTACTAAAAATAATCTTGTTTTCCAAATTAGTTAAAGTGAGGTAGAGTGCTAGTTTGATAAAAACTATGTGTTATTCTCAGCATGGTGACTTGTTAATATGAATATACTATTATATGACAACTATGCTCGGGATGATGTTGTGAAAATTGAGGATGGACGGTTGTAGGATGCAACTATCAGACAGAAATGTGAATTAAGCTAAGATAAGCAAATGTAAGTAAAATTCTATAAGAAGACGACACTCGATGTACGAGGAAAGCCCTTGATCAATGTTAGATCGCCGGCATAAAACCTCGGGAGGAGACTAGGCCTCTACCTTGTTTGTTATATTAAAATGGTAAAAAGGTTTACAACTTTGGATGAATGAGTGGACGAGTAATCTAATGTTACAAAAATTCGTGAGTGTTCTCAGTAGTTGAGAGTGTGTGTGTAGCTATAGTGAAAGCAATGTGTCCTATCTCGTCCATCATTCCCATTTATATAGCACAAGAAAGTAAATAATGTATCCCACAATATCCGCTATGTAGTTAAGCTTCTTCAATATATTCAGGTGAACGTTGGAAGTGTTTCAACTGAATATAGTCGTTGCCTTAGTTGTTTCCATATTCTTCGCCGGTATATAATGAATGACGGTTACATCTTTGACTTCTTCATGAATCTTTGCCTTTGGTTGATATAAGTTACTCTTCGATCTTTGACTCCTTTGACCGAACGTTATAACATAGATGTTGGAATGTGCTTTCATATCCATATTATAACATAATTGTACCTGCAACCATATATAAAAAAGGTAATTCGTTAGTCCATCCTCAGAATGCACACATGTTGAAACATTGTTACATCCTGAAGTCAGTTATCTCCTTTAGCATCCTGAGGATGCTACACCAGGGATGAGAGGTAAAATCATCCTGAGGATTTTCACCACCAACAATTGTTGGATCAGTTTGCTCTTTTTGCTAAGTAAGAACTTGCTATCTTGACACTTAAGTGTTTAGCAAGCCCTAGTAAATCAGATTATAAGCACAGCGGAATGTATAAGTTAAAGCAACACTTTTTATTCTAAGGAAGAGTTATTACTCCCCCTTGATGATTGAAACTAATAAATGACAAGTATTTATTATGAATCCAAGCAGTAAATGAGAATTAGATACTTAGACAGATTCACAATAAATACTGAAATGGAATAGAACAGTGAGAGTGTTTGAAGGATTTTTCTATTAAAATCAATGTCTGAAATAGAAGGTTGAAGCCTCCTATTTATAGACGTTTACATACATGTATCTTGGCCAAAAAGCAAGTACAGAAACAACAGAAACAAGTTGCACAAGTTGCAACATTGAAACAAACAAATACAGCTAAAAGTAATAATAAACAATAAAACTACTGATGCAAAAGGCGGTGGAAAATATCTGATGCTAAGTGCTGATGAATGACAAACTACTGATGAGTAGTTTGTCTTCAGTACTTCTGAAGTGAACTTGTCTGGTTTGGACTTCAGAACTTCTGATGAAGTTTCTTCTTCAGCACTTCTCATATCTTCTCTTCAGCAGTTCTTTGTTTTCTTTTCAGTACTTCTATACTTAGCCAAAATGACAGAAGTGAATTAGACTAAGGTTTCCAAAAGTGGTTTCACCAATCCTCTTTGTCCTAACAATCTCCCCCTGGATTGATGAAGCCAAAACCTTACTAATTCCTTATGTTTTTCTTTTGTCTTGAACAATCTTCCATATCTCTTTGTACATGGTGTTCTTGAGCTGGTTTAACTGACCATCAGATAGAGATCCTCTCTGTGGTTCCAGATGTTGAATTGTGAGCAGGTCTTGTGTTGACAGTTTCTTCAGATCACTGGTCTTTTTGTAAGCCCTGCTTGAGAGGTCTCTTCTTGTCAATAATACTGAGTTGTTATCAGTAAGTGACCATCTGATGATAGGTATCTTTGACTTGTTAAAGTCAGAAGAATAGGGAACCAGACTTGTCCCTTGGGTTGATGGTCCTGAGTGTTGGATGTCTTCTGTTTCAGTTAACCTCAGGTGGGAGTCTCTTCCTTGTTGTTGTTGCATATCAGGCATCTGAACAGTTGGGAGATGGTGTTCAGTCACTACCTTGGTATGCATCTTTTCTTTGATGGTCTTTTGGATTTGGTAGGCAAAAGTGGAAGGATCCCTGAATTGTGTTAACAGAGGTTTCTCCTCAATGTCAAAATCTGAATGGACTATTGAACTTCCTTCAAGTAGTACCATTTTGAAATCAGTTTTGACATTGTCCTCTGCTTTCTTTCTTTGAGTAGCAGGTCTTCTTGTTGATACACCAGAAGTTCTAACTACTGATCTTGAAGGATCAGCAGTTTGAAACTTCTCTGGATTTGCAGCCTTGGCAGCCAAGTATTTTCTGTAAGTATCCATTAGTCTTTCTTCTTTCCATCTGGATACTAAGGCTTTTGAACCATAGCCCTCTGCTACTAATTCTTCTATTATCTGGGCTCTCTTGGCCTTTCCTTCTTTGCTAGTGGCCAGTTTATCTGCAAGCAGTTGTGCCCTTCTTGTCAGCTCTTGCATAGAGAGTCCCTTGAGTGTGTAGGCTTTAGTCTTGCTGTTCTTTGTAATGTAAGACACCAGTTGCTGTCTTTTATCTTGTTCAGCAATCTCATCAAGGCTAGCCTGCCTTTGTAGTTCAGCTTCATAAGCCTGAAGTTTTTCTTCATGGCTTAAATCTAGATCATCCCTTTCTTCCAGAGTTTTCCAGATCAGATCTTCTCTGGCCTTCTTGTTGGCTGCAACTAAGCTCTTCTCTAGTAATTCAGCTGATTGAGAGATAGGAGAAGGGTTTAGTACAGTCATTGTTGTAATTGTAGTAGGCCTGATAGGATCAGATGTTGGTTGAATGGGAGCAGTGGTTCTGGAAGGGTCAGCAGTTTGAGGTTTGGAAGTGTTAACCTCTGATGGGTTGACAACTGCTGATGGTTTGTCAACTACTGATTCTTCATCAGAACTTTTGCCATCAGAAGTTTCTTCATTGTGCCTTAGGGATTCTTCAGATGTTTGGGTCTCATCTTCTTTTTCTGTGGCTTCAATCTCTTCCACTGAGACACCAAACTGTTTGGCCAGTTTTTCTTTCCTGGCCAGATCTTTTTGATCTCTTTCAAGGATGGCCACTCTTGCCCTTATCCTGGCTTGGAATGACTCCTTAGGTTCCCTGATTTTCTCCCCCTTTTTGGATTCATCAATTTTAAGTTTTGAGGTTGAGGGTTGGGAGAATTGTCCTTGAAGATGAGCAATCTGTTTGCTGTTGAAGTCTATCTTGTTGGACAGATCATTCATCTTTGTCTTGATCACTCCAAATTGATTCTTGATAGACAGCTCCAAGTTAGCTGTGTATGTTTGGAAGTGATTTCTGATGAGAGTGTTCATCATGTGGTACAGGGGACCCTCTGGGCTGCATAGCTGGTTCAGGTCTATGCTTGTTTGCCCAGGGAATTGGGTAGGCATTTGTTGTGAAGGGGGTGTTTTTGGGAGATCCTCATGTTGTACAGAGGATGCCACTCTAGGGGTTTTAGGGATTGAGTGGGCTTTAACCTGTGCAGGGGTGACTGGCTTCTTGAGCCTGGATACCCCTGAAACAGGACCTTCATAAAGTGCCGTCAATTCAGTAGTTTGTGTTTGTGAAACATCATCCAAGTTAATGGAATCATCTGAATCCCTGATGTTGCCCTCAATGAGGACTGTCTCAGTTAAATCATGAGCTGAGCCCAACTCAGTTCTCTCATGAACCTCTTGTTCTTGGTTCTGAGGATTTCCTACTTCAGGCATTAAGCCTTCATCAGTAGTTGCCACATCTGAGGTCTTAGCTATGTTACTTCTATCCTCAGATCCACCACTGGGTGGTAACTGAGTAGTAGCAGCCTCAGATGCCCCAAGAGTCTCTAAAATTGGGCTTAAAGACTCTGGTCCACCCTCATCTCTTGGGATAGGGCTAGAGATGTCCACATCCATGTCTGATGTTGTGGTTATGTCCCCTGTTTGTTGTGGTTGTAGGGGACTGACATAATCAGATGGGACCTTCTCTTTTAGCCCAGAGAGAAGTTTGGCAATTTCTATTGCCTCTTGTTCAGAAATTTGTGGGGTTGGTTCAGTAGTTTGGGCAATAGGTGAAATTTGTTGTTCAGCAGTTTCAAAAGAAGAGTGTGTTTCAATAGTTTTTCTAAGTCTTTTTCTTTTGAATAAAATGGTTATGGGTGCTCTTGGTGGGGTTTGAGATGGATGAGACTGAGAGGGTGTTTCAGTCTCACCTATTTGAAGAGCAGACTGCTCATGAGCATGTTCAGGCATCTCAACCTCCTGAACAGCTTTTCTTTTGGGTTGGTGGGTTTTTGTCTTTGTTGGCTTGGGCTTTTTGGCTTTTGTTGGTGTGAGTTTGGAAGATGTAGGCTTCAGGGGGATTTGTTGTTCTCCCTGATCATCTTCTGGCCAGGCAGCCGGTTTGTTATGCCTTGAGTATGCTTGTGAGGTTAATGGATTTAAAGTTGAAATTTTTCCTACAAGCACCTCATTACCCAGTTCCCCTATTATGCATTGCATAATGAACCTTGGGTACAACAAAAACTTTTTCTTGGTATTATTGTGATGTAACACCAACTCATTGAAAAATAGTTTTGACGCCCTGAATTTAGTTTCATTCACTATGGAATGAAATATTGGTTGAAAAGTGGAGGGCATCTGGTCATAAGACCCTGTTTTAGGACTCAAACACATAATAATATAATGAAACAAAAGCTTGTATTTTGGTTCAAAATATTTTTTGAATATAGTAGCATGGGAGAGAGTACCTTGATAACCACACTCTGTCATGGTTAGGTGAATATCAGAATTAGCAACATGGTCAGGGGCAGTTACATCATCCAGACCCAGTCTT
Organism: Ambrosia x helenae; assembly: GCA_030844895.1. Lineage (NCBI taxonomy): Eukaryota > Viridiplantae > Streptophyta > Magnoliopsida > Asterales > Asteraceae > Ambrosia > Ambrosia x helenae. The sequence goes on along the minus strand of CM061225.1, from coordinate 71,939,196 downwards.
GTTGCCAGTGTGGCCGGTGTGATGGTCAGTGGTTTCCCTTTTATTCTTGAGTTGAGGGAAATGACTTCATCATCCGCCGTCACCGTCTCAGCATTTGCCCAGAACTCATTCAGAGTTTCAGTGTGAATTGGTGGGTTTATTGTGAGAGCAGTAAAATATTGGGATTTTACGACAAGATCAATGATCTCATCGTATTGGGACCAGCCTTCTTGTTTTTCAAGAAAGGCCCTTTGATTGTGTCCCTGCTTTAGAACGAGAGCCATGTGGTTTGGGTTTTGATCTAACAGTTGATTTGCAGGTTTTAGTTTATTGAGAGAGTTTTTGAGAGAGAAGGAGGGATATTTTTGAGTTTGAAAGGATAAGTGTGGAGAAAAGGTATTTATCAGAAGTTTTAACCGCTTGAATCTTCTTTATTAGAAGTTTTTAAACCGCCTTTGGTTAAAAATCTTTTTATCAAAGGTTTTAAACTGATTAGGTCAAACCTCTGATGATGGGAAAAGTCAGATTTGCCCTTTTGACTAAACTGCTGATGAAGGATTACTTCATCAGTAGTTCCCATTTTCTCTTCAGTAGTTTTAACAGCTGATGAGAAATGTTTTTATAAATACTTTTATTCATAACTTCCGAAGGTTATTTTATCAGAAGTTACACACTTTTCAGAAATTATCCCCATACTGATGTTTTTTGTTCATCAGTAGTTTCTCTCTTTTCAGAAGTTTTGTTTCAGACTTTTGTCTGTTTTGTAAGTGAAAAATGAAAAATTGTAAAATAAGAAAATAAACACTTACAAATTTAGCATCCCAAGCATGGATACTAACTTCTGAAATGTTGATGTGTCAAGGGGTTTTGTGAAGATGTCAGCTATTTGATTAGCTGTTGCTACATGTTTCACTTCAATCTTGCCTTTTTCATAGCAATCTCTTATGAAATGGTACCTGATCTCAATGTGTTTGGTTTTTGAGAATTGTACCGGATTTTGAATGATGCTAATGGCAGATTTGCTGTCTACAAACAAAGGTGTCTTGGTCTCTTTGATTCCATAATCAAGAAGTTGATATTGGAGCCATTGTATCTGTGATGTACAACTTGCAGCTGCAATGTATTCAGCTTCAGCAGTTGAAGTTGCAACAGATGTTTGCTTCTTTGATTGCCATGACACTAGACAGTTACCCAGGAATTGACAACCACCAGATGTTGACTTTCTTGTCATCTTACACCCTGCATAGTCACTATCTGAAAAAGCTGATAACTTGGTATTGCTTGAAGCAGGATACCAAATTCCCAGTGTTGGAGTTCCTTTCAGATATTTGAAAATTCTTTTGACTGCTATAAGGTGTGATTCCCTTGGTGCTGATTGATATCTAGCACAGACACATGTTGAAAACATAATATCTGGCCTAGAAGCAGTTAGATATAAAAGGGAACCTATCATGCATCTGTACATGGTTTGATCAACCTGTTTTCCTTGATCATCAGGTTCAACTTGTGTGATTGGTGTCATGGGAGTGGAACATGATTTACAGTCTTTTAAAGAAAATTTGTTCAATAATTATTTAACATATTTTGATTGATGTATAAAGGTTCCACTTGTTTGTTGCTTGATCTGCAGTCCTAGAAAGTACTGCAGTTCTCCCATGGTACTCATCTCAAATTTTGATTGCATGAGTTTCTTAAAATCATCACACAGTTTTGTGTTTGTTGAACCAAAAATGATATCATCAACATAAATTTGAACAAGTAAGACATGATTTCCAACATGTTTAATGAAAAGAGTTTTATCAATGGCACCTCTTGTAAAGTTATTTTTGAGTAAAAAGGTGGAGAGTGTATCATACCAGGCTCTTAGAGCCTGTTTGAGCCCATAAAGAGCTTTGTCCAGTCTGTACACCCACTCAGGATGAGAAGGATCCTCAAACCCAGGTGGCTGACAGACATACACCTCCTCTTTTATTTTTCCATACAAAAATGACCTTTTCACATCCATTTGATAAACTTTAATGTTGTTGGAAATGGCATAGGCCAGAAATAACCTGATGGCCTCAAGCCTTGCAACTGGAGAAAAGGTTTCATCATAGTCAATTCCCTCTTCTTGAGAGTACCCTTGAACTACCAGTCTTGCCTTGTTCTTGATTATCATGCCAGCTTCATCTTGTTTGTTCCTGAAAACCCATCTTGTGCCAATTAGTTGCTTGTTTGGAGGTAAGGGACAGATTTCCCAGACCTGTTGCTTGTTGAACTGAAGCAGTTCATCTTGCATAGCTTGCACCCAATTATTGTCTTTGAGGGCTTCCTGGTACTTCTTTGGTTCCAACTGAGAGATAAAGGCTGAAAATAGGCAAAAGTTGGAGAGCTGGTTTCTGGTAAGAACACCTGAAGCTATATCACCCATGATTTGATCAAGTGGATGATCTCTGTGTTCAATCAGTTGTTGTAAACCACTGACAGGTGTTGGTGGCTCTTGTTCTTCAAACAAACTACTGAGGTCTATAATATCTGGTTCAGCAGTTTTAGTGTCTTCAGTAGTTTCAGGTGCTGAAGCAGATGTTTGAGTTTGGCCTTCAGTATTTGTTGGATCAGAAGTTTGTGAAACTTCTGATTGTGTTGAAGTTGACTTAATGACTGTTTGAGGAGTCCATGGTGTAGGATCCTCATCTTCAAACCTTTGATCACCATAATAAGTAGGTTTGGAAGGAGTAACAGTCTTTTCAGGTCCAAAGTGGAAGTTGTCAAGGTCAAAGAGTTCAGCAGGATGTGCTGGAATAAGAGTGTGTTTTGACTCATTGAACTTGACATTCAATGTTTCTTCAACTATCCTGGTGTGAGAATTAAAAACCTTGTAGGCTTTTCTAGTTGAAGAGTAACCAAGAAAGTAACCTGAGTCAACTTTGGCAGCAAACTTTGAAATAGATTCCTTGATGTTCAAGATGAAACATTGACACCCAAAGGCCCTGAAAAGGAGATAAGGGGCTTCATGCCATGAAGAACTTCATAGGCAGTCTTGGAATGTCTCTTGACCACAAGAAATCTATTCTGAACATAACATGATGTGTTAACTGCTTCTGCCCAAAAGTACAAGGGCAGTCCAGAATCAGCTAACATTGTTCTTGCTCCTTCTATTAATGTTCTGTTCTTCCTTTCTACTACACCATTTTGTTCAGGAGTTCTGGGAACACTATACTGTCTAATAATCCCTTTAGACAAACAGAATTCATCCAGAGTTTTGTTCCTGAACTCTGTCCCATTATCACTTCTAATGGTTTTGACAGATAGAGAATATTGTTTCTCTACTTGTAGAATGAAGAACTTGATGATTTCAGCAGCCTCATCCTTTGAAAATAAGAAGAATACCCATGTGAATCTTGAGTAGTCATCAATGATGACTAAGCAGTACTTCTTCTTACCAAGGCTCATAATCTTGACAGGTCCAAATAAGTCCATATGGAGTAGTTGAAGACAAGCAGTTGTTTTTGATTCTTCAATAGACTTATAGGAGGACTTATGCTGTTTTCCCTTTAAACAGGATACACAGTGTTCTTGACACTGGTATACTTTCAAAGGTAGACCTCTGACCAAGCCCATTTTTGTGACTTTATTTATGGTTTTAAAGTTCACATGGCCAAGTCTCCTGTGCCAGAGATCTGTTTCTGAAGTTGATGCCCTTGAGAAGAAACAGGCAGTGCTGTTCAATACTTTGTCTTTCTCAATGTCCACTGCATAGACATTGCCACATCTTTTGGCAATCAGCAAAGTATGATCTTCAATGATCTTCTCTATCAACTTCTGGCCTTCTGGTGAGATGATCTTGCATGCTGTCTTTGTGAAAAAGGAAGAATATCCTTTATCACACATTTGTGACACACTCAGCAAGTTGTATTCAAGGTTTTCCACCAGATTGACCTTGTCAAACTGTATTTTGCCAGAGGAGACATTGCCATGTCCTAGCACATATCCCTTAGCATTGTTCCCAAAGGATACAGATCCTTCTCTTTGGCTGATAAAGTTGTTTATCAGGTATCTGCATCCAGTCATGTGCATAGAGCCTCCACTATCAACATACCATATGTTGTTTAAGCCCCTAGAAACTCTCTGCACATAAAAGCAAATTAGTTAGATCTAGGAACCCAAGCCTGTTTGGCTTTGGGTTTGCTCTTGAGAACAGTTACAGTTTGTTCTTGACCAGGTTGAGAAATCCATGTCTTTTTGGCAATGGATTTTTCATTAAGAACCATGGTGGTATCCTTTTCAGGACCACCATCAACCTTGGTCATCAGTAGTTGTACCATGTTCATTAGATTTTGTATCTCAGCAGTTTGTGAAACTGCTGATGATTCAGGTCTAACTACTGACAAAGAATTTTGAGAAAAAGATTTTGGTTGAGATCTTATCTTTTTCTGAGAAAAGGTGTTTTCAGGTTGTTGTTTCTTGGGTTTAAAGATTCTTTCATAATCATTTCTGATTTGATTTCCCACAACCTGTTGTTTAATTTTTTGATTGAACTGAATTCCTTTTCTGTATCTACAAAATTCAGTTTTGTGGTTGAACAGACCACAAATTTCACACTCTTTTGCCTTTTGTTTTTGATCTAAAGGCAAATTTCTGACATTAGTGTAAAGACTTTGCTCATCAGTAGTTTTTAGGATCTCAACTCCTGATGTAGATGAAACTACTGATGGCTCATTGTCAGATTTTGTTAATACTTCTGAAGTACTTTCTTTGAAAATACCAGGATTTCTATTTAGAAAGTTTTCATGGAAAGATGTGCAGTCTTTCCCTTCAGAAGTTTCATTTGAAACAATTCTTCTCCCATCTTCAGTAGTTTTGGGAGAGAAATCTGTTGGTGTTTCAACATGATGGTATCCTATGCCAAACTTAACATTTGAAGCACTTTGTTTGTTTAGCAATAATTGATACCCCTTACAAGATTCCACCCATTTTTCACATGTGATCCTGGTGTCAGCAAGCTCTTGTCTGACATCTCCCAGGTCATTTAGCATGATTTTAATTTGTGCTTGGGTTTCAATAGCTGAGTCAGTTAATTTAGAAACTTCTTTTGTTTTAGCACACAGTTTTCTTTCTAAATCACATTTTATCTGTGTGTATTTTCTTTCTAAATCATTGGCTTTACCTTGTAAGTGCACATTTGTCTCTCTTATGAGAGCAAAAGTTTCTTTGCAAGAATTTGAGCAAAGTTTTGTCAAAGATTCTTTTGATACCTGTGACAATGAAGATTTTGAAGTACATCCTTCAAATGCCATTAAGGAAAAGTTCTTTCTGCCATTGTCTGGTTCTCCCCAGTTGATGTCAAACACCTTGTTGTCTGCATCAGGATTGCACTCTGTGGTGTCAAAAGGGAGACTGCTCCAGTCAACATACCCTGAGGTGAAAAGACTTTGTTGAGAGGGTTGTTGAGGCTGTGGAGGATGTTGAGCAGCTAGAAAGGGAGGGATTGATTGTTGGCTCTACATCTGTTGAGCAGGCACTTGAACATATTGTACTTGTGGCATGTATTGCTGTTGAGGAGCTTGTGCCTGTACAAAATGAGCACTCCCTTGAGTTCCATTATTCCTATTATAATTGGGGTTATAGTTATTTCCAGATTGTGATTGGTTAAAGCTAGAGCTTCTACACTCTCTAGCAAAGTGTCCCAACTTCTGACACTTGTGACATCTCAATTTAGATTTGTCAAAACCAATTTTTGTATTACTGGTCAATCCTTGAAATTTCCTTCCTGACCTTTTATAAAACTTGTTAGTTTTAATGCTTAGCATGGCCAGTTGGTGTAAAATGTCCATTTCTTCTAAGTCATCACTGCTAAAGTTTTTCAAATCATCCATGATAAAACATAGATTATCAGCAGTTTGACTTTGGTCATTATTGTCATAACCTGGGAAAGATCTTTCTGATGAGATCCCAGTGGTTATGTCAATATTGTCATAAGATCCATAGGAACAAGTTGGTGAATCTTGTCCCAAAAGTGCTGTACTACCTGGTAGGTAGTCATCAGCAGTTTTACCAGATGATTGTAATTTCTTCTTTTGATCAATTTCTCTCTCAAAAGTAAGTAATCTCCCATGGAGTTTTGTAAGAGTGAGGGAGCTAAAATCTGGTGAGGATCTTAAAACAATGGAGTATGTTTCCCATTTGTCTGGTAAAGACCTTAAAAATCTATGTAGCATAGACACTGTTGTATAGGTCTGACCATTTAACTTTAGCTCAGATATTAATAAGGAGAATCTTTCAAATTGTTGGGTTAAAGTTTCCCCATTAATATGAGAAAATGTCTCATATTGTTGAGCTAAAATCTCTCTGGTGTTGGCAATCACCTCTTCAGTTCCTCCAAACTGTTCTTTAAGACAATCCCAGAGTTCTTTGGCACTTTCACAATGTAAAAGGCCAGAGTATATCTCATTTGGGAGAGCCATTGCCAACATAGAGAATGCTTTTGCATCTAGCTCAAGTTTTAGGAAATCATCATCTGTATATTCTTTAGGGTCCTTAGGGACCTTAACATTAGTTTCAAGATTGACATTTACTGGTTTGTGAGGACCATATATCACAGATCTCCAACAACCTGTGTTGGTTTGTGACAAGGTATGTGCCATTCTCTTTTGCCATATGTTGTATTCATTTCTTACAAGCATGGAAGGTTTAGTGGCAGAACCAGTATTATGTGGATCCATTTTAAAGAGTATAGATTTGTCAGATGACTCTTTTAAGTGATGGATGTTGATAAAAAGTGAACTTTTGATCTTTTTATTGAGTATCAATAAGAGCTTTGTGTCTGATTCTCAATTTGTTAGATTGATATGTGATCAGATAAACCAATGCTCTGATACCAATTGTTGGATCAGTTTGCTCTTTTTGCTAAGTAAGAACTTGCTATCTTGACACTTAAGTGTTTAGCAAGCCCTAGTAAATCAGATTATAAGCACAGCGGAATGTATAAGTTAAAGCAACACTTTTTATTCTAAGGAAGAGTTATTACTCCCCCTTGATGATTGAAACTAATAAATGACAAGTATTTATTATGAATCCAAGCAGTAAATGAGAATTAGATACTTAGACAGATTCACAATAAATACTGAAATGGAATAGAACAGTGAGAGTGTTTGAAGGATTTTTCTATTAAAATTAATGTCTAAAATAGAAGGTTGAAGCCTCCTATTTATAGACGTTTACATACATGTATCTTGCCCAAAAAGCAAGTACAGAAACAACAGAAACAAGTTGCACAAGTTGCAACATTGAAACAAACAAATACAGCTAAAAGTAATAATAAACAATAAAACTACTGATGCAAAAGGCGGTGGAAAATATCTGATGCTAAGTGCTGATGAATGACAAACTACTGATTAGTAGTTTGTCTTCAGTACTTCTGAAGTGAACTTGTCTGGTTTGGACTTCAGAACTTCTGATGAAGTTTCTTCTTCAGCACTTCTCATATCTTCTCTTCAGCAGTTCTTTGTTTTCTTTTCAGTACTTCTATACTTAGCCAAAATGAAAGAAGTGAATTAGACTAAGGTTTCCAAAAGTGGTTTCACCAATCCTCTTTTTCCTAACAACAATTGTCCCCAAAAATATGTTACCGTTAATATCTTTCAAGGTTAATATATTTTTTTATCAAAATATCTTATCTGATGATTGATGGGACATCTCGCCAGGATACAACGGTTATTTCGTCGGCGGTAAATAAGTGATGACCGTTACACGGCATCATCTTCTCCCCTTTATATCTAGAGCATATCCCTGCTTTTATAATCACTCCTGATCCTCTTAAGAAGGTAATTTCTTTCTCTTCTCATTCAAAATTTTTCCTTCTCTGCAAAAAATATTTAATATTTCGAAGATGGCTAAAAGATCCACAAGGGCTTCAGGGAGTGTGGTTACTTCAAGTGACTTCATTCCCCAAAATCTCTTGGTCCATCCTGAGCAAGAGACTTGTTCTAGTGCTGATAAGGACATTCAAGCCCTAAAAAGCTCACAAATCTTTCCAAGCTATGCTGAGTTTCGTCCTTATGATCCTTATGCAAACTATGATTTTGCATCTCCCACTTGGGCCTGTTTTCTGTTTTTACCATTCTCTCTAGGGTTGAGGTATCCCTTTCCCTCATTCATCAAAGATTTCTTTGATGTAACAGGGATGGCTTACTCCCAAGACATGCCTAAACTCTGGAAGATATTGATGGTTTGCAGCAGAATTGTTGAAAATCATGGTATTCATCTCCAAGTTGCAAACCAGCAATGAGAGCTTCATATTCTACCTCATTATTGGTTGTCTGAAATGCACATCTAATAGCATGGGGTATTTTGTCCCCTTGTGGCGATTTTAGTAGTATTCCTAAACCTGTTTGTTTTGCATTTGAAGCACCATCAGTATATAAAATCCATTTTCCTAAGTTTTTGTTTAATTGTTGTACTTCAGATTCAACTTCACTCAGGATAACACTACTGAAATCAGCCATAAAATCTTCTAGAGCCTGAGATTTGATTGCATTTCTAGGCTCGTATACTAAGTCAAAGACACTTAATTTTACTGACCACTTAGCCATTCTACCTGACATCTCTGGTTTTCTAAGTACATTTTTAATGGGATAGTTAGTTTGTACGTGTATCCTATGTGTTTCAAAATAATGCCTTAACTTAGTAGAGGCCATTATCAAAGCTAAAACAAGTTTTTCGAGATGAGAATACCTGCTCTTAGCATCTAGTAGAGTTTTACTTACAAAGTAGACAAGATGCTGTTCCCCCTCGAAATCTCCTACCAATACTGCACTTATAGCATTCCCAGTAACTGCAAGGTATAACTTAAGAGATTCTCCATCCTCAGGTTTCATCAGGAGTGGGGCTGCTGCTAGATATTCCTTCAGCTTCTTCAATGCTTCCTCATGTTTCTGTCCCCAGTCGAATTTATTATTTTTCCTCATGATATCATAGAATTCCTTACACTTCTCTAAGGATTTCGAAATGAATCTGTCTAAGGCTGCTATCCTGCCTGTCAGCCTTTGTAACTAGATATCCCTGAAATTTTCCAGCACCGACTCCAAAGTGACACTTTGATGGATTCAACTTCATATTGTAGGCGTCCAGGATGTCGTATGCCTCCTTAAGATCTTGAAGATGATTCTCTGCCTTTTTGGACTTAACCACCATGTCATCAATGTACACCTCCGTTGTGTCCCCAATCTTTTCTTGAAACATCATATTCACTAGCCTTTGGTAGGTTGCACTTGTATTTTTTAATCCAAATGGCATAGCTATATAACAATATATACCTGATGGGGTCATAAATGCTATGTCCTCTTGATCGTCTGGTTCCATTTGAATTTGTTGGAATCCTGAGGATGCATCCATGAATGTCAGCATTTCGTGGCCTGCTGTAGCATCCACCATTGAATCTATATTTGGTAATGGGAATGGGTCCTTAGGACAGGCTATATTGAGGTCTGTATAGTCTACACACACTCTCCATTTCCCATTTTTTTGTTGAACCACCACCACGTTGGCAAGCTATCTTGGAAATTTTACTTCCCTTATCATCTTTGATTTAAGGAGCCTATCCACTTCTTCTTGTATGATGATATTTCGTTCTAGAGCAAACTTTCTTTTTTCTGCTGGATGAGTTTGAAGCTCTTATCAATCCCAAGCTTATGGGTAATGACATCCTTGGAGATGCCGGTCATATCTTCATGCTTCCATGTAAAGGTAGACATCCTGCGTTTAAGAAATAAAATTAGTGATTGTTCTATGTCATGAGGAATATTCTTACCAATTAGCACAGTAATATCCTTGTTATTGTCATCTAGGCAAAACAGCCTTCACATCCTGCTCAGGATGTCCCTTGACATCTTGAGGATGGCACTGTGCATCCTTCTGTAATTGCTACGCTTGACATGATGAAGCCTTCATAGATGTTGTATAACAGTGTAACGACCTGGTCCAGACCCCTAAATTTTTTTCGCAAATTTATATTATTATCGTATAAGAAAGTGAACCAAAACCAATATTAAACGAGGCGGTTGGGTGCGAAATTAAAAACCGAACCATTATATATAATATCCTACGCAAGTGCTCGTTACGTAACATGATCGAAACCCGTTAACGAACTACCCGAAATCCGGGTGAGTCACATGAGAAGGACACTTGTCCTCTCATGCTTTTGACAACTTATCTACAAAACCATTGTTGGTTTTGTTAAAACCATTAATATCACTTCCAATATAAAAGCCCTCCAAACCATACCCCTTCTCACTTGCCATGGCCTACCGGCCAGCTGGTTCTGACAGACGAAGCGACGGCGGCGGCGGCCTGCTAGGGTTCTGATTAGGGGTCCGACTAGCATGGTAAGATTATTAATCATTGTTATTTTCTTGAATAATATCGAGTGGTGGTGTGATTTAAGATGGGTTACGATTGGTGGTTGATGTCAGAAACATGATGTACATAGAAGGTTATAGGATGGGTTATTATGATCGATCGGAGGCTGTGATGGTGGCGGGTTCATGGCTGTGGTGTGGGTAATAAAGGATGGTTAGGTGGTGGTTAACAATAGAGGGCAATAGGTGGTTTAAGTTGATGATGACTAAACAAAATAGTGATGTTATGCTCTTGGATTATGTGGTGTTGAGGTGTAATAATGGTTGTAGCTGCACAATTCGTGGACAAGACTGAAGGTTACTATTATGGAGTAGTATGAGAAGATTGGGTCAAAGTCCAAAGTCAACACAGTTGACTAGGTCAATGGGTCAACATTAGTCAACTCAGGCAATAGGATTATTGTAAATAAAGGTATAAAATAACCACTCAATGTCTAGTTATTTAGTACATAATAATGTGTGGACCTTTGGGGAAATGGGACCTTACCAACATAATATGGGATGATACTTGAATTAATATTACAAGCTAACAATGAAAGTAATTGGAAAGATGTATTTATACATGGACCATTGGTTATGATAACAAAACGCTTGAGACTTTGGTAAACCAACGAAATGGACTACTAGATGTACAAATAGTATGAACTAGGTCTTGATTAGCCCGCGCTCCGCGATGGGCAGTGACTTTTCCGCATTTCTTCTCGTGATGTGTCGATAACTTGATCGGTATTATTTCAGTTCATTACGTGTACGAAATTCGATCAGTATCTTGGTTTCTTGCAACATCGTTATCGCCTTGGCACTAAATACAACACTAATAACAATAAGAAGCCCTAAAATTAAAGTAAAGTCAGCATAGTATAAACGGGTAGAAAACAAAACGTTTTCATAGCAGTGGAAAATTTTTGTAAGATAATGCTGAAAAATCCTTGTAATTTAATGCTTCTTTTCAAGCAAAAAGATAACAAAATTGTAATTATATAAAGTAATGCTTCACTTCAAGCAGAAAAAGACAAAAAAAAAAAAAACTTTGTTAAATAATGGACCAAAGAATGAGTCCCTCCTTACACCGGTGCATCTTATCAATACGACACTATTGAAGTGTCGTAAAATTAATATAGATATAATGGGACCATAAGATAAATGTATAAAATATTGGCCACATGAGACATCAAATTATGGATTTGGTTACTGTATGTATTTGAAACATAAATATGTATTCGACCAACTTATGGTAACACAACATTGAACTTTAGATAACCAATAATACAAATGTAGTTTAATATATTAGAGATGTAAAATAACCAAAATCTAGAACTAGATAGCATGAACTACTAAAGGTCCTAGATCGCTCACACGTGTAATCGTGTAGATTGGATTAAAATATATTTATGTTTATAAACATAGTAGGACCTTACTCGTGGACGATAGATGGGTTACCGATTTGGGAAAGTATGTGACGATGTGATGTTATATACGCTGCTAAGGTGAGTTCCGTGTACCATTCCTCTTTTTGTGTTTTACTGTTTTGGGGTGAATACATGCTTCCTTTTTTTAAACTGTTGTGATGTGACAAGATACTAGCTGCCGGATTATACTGACACTCATTAACTCATAGGTGAGCCACTTAATATATGGGTAGTACTACTTGGGGAAACCCCCACGCACAGTGGACCCGGGACTAGGGAACCGGGAAACCCTCCACTGAGGCCTACGGACCGTTGCGGCATGTATTATGCCTTGTGGATCTATAATGGCAGTAGATAGATCTAGTGTTAGGGTTGAGGGGTCGCTTGTACATCACGTGTGTTGAACTTTGTTATAAACTGTGTAAACATGGAAACTGGCTTTTGAAATGATAACTTGTTTTGGATCCACTTACTACTTATACGGACTCACCAGCTTAATTGCTAACCCAAACTCTTTTAAGCATGTGTTAAGGTACTGCGTTTGGATGATCGGGATGAAGAGGTATATGCTTGCTTGTGTGGACTAGAGATTATCATGTTAGAAGGTTCGAGTTTTAAGCATTGCGGTTTAGAGCATCTAGAGATATGTACGGATAGAGATCGAATCGACTAGTGGATTACACTCCTCAACTGCTTCGACGACCGCCACGTCTCGTCCCTGCATTAGACTTTAGTTATATTTTTATGTTGTATTTGTATTATTTTTGCGATTAAAAATTGTACAAGTAATAAAGACTAGTGATCGTTGCTTCCGTTGTGCAATTCTGTTACCAAGATGTCGTAACGTCCAACCTCTCCTGGTTGGGTTTTTACAGTTGGTATCAGAGCAATGGATGTACTGGAATAGGATATCTCCAGATATCCTATGTTACATTAGGAAAACTTAGAGAACTTAGCGTTTAAAGCTTTAAGACTACTCAGCTAGGGAATACCTTGAAATTAAGACTGACCAGAGTAAGAAACGAAATGAGTCGAGACTTGAGTACCTGAACACACAAGAATGCTTACCGGGACTTAGAACCAGTGTGACTAGTATACAAGCTTTGAGTGATACGTGAATGATAACCTTCAACAGAGATTATTAGAATAATTTCGTGAGGTAAATTGACGATTACACTTGACGTCATGTAATTGTGAATTTACAGGCACGTAAAAGTTCTAAGAAATCCGAAGAGTCGTCGAAATTGTGAGTGTTAACCATGATGACCTTGAACTAGTGTAAGAAACGGACTACGTTAGAGTCGTGAACAAATACGTGTGATACTTTATGGCTAGAGCTCGTTACACTTGTAGCGACTTTGAATTTTTTGATAATAGTACATATATATGACTATAGTAGTACTTATATACGCGACCTATGATCATTAGTGAATGGTATAATATTCGACTAACTTTTCATGACTAAGAAGGGAGCAAATCATGAGAATTAGGTACCTCACCAAAACATGGCGCTACAATTTGAAAGAGTCCAAGATACCAAAGGGAACTTCGATCAACATAGCAAATGGATAAACCGATAAGTTTATTCTTCCAACCATATAACTATTGTCGATTGTATAGATCGTTATTAGATGGTTCATGTTTATGTATTGATTGAGCTTTCCATTACCAAGTGGACCGAAGATAAGAGATTAAAACCATTGATTCTAGGTTATTTCATCGATTTCGACAAGTTTAAGTCAAGTATAGTGTGTTGGATTCGTAACCACATAACAGGTGCTAAGATGATTCAAGAATATTAAATGGAAAGACGGTAAGCTAGACTCAAGTATGTAGCAAATACATGACTATCCAACGTCCTCGCTAACCAGATTAAAACTAGGAATGAATGCTACATGAGGTATTCTTAAGGTTTAATACATGTTCCATTATCTTAATACCCCGAGTTTTCCTTAGATTATTGCCAAAACCTTTGAGTTAAGTCACATAACTTTCTAATATAGTGATGAACTATCTGTATGGAATCCGTTAAAAATGTATAGATAGGCTCTAACGGAGGGAGCGGGTGCGTTCGTGATACCTATTGTAAGGAATATTGGACAAAAACAAGAGAACTTAGTTAAAAAATTAGTAGTAAGATCTCATAAATAGCAATCCGACATTAAGGGCAGACAAGAGCTAGGACACCAAAGGAAAAGGTTATGTGCCCTTGATAATTATAAGATCAACATGGAGTGTTTAAAGTTTTATCTTTCCCAAATTATTTGACAATTGGTCATCATGCCCTACACGGTATCTTAGAAAATTTTGGAAACTTAAGAATACAACGATTATGTCGTTAATGGAGATAGAATTAACCACAATATTAGGCATAAGAACCTGTGAGAATAACATACAACTCTAAGAACATAGTCTAATGTAAGACCCCTATTTCGGTAAGTTAGCCGACACTAGAATATAGATTTTTAGGACTAGTAATTATCGAAACACACATAAGATTTTTCGACCAGTTACGTTTACAAATATGTTTTCTATCAAGTTTTTGAGGAGATTTTCAGTACGTTTACGAGGTATCATTGGTGTGGTGGGTTAGCTGCGGTACACCCTATATATAAACACCAATGGTTCATAAAAAATGAAACTGAAAATCAAACCAAGAACCAACACTAGTATGTCAATAGTTTGAACCATTTGTTTCGAACCTATATGTAGCGTGAGGCTTAGTACGGAAACACGTAAATTATGATTGGGATTAAGAAAAGAATTATGTACGCACAGGTACATAGACCCGAACATTTAATCCGAGTATGGCATATATTGGATATGTCCGATGGATAGCCTAAAATTAATTCTGAGGACGGAAATCTATTAACAGGGAGAGAATGTAACAACCCGGTCCAGACCCCCAAATTTTTTTTCGCAAATTAATATTATTATGGTATAATAAAGTGAACCAAAACCAATATTAAACGAGGCGGTTGGGTGCGAAATTAAAAACCGAACCATTATATAATAATATCCTACGCGAATGCTCGTTACGTAACAGGATCTAAACCCGTTAACGAACCACCCAAAATCCGGGTGAGTCACATGAGAAGGACACTTGTCCTCTCATGCTTTTGACAACTTATCTACAAAACCATTGTTGGTTTTGTTAAAACCATTAATATCACTTCCAATATACAAGCCCTCCCAAACCATACCCCTTTCTCACTTTGTGACGACCCGGAAAAATTTTTCTTCTTATTTGTTTTCTCTCCTCGACTTCGGCAACTTCCGGGGGATGATGTGACACCCGGCAACTTCCGGTAACTAACTTTTGAAAACTTAGTAAGTCTAACTTAGCGAGTCGCGCATACGTTACACATAACAAGGTTGGTCGAGTCGAGTCGCACATCATTAGGGTTTTAACATACGCAAGTCTCGGGTCCCGGAATTGGTGATCGGGCGGGAACGTGTTATTTATCATGCATTATATGTTGGTAATCATTATGTGACTTATCGGTATGTGGAAACGTGATTACATATGTTAAAATAGGGTTTAACGTGCCAAAAACTCGGACACATAGGCTATAGGCGATTAGGCTATGTGTGATAGCCTAATCGCCACTTTGTTAAGCGAGTAGGGTATCATTAGGGGCGAATAGAGGCTATTCGCTAGTTCTTACTGGCGAGTAGCAACCCTACTCGCCTAAACTGCTGCATACTCGCCTGAACTGCTCCGAACGATTAAAAACGCCTATAAATACCACCTTGACCTCCAAAACATCATTTATACTACCCTAGCCGTCCCATAACCTATCTCAACTACAAACACCCTCTGGAACCTATTTTTACATCAAAACAACCATTTCCAAGCTTATTCCATCATCTCCTCTTGAATACAAGGTGTGTTCTTCAAACCCAAACCTTTAAATGATTATGTTTTACTCCCTAAAAGTCCAGACCTGACTTATAAATGTTTTTGTCTTTGAAAACCCATTTAAAACTGTTTTTAAACAAACCCACACCTTTATATGTGTTATATGTGTTATATGTGATTAAAGATAGAATTTTTAGGATTGAATCATGGTTGTTTTTGTGTTATTATGATGTTTATGGCTGTTACAAGTTAGTATGATAATGTCCTAGGGGTTTGAATGGTTTTGGTTGTGTATTGTTGATACTTGGTGTTTTGACCCATTTGAAGGATTTTGGATGATTAAGGATGATATGAGGTGCGTTGTTGATTGTATGATGTTAGGGTTTGCTCTAGGATGATGCTAGAACAGTAGGATGCTATCGGACAACGTGGTTATGTGATTTAATCTGAATAATTGCTATTTAGGGCAAGTTCTTGCATGTTGATGTGATGTTTACATGCTAAGTTGCTATTTTTGGAAAACGCTCGCATTCGGAACTGTTAGAACGATGAAAACTTAGGGGATTTGCTTGAAATATGTTTGTTAATGTGTTTAGGATGATTATTGGGTGTTTTTACATGTTTCGGATCTGATTTAAAGTGTTCGGCGCGCGAAATTGCACTACAGAACTGCAGAGGCGAGTAGGATCCTACTCGCATGAGGCTTCAGGCGAGTAGGCTCCTAAATGCCTAATGTTCAGGCGAATACAAACCCTAATCGCCTATATATAGGCGAATAGAGGCCTATTCACCTCAACTACTAGCATTTACAATCCTAAATGCTAGTTTGATTCCTAAATGCTACTTCTACTAGCAATTACAATCCTAAATGCTAGTTTGATTCCTAATCGCGTATAATGCTGCTGTATGTGTATTTTAACATCCCGGAACATGATTTGACGCCTAGGAACATGATAGGAACCCCGGGATACACCTAATGACTTAGTAACACGTGTTCGGACCTGTTTACGCGTTAATTGGACATTATGCTAGACTAGGTGAACTGTTGCGCGTATTAAGTGTTTAATTGCATATGTTGCATGATGTCTTGTATTTATCTAACACGTGGAATGTCGGGAAAGTATCGCTAAGTTAGACTACTGGATGTACTAATAGTATGAATGGGACCATAAGATAAATGTATAAAATATTGGCCACATGAGACATCAAATTATGGACTTGGTTATTGTATGTATTTGAAACATAAATATGTATTCGACCAACTTATGGTAACACAACATTGAACTTTAGATAACCAATAATACAAATGTAGTTTAATATATTAGAGATGTAAAATAACCAAAATCTAGAACTAGATAGCATGAACTACTAAAGGTCCTAGATCGCTCACATGTGTAATCGTGTAGATTGGATTAAAATATATTAATGTTTATAATCATAGTAGGACCTTACTCGTGGACGATAGATGGGTTACTGATTTGGGAAAGTATGTGACGATGTGATGTTATATACGCTGCTAAGGTGAGTTCCGTGTACCATTCCCCTTTTTGTGTTTTACTGTTTTGGGGTGAATACATGCTTCCTTTTTCTAAACTGTTGTGATGTGACAAGATACTAGCAGCCGGATTATACTGACACTCATTAACTCATAGGTGAGCCACTTAATATATGGGTAGTACTACTTGGGGAAACCCCCACGCACAGTGGACCCGAGACTAGGGAACCGGGAAACCCTCCACTGAGGCGTACGGACCGTTGCGGCATGTATTATGACTTGTGGATCTATAATGGCAGTAGATAGATCTAGTGTTAGGGTTGAGGGGTCGCTTGTACATCACGTGTGTTGAACTTTGTTATAAACTGTGTAAACTTGGAAACTGGCTTTTGAAATGATAACTTGTTTTGGATCCACTTACTACTTATACGGACTCACCAGCTTAATTGCTAACCCAAACTCTTTTAAGCATGTGATAAGGTACTACGTTTGTATGATCGGGAAGAAGAGGTATATGCTTGCTTGTGTGGACTAGAGATTATCATGTTAGAAGGTTCGAGTTTTAAGCATTGCGGTTTAGAGCATCTAGAGATATGTATGGATAGAGATCGAATCGACTAGTGGATTACACTCCTCAACTGCTTCGACGACCGCCACGTCTCGTCCCTGCATTAGACTTTAGTTATATTTTTATGTTGTATTTGTATTATTTTTGCGACTAAAAATTGTACAAGTAATAAAGACTAGTGATCGTTGCTTCCGTTGTGCAATTCTGTTACCAAGCTGTCGTAACGTCCAACCTCTCCTGGTCGGGTTTTTACAGTTAGTATCAGAGCAACGGATGTACTGGAATAGGATATCTCCAGATATCCTATGTTACATCAGGAAAACTTAGAGAACTTAGCGTTTAAAGCTTTAAGACTACTCAGCTAGGGAATACCTTGAAATTAAGACTGACCAGAGTAAGAAACGAAATGAGTCTAGACTTAAGTACCAGAACACACAAGAATGCTTACTGGGACTTAGAACCAGTGTGACTAGTATATAAGCTTTGAGTGATACGTGAATGATAACTACAACAGAGATTATTAGAATAATTTCGTGAGGTAAATTGACGATTACACTTGACGTCATGTAATTGTGAATTTACAGGCACGTAAAAGTTCTAAGAAATCCGAAGAGTCGTCGAAATTGTGAGTGTTAACCATGATGACCTTGAACTAGTGTAAGAAACAGACTACGTTAGAGTCGTGAACAAATACGTGTGATACTTTATGGCTAGAGCTCGTTACACTTGTAGCGACTTTGAATTTTTTGATAATAGTACATATATATGACTATAGTAGTACTTATATACGCGACCTATGATCATTAGTGAATGGTATAATATTCGACTAACTTTTCATGACTAAGAAGGGAGCAAATCATGAGAATTAGGTACCTCACCAAAACTTGGCGCTACAATTTGAAAGAGTCCAAGATACCAAAGGGAACTTCGATCAACAAAGCAAATGGATAAACCGATAAGTTTATTCTTCCAACCATATAACTATTGTCGATTGTATAGATCGTTATTAGATGGTTCATGTTTATGTATTGATTGAGCTTTCCATTACCAAGTGGACCGAAGATAAGAGATTAAAACCATTGATTCTAGGTTATTTCATCGATTTCGACAAGTTTAAGTCAAGTATAGTGTGTTGGATTCGTAACCACATAACAGGTGCTAAGATGATTCAAGAATATTAAATGGAAAGACGGTAAGCTAGACTCAAGTATGTAGCAAATACATGACTATCCAACGTCCTCGCTAACCAGATTAAAACTAGGAATGAATGCTACATGAGGTATTCTTAAGGTTTAATACATGTTCCATTATCTTAATACCCCGAGTTTTCCATAGATTATTGCCAAAACCTTTGAGTTAAGTCACATAACTTTCTAATATAGTGATGAACTATCTGTATGGAATCCGTTAAAAATGTATAGATAGGCTCTAACGGAGGGAGCGGGTGCGTTCGTGATACCTATTGTAAGGAATATTGGACAAAAACAAGAGAAC
Organism: Ambrosia x helenae; assembly: GCA_030844895.1. Lineage (NCBI taxonomy): Eukaryota > Viridiplantae > Streptophyta > Magnoliopsida > Asterales > Asteraceae > Ambrosia > Ambrosia x helenae. Next base: position 71,919,995 of record CM061225.1, on the reverse strand, counting down.
TTAGTTAAAAAAATTAGTAGTAAGATCTCATAAATAGCAATCCGACATTAAGGGCAGACAAGAGCTAGGACACCAAAGGAAAAAGGTTATGTGCCCTTGATAATTATAAGATCAACATGGAGTGTTTAAAGTTTTATCTTTCCCAAATTATTTGACAATTGGTCATCATGCCCTACACGGTATCTTAGAAAATTTTGGAAACTTAAGAATACAACGATTATGTCGTTAATGGAGATAGAATTAACCACAATATTAGGCATAAGAACCTGTGAGAATAACATACAACTCTAAGAACATAGTCTAATGTAAGACCCCTATTTCGGTAAGTTAGCCGACACTAGAATATAGATTTTTAGGAATAGTAATTATCGAAACACACATAAGATTTTTTGACCAGTTACGTTTACAAATATGTTTTCTATCAAGTTTTTGAGGAGATTTTCAGTACGTTTACGAGGTATCATTGGTGTGGTGGGTTAGCTGCGGTACACCCTATATATAAACACCAATGGTTCATAAAAAATGAAACTGAAAATCAAACCAAGAACCAACACTAGTATGTCAATAGTTTGAACCATTTGTTTCGAACCTATATGTAGCGTGAGGCTTAGTACGGAAACACGTAAATTATTATTGGGATTAAGAAAAGAATTATGTACGCACAGGTACATAGACCCGAACATTTAATCCGAGTATGGCATATATTGGATATGTCCGATGGATAGCCTAAAATTAATTCTGAGGACAGAATTCTATTAACAGGGAGAGAATGTAACTACCCGTCCAGACCCCCAAATTTTTTTTCGCAAATTAATATTATTATGGTATAATAAAGTGAACCAAAACCAATATTAAACGAGGCGGTTGGGTGCGAAATTAAAAACCGAACCATTATATAATAATATCCTACGCGAATGCTCGTTACGTAGCAGGATCTAAACCCGTTAACGAACCACCCAAAATCCAGGTGAGTCACATGAGAAGGACACTTGTCCTCTCATGCTTTTGACAACTTATCTACAAAACCATTGTTGGTTTTGTTAAAACCATTAATATCACTTCCAATATACAAGCCCTCCCAAACCAAACCCCCTTCTCACTTGTCTGATAACATAAACACACACACACATACTTAAAGAGAGAGAGAGAGAGAGAGAGAGAGAGAATAGACTTAGAGAGAGAGAGAGAGAGAGAGTTAGAAAGAGAGAAAGGAACAGAAGTCGAGTCCCAGACGAGGAAGAAGACACCAGCCATGGCCTACCGGCCAGCTGGTTCCGACAGAAGAAGCGACGACGGCTGCGGCGGCCTGCTTGGGTTCTGATTAGGGGTCCGACTAGTATGGTAAGATTATTAATCATTGTTATTTTCTTGAATAATATCGAGTGGTGGTGTGATTGAATATGGATTACAATTGGTGGTTGATGTCAGAAACATGATGCACATAGAAGGTTATAGGATGGGTTATTGTGATCGATCGGAGGCTGTGATGGTGGCGGGTTCATGGCTGTGGTGTAGGTAATAAAGGATGGTTAGGTGGTGGTTAACAAATAGTGATGTTATCCTCTTGGATTATGTGGTGTTGAGGTGTGTAATAATGGTGGTAGCTGCACAATTCGTGGACAAGACTGAAGGTTACTATTATGGAGTAGTATGAGAAGATTGGGTAAAAGTCCCAAGTCAACACATATGACTTGGTCAACGGGTCAACATTATTCAACTCAGGCAACAGGAGTATTATAAATAAAGGTATAAAATAACCACTCAATGTCTAGTTATTTAGTACATAATAACGTGTGAACCTTTGGCGAAATGGGACCTTACCAACATAATATAGGATGATACTTGACTTAATATTACAAGATGACAATGAAAGTAATTGGAAAGATATATTTATACATGGATCCATGGTCATGATAACAAAACGCTTGAGACATTGGTAAACCAACGAAATGGACTACTAGATGTACTAATAGTATGAATGGGACCATAAGATAAATGTATAAAATATTGGCCACATGAGACATCAAAATATGGATTTGGTTACTGTATGTATTTGAAACATAAATATGTATTCGACCAACTTATGGTAACACAACATTGAACTTTACATAACCAATAAGACAAATGTAGTTTAATATATTAGAGATGTAAAATAACCAAAATCTAGAACTAGATAGCATGAAATACTAAAGGTCCTAGATCGCTCACTCGTGTAATCGTGTAGATTGGATTAAAATATATTAATGTTTATAATCATAGTAGGACCTTACTCGTGGACGATAGATGGGCTACCGATTTGGGAAACTATGTAACGATGTGACGGTATATACGCTGCTAAGGTGAGTTCCGTGTACCATTCCCCTTTTTGTGTTTTACTGTTTTGTGGTGAATACATGCTTCCTTTTTCTAAACTGTTGTGATGTGACAAGATACTAGCTGCCGGATTATACTGACACTCATTAACTCATAGGTGAGCCACTTAATATATGGGTAGTACTACTTGGGGAAACCCCCACGCACAGTGGACCCGGGACTAGGGAACCGGGAAACCCTCCACTGAGGACTGCTGACCGTTGCGGCATATATTATGCCTTGTGGATCTATAATGGCAGTAGATAGATCTAGTGTTAGGGTTGAGGGGTCGCTTGTACATCACGTGTGTTGAACTTTGTTATAAACTGTGTAAACTTGGAAACTGGCTTTTGAAATGATAACTTGTTTTGGATCCACTTACTACTTATAGGGACTCACCAGCGTAATTGCTGACCCAAACTCTTTTAAGCATGTGTTAAGGTACTGCGTTTGGATGATCGGGAAGAAGAGGTATATGCTTGCTTGTGTGGACTAGAGATTATCATGTTAGAATGTTCGAGCTTTAAGCGTTGCGGTTTAGAGCATCTAGAGATATGTACGGATAGGGATCAGACCGACTTGTGGAATACACTCCTCAACTGCTTCGACGACCGACGCATCTCGTCCCTGCATTAGACTTTAGTTATATTTTTATGTTGTATTTGTATTATTTTTGCGACTAAAAGTTGTACAAGTAATAAACACTAGTCATCGTTGCTTCCGTTGTGCGATTCTGTTACCAAACTGTCGTGACGTCCAGCCGCTCCTGGTCGGGTTGTTACAAACAGTCCTTGGCTTCTTGCTGATCATTATTGACTTTGACAACTCCCAAAGGTGTAGGTAACTTTATGCACTGGTGATATGTTGAAGGAACTGCCTTCATGTCATGTATCCAGGGTCTCCCCAAGATGACATTATAGCAGGATAGGGAATCTATCACACAAAATCTTTGGATAGAATTCACTCCTTCTACATATACTGGTTGCTTGATGTCCCCTACTGTACTCTTAGTTTCTCCACTGAAGCCTACTAAGACTGAAGATTTGGAAACTATTTCAGATTTTAGGATATTCATTCTTCTCAAAGCTTCTAGTTGAATTATGTTCACCGAGCTTCCACCATCTACAAGGATATTGCGAACAAAGTTATTAGAAATATATAAAGTTATTACTAAACCATCATGATAAGGGTCAAGGATATTTTCTCTGTCTTCTTCCTCAAAGCTGATCACTTTAGAGGTCGTCAGGATAGTTGTTCTTGTGGGTCTCTCTCCTTTTTCTGATTTAGTTTCTCTTGCATGCCTTTTAGCAGCTGAATATGAGGTTCCACAAATATCTGAGCCTCCTGAAATAAAGTTAATAATACCAGCATCCTTAGGTGGGGATGCTGCTCTTTCTGGGATGGTGCCATCCTGAGCTCTTGACTTCTTTTTGCCTAGAAGATCTTCGAGGTGACCCTTGCTAAGAAGATATGCAATCTCCTTCCTTAAGGCAATACAATCTTCAGTGATGTGGCCAAAGTCTTCGTGAAAGGCACACCACTTCGATTTGTCTTTCCAAGCTGCTTTGTTATCCTTTTTAGGCCACCTTGCTTTATCCCCCAGGTCCTTCATGGCATACATTAAACCTGTAATATCCACTAGAAAAACAGTAATTTGATAACTTAGGACATTCATCCTCATCGCCAACCTCTACCACATTGACCTTTTTATTACCACGTCTGGCATACGGTTTATGCATGTTTCGCTCGTATATGGGAATGGATTTTCGATTAGGATGGTTATATCTTGAGGATGATTCCATCCTTTCTTGGATTTTCTTATCATCCTCAAGTCAGATGAACCTTAGAGCCCTGATTCTGACTTCATCCAAGTTTCTACAAGGATTCATCACCAATTCTTGGTAGAATGGTGAATCTCTTTGCAGCCCCATCTTGAATGCTTGTACCGCCGTTGTGACATCCAAGTTTGGGATGTCGAGTGCTTCTTTTCCAAACCTCGTAATATATTCTCTTAGTGATCCCCCCCTGTGGTTGAGTTACCCTGTATAGGTCACTTGTCAAACGTTCGAATGTTCGACTACAAGAAAAATAGTTATTAAACATATTAATCAAGTGTGCAAAAGAAGTAATAGAGTATGGAGGAACACTTAGGAGCCATTTCAAGGCTGGACCGGTGAGAGTTGAACCAAATCCCTTGCATAGACATGCTTCCCTGAGGTTTGCAGGTATTGGATTTATCTCCATCCTTTTTCTATATTGAGCTACATGCTCCTCAGGATCTGTAGATCCATCATATAGCTTCATGCTAGGAGTTTGAAAAAGTTTAGGGATCTCTGCATCACATATAGGAGGTGCAAATCGAGACACCCTATGAGGTGCTAAGGATACTTCGGGGATAGGTTTTACTATCCCTGGTACGCTTGACACCATATCCTTGATTTTTTGTAGCTCCCTTGCTAGTTGAGGACTTATACCTGTATCCTGCAAAGAAGCAACATCATTAGCAGTATAAGTACTAGAACTCAAATTGTTACCATTATTGTTGTATCCTTGGGATGGCACAGGTGTATATCCGGGATCCCTAGTGGTTGTCATCCTGGGTGTAGTAATTGTTTTAGGAGCAGAAAATCCAGTACTCACGGGGATAAAATCTTCTTGATGCACGCCTCCAGAGATGCTAGAATTGAAATCTAATGCACTGGGCTGCAATGGTGTCCCCATGTCTACACTTGGCCTTCTTGAGGATGACTTGAGAGCTTGTATCTCTCGTATCAACATCCGGTTTGTGTCTTGTTGTTGATGTATCGAGTCTTTCATTAATGCAAACATAGAAAGGAGTTCATCATTTGACACAAAAACAGGAGGAGTAGATCCAGATGCTCCTATTGATGGTCTAGGTGGGATTTGAGAAGTAGAACTTCTTGTAAATGCACGTGGAGGTGGCAATCTAGTGTTTTTGGCAGAGGTTGTGGATGGCATAGTTGAGGGAACAGATTTTTGTGAGGAAGACATAGTTGTCAAAATTCTGTAAAGTAAGTTGTTTTGGAAAAAAGGTTTTTAACAAAGTTTTTTGTTAAAATAGCACCACTTGCCCCACGATGGGTGCCAAATTGTTTTGGTCAAAAATTATCTACTAAAAATAATCTTGTTTTCCAAATTAGTTAAAGTGAGGTAGAGTGCTAGTTTGATAAAAACTATGTGTTATTCTTAGGATGGTGACTTGTTAATATAAATATACTATTATATGACAACTATGCTCGGGATGATGATATGAAAATTGAGGATGGACGGTTGTATTCTGAGGATGCAACTATCAGACAGAAATGTGAATTAAGCTAAGATAAACAAATGTAAGTAAAATGCTATAAGAAGACGACACTCGATGTACGAGGAAAGCCCTTGATCAATGTTAGATCGCCTTGTTTGTTAATATTAAAATGGTAAAAAGGTTTACAACTTTGGATGAATGAGTGGACGAGTAATCTAATGTTACAATAATTCGTGAGTGTTCTCAGTAGTTGAGAGTGTGTGTGTGGCTATAGTCAAAGCAATGTGTCATATCTCGTCCATCATTCCCATTTATATAGTACAAGAAAGTAAATAATGTATCCCACAATATCCGCTATGTAGTTAAGCTTCTTCAATATATTCAGGTGAACGTTGGAAGTGTTTCAACTGAATATAGTCGTTGCCTCAGCTGTTTCCATATTTTTCGCCAGTATTTAATGAATGATGGTTACATCTTTGACTTCTTCTTGAATCTTTGCCTTTGGTTGATATAAGTTACTCTTCGATCTTTGACTCCTTTGATTGAATGTTATAACATAGATGTTGGAATGTGCTTTCGTATCCATATTATAACATAATTGTATCTGTAATCATATATAAAAAAGGTAATGTGTTTGTCCATCCTCAGAATGCACACATGTTGAAACATTGTTACATCCTGAAGTCAGTTAGCTCCTTTAGCATCCTGAGGATGCTACACCAGGGATGAGAAGTAAAATCATCCTGAGGATTTTCACCACCAACAACATGTTACTCAAAAAGTTGATAACTCTTAGGTTTAGATCGTTTCTTCCGGGGTCCTTTGCATATAGCGGATAGGTCACCAACGTTTAGTTTATCAGAATCTTCAAAACCTCTTTTTTCCATTGGGAGTCATAGTACAATCCATTACAGCATCGACGCCAGGCTAATCACCCGTAACAGACACAACATCCTTCAAACAATTCACAAAAACAAATAGTGATATGTTAAATAGCAACAAAAACTTCACAAACATCTTAATCAACTTACACAAAACATACTCACCTTTAACATTAGCTGACTACCACCCTGCTCAGATTTTCATTGGTTAATAGATTTGAATTCACAATCTGCCTGACCTAAAGATTGTACATACAAAACAAAAATACAAAATTTAACTGTTGAGACAACATTCAAAGCTAAAAGATACTAAGAAATTCCTAAAAATGTGTTTAATTTAATACCTCATCCACAGTACAATATTCATTACTATTAACAGCAATTAACTCAAAAATTACGACTAGATTATCACATATTTTTAAGACTGTGTAAACATGGGAGTCGTTTGTAAGATTGAATTCATAAACATCAATTTTAAAAGCAGCATCTAATCAAGCAAGCGAAATAATTCTTGGGGCAAACTTTTACTATCACCAAGCTCCAACTGCCTTTCTTGTATACGAGTTGTAGATGATCCGACAACTCTCATAACATCTCGGTCAAACATCACAAAGGATACACTACCAGTCTCATCCTGAACCCTGACATGCACCTTGAACCGAAAACAGATAGATGAAAAGGTTATCTCTAATATATATACTAATCATTAAAAGCAATTATCTTATATTAAAAACAAATTTCACTTAATTAGATCTAATTACATTGTAGTGGCGGAGGTACAAAGACATTCACACTTGGAACAAAACATAGCAGAAGCAGGCAATTTGAGAAGCTGTAAGAATTCTGATTTAGTAATCACATTCCCTAACCATCTACGACATGCATCATACAACCAACCATAGCCTTCTTGCACAATTTTTATTGTCGCACTACAACACAAGACATTGGCTGCCAAAAAATAAAAATAAAGCCTATATTACTTAACAAAAAAAAGCTGTAATATGGGGAACAAATATTAATCATAATTAAAAAATATGAAAAGCATATCAATCTCGATAAACTCATAAACACGTTTATTTTCACAACCAACAATGAATTCCTGAAGCAATGGGTAAATAGAGTGTTCTGAAAGCAATGTTTGAGAAGTAGAAGCAGCATCTTGTCCTTGCTTCAATATAAGACTAAAAAATAGTTCGAGTTAATAAAAGAAACAAAAATTTTTCAATTTAATTATAAATCCATAAAAAATGACACTGTACCTCCTTGTCATGCTGTATAATGTTGGATCAGTATTGCTCTTTTGTATGAACTTGCTAGTGAACACTTAGGTGTTTAGCAAGTTCTTGATCAGTGATAGCACAGCGGAATGTTATGAGTTTAAAGCTACACTTATCAACAGGAGTTATAACTCCCCCTGGATTGAAAAACTAATAAATGATAAGTATTTATTGAGAATCTAAGTATTGAATGAGAATGAAACACTTAGACAGATTCTCAATAAATATGAAATGGAAATAACAATAATATGTGTTGAAGGATTTCTGTATTAAAATCAATGTCTAAAACAAAGGGATGAACCCTTCTATTTATAGACTTTACAAATACATGAACCTTGCCAAAAAGCAAGTTCAGAAACAAGTTGCAACAAGTTGCAGCATTGGAACTTGTACATAAAGTAAAAGTAATACTAAACTAATAAACTACTGATACAAAAAGCCGGTGGAAAAGATCTTCTCATAAGTACTGATGAATGACAAACTACTGATGAGTAGTTTGTCTTCAGTAGTTCTTCAGAAGAAATGTCTGGTTTGAACTTCAGAACTTCTGATGACTTTTCTTCTTTAGTACTTGTGGAATCTCTTCTTCAGCAGTTTGATCTTCCTTCTTCAGCAGTTCTATACTTAGAATATTTTGACAGAAGTGAATTAGACTAAGGTTTGCAAAAGTGGTTTCACCAATTCTTTTTGTCCTAACCTATAACAACCATTATATGGCCATTACCAGTGTTTTGAGAAATGAATTTGTTAAACTGTTCGGCATAAACATTCCCCATAGTACATCGCAATATCGTATCACTACATAAAATCAATACACAAACATAGGTAAATATATATAAAATTGGTTGATTTATTATATCACCACTAAACAATTTAAACAAAAAAATGAAAGTAATAACAATAATTTACAAAAAAAAAACATGAAAATGCTTACTCCAAGTCTTGAATATCAAAAGTCATCCTTTTAGTTTCTTTTGGAGGTCGTCCAAACACATCTAGACCTCCATACCAAATGAGACCACCGGTAACATCTATAAAATGTGCATATAATTCAAAATATGAAACCACAAATTTAAATATACTAAATATTAAATTTAAAGTAAGAAACAAACCAACAGACAAAAGTTCCTTCGCTTTGCCTTTAAGAATATATTTAAAAGCAATGAAATTAAATCCATACTCAACACCTTGCCAACCAACAATACGGCTAACAGTGGTACAACGATAGAAGTTGATCTTATAATCATGCGCTACAACTTTGTATGGATCCTTGTTTTCACCGACACCAAACTTATATAGAATAACGACATCATCCTCTGCAGGTTGATGGTAAAAAAGGTGGATCAAAGGACTCTTTATGAAGGCCTGAATCTTATCACCCTTAAAATATATATAAAAGAAAATATAAAGATCAAAGACAACAGCTTGAATAACATAAGGTAAACGAAAAACATGACACAAACAAAATTTATATTTATATCATCAATAGCAACATAAAATAAGGTTAGAGAAAAATTTCATTACCTGCTCATCAATCAATACCATTTCCATCTTAAAACTTTCTTTCCACTAAACATCAACGAATGAACTTAAATAACATAACATAAAGTAAACGAAAAACATGACAGAAACAATATTTATATTTATATCATGAATAACAACATATAAAATAACCTCAGAGAAAAATTACATTACTTGCTCATCAATCAATATCATTTCTATCTTAATACTTTCTTTCCACTTTCGTATGATACGAACCTTCAGAAACAAGATATCTTTGGATGGGTTGAGATCACCTACAAACCTATCAATTTTGTTATGGAGCTCCATTGACAAGATTTAACAAAGAATTCGAAAGGAGATTTTATGAATTAATTTGTGAAAGAAAATTGTTGTGTATAAGGAAAGGAACTGCGATAATAATGATTATATAGCTGCAAAAATCACACTTCCCTATGTTAATTCAAAATTTCCCCCTTAAAACTTCAAAAAGTTAAGGGCTGAATATGTACTAAACAGCTGTCCATAAAAACCGCTTATAGATAATAGCTGTATAGAAGAGCTCACTAACTGGTCTGAACAGATGTTAGCAAACAAATGCTTTTAAACTCAACAACGGTACTTTCATGTGGCCCACGTCTTTTTTTTAGTATTTTAAGCTGATTAATGACATCACTTTTTGCATCATTCAGGCATTGTGTGACACCCGGCATGTTCGGCTTAAACATTTATGTAAAACTTAAGTCTACCGTAGCGAAAAATAATTATAAACAGACTTAACTAGGTCAGTTGAGTCGGGTCAAGTTAGGATTGTCCAGAGTTTTATGATCTGGAGGATCATTGGGAGTTGATTTATGAATACACTAGTCTCGAGTCCTGTTGTTGGTGAAATTACATAAATTGAATTAGGTGTTATACGTAGATTGATACATACACGTGACATAATGTGCAAATATGTGTTTCAAGGGTGTAAACATGATTATACGTAATTCTATATGCTTAACATATGTTAGGATTGCATGTTCATGTGTTAGGATGTGCTAAAACGCGTTTAAACGACAAAATTGGAAAATCTGGAAAACACCCAACTGGTTCGACTGGTTCGACCTGTAGAGGGGTCGAACCAGGCTTATGGGACAACCAAAAAGGCCATTCGACCTTGGGATCCTCATTTGACCTATGTAAGGGGTTGAATGAAGCTTTAGTATAAATACCAGACTTTGTCATTTTTCATCGTTTCACAAACCCTAATCGCCTCTAAACACTTTTTTTCGATTTCAATCACTGGGGAAGGAGTTTTTGCTCTCGTTTTTCATAATCTTGCCTACAAACATCATCTAATCAAGGATCTAAGGTGTGTTGTTGATCCAAAACACTTTTTAAAGCATTTTGATTCGTTTTCATCTAACCCTAAATGTCCAGATGTATTCTGAGGCTGTTTTTATGATTAAAAACCTTTCAAACATCTTTCTAAACAAGACTTTATCATTAAACATGAGTTTTCATATCAATAAACATGTGTTAAGTTGTGTTTTATGTGCTATTATGTGTGTTTAATGATTTACTGCTGTACAAATGATAGGAACATGATCTAGGGCTGCTATGGGTGTTGTTTTATGATTATTCTAGGTTACAATTGGATGGATGATGATATTATGTCTATTTTGGGGATTTTTATGAATCTAGGGCTTGATGCATGTTGTTATTATTAATAAAATGATTAGGGGTTTTCATGAACATAACAAACTGAGCATTTTGAGATGATTATGAAAGGACTTCAAAAAGTTTCCAAATTGGGTAAGTGTTAAAATGGATTGATTTTGGAGAAAAATTAGTAGGGTTTCGTGGGGATATGTTATTCATGCTTGACTGCTGTGTTTCATGATGTTTCGTGATGTTTTAGGGTTGTTTTAAGGCGATTTGATACATTTTGGAAAGATTGGGGCTGCAGGGGTCGAACCTGCACTTCATTCGAACCCACATGGGGTCGAAGGAGGGGCCCAGGGGTCGAACGTGCAGACTGACAAGTCGAATATGCTTCAGTTAGGTCGAACGAACTTGATTTAGGTCAAATTAGCACATGCTAAGGTCGAATTAACATGTGTTAAGGTCGAATGAACATATATTAGGTTGTATGAACTTGTATGTGGGATGAATGAACCTTATGGAGGTCGAACCAAGGTTCCTTGGGGTCGAATGAGACTCAAGAAACACTGATTCGACCCTATCTCTTTGTATGTGCGATTTTTTATACAAACTAAGTGTTTTATGCTTGGACATTATGTGTAATCTATGTATACTTCATTCCTTTATGTAATGGGTCACCAACGGGATGTCGGGTCAGTCTAGTGTGTCGATTGAACAGTCAAGCACGTTTTCAAACATACTTGGTTACGATCTGGACAATCGGGGACTAGATAACCTTATGGTTATTAGTCAAAACAATTATGTGGACTTTTATGATAGGTCTCTGGTAGTTGGGATTATCAAGGACTTAGTTTTTATTAATAATTGAAGATCGCAACCTAAGGTGAGTTTCATAGCTCCACTTTTATTGGTTTTGCTTTTGGGGAGAAAACACGCGCTAAACTATTATTTAAACATATGTCATACTATGGTTACTTTTGAGTTGCTATACGATCTTTAGAAGTCCCGAGGGAAACCATGAATGTGCGGGTTGCACAACGGGGGAAATGTGGATAGATCTATTGGGCGTGACCTGCCCCACTCGTCGACTTGAGGTCGGACAGGTGCATATTTTCTCGAACTATTCTAAACTTGCTGAACACTATTCGGGCTGCTTAAGCACATGCTAAACTTGCGAAACGCGTCCAGTAATGGTTTTCCAATCGTAGTATTAACAAAACATACGCCTAGCTAGCGTACTTTGGTTTCACTTGACATAGTATTGACAGGTTTTGGACTTGGTAACATTTGGTAACACTTGGTAACATTTATAAAAACCTGTGAACTCACCAGCATTATATGTTGACGTATTTTTGGCATGTTTTTCTCAAGTTGCTAAGGTAGCATTACACGGACTAGGCGCATGAGTCTGCATGGCGTCTAGGGCTTATTTCCATGTTTTTGAAATAACAATTTTGGAACACGTCACTTAGTTTTTGTAATTGATGTTGCTTCCGCTACAGTTTTCTGATATAAAAGTTATGTTTTGAGTTTACGTATCTTTTATATAGTGTTGTTTATTGTGACCGTTGACTTGGATCCTGGTTTGTCACGCGCCACGCGGTAAAACTCCGCAAGTGGAAATTTGAGGGTGTGACACATTGGTGTCCTGTCTCTCCGGTTGACACATCAGCTTTCTAATGTCACTCACGCTTCTCCTATTATGGAAAGTATTGATAAAAGAATTGACAGTTGCTGACGTGGTGTTCAATGGTGGCCTCAACCCCCCTTGAATGTGCCACGTGGCATAATGAGGTGCAATTCTTTTAATATTTTTTTTCATTTTTTTATTAAATGATATAAAACCTAAACCCTTACACATCTTCTCTTGCCTCCTTTCTTTGCCATCTCTTTTTCAATCGTCACCACCACAAAGTTCCTAGGCCTCTCTTGACCACCAACAGCGATCGCAACTCCGTTAACTAACTTCTGATCAGAAAAATGTTTAAAATTCAGTCCACCATTACTGCCATTAACAGCGCTGCTAATAATAATAATATCTCCGTAACAACAACAACCACCACCACCGTTCAATCGCCACACACGTCAAACACTAGTGATCAAAACCACCACCACTCTACTGCTTCCAAAACCACTCTGTTTCATCCGTGCAGACATAAACTTTTTTTATTTGCAGATAAGCGGCCGGAATAAGGCAAATGATTCGATTCGAGTGCCTCCGTAAGTTGATGCTCTGTTTTGTTTTGTTTTGTTGACCAGTTTGTGTACATTTTGGAGGATATAAGTTTTTGGTAGGGATATTATTATTAGGTTATTAGGGAATAGGAATTTAGGCTGTGATTGAAAACTTTCGTAAGTTGATGCTCTGTTTTGTTTTGTTGATCAGTTTGTGTACATTTTGGAGGATATAAGTTTTTTATAGGGATATTATTATTAGGTTATTAGGAAATAGGAATTTAGGTTGTGATTGAAAACTATTGTGTGAGGAATTTATGAAGGATATAAAGTTTAGACATGGCAACAATTAATTAGTTCTATTTAAATTGAGTGTCTTCGTTCCATGAATCGGTGTTTCTAGAATGTGGAGAGGAGTCTAGAGAGTCGGGATAGGTGGTGGATGATGTAATTTCCAATTGACAGCTCGATCATCTATGTTATTCGTGTTTTACACAGACTGAAACTTGGGGTGATTATATTTCTTATTATTTACACATCAATTAGTTTTAGTTATTTTCGAGTGTGTTATGAACTTTATAGTTAAACCACAACGACAAGTGTTATTTCGTGTAACTGAATGTGTGTTATGTGATTTGCTATCTATTGATACGTGTTGTTTGAGATGTACACTAATATCGGCAGTTGTTTGTTCAGTTTTGTGCTAATGATCTGGATACTTTACTTGAGGCAGCGCGCAGGGTGGAACCGTATTGTGATTATGTTGATATTAATTTGGGGTAAGTTATTGAGACTTTTGTTTAAGTTTCGTGTCAGGTTTTTAGTTACAGTGATTCTGTTACAGAAGTTGATGTGTGTTGAGTTTTGTTCTTATTGAATATATTAATGTAATTGGTTGTAGTAACATGATATCATACCTAAAGTATCGATCAGCAAGATGGGGCTATAAGTGGTTAAAGTAGGGATAGACGAGTTTTATGAAGTTTCGTGCACAGAAAAACAAAGATTATGTGGTAGAAGTTAGATCTTCATCTGCTTTAATTTGTATTCTGATTTATTTGGATGTGTCTGCGTATGTGGATGCTTGAAAAAAAGTATATTACTCAACATATAAGGTTTGTTAATCTAAGGACTTATGGTGTTTCATTTTGTGAAATTAGAAATATATCTTAATTAATTGTATCTCACTTCATCTTCTTACTTCTACGCTTTCTAATCTATTATTATTATTATCATTATTAATTATATAAATTTTTGTATTCAATACAAGACCTGCAACATGGAGACATTCGGCAGTGGTGTTGACGATGCTCCATAAGGTTCCAATTCCTCAGGTTTTCTTAGAGTTGTTAATGTTATTATTATTATTATTATTATTGTCTGTTGCTTGTGTGCTTTTTGCAAAGCTTTTAGACCACTAGAGAAAAACGGGAAAGAGAATATTAATAAAAGCAAGTATGATGAATACAAAAAAGTAGTTTAGGTTTGTCGATGGCTTTAGTTTCATGGTGCTCTTGATCATTTTTTTCACAAGGTTTACTTAATTGTTAAAACATTAATAACATTTATATTTGTGTGAATTACTGAATTTATTTGTAGGTGTTACCGTGGGAGAATGAAGCATGTGAATCAAAATGTGTTTTAATATGAGGTATGGTTCATTGGTTCTTTAAAGTCGACTGATAGCAATTTGACAATTTTCTTGACTTCTAAGTTGGTTTTAGTTAACGTATACTTTAACTAATTTTGACTTTTTTCTTATATAAATTATAGAGGACGACAATGGTGCTTACGAACCAAAGACCGAGTCTGAATTTATTTGTAGGTGTTACCGTGGGAGAATGAAGCATGTGAATCAAAATATGTTTTAATATGATGTATGGTTCATTGGTTCTTTAATGTCGACTAATAGCAATTTGACAATTTTCTTGACTTCTAAGTTGGTCTTAGTTAACGTATACTTTAACTACTTTTGACTTTTTTTCTTATATAAATTGTAGAGGACGACAATGGTGCTTACGAACCAAAGACCCGAGTCAATAATCATGAGGCTACCGCGATGGACATGTTACTGAAGTACACTGTCATTCTTAAGAAGTATGACCTATGATAGAGTTTTATTACATAATTCTTCAACTCACGAATTATATTTTGTTATATCTTTAAAAGGGATATGTTGGTAAAGTTTGATATCCCTTTCCTTTAATTGATGATATGTGATTATATGTTTAGACTTGAGGAAAGCTTCTTTAACTTTTTATGGTTCCTGTTTATATGTTATGGATGATGAATTGAAGTGTTTGTTAATGTGAAGGTGGTATTGTATTTAGTTTCAGTATACACCTCAGCATTTAGTAAGGTTGTTGCCGATTGTTGTGGATGGAAATTATTTCATGTTTAATGCACCAGCAGGTAAGCTTCTTTAACTTTTTATATTTCCGATTTATATGTTATTGATGATGAATTGAAGTGTTTGTTAATGTGAAGATGTTATTGTATTCAGTTTCAGTATACACCTCAGTATTTAGTAAGGCTGCTGCCGATTGTTGTGGATGGAAATTGTTTCAAGTTTAATGCTCCAACATGTTAGGATATGAGTTTGATTTGTTATGAATGTTTAATGAATGAAACAGTAATAAAGGTAATAACAAAAATAGAAAGTGCAGCGGAATAGTAAATGTTGGGTCTGCTGACCTGGAAAATAACAGATGATCTGAAAAGCCAAAACATACTATAATATATCCAGAATAAAATCAGTGTTTTCAAGTTACTCCTCCCAAAAGACTGTTGACTCTAACAACTGTTGTGCCTTAACATCTGCTGAACAACCGCTGATCACAAAGGACTGATGAAGAAACAACTACTGAGCCAAAGGACTGTAGATACAAGGTCTGTTGGAGCCAACAGCACTTAGGCTCCAACAGATGATTCAAGCTATCAGAGTTTACACATCAGCTATTTAGTTATCAGAGTTTTCCAATGTAACAGTGTTTGTATTGATCAAATGTTTTATGTTGTTATCTGTTAGATGTCCTTGTCTTAGGTGACGTCAGTCGTAGGTCATCAGTAGTTTAGTTTGTCTATAAATAGAACAGTGCATGTACTGTTCTATTCATCACTCCAAACATTCTCTCAAACAAACAATCAGTGAGTGATCAGGCTGAGGGGGAGTACTTGTGTATTCGTGGTGTAATCATTTGATTAATGAGAAGTTTTCGATTCGAAAACAATTATTCTCTTTGTTTTGATTCATAGTTTAATATTGTGCTGCACTTTCCATATTTAGTTTAACTTCATTCATCTTTCATTTACAAAACAATCAAAACAAATCAAACTCAGATCTTAACAATTGGTATCAGAGCTTGGTCAATGAAATTCGATCTAACCAATCAATTTAATATGAACAGATCAACTCACAATTATTGATATCGTTTGTTTGTCGGATTGAAAACAGAGTAATAGTTTATTTACGTTCAAAAGTTTTATAAACAGACTTTGTTTTACAAACAATCAGAGAATGGCTACAATCAATCACGATCCACATAACACTGGCACGAACAACAAGCCACCGATGCTTGTCAGATCTGAATACAATATCTGGCAACGTCGGATGAGCCATGTTCTAGCTCAACAGAACACTGGGTGTTGGAAGTCGGTTATCATCGGACCACATGTTTCAATGGTGCCGAGTACCGAAGATCCCAAGGTTCAAGAGCCAAAGAAATTAGAAAACTACTCCGAGCAGGATTTTCAGAAAATTGAGTTAGATGCTAAGGCCTTCAGTATTGTGGCCATGGCTCTACCAAATGATATCTATGCTAGGCTGTTACAGTGCAAAGGAGTTGTGGGATGCTTTGAAAGAACAATTTGGTGGGACTGAGGAGGTTATTGAAAACAACCGTGAAATACTTAACCAACAATATGAAACATTTTGTCATGTAAAGGGAGAGTTATTAACTCAACAATTTGGGAGCGTTAACTGTCTCATTAGTGAACTAAAACTTGTGGGTCTAACTTATCCTAATTCAACTTTGAACCATAGATTTTGAAGAACATTACCAGACAAAATGAGACATTATTGCTATTGTGACATCCTAAAAGTTCGACATTATTTATTTAAATGAAAACTTGGTTCTCATCAAGTGGGTTCTTTAGTTTTTTATTATGAATCATATGTTGTTATTAATAAGGTCGATAAGGGGGTTCGACAAACATATGTTTTAGCTCAAAAGTTATTTTGATGGAATCGACTAACCGGCTTTTATAGAGTGGGTTCGTTAGCGAGCTCGGCACTTATAACTTGATCAATGGTGATTGGAAGGTACTAGTTGTCCCTGTTTGAAAATGTTTTAAGTTAACTTTGGGAGCAAGTTATCATCTTTATAAAGATCTAGGGTCATATGGTAACTTCTAAAGTTATAAATATATGCAAGAAACCCTAAGAAGGAAAAAAAGCCTGGAGGCTGCCGACGGTTGACAAACGAGCGAAGAAAGAGGGTGCAGCGATCAGAAGGCGACGGAGTCGACGGTGGCTACGTTTGGATCATGAGACGGTGGTGCTTGGTGGCTCATGGCGGTTTACGGTGTGCCCGGTGTTCCGGACCGATTCAAGGTAACCCTCCTTATTGTTTGGATATTTGATCGTGTATGGTCTTTGGTTATGGTTACGGCGTCGGTAGCGTTGGTAGGCGATGTCGACAGTGGAGGTCCAAGGCGGTTCCGATCATGAAGCGCACACCTCGCTACAAGGTAATACTCTTGATCCGATCTGATTATCTTGCTCTCGTTTCCGGTCTTGCGGGTTCGATAGGAGGTTGATTTCGGTTGGTCAGGAGTTATGGTAATCGGAGATGGAGGCGGACTTTGCTGTAGTGGAAGTGTGCAATGGTGGTGTTCGGTTGTGAATGATAGCCTGTGAAAGTGAAAGACGCAAGCGGTTGATGGTGCATGAATGATGTTGGTCGGTGATGAATGTAGGTAGTTGTGGTGGTGACCGACTACAGTTACGGTGTACCGTGATGATGATGGTGAAGGTAGTAACTTGGATCGGATGCATCTGATCATGGTGGTTAATTGGCAAGACAATGTGTGGTTGGCGTGAACAATCTTGATGCATGGATGTGTGTTGAAGTGATGCATAAAGGTTTGTGTGGTGTGTGAGCTTTGTTATTTGAAGATGAGGATGGTTGAAATTGCATTGTAGTTATAAGGGGTAGAGTTTTTGGAAGGTGATGTTTGTAAGTCACGTATGTGTGTACACAATGTTTTGCAAACTAATCATAGTGCAATGATGGTTTATATGTTGGTGGTGCATGGTGGTTAAGATAAGATTCATGCATTGGACATGGGATGGGTTTGCATGGATATTTTTATTGAAGTGGTGTACCTTATGACTCATAGAAGTTGGTTACGTACAGTAAGTTTGGGTGGAGATGAGAATGTTCTTTTTCATGAAGATTTCATGAAGATGGTGAACTTTTGCATAGGAAGATTTAAATTTCGCTGTTCGGTGCGGCTTAGCTTGTGGACTTAAAAGGTTCACTACCAGTGAGTTCTTGTGCCCACTCTTTTAGTTATTGTTTTTCTAAATATTTTGGGCTAACGTGCATACTGATTTTTTTAAAGTCACGAAAATATTTTCTATGAAGTTATAAATATTTTTGTGTACAAATGATATTCATGTTAATAAATATATTATTTTGGCATGAAGCGTATGTAGGCAAAATGCGCCTAATGTGAAGTTATAAATATTTTTACGCACGAACGAAATCCATCCTAACTCAAATATATTTTTCTAGGCTTAAAATTCAAGTAGGTTATTATGTTTTTAGGGTCAAGTTATTCTACACAAGGTAATAAAAATGAGAAGGGTGAGAAGGATACAAAAAACACAATAAATCATGAAATATGACACAATGAGCCACAAAATATAACACAATGCTGAAGAAAAAAGACACAATCAATTGAAAAAATGACACAATGATGAAAATAAGAAAAAGACACAATGGTACATGAAAGACACAATGATATAACGCATATTCTAAAAACCACAAGCTAAAACCTCAAAAAAACGAAGACCTAAAATTCACGTTGTAGGGTTCGATAAAACGAATCCAATGCCGCTTGAATGAGTTCAATCGGAGTCCGTTTGATACCCTTCCTACGACTTCCTATTTTTCTTTCACTGTGTATTTGATCCTAACCCTATGTTTTTATACCTACATGTTTGAAGGCAACTAGAATAAAATATATATTCGGATAGTTGTATATGTTTATACGGATATAAAAATGAATGTACCTATATATATGTGTATATATAGGTTTAAGTTATATGAGTTTCTATAAATATATATAAACTATGTTTGGCGACTACCTGACCTTATAAACTGGTCCATGACAGAAGTGGGATATGCCTGCTCTGATCTAAGGTATTTGTTTTATGTCATGGTTGTTGCTTAGTTTATGTTATACATGTTATTATATATAATAGACTATGTTGAGAGGTACCTGATATGTCGAACTCGGCTATGATAGAAGTGGGATATGCCTGCTCTGATCGCTGGTCTTGGTTTCGAGTCAGGAATGTTGCATAGTTCATATTATATGTATTTTTATAAATTGAGCTATGACAAATGTGGGAAATGCCTGCTTTAATCTCTAGATTTAGTTTACTTAAATGGACTGGATTGTTCTTGGTGTTGAAAAGCGAGATGCGCTTATCATATATTTGGTAAGTAAAGTCTTGAGGTAAATAGGCATATTATGTCTATTCTAGACTTTGATTGTTGCTTGGGGAAAACAAATTAGCGGATTGCGCTTATTGTTAACTCTGAGGTTGAGGTATTTGTTAATTCTTATTTTGACAAAATACTTGTTTATATAAAATTATAAAACTTAAACTCACTCAGCGTAGCTGACCTTTTGCATACACGTTAGAAAAGATTGATTTCAGGTTTAAAGATATGTGGATGGATGACTGCTTGGTGATGCAAGAAGCTATCCGGCAATTGAAGGCATTTCTAGTGGAAGATGATTTTTGTATACTCGTGAAAAATATTAAATTCGATTTACATTTGAATAATAATTTTTCATGGGTTTTGTAAATTTTAATTTAATTGATTTTCCGCTGCGTACACTTTGAATCAAACATACTGTTTCGAATGAAAATTTTACCCATGTTTTTTTTGTGTATTTAAGATTGGTAACCCAACTGTTTGACACCGGTTTATGCGGGTCTTATAGCTATAGTTATGAGAAACTCAATTGGATTCAAGGACCTATCTCTGACCCAGCTTCATGGTAAGCTCTTGACCTATGAGAGAGCTTAACCAGAAAAGAAGCTTTAGGACTCTGGAAAAGTGTCTGATGATTATGTTTTTGGTAATACAACACTTTTGGGTCAGGATGAGGTGCCTGGTAATAATAAGGATCAGAGATATGATCATTTCATTGACATAACTTCAGGTTTTAACTCTGATTTTAACTCTGATTCTTATTCACCCAACTATGCTTTTGCAGCAACTGGTGGTGATATCTAGGCATCTGATAACATATCCTTTGAGTATAATGACCTTCAATATTTTGACCCTGATGATTTGGAAGAAATGGACATAATGCACCAATTGGCTCTGCTCAGTGCTAGAACTAACAATTTCAATAAGAAAACTGGCAGAAGGTTTCTAGGGTTTACTGGCAGGTCAAAGGTGGGGTTAGATAAATCTAAAATTAAGTGTTATAAATGTCATAGACTTGGTCATTTTACTAGGGAATGTATGAGTCAACATGGTCACCTATGATTACCTATCCAAATCAAAGGCCATAGGCAAACACTTATCAAGTTTCGCATAATACCCCTGGCCAAATGTGCAAAACACTGTTCATTTTGCACAGTCCTCATCCACTGTTCCTATCCATTATGTCCAAACCATTGTTCCTCAGATTCACTATATTCAAACCCCGGTTGCTCAGGCACAAATGCCAATAACTGCTACTCCACCCTCTCCTCCTGTAGAGACCAGTCAACAGAGTTTCTTCACACAAGGCTTTGTTGATCGGAACAGTTTACGAGATGAGTTAAAAGATGAGAATTTTGCTCTTGTTTCCAAAGCTGAAAATGAACCAGAATTTTTTTGTTTCATGGCTATGGATAGAATTGTAGAAGAAGTTGAATCTGAGACTGTGGTGTCTGAATCTGAAAATGTGACTAATGATATTGTTGATGCAGTAATTCCAGATGAAAAGTATGAAGAAGAAGTTATGAATCTCTAAGATCCTTGGGGTGATAATGATTGTGAGTGCAAGTATGATTGTGCATTGATGGCTGCTGCTAAGGTATCTCCTCAAATCTTAAATGGTTTGTGTTCAAAAAAATGTATAATAGCATTTGCTAACATTAAAGAGGTGAATGAAAACCTTAGGAAGAAAATTTTAGATGATGAAGTTCAATTTGAAAAACTTTCAAAAGAGTTAGGGGCTGTTTGGTAGCCTCTGAATGGTCATTAAGAGGCTACATCTGAATGGTTCATAATCTCTTAATGGTTAACATATAATCTTAAATATGAATGGTAAGAGGTAACATCTTAATGGTTGCCTCTTAACCATTCAGACTTAAAGCTATCTCTTAATCATTCAGAGGTTATGAACTATTAAGAGGTAGCCTCTGAATGGTCATTAAGAGCCTACCAAACAGCCCCTTAAAATCAAAATTGATTGAAAAAGAATATGAAATCAGCAGTTTAAAACATGAAGCAACTATAACCAAAGACTAGCTCAAAACTATGATAACCAAACATCAGAGTTGTAAAAAGGATCTTGAGTCCACCCAAGTTGAATGTTAAAAATGGGTGGAATCATGTAAAGGTTTTGAGATGCTCCTCAACAAACACACCAAAAGTTATGTGAAGTTTGGTTTTGGTTTTGAAAACACTGCTCAAGCTTTTCAAAACACTGACAAAAGGGAACCAAAGTTAGTTGAGCTTGTTCCAACTAATTTGGAGGGTCTAGAAATTAATATCACTGAACCTAATGGCAAAAAAATTATTCTTGAAAAACCTGAGTTTAAACCTACTTGGTCTGATAAGTGTGATACTCTTGAAAAATTCAAACCAGTTGATTTCAAAACCCCTGATGGTAAGAAAGCACCACAGGAAAAGGTCATTCCCTTGAGAGACCTTTCAACAGATGTTCAAACATCTGTATGAAAGGAAGGTTGAAAAAGGAAAAAGAAAGAAAAGAGTGAACACTTGTTCTGTGATTTCTGTGAAAAGGAGAACCATGCTACTAAAAACTGTTTTCTTCTAAAAGCATATGATATCAACAAAGGAACAAGTGTGTGTGATTCTAAAGCCACATGTTCAATATGTGGTAAAAAGAATCACAAACCAAAGAGTGTCTTTATCTCAAAAATTTTGATGTCAAAATACAAGAGTATAAGGCTAAAACTCAAGCAGGTCAAGTGGTTAGTACTTCAAAAAGAAAGCCCAGACAGATTTTTACACCAACCAAAAATCTGTTACCAAAGGCCTTGAAACATCTGCTCCTAGGGATGTCCAAGTAACAGATGCTCCACCCTCAAACAAGTACCCAAGAGGATACGGACAACCACCTTGTCATAGTCTGTCACATGTTTATGAAGAGCACAAGAGGCCTTCAAAACCAAGAGTTAACATAAATCCTTATGGTTACTATCATCTGACAGGAAATGGTCAAACCTCTATTGCACCAAGTGTTGACATACAAACACTGGCAAATGGTCAGCAGTAGTTGTTGAACTTGGTTCAAAAACTGGTTCAAACCACTAATCATTCTCCTAAGCTTGAGGCTGAAAAGTCTGAGAACTGATCCAATGCCAATTTGGCTTTGGACACTCACCAAAACTAATCCATTACTAATGTGCAGGGAGCTTCTGCTTGCTTAGATAGTCTATGGTATGTAGATAGTGGAGGCTCCAGGCACATGGCATGATGTAGAGCCCTACTTCTGGACTTCTTAGCTCATGGAGGGGGTGATATATCTTTTGGTAATGATTCTAAAGGTAAAGTGTTGGGTTCAGGGATTGTTCAGGTTGGAAAACTCAAGTTTGAAAATGTCAATATTATTGATAATCTTAAATTTAATCTTATTAGTGTCTCACAAATGAGTGACAAAGGCTATGGGTCATTCTTCACTAAGAAAACTTGTAAGATTATTGGGCCAGAAGTGGTTAAAAAGATTGACACCATCATAGTTGAGAGCAAAGCACAACTTGTTGCTCACAGGAGTGGCAATGTGTATGTAGTTGATATGTTGAAGGATAATCCTATGGCAAATGTCTGTCTATTTTCTGCTGCCTCCACTAAAGAGACAGAATTATGGCATAGGAGACTGGGTCACACCAACCTTCAAACTATCAACTCACTCTCCAAACAAAGCCTTGTAAGAGGTCTTCCATCAAAGGAATTCAAATGTGATGAGCATTGTGTTTCTTGTTTTAAAAGAAAACAACATATAAGCTCTTACAAATCCATTGATGAGTCCAAAACAAGTCAATGTCTTCAATTGTTGCACATGGACTTGTTTGGCCCATTTAAAATCATGAGTCTAAGAAGAAAGAGATTTTGTCTTGTCATAGTTGATGATTTTTCTAGGTTTACATGGACTTAATTTTTACACTCTAAGGATGAGACTGCAGATATTTTGAAAGACTTTGTCACTAAAGTTGAAAAACAACATGACTTGCCAGTAAAAGTCTTTAGAAGTGACAATGGAACATAGTTTAAAAATAAGGAGATGGATTATTTCTGTGTGTCAAAAGGAATTGTGAGGCAGTATAGCATTTCAAGAACACCAGAACCAAATGGAGTGGTTCAAAGGAAAAACAGAACTCTCATTGAGGCTGCAAGAACCATGCTAGCAGATTATGTTTTGCCATTGTCCTTCTGGGCAGAAGCTGTAAACATTGTTTGCTATGTTCAAAATAGAGTTTTAATTAACCCTAGACATCAAAAGACTGCTTATGAAATTTTGTTCAAAATCAAACCACTGATATCATTTTTCAAAATCCTTGGCTGCCCATGTTTCATTTTAAATCTTAAAGATTCCATTTCAAAATTTGCAGCCAAAGTAGATTGTGGGTATTCTCTGGGATATTCTTCTACTACCAAGGCCTATAAAGTATTTAACACAAGGACTAGGACAATAGAAGAAACTCTGAATGTAAAGTTCAATGCACTTTCATCCTTAAAAATACCAGCAAATCCTGATGAACTGTTTGATTTAGACAAATTTAAATCTGAAGATATTACTGCTAAACCTAACAGTGTAGGTATTCCACAGTCTCCACAACAAGATTACAGATTTGATGTTGTGATTCCAAGTCACTACAAAGTCACTTCTGCATCAGGGGAAGAAGATGTTCAAAACATTTGTCAAAACTCTACCACTGCTGTGTCAACCACTGTTGACCCGTCTCACCCTCAAACCACTGCATCATCAAGTTCAACCATTGTTCAAACATCTGTGGACAAAAGTTAAACCTCTGTTGACAAAAGTTAGTCCAACTTTACACCACTTTGACCCATTCCTCCACTTCCATTTCAAACATCTGTTGGTACTATAGGAGTGCAAACAGATGTTACAACAACAGAGTTACCAAACCTCTATCCCTCACATCAAAATGCCATCATACCATACCAGGGAGATTTAATCTACCTAAGAGCTCATCCACCAGACCAAATCATTGGCAACATCAGAGAGGGAGTGCTCACAAGGAGCCAATCCTCAAATATCTGTCTTTTTGCAGGCTTTCTATCTCTCACACAACCTGTCAAGTACCAAGAGGCACTGAAAGACAATAGTTGGGTAGAAGCTATGTAGGAAGAGCTCCTTCAGTTTAAAAGACAACAAGTATGGGAACTTATACCACTGCCAAAGGATGTCTGTCCAATTGGCACAAACTGGGTCTTCAAAAACAAAACTGATGAAAGGGGTATAGTTGTCAAGAACAAAGCCAGGCTTGTGGTTTAAGGCTTCAGACAAGAAGAGGGGATAGACTATGATGAAACCTTTGCTCCTGTAGCTAGGCTAGAAGCTATCAGACTCTTCCTAGCCTTTGTTGTCAACCACAACATCAAGTGTATCAGATGGACATCAAATGTGCATTCCTTTATTGCAAAATTCAGGAGGAGGTCTATGTATGTCAACCACCTGGTTTTGAAGACACATTCCATCCTGATCGTGTCTACAAGCTCAACAAAGCTTTGTATGGACTGAAACAAGCACCAAGGGCCTGGTATGAAACTCTTTCCACCTTTCTCTTATCCATTGGTTTCACAAGAGGTAAAATTGATAAAACCTTATTTCTAAAATGTAGAGGGAAAGATTTAATGATTGTTCAAATATATGTGGATGACATCAGTTTTGGATCCACATGTAACAAAATGTGTGAAGAGTTTAGGGAACTCATGACAGCAGAGTTTGAGATGAGTGCTATGGGTGAACTTCAGTGCTTCCTTGGTCTCCAAGTGAAGCAGCTGCAAAATGGCAGATTCATTCACCAAAACAAGTATGTTAAAAACTAACTAACAAGATTTGAGATGAATGACTGTAAGCCATGTAGTACACCCATGAGCACAGCCAAGCTACTCACTATTGATGACAAAGATGAACTAGTTGATCAGACACATCATAGATGCATGATTGGGTCTTTATTGTACCTAACTGCATCCAGGCCAGACATTTTGTTTGCCACTTGTGTCTGTGTAAGATCCCAGGAATCACCTAGAAAGTCAAATATTATTGCTGTGAAGAGGATATTCAGATACTTAAAAGGTGCTCCACACTTGGTATCTGGTATCCTGCTAATGGAAACATTGAGCTTTCAGGTAATTCAGATAGTGATTTTGCAGGCTGCCACACAACAAGGAAGTCCACATCAGGTGGATGCCAATTTCTAGGGAATGCCTTAGTCTCTTGGCAAAGCAAAAAGCAAGCAGTTGTTTCAACTTCAACAGCAGAGGTTGAATACATTGCTGCTGCAAAGCTGTACAGCCCAACTCATGTGGCTTCAAAATCAACTACTGGATTTTGGTATAGCTGCACTAAGGACTCCACTCATGCTGGATAGCCAAGCTACTGAAAATATCATCAAAAATCTAGTCTCTCATTCCACCACAAAGCATATCGACATCAGACATCATTTTGTAAGAGATAGCTATGAAAAAAGTTTGATTTCTCTGCACCATGTTCCAGCAGAGGATCAGCTAGCAGATGTGTTGACAAAAGCTTTAGACACATCTACCTTTGATAATCTGATCTCTCGGATTGGTATGCTAAACATGGATTAACAACAAAAATGTTTTCGTAAAAAGAAAACATTAAAATGTTTTCAGAAAATCAAAATCCATCCTTAAAAATAGCTTTTGGGTTGAAAAATTTGTTAAAGATAAAACAACCACTGTTTCATCTGTTGGTTGAAAAATCTGTTTCAAACATCTGATCAGATATAACAACTGATTTCCACTATATATATACGTATAAAAAATCATCAGCACTTTGGCAAACCTCAATAGCTGTTTGCTACGTATGCTCCATCAGATGTTTGCCACGTCTGCTCTCAAAAGCATAGCTTTGGCCACATCAGCGGTTTCATCAGAGGCTATAAAAACCCTGTTTTCCCCCAACAGTTGTTACACTGTCTCATTGTATTCAAAATACTTCTTCAACCTCAAACCCTCATACAAATTCCTTCCATCATCCGACTCGAACTCCATTAAAATGGATCTTCAAGCAAAAGCCCCTCACAATTACCTTCCTTATCTGGTTAAAACAGATGAAACCTTCCGTTCCACTCCACAATTGACGTCTTTCTCCAATCCAAATACTTGTCAATCCTCACCGCTGATGCACCTATCTACATTGACACTCTTCAAGAGTTCTGGTTAAATGCTGAGTATCTACTACAAGACAAAAAGCCTACAACCATAATTTCAAAAATTGGAGATACAAATGTCACCATAACCCCCCAACCCACAACCTTCTCTCTGAAAGACTTGGCAGGTATGGATTCTTTCCCAAAGGTTGAGCTTCACACAGAGTTTCTAGAAAGGGTTATGATTCACAAATGACTGGAGCAACAATTTAAAAAAAACTTTTTCCCTCCAGTCATGAAATTTTCTTTCATACACTCCTTATCTGTCTCTCTACTAAAACCACCTCTTTCAATGAAATCCCATTGAAAGATCAGTACTTGGGATATGCAATGTTGTCAGAATCTGACTACAATCTATTCCAGGCTCTGTTTCTGGAATTAGTAGCAATTGTGAAGGGAGTCAAGTTTGGGTCTAACAATGCTTTTCTCTTGTACCCAAGACTTTTAAGTGTTATCCTACAAAAGGTTTTACGTGAAAATGATTTTAAAAAGGGAGAATTTCTTCAAATGAAGAGTCCCTCACAAGAAACTTTTACAAGAATGTTGGGTTCAAACACTCAAGAAAAAGTATCAAAAGTTAAAGTTTCCAAAACACAAGCAAAGGGTGCTAAGACAACAACTGTTGTCAAAACCTCTGTTGCTGAGCCTACTGCTCCTGGTGATCATGGCACTACATCCAGTGCTGTGAAACCCACACCAGCCACTTCCAAAAGAAAACATCCATCCACAAAACCCCCCAAGAAATCTAAAAAGGGTCCTCTAGAAGATGAGATACCAGAGGCAAACCCTGTTGTAGCACAAAAGCAACAACAAACCACTGTTGATACTTCCTCTCAACAGTTGTATATATCTCAACCCAGCCAAACTCCTTATAAATCCTCACAAAAGGATTATGTTGTAAGCTAAGGGGACACACATCAAGAGGCATATGAGTCACTTGACCATATGTTCAAAAGCCATTCTCCCGGGTTGCTTCTCTTTTCACTCCTCCACCTTCACCATCACATGTCCTCCCTACCATGCAACCACTGTTCGAATGTATTGATAAAACTCAGGACAATCCCAATTCCTCTCCATCACCTATCATTGAGAGTATACACCAACAAGTGACTGGGCTTAAGAAAAATCAACTGGCTAGCACATGAACATAGGAGGGTACACCTCTTGAGTTATATATAACTCAAGGTGGTTTTTCAAGTGAAGCAGCCACTACTGATGTAGAGACTAGACCCGGCAATTTCAACCCATCTACTTGAGTTTGGGTTGTTTTGGGTTTAAAATTTGACCTTGTGGGTTAAAATGGGTTAAGTATAATTTTCAAAGGGGTTAGGATGGGTAATTTTAATTTTAGAAAATAAGTAAGTGGGTCAGGATGGGTATGTCAAAAAAAACAAATGGGTCAGGATGGGTATTTTTTAGATAACCATATACAAATCTAAATTAAAACTCACCCAAGTTGATGCGTCATAGAAATCAATGTCAATAAAAACAAAAAATTATATCTTTTACATTTGCTGATCACCCCAGTCAGTACGAAACCGTTCGGGTCGTTAACGGACGACAATGTCGAAACAACACAGGTCGTTAATAAGACCGATCTCATCGAAACGGTTCGAGTCGTTAGCGGGTTTGATCGAGTGCAAACGGTCTGGGTTGTTGACCGGCTCGTTCGGGTCGAAAGGGTCCGGTCGTTGACGGGCCCGGTCGGGTCGAAACGGTCCATGTTGCTAACGGGATCGGTCAGGTCAAAACGGTCCGAGTCGCTAATGGGCTGAGTCGGGTCGAAACAGTACGGGTCGCTACGGGACGCGTCAGGTTGAAACGGTCTGGGTCGTTACCGAGCCTGGTCGGTTCGAAACGGTCCGGGTCAGGTTGAAACGGTCTAGGTCGTTACCGGGCCCGGTCGGGTCGAAACAGTCCGGGTCGTTACCGGGCCCGGTCGTGTCGAAACGGTCTGGGTCGCTACTGGGCCCGGCCGGGTCGAAACAGTCTGGGTCGCTACGAGACGGGTCACGTTGAAACGGTCTGGGTCGTTACCGGGCCCGGTCGGGTCGAAACCGTCCGGGTCGTTACCGTGCCCGTCGGGTCGAAACGGTTCCGGTCGCTACCGGGCCCGGCCGGGTCAAAATAGTCCGGGTCGCTACGGGACGGGTCAGTTTGAAACGGTCTGGGACGTTACCGGGCCCGGTTGGGTCGAAACCGTCCAGGTCGCTACCGGGCCCGGTCGGGTCGAAACGGTCCGAGTCGCAACGGGACGGGTCAGGTTGAAATGGTCTGGGTCGTTACCGGGCGCGGTCGGTTCGAAACGGTCCGGGTCGCTATCGGGCCCGGTCGGTTCGAAACGGTCCGGGTCGCTACCGGGCCCGGTCGGGTCGAAACGGTCCGGGTCACTACCGGGCCTGGCCGGGTAGAAACGGTTCCTGTCTCTAACGGTCCTGGTCGCTACCGGGCCTGGCCGGGTAGAAACGGTTCCGGTCGCTAACGGGCCCGGCTAGGTCGAAACGGTCAGGGTCGCTACCGGGCTCTGCCGGGTAGAAACGGTTCCGGTCGCTAACGGTCTCGATCGGGTCGAAACGGTCTTGGTCGCTACCGGGCCGACCGGGTAAAAACGGTGCCGGTCGCTAACGGGCCCGATCAGGTCGAAAGGGTCCAGGTTGCTACCGGGCCCGGCCGGGTAGAAACGGTTCCGGTCGCTAACGGGCCCGACCAGGTCGAAACGGTCCTGGTCGCTATTTTAGTTTTTTAACTTTTTTATTTTTTATTGTTATTTTAATTTTAATCTATTTTGATGTGAACCTATCCTAATCCAACCCATCTTGACCCAAACCCATCCTGACCTAACCCATCCTAACCTATTTTTTTAATTTACCCATCTTGACCCATACCCATCCTAACCCAAACCCATCCTGACCCAACAACCAACCCAACCCAACCTACCCATTTTGCCACCCATAGTAGAGACCATTGTCTCACAACAGGACAGTGGTTACATCCCTAAGACTTCCTTAAAGGAAACAACTGATAAGGCCACCATAGTGACCACAAAATCAGTTGGAAGTCCCCAGAACCAAGAAAAAGGGGCATCTGGTTCTTATTCTGTGGACTCACCTCCTAGAACTGGACCAGTTACAACTAGCACCTCTGGTAGGAATCCAGATGATCCTATTAACTTAGGTGATGGATTAAAAAACCAACAATTGACGGAGAGAGTCCAATCCATTGAAACCTCTGTTGCTGATATCAAGACTGATCTCAAGACAATTATGGAGTCTTTGGTTGTTCTCACCAAAAGTCAACCATTCAAAGAAGACATTGCTAGTGAGCTATGGAAATCTGTTTCCCCCATCATCATTGCTCATTGAAAACTAGCAGACTAAACACATGAAACATATATGGCTCAGAGTAGGACCATGGTAGATGCTAGGTACACAGATACCTAAGCAGAAATTAAAGCCATAAAAGATCATCTGCTGAAGACCACTGGCTCTGCCCCCACCACTATTCCCAAAGATGAAGATGATGATAAATTCACTGCTAATGATGCCAAAAAGAGGGAGAGTGGCAGAGATAGATTGCCAAAGCAAGATCCCTTTGGATGTCAACCTTCTCAAAAAGGTCAATCACAAAAGTCTGCTGCCAACAAACTAGGGTCTGCTCCAGCTCCACAGCAACCCACTGATCAAACAACTGCTAATGCTGAAACTGCCAAAGCTAGTAAGGCAAAAGAGATTGATAACTCTACCAATATTATTGCTGAAGAGGCTGCTGAAGCTAAGCAAAAAAGGTTTGATACATTGGAAGTCAAGGTAGAGGCTCTAGTACAAAAGAAGCAAGAGCAACAACAAGAAGTTGAGGATGTTGGCTCCTCAAAAAGGAAGAAAATGTCTGCAAAACATGTTAGGCAACCACCATCCAAAACCACTGCTCCTAAAACAACTGCTGCTAGAACCACTGCTACCACCAAAACATCTGCTACCACCACAACCACTAAACCAACCACTGAACCCACTACAACAACCACCAATACACCACCTGTCATTCCACTTACATCTTTTTCACCACACACTTCCCATTTTACTTCCCATAGACCACCACCATCCATCACACCATTAACTGCTCAGTATCCTCTTGAGCTTGATCTACTCAAGGGGGAAATTCAATCCTTCTACAATATTGAGGATCCATCTGAAAGAACTTTCCAATCTCTTCCAAATTTCCCTGTTCCCAGAAACATAGAACAATACTTGAAATTCAAAGCTGAACAGACTGATTTGATCATTAAGGAGAGATGCAAAGGGAAGGATGACAGGACTGCTCAGGGTATCCATTCAGCAGAGCTTAGCAAACTGAAAAGGATTGAAGATTTTGCTAAGACCCTGAGCAATTCCATGTCTAACATGCCACTCAGCAATGATTTGGAAAGGGTAGTCAGGGAATCTATTCTTGAACAGATCTTGGCAACCATGCCTTACAAAGCAAACAAGAAACAATTTGCAGGCTGGACCACTCATGCCCTTTAAGAAGAACTTTTTAGAATTGAAGACATGACTAAGAATCCTACTTTGAAGGCCTCTGCCCCTGATTTTAGAAAAGGCAGAGACCCAGCCAGAGCCTTAAAGTTTAAAAGGATGAGGAAAGAAATTGTGGCTGCTAAGTATGGAGAGATGAGGTCTGTTGCAAGATGGGCTGAGCTGAGGTTGGTGGAAACTTACAAGAAAGTGGAAGAGAATAGAAAGACTGATCCCACTCTACCTAGAAAACCAATTTACTCTGATGCACCAGTGGTTAAAAGATCCCAACAGGCCTTTACACTTGACAGCCTACTTGAAATATCTAACCTATTTGCTGCTGCCAAAAGACAGTATAAAAGGCATAAGGAAATGTCAGAAGAAGATCAAAAAAAGTTTGCTAATACATTTGTAAAAGAGGGAATCTTCAACCAAATCCACTATTTTTCTGATCTCATTACTGAAGAACTCAGAAAACTCATTAGGAGACCTCCATAACCAAACTCATCCCAAATAAATCTGTAGCTCAAGAAATCATCAGGTTCAAAAATTCTAAAAGTGGAAGGTCAACAAATACACCCACGAATTGACTCTGCTCAGATCTGATGGAGAGGCTCAGAAGTTAAGTATGGATGATGCACATGGTCTGTGTGTAGATGATCTCCAAGACCTTCTTAACTTAGAGCTTGAAAGAGATGCTGAAGACCTTTTCTCATTGAATTTGAGTTACAGTTTAAAGGGCAAATTAGAGAAAGTCTGATGAGGAATAAAGATCAGGAATAAAGGTTGAGTTTTGGCATCATCTGTTCTAGGAGGAGATTGTTGGGTCTGCTGACCTGGAGAAGAACATATGATCTGAAAAGCCAAAACATACTATAATAGATCCAGAATAAAATCAGTGTTTTCAAGTTTCTCCTCCCAAAAGACTGTTGACTCTAACAACTGATGTGCCTTAACATCTGCTGAACAACTGCTGATCACAAAGGACTGATGAAAAAACAACTGCTGAGCCAAAGGAATGTAGACACAAGGTCTGTTGGAGCCAACATCACTTAGGCTCCAACAGATGATTCAAGCTATCATAGTCTACACATCAGCTGTTTAGTTATCAGAGTTTTCAATGTAACAATGTTTGTATAGATCAAATGTTTTATGTTGTTATCTATTAGATGTCACTGTCTTAGGTGAAGTCAGTCGTATGTCATCATTGGTTTAGTTTTTCTATAAATAGAACAGTGCATGTACTGTTCTATTCATCACTCCAAACATTCTCTCAGACAAACAATCAGTGAGTGATCAGGCTGAGGGGAAGTACTTGTGTAATCGTTGTGTAATCATTTGATTAATGAGAAGCATTCGATTTGAAAACACTTATTCTCTTTGTTTTGATTCATAGTTTAATATTCCGCTGCACTTTCCATATTTAGTTTAACTTCATTCATCTTTCATTTACAAAACAATAAAAACAAATCAAACTCAGATCCTAACAGTAAACTATAAATCATAACAAATGGGATAATTGTTTTAAAATCATACTTCTCATTAGTCAATACAGATTAGTACAATACACACTATCCCCCCCTCAGCCTAATCACTTATGGTGTTTGTCTTAAGAGAATGTTTTGAGTGATGAATAGAACAGTACAGGCATTGTTCTATTTATAGACAAACCTAACCTCTGATGACCTATGGCTGACATCACCTAAGGCAGTGACAGCTAACGAATTATAACAACATAAAACATCTAATCAATACAAGTACTATTACATTAGTAAACACTGATGACTAAACGTCTAATGGGGTAAAACTCTGATGGTTTAAATCCTCTGTTGGAGCCTAAGTGTTGTTGGCTCCAACAGATCTTGTGTCTTCATCAGTCTTTTGCTCGGTAGTTGTTTCTTCAATCAGACTTTTGTGATTAGCACTTGTTAATCAGATGTTGGGAGAACACAAGTTGTTAGGAGTCAACAGTCTTTTGGGGGATCAACATGTAATCCACTGTTTTATTCATGATCATATATATATATATATATATTATGTTTTGACTTTTCATATCATCTGTTCTTCTTTGGTTTCAGCACACCCAACAATCTCCCCCTAGAACAGATGATGCCAAAACTCAATCTTTATTTCTGATCTTTATTCCTCATCAGACTTTCTCTAATTTGCCACTTGAATTGTAATTCAAAATGAAAAAAGAACAAGTCTTCAGCATCTCTTTCAAGCTGTAAGTTCAGTAGGTCTTGGAGATCATCTGCACACAGACCATATGCATCATCCATATTTAACTTTTGATCCTGTCCATCAAATCTGAGAAGAGTCAATTTGTGGGTGTCTTTGCTGACCTTCCACTATATAATTTTTGAATTTGAGGATTTCTTGAGTTGCAACTTTATTTGAGATGAGTTTGGTGATGGAGGTCTCCTGATGTGCTCAAAGTGGTTTAGTAAAAACTACTAAATTAACCTAAACTAGACACTCTAAGTTTTAAATTTATATCCTAAGACTCTCTAAACCTAAACCACACAACCGGCAAGTGTACCGGTCAGTGCAGTACAGCTAAAGTAAGTCCGAGTATCGAACCCACGAGACTCTACTGGAAAACGTAAACTAAACTTGATTACTTATCTACAAATTGACTTAATAATGTGTTGTTGCTTAAAGGGGGGCTTTCTACAAACTAATTGCAAATAAATAAAATAAAACTAAAATAACTTAAGACGCAAACTATTTACTGCAACTGGGATCAGATGATGGGAAGGCACTACCTAGGCTAGCATCCTACACATGAATGATAAGCTTCTAATGGATATGGAACTGGTGTGGAACCGGGATCTTAAAATACTAAACTTACAGGATAAACTAGAGGACCCTCGACCCTTCTCAAGGAGAAACCTAAGGTTACCTATAAGCCGTTAAACCACCGGGTGAGAGGTTACCCTTACAGGCTTACCTACTCGAATCTTAAAGTACCCGCTAGACAGTCTACCTTACAGCGCGAAAGTCACAATACACCCGAAAGTGCAAGGGGTAACTACAATATTTCTGATAAGACTTGGCCTACAAAGAATGCTAGGGAAACTAGGAAGATCTTCTTACAAAGCCTCTAGAACTAGCAATTTAACACCCTAGACAGACCAACAATCTCGCACCTTACAGCTATTGAGAATTGGTAGAATACTTAGAATTATCTAACTAACAATTACAACTCCTATGGATAACCTGTAGAAATTAACCATAAACTAGTCGCTAACACCCAGTCCGCAACCTAACCCGCATTCATACATGAAAGACATTCACAAAAACGCAAGTGGAGTTTATAAAAATTATTTAAACAAAACTAAATACGCATATACATCAAACCAAAAAATAAAGAGTTCTTTACTAAAAAATTCACCCACAACCAAAAGTTCCAAGAACCAAATAGAAAATAAATCATTCAAGTGTATTCATCTTAAGCCTAGGTAGCATCAAGGTTTAGCCAATAAAAGTCATGATAAAATCAAAACAATAAAAACTAAACATATTAATGGTGTTCACAACGGGTTAGAATAGATAAATAATAAATAATTGAATTAGAACGGACCCGTGCTCACACCTAGGCTTCAACCCTTGACCCCCTTCTCTTGATCTTTAATCTTTTCTGCCCTCCAGTCGATGTCCTCCCTTCTATCAGAATCGTGCGCCGCTAAACTCCTCCCCTTTAAAATAATGCGGCCTCAATTAATTCTCTCAATTGGATTTGTTTTGGCCGGGCCCAAACATGTGACCAAAGTCACATAATTGTTTTTTTTTCTTTTTATTATTTATTATTATTAT
The DNA here is from genome assembly GCA_030844895.1 of Ambrosia x helenae. NCBI lineage: Eukaryota > Viridiplantae > Streptophyta > Magnoliopsida > Asterales > Asteraceae > Ambrosia > Ambrosia x helenae. The sequence goes on along the minus strand of CM061225.1, from coordinate 71,884,662 downwards.
TATTAATAAACTATTATTATTATATATAGTATTATAACTCGGTGCTCTAGACTCGGGTGTTCTTGGCTTGACCAAAGTTGCTCGTTTACGCTCCAACGTCCATGAACACCTACACAAATTAAAATAAATACATAAGTATTAAAAAAGACCCAAAACTAATAAAAATCTATAAAAACCTATACTAGATAAAACAGACCGGTACAAGCCTAAAACTAATAAAAACACTATCTAAATGACTCGAAAATTGTACAAACTTTACACTGGAAATAGATGTATTTTACAATACATCATCTCCCAATGATTCTTCTTAGTTCTTCACTGATGGGATCAGAGAAGTAGTGGACTTGGTTAAAAATCTCTTCTTTCACAAAAGTTTCAGCAAACTCTTTTTCATCTTGCTCAGACATCTTCTGCCTTTTGTACTGTTTCTTGGCAGCTATGGAGAGATCAGATGTTGAAAGTAGGCTATCAAGTGAAAAGGTCTGTTGAGGTTTTCTAACCACTGATGCATCAGGGTAAATTGGTTTTCTTGGAAGTGTAGGATCAGTTTTTCTATTCTCTTCATGCTTTATGTAAGTTTCTATTCTCTATATTTTGCAGCAACAATCTCTTCCCTCATTCTTTTGTATTTCAAGGCTCTGACTGGGTCTCTGCCTTTTCTGAAATCAGGATCAGTAGCCACTTGATCTGGATGTTTAGTCATTTCTTCAATCGTGTATAATTCTTCTTGAAGGGCATGAGTATTCCAGCCTGCAAATTGTTTTCTATTTGCTTTGTAAGGTTTGGCTGCAATGATTTGATCAAGAAGAGATTCCCTGACTAACTTCTCCAATTCACCACTGATAGGCTGGTTTGACATGGAATTGCTCAAGTTCTTAGAAAAATCTTCAATCCTTCTCAATTTGCTAAGCTCTGCTGAATGAATGTCCTGAGCTGTCCTGGAATCATTTCCTTTGCATTTTTCCTTGATGATCAAATCTGTCTGCACTGCTTTTAGTTTCAGGTATTCATCAATTTTTTTGGGTACATGCATATTTGGGAGAGATTCGAAAGATCTTTGTGATGGATCCTCTGTATTATAGAAGGATTGAATTTCCCTCTTGAGTAGATCAAGCTCAAGAGGATAATGAGCAGCCAATGGTGTTATGGTTTGTGGTGGTCTATGGGATGCAAATTTGGAAGTGTGTGGTGAAAAAGATATAAGTGTAATGGCTGGAATGGGTGCATATTGTGGTGATGAAATGGGAGTTGGTGTGGTTTCTATATTCTCATCATGTACCACAAAGGTTGATTTTCTCTTCCTATTGTACAGGATCCGAGGAGATGATGGTGTTTGGGAAGCAGTGGATGTGTTAACATCTGTTGGCACTTGTGTAGGACCAACATATGTTTGGGGTTGAGATGGTGATGTGGGTGGCATAGATATGGGTGGTGTAGTGGTGGTGGTTGTTATGATTATGGGTACAGTGGTTGTAGTTGGGGTAGGTTCAGTGGTTGTGGTGGTGGTAGTATCAGTGGTTGTAGCAGATAATTTGGGAATAGAGGTTTTGGTTTTGGATGGTGGTTGCCTAACATGTTTTGCAGGCATTTTCTTCCCTTTAGAAGAGCCAACATCTTCAACTTCCTGCTGTTGCTCTTATTTCTTCTGTACTAGAGCCTCTGCCTTGACTTCCAAAGTCTCAGACCTTTTTAACTTAGCTTCAGCAGCCTCTTCAGCCATGACATTAGCAGATTCATCAATCTTCTTTGCCTTATCAGCTTCGGCAGGTTCAGCAGTGGTTTGAGCAGTGGATTATTGTGGAGCTGAAGTAGACCCTGGTTTGTCAGCAGGCTTTTGTGATTGACCTTTTTGTGAAGGTGGACATCCAAAGGGATCTAACTTTGGCAATCTATCTCTGCCACTCTCCCTTTTTTGGCATCATCAGCAGGGAATTCATCATCATCTTCATCTCTTAAAATAGTTGTAGGGGAAGAGCCAGTGGTCTTCAGCAGATGATCTTTGATGGCTTTGATATCTGCTTGGGTATCTGTGTACCTAGCATCCACCATTGTTCTGATTTGGGCCATATATGTTTCATATGTTTGATCAGCTAGTTTTCTATGAGCTATGATGATGGGGCTAATAGACTTCCATAACTCACTAGCAATGTCTTGTGTGGATGGTTGACTCTTGGTGAGGGTAGCCAAAGTATGCATAATCGTCTTGATATCAGTCTTGATTTCATTGACTGATGACTCAATGGTTGTAACTCTCTCCGTCGATGCCTGGTATCTTAACTCATCACCTAATTTATTAGGATCATTCGAATTCCTACCAGAGGTGGTAGTTGTAACTGGTTCAGTTTTAGGAGGTGAGTCCATAGAATAGAAACCTGATGCCCCTTTGTCTTGGTTCTAGGGACTTCCAACTGGTTTTGGGGTCACTATGGTGGCCTCATCAGTTGTTTCCTTCAAGGAAGTCTTAGTGATGTAACCACTGTCCTGTTGTGAGACAATGGTCTCTACAACAGTAGTGGCTACTACACTTGAAAAACCAGCTTGAGTTACATGTAACTCAAGAGGTGTGGCCTCCTCTGTTCATTGGCTAGCCAAATGACTTTTCTCAGACCCAGTCACTTGTGGGAGTATACTCTCAGTGACAGGTGATTGAGAGGAACTGAGATTGTCCTGAGTTTTGTTAATAGATTCAAACAATGGTTGCATGGTGGGAGGAATGTCATGTGCTGGTGAGGTTTAGGGAGTGAAAAGAGAAGTAGCCCCGGGGGAAGGGCTTTTGGACATATGGTCAAGTGACTCATATGCTTCTTGATGTGTGTCCCCTTGGCTTACAGCATGATCCTTTTGTGAGGATTCATGAGGAGTTTGGATGGGTAGAGATATATCCATCTGTTGAGAGGAAGTATCAACAGTGGTTGTTTGCTGCATTTGTGTAACAATAGGGTTTTCCTCAAGTATCTCATCTTCCAGAGTTACCCTTTTTGGTTTCTTTCTGGGGGGGCTGAGTGGATGGAAGTTTCTTTTTGGAAGTGGCTGGTATGGGTTTCACAGCACTAGATGTAGTGCCATGATCACCAGGAGCAGTGGGCTTAGAAACAGAGGTTTGGACAGCAGTTGTTGTCTTAACACCCTTTGCTTATGTTTTGGAAACTTTTGCTTTTGATACCTTTTCTTGGGTGTTTGGACCCAGCATTCTTGTAAAAGTTTCTTGGGAGAGATTCTTCATTTGATGAGATTCTCCTTTTTAAAATCCTTTTCAAGTAAAACCTTTTGTAGGATAAAGCTTAAAAGTCTTGGGTATAAAAGAAAAGCATTGTTTGACCCAAACTTGACTCCCTTCACATTTGTTACTAAATCTAGAAACAGTTCTTAGGATAGATTGTAATCAGATTCTGATAACATTGCATATCCCAAGTACTGAACTTTCAATGGGATTTCATTGAAAGAAGTAGTTTTAGCAGAGAGACAGATAAGGAGTGTATGAAAGAAAAATTTCATGACTGGTGGGAATTTTTTTTTTTTTTTTTGTAAATTGTTGCTCCAGTCATTTGTGCATCATAACCCCTTTCTAGAAACTCTGTGTGAAGTTCAACCTTTGGAAAAGAGTCCATACCTGCCAAGTCATTGAGAGAGAAGGTTTTGGATATGGTTTAGGGGGTTATGGTGACATGTTTTTCTCCAATTTTTGAAATTATGGTTGTTAGCTTTTTGTCTTGTAGCAAGGTCTCAGCATTTAACCAAAATTCTTGAAGAGTGTCAATGTAAATGGGGGAATCAGCGGTGAGGACAAGCAAGTATTTGGATTTAAGGATGACGTCGAAGATTGAGTTAAATGGAATGTTTTCATCTGTTTTGGCCAGATATGGTAGGTAATTGTGAGGGGATTTTTCTTGAAGATCCATGGTTTGGATTTCTAGCAGGATGATAAGTGGAATTAGGTTGAAAGCTGGAGGTTGAAGAAGGCGTTTTTCAGTATTTTGAATACAATGAGACAGTGTAACAACTGTTGGCGGAAAATAGGGTTTTATAGTCTCAGGTGAAATTGCTGATGTGGCCAAAGCACTGCTTTTGAGAGCAGACGTGGCAAACAGCTGTTGATGTGGTAAACAGCTGTTTAGGTTTTCCAAAGCTCTGATGAGTTTATATATATATATATATATATATATATGTATATATATATGTATGTATAGTGAAAAACAGTTGTTTTATCTGATCAGATGTTTGAAACAGATTGTTTAACCAACAAATGATAAAATGTATGAAACAATGGTTGTTTTATCTTTACAGTTTTTCAACCAAAAGCCTCACGCCCAGGACTTCCTTACTGTGTTACTTATCGAAGGCTTGGGGCAACGGATGTCGGCAGTAGAGTACAGGGCAATACTTAAATACCGGCTGATGATACCTATTTTCCCCGATGATGAAAATTGCCCGGTTTGCCGCAAAGCATGCCTTGATAAGTATGGGGAACATGCGTTGCATTGTAAGGAATTGCCAGGGTTTAAATATCGGCACGATTTTGTCCGGTGCTTTGGCAGACATCCTTAGAAGAGCGGGGATCTCCACAAGAAAAGAGGCGTCAGTTAATTTTCTCACAGACCCTACGGAGGGGACGCCCACCTTGCGCCCAACTGACGTCTTAGTTTTTGGTTGGGAAGGTGGGTGGGTTTGTGGCCGGGCAAACGGTCATAAGAGCTGAATCCAAGAAAGTGGAAAAGCATGCTAAAGCATGTGAGGATAATCAGCATGTTTTCGTTCCCTTGGCCTTCGACACGTTCGGTTCCTTGGCACCGGAGGCGGTGCGGTTTTTGGGTCGGGTTCAACGAGTAGTGCACAACAACTTTTTCACCCCCCAAGGGCGGGGTTTTGTTTTTAGCAGATTGGGATTTTCTATTCAAAAAGGGGTGGCGGCGCAGCTTGTTGCCCGCCTACCTACCATCCTTATGTAATTTACCCTTTTTTGTCAATGGGAGTTTTCAAATGTTATAAAAAAGCTATTTTTAAGGATGGAATTTTGATTTTATTAAAACATTTTAATGTTTTATTTATGAAAACATTTTTGTTGTCAATCCATGTTTAGCATACCAATCCGAGAGATCAAATTTTCAAAGGTAGATGTGTCTAAAGCTTTTGTCAACACATCTGCCAGCTGATCCTCTGTTGGAGCATGGTGTAGAGAAATCAAACCTTTTTCATAGCTATCTCTCACAAAGTGGTTTCTGATGTCAATGTGCTTTGTGGTTGAATGGGAGAATGGATTTTTGATGATATTTTCAGCTACTTGACTGTCCAGCATGAGTGGAGTCCTTAGAGCAGTGATACAAAAATCCAGTAACTGATTTTGAAGCCACATGAGTTGGGCTGTACAGCTTGCAACAGCAATGTATTCAGCCTCTGCTGTTGATGTTGAAACAACTGCCTGCTTTTTGCTTTGCCAAGAAACTAAGGCATTCCCTAGAAATTGGCACCCTCCTGATGTGGACTTCCAGGCCCTTGGTGCTTGTTTTAAGCCATACAAATCTTTGTTGAGCTTGTAGACATGATTAGGATGGAATGTGTCTTCAAAACCAGGCGGTTGACACATATAGAGCTCCTCCTGAATTTTGCCATAAAGGAATGCGCATTTGATGTCCATCTGATACACCTTGATGTTGTGATTGACAGCAAAGGCTAGGAAGAGTCTGATAGCTTCTAACCTAGCTATAGGAGCAAAGGTTTCATCATAGTCTATTCCCTCTTCTTGTCTGAAACCTTGAACCACAAGCCTGGCTTTGTTCTTGATAACTATACCCCTTTCATCAGTTTTGTTCTTAAAGACCCACTTTGTGCCAGTTGGACACACATCCTTTGGTAGTGGCCCAACTTCGCATACTTGTTGTCTTTTAAACTAAAGGAGCTCTTCTTGCATGGCTTCTACCCAACTGTTGTCTTTCAGTGCCTCTTGGTACTTGACAGGTTGTGTGAGGGATAGGAAACATGCAAAAAGACAGATATTTGAGGATTGGCTCCTTGTAGATTAAATCTCCCTGATATGGTCTGGTGGATGAGCTCTAAGGTAGATTAAATCTCCTTGATATGGTATGATGGCATTTTGGGGTGAGGGACAGAGGTTTGGGGCCTCTGTTGATGTAACATATGTTTTCACTTCTAAAGTGCCAACAGAGGTTTGAAAAGGAAGTGGGGGAATGGGTCCAAGTGGTTTAAAGGTGGACTGACTTTTGTCAACAGTAGTTGGACTTTTGTCAACAGATGTTTGAACAGTGGTTGAGCTGGATGAGACAGTGGTTTGAGGGCAAGACTGGTCAACATTGGTTGACACAGCTGTGGCAGAGATTTGACAGGTGTTTTGAACATCTGCTTCCCCTGATGCAGAGTGACTTTGTAGTGAGATGGAATCACAACATCAAATCTGAAGTCCTATTGTGGAGACTGTGGTGTACTGGCACTGTTAGTTTTAGTAGTGATATCTTCAAATTTGAATTTATCTAAATCAAACAGTTCAACAGGATTTGCTGGGATTTTTAAGGATGAAAGTTCATTGAACTTTACATTCAGAGTTTCTTCTATTGTCCTGGTCCTTGTGTTAAACACTTTATAAGCCTTGGCAGTAGAAGAATATCCCTGAAAATACCGCAATCTACTTTGGCTGCAAAATTTGAAATGGAATCTTTAAGATATAAAAAAAGTGCCAATATATCAAGATGTTAACAAACTAGGTGCATATAAACAACCACATGATTAAACTAGGGTAATTCAGGTGTAAATACCACCGAAGATCAGAAATAGATATGCCAAATTATATTTCAACAAAAAAATATGCTTCTTGTTTGTAAGTAAATGAGCAAAAGATGACATCTTGGTTTTAAAAAGCGCGAAGCACACAAAAGAGACGAGGTCTAAAATCGAGGCGCAAAGCACAAAAGCGGTGGGCTTTTTGTACGCGAGGCGCAAGACAATTATATATATTTTTTATATATGCTATAGGTTTCTTGCGCTTTTCTTGCGCTTTTCGTACACTGCTCGCCTAGGTGCGCTTTACGCTTAAGCACGCCTCAAGCGCACTTTTTAAAACTAAGGATGACACATCTAAAATCAAATGCAATAAATAAAGAAGCTCGCTCTGACCATCAAACCTTTGTATACAAATTTGAGAACAAAAACTTTAAAATGAGATAAATGCTAATGAATACAAGAATACTCAATTTACCTTGCAAGATGTTGCTTAATTTATCTGACTATATCCATCTAACATTGTAATTGAAGTAAACACATCACCATCAATCACCATTTACTAGTAACTGAAAATAAACACATATATCTTCACGTAACACATGGTGAAATCGATTTGTCAAACAATTCAAAGTTTTAAATTCTATTTTTTATTGTCATATTCTTCTTATTTCAAAATAGAATATGTGAACTAAGATCGTATAATCCCATAAGTATAAACAAACAAATTAATAAACAAAGGTTATATTGCAAAATAAAACGCGGAAAAAAGTGAACGAGCATATCGATTATAAAGAAGCACAAAATGAGAGAAACATAACAACTGAATCTGATGCTTTCTTCACGAGTCGCCATTTATGATTGATCGTACAATCAGACTTCATATGATTTCATCCTATTTTTCTCTACACCAAATCAAAACCATGAAAAGCTCAAAAGAATCCATCACAATTCTTTGCTCTAAGCTCGTTTTGCTCTGCATCTTGCAATGGTCCAAAAAGGGGGGAATGGAAAAAAAATACAAATGAAAAATAGGAACTAGAGAAGTTTACGAAAATTTTGAAAGAAATGGCGGGGATTTTTAGGGAGTGCTAGAAGTAGAGGGAATTTAAAATTTTAATATGGTGGTCTAGCGTAGGGGAATAAATTAGGCAATTTTTTTTTTCTTTTAATGAATTAATATAAAAATATATAAATGTAAAAATAACTATAGAAACTATGACTTATATAATAAAAATATAATATCGTATTTTTTTAATACAAATATCAAAAGCTATAAGAAGTTGTAAAGTGTTAAGTTCAAATAAAAAATCTTTGCCTTTAAATTTATATTAATACTAGATTATACCTCGGGAATGTACTAGGGTTGAGAAATCTAATATGACATATAAATTTTACATATGAAATAGAATAATGCATTTTACAGTTAAATGCAGGAAAGCTTCGGGAAGCACCTAACCTAAAACAATTAACAATGTATCTCCAATGTTAACGCCTAACCTTAAACAATATATACCTAAAACAATGTACAACTCCAATGCTAACACATGTTGAAAATAAAATTCATATTTACTTATTTGAACATAATTAGTGACTTGCCTATACATGATTAATGAATTAGCTGAACAATTTGTGTATTTTTTTTCCTGTATGAACAAACCCCCACAAAAAATAGTCATTTTTTTTTCCGTTTTTTATTTAGCACTATGGTATTCGTTGGAAAGATAATAAAACGCTCATTACTTTGGTGTAATTTTTTTTCTTTTGAAAAACCTTGTATCTAAAGATATTAACGTTTAAAAATTATGGGAGGAAACATGAGAGAGAAAAATGTAAATTTTTTTAATTTTTTTTATAAAATCAATTAATGCCACATGCCACACTCAAGGAGGATGATGCCCTCTTTGAATGCCATATATGATTTATTTTTTTCAATTATATAATAGATTTATATAAATAATTATATGTAAATTAAATTATTAATCCTATAAAAGGTTTATGTAAAAACTTTCATTTAAATTTTTAATGGTTTACCATTACGTGTTTAAGTGACCATCACTAAGCTAAATTGACCATTAATAGACATTCAAATTTAAGGGTGGTGGGACTGGTTGTCAAAGCTATCATATTTTCTATCAATAACACATTGTCAACTCACTACTAATCCAAAACACATTGTGAGGTACTAGCACAGAGAACCATACCGCCCCACTCACTACTAATCCTAAACACATTAGGGGGTGGGTTGCAACCTATACTACCTAAAACCATGGGTCCCACCATTTTACATGCGTTACCCTCTATATATATTTCTCACATACACACACACACAAAATCCATCGGGTAGCCGCTCAGGTACCACCTAACCGAGAGGGTACCCCAATATCCACTCTGCCCACCCTAATATACCACTATGACCCATTAGACATTTAGTGGTTCTCGATAATTAATAGATCTTGAGTCTCAAATATGCTCATTTTTTATTAGAGACTGAAGATTAGTCATCCATACATGTGCTTCATTTTTCATTACACAGGGAACATATTTGTGACTGAAATTCAGTTACTAATAAGTTTCCCTCCAAACCCTTATATTTTCTGCAAAAATTTAAGACTGAAATTTAGTCTCAAATAATGTGCCAAAATATTAGCAACTGTTTATCAGTCACCAATATACGTCACATAAAAAATCAGTCCTTGAAATCATTTGTAACTGATAAATCAGTCTCAAATAGTATGTATTCGAGACTAATATATCAGTCACCAATAGTTTAGTCTCATGCATGAGCTAAGAAGTCCAGAAATAGGGCTCTACATCTTGTCATGTGCCTGGAGCCTCCACTATGTACATACCATAGACTATTTAAGCAAGCAGAAGCTCCCTACACATCAGTAATGAATTAGTTTTGGTGAGTGTCCAAAGCCAAGTTGGCTTTGGATGGGTTCCCAGACTTAACAGGCTCAAGTTTAGAAGAATGATCAGTGGTTTGATCAAGTTTTTGAACCAAGTTCAACAACTGTTGTTTACCATTTGCTAGTGTTTGTATGTCAACACTTGGTGCAACAGATGTTTGACCATTTCCTATCAGATGATAGTAGCCATAAGGATTCCTATTCACTCTTGGTTTTGAAGTCCTTTTTGTCTCTTCATAAACATGAGACAGGCTATGACAAGGTGGTTGCCCATGTCCTCTTGGAAATTTGTTTGAGGGTGGAGCATCTGTTACTTGGACATCCCTGGGAGCAGAGGATTCAAGACCTTTGGTAACAGATGTTTGGACTGGTGTAAAAGTATGTTTGGGCTTTCCTTTTGAAGTACTAACCACTTGACTCATTTGTGTTTTAGCTTTATACTCTTGTATTTTGATATCAAAATTTTTGAGATAAAGACACTCTTTGGTTTTATGATTCTTTTTACCACATATTGAACATGTTGTTTTAGAATCACACGCATTTGTTCCTTTGTTGATATCATATGCTTTTAGAATAAAACAGTTTTTAGTAACATGATTCTTCTTTTCACAAAAATCACAAAACAAGTGTACACCCTTTCCTTTCTTCTTCGCTTTTTCAACCTTCTTTTCAACAGATGTTTGAATATCTGTTGGAAGATCCTTTAAGGGAATGATTTTTGCCTGTGGTGCCTTTTTACCAGCAGGGGTTTCAAAATCAACTGGTTTGAAGTTTTAAAGAACATCACACTCATCTGACCAAGTTGGTTTAAACTGATATTTTTCAATTTCAGTAAATGATGAGGAACCCTCAAGCTTTTCAAGAACATTTTTCTTGCCATTAGGTTTAGTGATTTTAATTTCTTGACCCTCCAAATTAGTTGGATTTTAATTTTAGTTTCACAACGAATACCAAATTTCACATGACTTTTGGTTTGTTTGTTGAGGAGCATCTCAAAACCTTTGCATGATTCCACCCATTTTTCACACTCAACTTGGGTGGACTCAAGCTCCTTTTTGCAACTCTGATATTTAGTAATCATAGTTTGGAGCTGGTCTTTGGTTATACTTGCTTCATGTTAAACTACTGATTTCAGATTCGTTTTCAGTTAATTTTGATTTTAACTCTTTTGACAGTTTTTCAAACTGAATTTCATCCTCTAAAATTTTCTTTCTAAGGTTTTCATTCACCTCTTTAATGTTAGCAAAAGCTATTAGACATTTGTCTGAACATAAATCATTTAAGATTTGAGGAGATACCTTAGCAGCAACCATCAATGCACAATCACACTTGCACTCACAATCATTTTTACCCCATGGATCTGAGAGATTAACAACCTCTTCTTCGGACTTTTCATCTGGAACAACTATATCAACAATATCATCAGTCACATTTTCAGACTCAGAAACCATAACCACAACCTCAAATTTAACCTCTTCTACAATTGTGTCCAAAGCCATGAAACAAAAATTTTCTGGTTCATTTTCAGCTTTGGCAACTAGAGCAAGGTTCTCATTTGTTAGCTCATCTGGTAAACTGCTCCAATCAACAAAGCCATGTGTGAAAAAGCTTTGTTGACTGGTCTCTGCAGGGGCAGAGGGTGGAGTAGCAGTTAATGGCATTTGAACCTGAGCAACAGGGGTTTGAACATAGTGAATCTGAGGAACAGTGGTTTGGACATAGTGGATAGGAACAGTGGATGATGACTGTGTAAAGTGAGCAGTGTTTTGCACATTTGGTCCAGGGGTATTATGGGAAACCTAATAAGTGTTTGTCTGAGGCCTTTGATTTTGATAGGTTATCATAGGTATTCCATTTTGACTCTTACATTCCCTAGCAAAATGACCCATTCTATGACATTTGTACACTTAATTGTAGTTTTATCCAACTCTACCTTTGACCTACCATGTAAACCTAGGTATCTTCTGCCAGTTTTCTTATAGAAATTGTTTGTTCTAATACTGAGCAGAGCCAGTTGGTGCAAAATGTCCATTTCTTCTAAGTCCAGTGGGTCAAAATATTGAAGGTCATTATACTCAAAGGATATGTTGTCAAATGCCTGGATATCACCACTTGCTGCAAAAGCATAGTTGGGTGAATAAGAATCAGAGTTAAAACCTGAAGATATGTCAATAAAATGATCATAACCCCGATCCATACTATTACCAGACAGGTCATCTTGACCCAAAAGTGCTGTACTACCAAACACATAGTCATCAGACACTTTTCCAGAATCCTGAAGCTATTTTTTCTGGTTAAGCTCTCTCAAATAGGTCAAGAGCTTACCATGAAACCAGGTCATAGATAAGACCTTAAAACCAATTGAGTTTCTCATCACAATTGCAATAGTGTCCCATCTATCTGGTAGTAATCTTAAAACCTATGGTTCAATGTTGAGTTAGGATAAGTTAGACCCACCAGTTTTAGTTCACTAATTAAACAATTGAACCTCTGAAATTGTTGAGTTAATGACTCTCCCTTTACATGACTAAATGTTTCATATTGTTGGTTAAGTATTTCACGGTTGTTTTCAATAAGCTCCTCAGTCCCACCGAATTGTTCTATCAAAGCATCCCACAACTCCTTTGCACTATTACAATGTAACAGCCCATCATAGATATTATTTGGTAGAGCCATGGCCACAATACTGAAGGCCTTAGCATTTAACTCAATTTTCTAAAAATCTTGCTCGGAGTAGTTTTCAATTTTCTTTGGCACTTGGGCCTTGGGATCTTCGGTACTCAGCTCGGAACATGTGGTCCGAAGATAACCGACTTCCAACACCCAGTGTTCTTTTCAGCTAGAACATGGCTCATCCGATGTTTCTAGATATTGTATTTAAATCTGACAAGCATCAGTGGCTTGGTGCTCGTGCCAGTGTTGTGTAGATCGTGATTGATTGAAGTCATTCTCTGATTGTTTGTAAAACTAAGTGTGTTTAAAAAACTTTAAACGTAATTAAACTTTTACTCAGTTTTCAATCTGACAAACAAGTTGATATCAATAATTATGAGCTGATCTGTTTATATTAAATTGATTGGTTAGATCGAATTTAATTGACCAAGCTCTGATACCAATTGTTAGGATCTGAGTTTGATTTGTTATGAATGTTTAATGAATGAAACAGTAATGAAGGTAATAACAGAAATAGAAAGTGCGGCGGAATAGTAAACTATAAATCATAACAAATGGGATAATTGTTTTCAAATCATACTTCTCATTAGTCAATACAGATTAGTACAATACACAATATCTCCCCCTCAGCCTGATCACTCACAGTGTTTGTCTTAAGAGAATGTTTTGAGTGTACATGCACTGTTCTATTTATAGAAAAACCTAACCTCTGATGACCTATGGCTGACATCACCTAAGACAGTGAAAGCTAATGAATTATAACACCATAAAACATCTGATCAATAGAAGTACTGTTACATTGGTAAACACTAATGACTAAACATCTAATGGGGTAAAACTCCGATGACTTAAATCCTTTGTTGGAGCCTAAGTGTTGTTGGCTCCAACAGACCTTGTGTCTTCATCAGTCTTTTGCTCAACAGTTGTTTCTTCAATCAGACCTTTGTGATCAGCACTTGTTCATAAAACGTTGGGATAACAACAGTTGTTAGGAGTCAACAGTCTTTTGGGGGGATCAACCTGTAATCTACTGTTATATTTATGATCATATGTATAGTATGTTTTGGCTTTTCATATCATCTGTTCTTCTTCGGTTTCAGCAGACCCAACACAACAGGTAAGCTTCTTTAACTTTTTCTGGTTCCTGTTTATATGGTATAATATCTATTTTATTTTATTTTCTTGTTTTTTTGTAAACTCATTAATAGTCCCCCATGAGCCACTCTAATCACATGTTATTCCAATATGTTTTCGAATCCTGACAGCTGCACTAGAAATTGATCGACTCCAAATTAGGATTTTGGAACTTAAACTTCAGGTTCCACCCGTCCAGCTCTGTGCCTCAGGCCACCAACGGACAATAAGAAGTCAGGCATTGGCTCTGCTTATCTGCAGGTACCAATTTACCAATGAAGAAAACTAGAGATGATGATTGGTTTGGAGCCTTTTATGTGATAAATTTTTGAACTGATGTAATTTACTTAATTAAGTGATTGTTTAGTCGATTAAGTTTTAGATTTTTCAACCATGGGACCTTCTCGGGGTAATCAGCTAGTGTGTGTGTGTGTGTGTGTGTGTGTGTGTATATATATATAGATAAGCAATTGAGTAGAGTAAACTACACGGATGGTTCCTGTGGTTTCCTCAAATTTAAAGTATGCTCCTCAGCTTTTCAAAATTACACATATGAGATCTGTGCTTTGTATTTTGTTGCATCGATGGTCCTTGACTTGAATGGATGCTAAGTTTTTCAGTTAAGTCTATGTAAAATTACTAAATTACCCTCTTAAAAAAACAAATATTATACTTTCTCTCTATATCTCTGTCTCTCTCAAACCCCACCACACCCATCTACCACCACCACTACCACCACCCATACAACTGTCAACCTCCACCACCAATATATATGAAAACCAACATCAACATTAATGTCAACAACTCCTACTTTCGTCTTCAGAACCCCTTGAAATTTCCCAAACCTAACATACCACACAAAAAATATACAACAGAGATAAGCAGCAGATTCAGAATACCCAATCAATTCCCCATACAACTCCTACTGGGGCAAAACTAATAAAGATAAAATCTTCCGAAATACCCAATCGATTCCCTATACAAAAATCACAAAATCGCCTCTACCGAACTCTAATTCCGAATAGAGATAAGCAGCAGCAGGGTAAAGGCGGCGGTGGAAATGGTGGTGGTGGTAATAATAATCAGCAGCCGGGTAAAGGAGGAGGTGGTGGTGTTCGGCCAACACCGCAACAGATTCAGCAGTTTCAGCAGCTACAGCAGATGAAAGGGTTTTAAGATCTGAAGAATCATCCCCAGTTTAAGGATATAAAAATGCCTGCTTTTGGTGGGGGCGGTAATAGTGGTGGTGGTGGGATGGGATGGGTGGACAGAAGGGGGCAAGGTGGTTGAGGAGGATAATGAACGTGAGGATGATTATGATGATGATGATGAGTTTGAAGATATTGAAGATGCACTGGTGAAGAAGCCGGTGATGATGGGTGGTTGTTGAAAACTAGTGGTTGTGGTGGTTGGAGGATGAGGAGGAGGAGGAGGAGGAGGGGGTGATGTTAGTTGTTTGATGAGGTGGTGATGCAATAAAATATATATAAAAGATTAAACTGCTCGGATGGTCCCTATGGGTAGTTTGGTCATTTTACATGACTTAACTGACAAAACTTAACAACATCAGCGGGTAAGGACCAAAATGTTATAAAATGTCAATGTTGGGGACCATTCAAAATAGATGGGGGCATATATGCAGTTCGTGCAAACCACAGGGACCATCCGTGGAGTTTACTCCAATTGAGTAGATTAACTGAAGTATGTTAAAAAATTGAGTTAAATACCAATTTCGTTCCTAAGGTTTGGTCCAGTTTGCCACTTTAGTACAAAATTTTTTTTTTTTTTTTTTTTTTTTTTTTTTTTGCAATTCAATACATGAGGTTTGGATTTTTTTTTTAGCAAACCTAAAATTTGTTATTGTGCAAATACCATGCCTCTTGAACCAAATGAAGGGATCCTTGGAGGTTATGTAAAAGATTGTTTCTGTTGATTCACAATCTTAGGGGTTGCTTCAAGATTCGTGTACGTCCTTTAACCTTTTCAAATGCTGAAATACACATGTCACATGCAGAGCAAAAGAATAAGAAATGGCCCTATGCATCAAGACATATATTACACTTCAATAATTGTTTAAAAACAAGTATGGGTCTTTATATGTTATGTATATAGATCGTTCATTTGATTCGCAATAACACAAGTTGTTTCGATCACGATTTGTGTTTTCAAAATCTTTTTATTACACACTTTTCACTTGCATTTAGAAAGAAAATTAATGATGAGATTTATGCACCAAACTTGATCTTATTCAGCCTAAAAATAATGGGGTTTTTCATGTTTAGTATAAAAAAACACGTTTCTTTTTATTCGAACTCAAAATCATTGAGGATTCAAGGTTTTCGTCTTTTAAACACTTGAATTATTTTAACAATACACCTAACCTTATATTTACAACTATTCAAATCCATACCATCTTTATGGACACAAACCATACCACTAGACTAATAGATTGTGTTGCCCCCTTTCCTTAAAACCACCACCACTCAACCCCCACCGCCACCCACCCAACAGTCACTTTCTGCATTCACAAACGTTAATAGGGCGTTGTGCTCACCCTTGGCGCCCATAGATGGTGTGTTTTGCCCCTCAATGGTGATGTGACAGTGAGATAACACCCATTATAAATAGTCTTAGGTCATGGGTTTTTAAACACTTGCATTCCATCCAAGAGAAAAAGAAAGGCCAATTAAATTAGCAATTTGTTTCTTTCATTCTGAGAAAAATAATTATGGGTTGTTTATTTTTGCAAAAAAGATTGTTTTTTTTTAAACTTACACCACACCTCAATATCCATGTTTGTTCATTGTTTCAGACACACACATTATAGGCAATTAATTAAAATGAAAAGATTGTTGATCTTTTAATTCACACTTACACCCATACACGATAAGATCGTTGGTTTAACTCGTTTACCCTATAGAGCTTCTACAATAATTGGACTAAAAAACAAGTTCATGTGGATAGCTGCCTAAACTCTATAAATATGCCCCGCTCACAAACCCAAATCATCCATCTAAAGCAAGGGTATTCAATATTCTATTCGGATTTTAAAAATTCGAAATTTGAATTGATTGGAATTCGAAGCGGATATGAATTTATGACTTTCAATGCGATTAGAAATTCACATTCAAATATATATATATATACTAGTAAATTACCCCGCGCGTTGCGGCGGTTTTTAAACGTGACTAAGTACGTAAAGGTAACCCAAGTTAAAAAATAATTTTTTTTACCAAAATGGTAATTTAAATTAAAAGTATTTGATACATAAATCAGGATATTAAGTTTTCTTTTAGTTAGTTGTAATATACAGAGAGAAGGAGATAGAATTATTGGCAACAAATACATATATTATATGAGGTTAGACATCATGCTTTAAAGAGTTATACAATTCAACAAATAAAAAAAAAGACAAAAATGTCCAATTACTACAATGTTTATTATTAAATAGATGTGTAGGGGTTACATGTTGAAATGGATATAAAGTATGCATTACACATATATACAATGAGCATTATAGGTTGTACACAAGGGCATAAAGGGAACAAAATGACCAAATATTGAAAATTTGTGAAGAGACTCTTCAACTCCCATCTTAAAAATTGTGTAAAATTACCTTCTTACCTATCTCTCCTCCTTAATAAGGTAGTAGAGAATGTTGAAATGGATATAAAGTATGCATTACACATATATACAATGAGCATTATAGGTTGTACACAAGGGCATAAAGGGAACAAAATGACCAAATATTGAAAATTTGTGAAGAGACTCTTCAACTCCCATCTTAAAAATTGTGTAAAATTACCTTCTTACCTATCTCTCCTCCTTAATAAGGTAGTAGAGATATATTCACATGCATGGATAAAAACCTTCAAAATTTAGACAAAACTCTAAAAGATCATAGTTTATGCAACTTTTACCATTCAGTATTTTAAAGTAATGTATATTCTTTGTTTATTTAGCTTGTGTTCTTGTTGTTATCTGGAATTAAACATTGATCGAACACTCAAAATGGAAACTTCCAAGCTTAAGGGTATGTTTGGTAAAACTAGCTGGAGGCTGGTAGCTGTAAGCTTTTTAAATATATTTTGGTGTTTGGCCGAGTAGCCGAAACTTTAATAAAATGTATAAAATAACCAAAATGGGCATAATTAAAAGCTTGTAAAGAATGTTTTTATTTTATTTTTAAAATAGAATGGGTATTTGTGTCATTTACTAATTAAAAGCTTGTAGCTAGTAGAGCTTTTTTTTAAAAGCTACTACTAGTAGTTTTTCACTGTAGAGCTTTTTCTCTAACCTAAAAGCTTACAACCCCTTCAACCAAACAAGGTTTTTTTATTAAGTATGAGCTTTTTCTTAAAAGCTTGAAGCTTGAAGCTCCTAAAAGCTCTTAAAAGCTCCTTACCAAACATACCCACTAGTAGTAGCTTTTAAGAAAAAGCTCTACTAGCTATAAGCTTTTACTTAGTAAATGACGCAAATACCCATTCTATTTTTAAAAATAAAATAAAAACATTCTTTACACGCTTTTAATTATGCCCAGTTTGGTCATTTTATACATTTTATTAAAAGTTTCAGCTTCTCTGCCAAACACCAAAATAGTAAATGACACAAATACCCATTCTATTTTTTTTTTTTAAAAAATTCTTTACAAACCTTTAATTATGCCCATTTTGGTCATTTTATACATTTTATTAAAAGCTCAAGCTTCTCTGCCAAACACCAAAATATATTTAAAAAGCTTGCAGCTACCAGCTTCCAACTAATAGCCACCAACTAATTTTACCAAACATACCCTAAAAGCTCCTTGCCAAACATACCCAAGGTAATCTCTGCTTTGTTGCTAACTATCAATAATAAAGAGGAATTCGCAAAAAAACAAAGCTATGGAAACAAAAAACAAAGTTATGTTTAGCAAGGAGTTTTTAAGAGCTTTTAGAAGCTTCAAGCGTTTAAGAAAAAACTCATACTCAATATAACTATGCATTACTAACCTGTAATGTCCCATATTAATTTTGAATATTTTGATTTATTATACTATTTGTATTCTATTTTAAACTTTTTATAATATAGCATTGTGGTTACTATAAATTTGTATTTGGTTATAATAGTTATAATTTTGGTCTTTTGACATATTGATAGTTTATTAATTTTTTAAATGATGATTTTTATGTTAAGTTTGTAGTAGTTTAAAAAACGTAAATAATTTATTATTTAGACTAAATTTGAATACAATCAAATTTATTTGAATTCGAGTTTCAATACGAATAAATAATTCAAATTAATTCGAATACGAAGTCAGGTAAAAAATATAAATTCAAAAACTCATTATTCGATTCGCTGAACACCCTTAATTTAAAGACACTCTCTCTCTCCATCTCCCTCTCTGCCTCTCTCATAGTTATCAAAGCCATTAGACGAACTCATGACGCATAGGTCACGTCTGGGGCCTAGATGAAATGCGCAAAATAAGCAATGGCCTGAGATAAAAAAAAACTAACAAAAAAAATGTAAAACATATATTATGTATTAGTAAAATAATACTATTTTTAAATAAAATAAACAAATCTATTATCAAATTTGCATCAAAAGTTTTAAAAAACTAGTGTATTCATGTTTGAAAGTAGTTTTCTTTTATATAAAAGTAAAAATATAGTTGGAATCTAGTCATAATTTAAAGGATTTGGCTTAAAACTCTCTAAAATTTGGGAATCTCGTCAGAATATGAGCTTAAACCATCACCTTGAGAAATAAAGTGCAATTGCCTCGACTTAAGGCGTAATTGCCTAGCCTTGCCTGGAAAAACGGGTCTAGATACAAGAGGCGATACCTTTTAAAAACTATATATACTCTCTTTCCTTAAAACCGACAAGAACTCTCTTGACAGGGAGTATTACAAGCCTCAATATGCAACGAAGAAAAACATAAAGACGGACGCATGAAAACTTGGTTCATTTTGCACGTGCACGACTTTGAATGAGACATACATTCTTTGTTTAACGTGTAACTCATCTTTATTTGTTTATCATTCATTAGTGAACGCCAATTAATACCATACGGTAATGGCCAAAAGGAACATAAAATATGTTTACGGTAATGACCAAAATATTGCATTGCTTATTATAGTTGCCCATAATACACATACTTCAATGTGAACTAGATGCATAAATAAAATCAAGCTTTTATTCAACATTATCCCATCCTTTTGTCTCTATTTTCTTTATTATTGATCGAAGTTGCCTATATGCATATATAATAATAATAATAATAATAATAATAATAATAATAATAATAATAATAATAATAATAATAATAATAATAATATTTGAGACCTTTCAAATACATTACATATACGTAAGGCATCATATGTTTACTCATCTTCTACGGGCTGCATTTTCTCTTTGAGCATTGAAATACACAGCAGCAACAGGTAAACCTAATCCATGTTCTTGACTAAAGGTACGAGTGTTGAAACGGTCCCTCGAAGCCGGGGGACTCACCGTATTTCTTGTTTTCTGCTTGAACAATAAGAAGACATATCGGTGAATGCCTATTATCGGCTTCGGTGTCTCATAGCTTACGATCTCCCTACCTGCATTTTAAGCGATTAAATTAATGCACGGATTACAGAAAACCCCTCCCCTTCTATCAGTAGCTTTGTTATTTATAGGATTTAGTGTGTTACGTTTGCATGGAACAAATGAAAGAAAAATACATAATTTGGTTGCATATGATCTAAGGAAAAATGTACCAAAGGAAGCGTCAGTGGTACCGGGAATGTCTGTCACGATCCTGTAACATACATAGTGTCCAAAAGTTGTTCATATTATAGTTATATGGTACTTAATTATATAATAACCATACAAGAAAATTGTAGACCAAAATATATAAATCTGACCAGTGGAGATATTCTCTTAAGTAAGGATCACTAGGGCCTGGAACATCTGGATCAGTCATGATCTTCAAGTCAAAATAAGTTAAAGTCAACACATGATTTAAGTATATAAACATGTATGTATGTATAATAGAGATCAAGAGGTTACAAGTGTATAAGCCGATCTCATGTCTTCACCACCAATATCGACACGCGGTTTAGTGGTAATGAGATTAGGTAAGAGCTCATGGCCATTATAGACTCTCTTATTGAGATTGTAGGTTACATCCAACTTGACACTTGGTGTAAATGAGTCCACTACCTCTCTTATCACTCTTCCTAGTACAAGTGGTTCTATCGTTCTTGACATCATGATGATGATTATGATGGTGATGAGAGAGAGAGAGAGAGAGAGAGAGAATTATGGATTTCTTGAAACAAATATGTGAAAATGTATGAGTTGTATTTAATGCTTAAGAGCCTTTTTATAGTGAAGTAAATATCAAACAGTGACTCAAGTATGGTGGTCTTAAAAATATTGAAGAGATTCAGCAGCATAAAGTCTTACCAATTTCAGAAAATTCTGTATTAGTGCTTGTAAAAGAGCCTACTTAAACCCTCTTACTATATTACAAAGTTATACATGTCTAGATCTTATTGGTTATTCAAGAAATGAACGTAATGAATCAAGAATAAATATTGCTTTTTTTCTTCCTTTTTTCCACTCATCTGCTTAGAATAATCTATAATGTTGAAGGATTTTGCTTATGCTTTGCATTAAGGAAATGTAACAATGATTTAAGGCATTCTAGAATGTGTTTTTTGGCTAGAGAATGTTCCCAACATTTTCCATTCATCATTAGTGCCAATCTCTGTTTCTGTGGAGGCTAGTCGAAAGTATCTTTGGCATAACTTTTAGTGTGGTGCGTTATTAACCAACAAAATATTCGACATGTGATACATTTCATGTTCAAGCATTAGTAAGGTGCCTACGCGATGCATTGGTGAATACTGACACTTCTTAGGGTGTGTAAGGTTCGGTTCAGTTCGATTATTAGCCTCAATCGAAACTATAAAACCAAAGTTATCAGTTAATCGATCTTATTAAACATTCGATTATTTGGTTCGATTTATATGGTTAGATTATTGGTTTTTAGTTGGTTTAGTTAATTATGGTTAACAACAAAAACCAAACTTTGGTTATTTTTTTTGCCTATATTTATATCTTTTTACATCAATTTAATGTATTTATATCTCCATTTAATGTACTTTTAAGCAAAAATTTTAACTAAAGTTTGGTTTTGGTTATTAACCAAAGTTTATAAAATGAACTAAAAATAACAATCTAACCAGATTGACTAAACCAATTATTCTGTTGGTTAATAAGATCGATAAACCGATAATGTCGATTTTTGTCTCGGTTGAGGCTAATAACCGAACTGAACTAACCCGAACACAACCATGCACCATCAAAAGTGTATGTGCTCCCTACTACATCGCGCTGGCACACTGTTATGAATATATGAATGGTTCCGTTTCAGTTTGACTGATTTCAGTTAACTAAGGGTACAAAAAAAAATGATAACCGGTTTTAAGTTAAATCGGATGTTAGTTAATTCAGTTTTCAATTGGTTTTAGTTCAGTTTTGTCTCTTTTTTTTGCTTGGCTTTAGTGAACGGTTTAGTTATTGATCACTTCTGGATATTGTTAATCATGTAGCAAATTAAAATTTTAAATTAAAAAAAATAACAATACTATTCTCAAATTAAAGATAATAAAATGCTCATTATTATGATGTATCTTTTTTTTTTTTTTTTTTTTGTAAAACTATCAATGTATGAAAAATATAACCATTTACAATCATAGGAGATAGTTTGCTTAAAAATAAGAAAAAGAAGTTTAACTATAATTTAAATAAACAAAAGTTAAATAAAGTTTAAGGGATTAAAATGTAACTTGTATAACTATTTTACCTTTATTTTAAGGTTTATGAAAATAAAATTATTAATTTTTAGGTATCTTAAACTAACTTTACCTCATGTATTATAATATAGTATAGATTATATTATAAATAAAATTACTAAATACAAAGTTCACTAATAACACAAAATAGCTGAAGGGATATAGTACAAAAAACAAGTAACACCGAATCAAAAATCAACTCACACAGAGCTACGCCCATTAAACATGACGCTGGTTCTCCCGCTCGTTCTACGTCAGCGGATTACCATGCGTCCATAACCCAATGGACGCACGGTCTACCGCCCGTTTTACGTCCGCGGACTACCATGCGTCCATAACTTAAGGGATGCACGCTCTCACGCCCATTTTACGTCAGCGGGCTACCATGCGTTCATGACCCAAGGGACGCAAAACGAAGCTTCTTCAACGAAGCTCCAACTAATCCAACATTTCTGCCTTCATATCAGTATCCTAGAAGGGCTCGTCTTCCATGGCAGCACCGTCCTTCGCCACCAAGACCCCTTCCAACCAACCGGAGCACAAACCTATAACGCGCGCAGCGTCCACAATCTCTGTCATCTTCGGTTCGTTCCAGGTGTGGTTGAAGATCAACAAAGAAAAATATAAACATATAAGGCAAGCAACTCATAAGGACGAAAAAATACAAGTACAGAAAGAAACTTACACCAGTGACACCGTCGGACATCATCCACAAAGCATTCTCATCCAATGCCTTCTTCCCCGCCAAAAGAGTTGCCTTCTCTGCGGCCCAAGCTTCCTTTTTTTTATTGAGGGTCCCAACCTGCGTTTGCAGGTCAAAAATACGGGTGGTTGCCCTCACCACATCTTTATCCTTGCTCTTCAAGTCAGCAAGGGTCATGGCATACTTTGAGGTCAAAACCTCCATCTCCTTCGCCCGCTCAGCCTCACCCTTCTTCTAGGCAGCAAGGTCCAAATCAGCTTTCTGCACTGCCAGATGGCGGCGCTCAAGCTCCTTATTAACATTCGCAAAAGACTCAACCCAAGCCTTCTGCTTTTCAGCAGCCTTAACGTCCTTTTGCCAGACCTCCGCCTCCAACTTCTTGATTTTTTCAACAAGACGGCGCCTAGCCGTCTCAAACACACTCTTCTCCCGGGCCAAACACTCCGCCTCCTAAGCCACTGTAGCCAACTCATCTGCAAGGTCATCTTCTGCCCGACGGATGCCATACACATTACCCAACGCAAGTGTCAGGTTGGAGCACAGTTCCGAAAGCAGCGTGCCTCGTTCCTGGCTACAGTGGTAGTGACACTCATTCGACGGGAGCATACAATCAACAAATTCCTGAGCAACAAACGGACTGAGGAATCGACAACTCTCGGTGATATGCCATTGGGGGACGTATGTAAGTGCATATTGTGGCTATCGCTTTCGGATTGTACAAAGTCTGTCGTTGATTGTGAAGATTTGAAGATTACCAAGTCCATTCGACCAGTAGAAAGAAGATCATACTAGGGACGAATGTGTTTTGGTTATAGTCAAATGAATTAGTTTTTTTATGTTGATCTTGGTTTGGACCTTCAAAGGGTCGAACCAACCCACTCGAAATTTTTGTAAATTCGGATCAAATTTTTTGATTTTTGAAGAAAAATTGATTTTGCAAATGGGTCGGGACGAATGAATTGGAGGTTAGGTCGAAGGAGTTATTTTTGAGGTCGAATAAGTCATTTTAGGTCGAATCAAGTGGTTTTTAGGGTCGAACCAGTTTGTTTGTTCTTCATTCGAGTGTGTTGTTGTTCATTCGGGTCTACGTTGGGTCAAACCATTCATAATAGATGTCGAACGACTTTCATTTTGGTCTAACCAAGTTCTAGATTGATAGTTCTCATTCGAGCTAGTTGTCTAAGGTCGAACCAAAGAAATTCTTGTTCATTCGAGCATTCGACAGGTCGAACCAATACCTTTATTTTTCTGATTTTCTAAGTGTCGGGATTTCGTACATCATGGAAAACATTTGGGGATTACCTATGACACCGAGACCTGGTATGACTCAACCACAGCAAACACCTATGAACTCCTGGGCCGTTGCAGCTGAGAGAGGGAACACACAACCACAACAGATACCGAATTACTAGGGTGTATTGAGTTCATCACAACCCACTATGAGACCTCCTCCACAACCAATTCCAGATTATTGGGGAGTTGCAGCAGCAGCAGCAGTTCAAAGCCAAACCACCAATGCTATAACAACTTTGGTTAATGACTAATCTACGGGAAATGGAAACCGTCCACCAAAGATGTTAGATATGAGTGAATATCATTCATGGCAGAAAAGGTTCAAGATTCATCTTGAAGGTATGGGTTTAGATGGTGAGGAAGCATGGAAGATTATCGTGAAGGGTTATGTTGCACCAATGATTGAAAACTCAAACACACCCATTGAACTTGATGACCTAAAGGACGATGAGAAAAAGAAGTATGCCGCTGAGAAGAAAGCATACTCGCTGTTATCTTAGGCATTGACTACCGATTTGTTACATCAGTTTGGACCATGTGCTACTTCGAAGCAGTTATGGGAAGCTTTGAAAAGTAGGCACGATGGGAATGAGAAGATAAGAAGGATTCGTGTAGAAGAACTAAAGAAGGAGTTCAAAAACTTTAGCTATGTTGGGAATGAGACTTTGAAAGAACTTACACTAAGATTCTTTCATTTGCTACCTGAGTTGTCGAATTATGAGATTGTGTATCCAATGAATGAGGTTGTTGAGAAGTTTGCAGATTCGTTGCCTCCATATTGGGGATAATATGTTGAGGTATTGAGAGAGAAGGATTCATTTCCTTACTGGACGATTAACGAGTTTATCAAAAAATTGGAAAACAAGGAGATGGAGGAAAGAAGGAAAGAAAAAAGAGCACAGATTCCTCAGAATCCCGAGCTTTATTATGCTAGCTCATCTTTTTCTGCTATTCCAACTGGAGGTTTGAGTGTTGCACCGCAGATAGCTTTTGTATCGAAAATTGAACCAACCAGTGCAGCGAGCTATTATGGTGTGTCATCCGGACCATCGTACACACCAACTCAACCTCCTTTGCAAGCTTCTAGCTACTATGGAACATGATCGGTGAACATGACACAACAACAACCACAAGTTACACCGGTGATGAACCAAGCTTCGTCAAGCTCAAGTCCGATCGTGTTAGAAACTTCTAGCATGAACAATGTGACGTTTGAAGTAGCCCAACAACATATTTACTTTGGTTTCAGCAATGGTTGCTTCGTACGACGGACTTGTGGCTAGTCAGATTGGCATTAATAATCTGAAAAGTGAAGACTATGCCCAAATTGATAAGGAAGAAATGGAATTGATTGACATTCAATGGGCATTTGCAAGTGTAGACATCATGACAATTACTCATTTGAAGAGTACTGTCCTGTTTCAAGTGTGGGGAGAGAGGGCATTTACTTGCTCAGTGCCCATACGTGAGACACAAGAGGCATGAGGTTGAGTGTAGACAAAACCAGAGGAATTCGTATTTTGGTTATCCTCAAAGACAACAGTTTTATTCTCAAAATTGATTTTATCCACAATGAGGAAACCAGCCGATTGTCTATGACAATCATAATCGAATTGCTTTGGAAAAGAAATTGAAGAGACCTATGGTGAACACGGCTAATGGGAAGCAAATGGTTTACCCAAAACCTACTGCTACTTCATTTGCTGGACCTTCCTCTGTTAAATCAGACAAGGTAATCAGGAAAGTTCCATCAACAAATGACTCTAAGAAACCTGAAGAGGTTAAACAACCTCAAATCAGGATTCTAAAACGTTCAGAACAATCTTGGACACCTAAGGGTTCTCCAGGTGCCTCAAGCTCAACTTCCAAGGTTCAAACAAAAGAGGTTTCTAAAACGAAAGTTTTAGAGAAACCCATTGATAACCGAGATGAAGTTTCGAATGCTCAAAAGAAGGTTGACTCAAAACAAAAGCCTGTAAAAAAAAAAAGAATCTTTGAATGCTACATTTTTTATCACTTAAAGACCCAAGACCACAAAGTCTTGGGTCCCCCGTAAGAACTAATCACTTGTTGATTGTGTAGGGAGTTCTAGCTGGCCCTGTTAGTAGGCTTTGGATTGTTGACAGTGGAGCTTTCGGGCACATGACTGGGGATATGTCGCTACTGTTTGATATAAAGAACATCAATCGAGGTTATGTAGCATTTGCCGGAAACAAGGGTGGTTATATAACTATGGAAGGGACTGTAAGTAATGGGATTGTGAGATTCGAGAAAATATCTTATGTGAAGCAGATAGACTATAATCTGCTGAGTGTGTCTCAAATATATGACAAGAAGTTTTCTGTACACTATGATGACAAATCTTGCTACATCCTGAAACCTAGTTTTCAGATACCGAAGGAGTGGATCATGCTTAAAGCACCGAGAGTGAACAATCTATACATTCTTGACATAAGCAAAGCAACCACTACATAGGGGCAAGTGACATGTTTTTTGTCTAAGGCTACAAAGAAAGAATCTATTATGTGGCATAGACGGATGGGGCATATTCACCTAAGGAAAATGAACAACTTGGTGAAGAACGGGCTAGTGGAAGGCGTGAATGTTAAACACTTCCATTTGAATGACAAGTGCGTGAGCTGTAAGAAAGGGAAAGAACACAAACATTCCTACAAACCCAAGAAAGTTACTGATGACTATTCAAGATTTTCGTGGGTGATGTGCATGCAACACAAGAGCGAAACATTCAACAATCTTAAGATTATGTTTACCTAGTTGGAAAAAATCTATGGTTTGAAGATTAAACAAATCAGAAGTGACAACGGGACGGAATTTAAGAATTCAATGATGTATGCATTGTGCGATGAAAAGGGTATTCACCACGAGTACAGTGCACCTTATACTCCACAACAGAATGGTGCTGCAGAACGAAAGAACATGACTTTCATTGAAGCGGCTAGAACTATGCTTGCAGATTCAAATCTTCCGGTTATGTTCTGCAACGAAGCTATTCATGCAGCATGTTATACCTTGAACCATGTGTTGACAGTGAAGAAGTTTGGAATGACTTCTTATGAGCTTCTTAACATATGCAAGCCAAATTTAGAGTTTCTAGAGCCATTCGGAGCGCCATGTACGAAAGATGATGAAGGTTATTTTGTTGGATACGCAACACCACTTAAACGTGTGTTTAACAAAAGAACTAGACAGGTTGAAGAGTGGGCTAATGTAGATGTTCAACGCTACACTCAGAATGGTCCTAGAAATGGATCCGATTGGATGTTTGACTACAAAGAATTATTTGAGTCATTCAATCTAGAAAGCTTGGTTGAAGAGGCTGTTTTACGACTATAATAGGAGTGTGAGAATGTAGTGACTTCACCGTTAGTGCGTCCGATCACCGTGACTCCTCCAGCAGCAGCTTCTAATTATACCAATTCTCCTGAAGTTTAAGAAGAAATATTTCAAGAGGCTTCAAAAATGCTTGATTCTTCTAAGTCGGAAGACGAAGAAGAAGTGACCAGTGAAGCAGTCTTGGAAAACATTACAGTATCACCTCAAGTGAACCCAAATCTGGATATTCCATCTTCATCGAATACGGGTAATGATCTAGAAACGACAGAGAATTTAAATGTTCAATGGTGATTCCTGTTCCTGAACATCCGGAATCTCGGATTCATCATATTCATCCATTAGAACAAGTTATTGGTGATCCTGGCAGCAGCGTGATGACACATGGACAATTGAGGCGTGCATCATCACATGACAACATTAGAGCCCTTGCCCTGTATACTAAAATTTAGAAATCGGGTGATCAAAATGATTAGTCTTTTGCATGTTATGTGTCGCAGGTTGAACCATAAACGTACAAAGAAGCATTACTAGATGAATCATGTGTGGATGCAATGCAGAAAGAGCTAGAACAATTTCAGAAAATCGGAGTCTGGACGTTGACTGACTTACCTCCAGACAGGAAGAAGATTGGCACTAACTGGGTGTTTATGTGCAAGAAAGATGATCGATGAGTTATTGTTCGGAACAAAGCTCGATTGGTGGTACAAGGCTTTCGTCAGACTGGGGGAATTGACTACAACGAAGTCTATGCACTGGTTGCGCGCATTGAAGCAATTCAAATGTTTCTTGTGTATGCATCATATATGAAATTCAAGGTGTATCAGATGGACGTTAAGAGTGCTTTTCACTATGGTCTGGTAAAGGAAGAAGTTTATGTTGGGAAACCACCGTGTTGGATCAGTATATTGCTCTTTTAGTTGAACTTGCTAGTTGACACTTAAGTGTTTAGCAAGTTCTTGATGAGTGATAGCACATCGGAATGTTTATAAGTTTAAAGCTACACTTATCAACAGGAGTTATTACTCCCCCTGGATTCAAGAACTAATAAATGAAAAGTGTTTATTGAGAATCTAAGTATTGAATGAGAATGAAACACTTTGACAGATTCTCAGTAAACACGAAATGGAAATAACAATAATAAGTGTTGAAGGATTTCTTGTATTAAAATCAATGTCTAAAACAGAGGGATGAACCCTTCTATTTATAGACTTTACAAATACATGAACCTTGCCAAAAGCAAGTTCAGAAACAAGTTGCAACAAGTTGCAGTCTTGGAACTTGTACATAAAGCAAAAAGAAACATTAAAGTAATAAACTACTGATATACAAAGGCGGTGGAAAAGATCTTCTATAAGTACTGATGAATGACAAACTACTGATGAGTAGTTTGTCTTCAGTAGTTCTTCCGTAGAAGTGTCTGGTTTGAACTTCAGAACTTCTGATGACTTTCTTCTTCAGTACTTCTGAATCTCTTCTTCAGCAGTTTGATCCTTTTTCTTCAGCAGTTCTATACTTAGAATATTTTGACAGAAGTGAATTAGACTAAGGTTTGCAAAAGTGGTTTCACCAATCCTTTTTGTCCTAACAATCTCCCCCTGGATTGATGAAGCCAAAACCTTACTAATTCCTTATTGTTCTTTTCTGTCCTTCACAATTTTCCATATTCCTTTGAACATGGAATTCTTGAGCTGGTTCAGTTGTTCATCAGTAAGAGACCCTTTCTGTGGTTCTAAGTGTTGGATTGTAAGCAGGTCTTTGGTTGATAGTTTCTTCAGTTCATTCATCGACCTATATGCCCTGCTTGTCTGATCTCTTCTTGTCACAAGTACTGAGTTGTTATCAGTAAAGGACCATCTGATGATTGGTACTATAGACTTGTCAAAGTCTACAGTGTAGGGAACCATGGTGGTACCCTGGGTTTCTCCTGAGTGTTGAATGTTTTCAACTTCAGTGACTCTCAGGTGGGACTCACTTCCTTGTTCTTGTTGCATCACATTAGGTATCTGAAATGTTGGTAAATGATGTTCAGTTACTACCTTAGTGTGCAGTTTGTCTGTGATGGTCTTCTGGATTTGATATGCAAAGGTGGAAGGATCCCTGAATTGTGTGAGCAGAGGCTTTTCTTCTATATCAAAATCAGAATGGACTACTGTACTACCTTCTAGTAGTACCATTCTGAAATCAGTCTTTACTTTCTCCTCTGATTTCTTTCTTTGTGTAGCTGGTCTTCTTTGAACACCAGAAGTTCTAACTACTGAAGTTGAAGCTTCAGCAGTTTGAAACTTCTCTGGATTAGTAGCCCTTGCAGCCTTGTATTTTCTATATGTGTCCACCAATCTTTCTTCTTTCCATTTGGACACTGAGGCTTTTGAACCATAACAATTTGCTACCAGTTCTTCTATCATCTGAGCTCTCTTGGCCTTTGTGTCTTTACTTGTTGCAAGTTTATCTGCAATAAGTTGAGCTCTTCTTGTCAGCTCTTCCACAGAGAGTCTCTTCAATGTGTGGGCTTTGATTTTGTTGTTCTTTGTAATGTAAGACATCAGTTGATGTCTTTTGTCTTCTTCAGCAATTTCATCTAGGCTAGCCTGCCTTTGGAGTTCAGCTTCATAAGCCTGAAGTTTTTCTTCATGGCTTAGATCTAAGTATCCCTTTCTTCCAGTGTTTTCCGGATCTGATCTTCTCTGGCCTTCTTTTGGGCTGCCACTAAACTCTTCTCAAGTAATTCTGCTGATTGAGAGATTGGAGAAGGGTTTAGCACAGTCATTGTGGTAACTATTGTAGTAGGCCTGATAGGAACAGAGGTTGGTTGAATAGGAGCAGTTGATCTGGAAGGGTCAGCAGTTTGAGTTTTGGAAGTGTTAACTTCTGATGGATTGACAACTTCTGAAGGTTTGTCAACTACTGAAGGATTGTCTTCAGTACTTTCTGATTCTTCATCAGAACTTTGGCCATCAGAGGTTTCTTCATTGTGCCCTTGGGATTCATCAGACTTTTCAGCATCTTCTATTTCTTGAATAGAGACACCAAATTGTTGGGCCAGTTTTTCTTTTCTGGCTTGATTCTTCTGATCTCTTTCAAGTATAGCCACTCTTGCCCTTATCCTGGCTTCGAATGACTCCTTAGGTTCCCTAATTTTCTCCCCCTTTTTGGATTCATCAAGTTTGGAAGTTGAGGGTTGGGAGAATTGACCTGTAATAGTAGCAATCTGTCTGCTGTTGAAGTCAATTTTATTGGACAGATCATTCATCTTTGTCTTGATCACTCCAAATTGGTTCTTGATTGACAGCTCCAAGTTAGCTGTGTATGTTTGGAAGTGATTCTTGATGAGAGTGTTCATCATGTGGTACAGGGGACCATCTGGGCTGCATAGCTGGTTCATGTCTATGCTTGTGTGCCCAGGGAATTGGGTAGGCATTTGTAGTGAGGGGTGTGTTTTTGGTTGATCTTCTTGTTGTAAAGAAGATGCCACTCTAGGGGAATCATGGATTGAGTGGGCTTTAACCTGAGATGGTGTGACTAGCTTCTTAAGCTTAGAGACACCAGGTGCAGGACCTTCCCTTGTAGCCGTCAATTCAGTAGTTTGGTGTTTTGAAACATCATCAAAATCAATGGAATCATCTGAATCCCTGATTACATCCTCAATGAGGACTGTATCAGTTATATCATGAGCTGAGCCCAACTCAGTTGTCTCATGTACCTCTTGTTCTTGGTTCAGAGGATTTCCTACCTCAGGCATTAAGCCTTCATCAGTAGTTGCCACAGTTGAGGTCTTAGCTATGTTACTTCTGTCGTCAGGTCCACCACTGGGTGGTAAATGAGTAGTAGCAGCCTCAAAAGTACCAAAAGTTTCTAAGTTTGGGCTTAGAGACTCTGGTTCATCCTCATCTCTTTGGTTAGGGCTTTGAGTGTCCACATTCATGTCAATTTCTGAGGCTATGTCCCCTGTTTTATGTGGTTAATGGGGACTGACATGTGTAGATGGGACTTTCTCTTTTAGCCCAGAGAGAAGTTTGGCTATTTCAATGTCTGGTTCAGAAATTTGGGGTGCTTGTTCAGTAGTTTGGGCAGTGGGTTCAGCAGTTTCAAAAGAGGAATCTATTGGAATAGTTTTCTTAAGTCTTTTTCTTTTGAAAAGGATTGTTATTGGTGCTCTTGGTGGGGTTTGAGATGGATGAGACTGAGAGGATGTTTCAGTCACATCTTTAACAAGTGCAGATTGCACAATAGGTTGTTCAGGCATCTCAACCTCCTGAACAGCTTTTCTTTTAGGTTTGGTGGGTTTTTGTTTTGTTATCTTGGGTTTCTTGGCCTTTGGTGGAGTAGGTTTGGAAGATGAGGGTTCCATGGGGACTGGTTCTGGTTCCCCTTGGTCATCTTCTGGCCAGGCAGCCTGTTTGTTGTGCCTTGAGTATGCTTGTGAGGTTAAGGGTTTTAAAATTTCAGTTTTACCCACAAGCACCTCATTACCCAGTTCAGATATCATGCATTGCATAATGAACCTTGGATATAACAAAAACTTTTTCTTAGTGTTATTGTGATGTAACACCAACTCATTAAAGAAAAGTTTCGATGCCCTGAAATTTGTTTCATTCACAATAGAATGAAAGATTGGTTGAAAGGTTGAGGGCATCTGGTCATAAGACCCAGTTTTAGGACTCAAGCACATAATAATATAATGAAACAAAAGTTTATATTTTGGTTCAAAATACTTTTTAAAGATAGTAGCTTGTGAGAGAGTACCTTGATAACCACACTCAGTCATGGTTAGGTGGATTGCAGAGTTGTCAAACTTCTCAGGGGCATTCACATCATTCAACCCCAGTCTGTTTGAGAGTATGGCCGGTGTTATGGCCATTTGTCTCCCTTTAATTGTTGAGTTGAGGGAGATAACTTCATCATCCACCATCACTGTCTCAGCATTAGCCCAGAACTCATTGAGAGTTTCAGGATGTATTGGTGGGTCTATGGTGAGAGCGGTGAAATATTGGGATTTGACGACGAGATTAATGATCTCATCGTATTGGGACAAGCCTTCTTGTTTTTCTAAGTAGGCTCTGAGATTGTGTCCCTGTTTAAGAACTAAAGCCATGTGGTTTGTGTGTGTTGATGAATCGAACAGTGTTTGTGTTGCTGGTTCAGGGGTTTGAGAGTTTTCTTGAGAGAGAAGGAGGGAATTTTTGTGTCTGAATGGATAAGTGTTGAAAAAAGATATTTATCAGAAGTTTTTAACTGCTTGGATCTTCTTTATTAGAAGTTTTAAACCGCCTAGGTTAAAAATCTCTTTATCAGACGTTTTAAACCGACTAGGTCAAACTTCTGATGATGGGAAAAGTCAGATTTGCCCTTTTTGACTAAACTGCTGATGAAGAATTATCTTCATCAGTAGTTCCCATTTTCTCTTCAGCAGTTTTTGAACAGCTGATGAGAAACATTTTATAAATACTTTATTCATAACTTCTGAAGGTTGTTTTATCAGAAGTTAATCACTTTTTAGAAAATATCCCTATACTGATGTTTTGTTCATCAGTAGTTTCTCTCTTTTCAGAAGTTTTTCAAGTTTTTGGAAACAGATGTAAGTGAAAAATAAAAAATTGGTTTCAGAAAAATAAAGAGAAACACTTACAAATTTAGCATCCCTAGCATGGATACTAACTTCTGAAATGTTGATGTGTCAAGGGGTTTAGTGAAAATGTCAGCTATTTGATTAGCTGTTGCTACATGTTTCACTTCAATCTTGCCTTTTTCATAGCAATCTCTTATGAAATGATACCTGATTTCAATGTGTTTAGTCTTTGAAAACTGAACAGGATTTTGAATGATGCTAATGGCAGATTTGCTGTCTACAAGCAATGGTGTCTTGGTCTCTTTGATTCCATAATCAAGAAGTTGATATTGGAGCCATTGTATCTGTGATGTACAACTTGCAGCTGCAATGTATTCAGCTTCAGCAGTTGAAGTTGCAACAGATGTTTGTTTCTTTGATTGCCAGGACACTAGACAGTTTCCCAAGAATTGACAACCACCAGATGTTGATTTTCTTGACATTTTACACCCTGCATAGTCACTATCTGAAAAAGCTGATAACTTGGTATTGCTTGAAGCAGGATACCAAATTCCAAGTGTGGGAGTTCCTTTCAGATATCTGAAAATTCTTTTGACTGCAATAAGGTGTGATTCCCTAGGAGCTGATTGATATCTAGCACAGACACATGTTGAAAACATAATATCTGGTCTAGAAGCAGTTAGATATAAAAGGGAACCTATTATACATCTATACATGGTTTGATCAACCTGTTTTCCTTGATCATCTGGTTCAACTTGTGTGGTTGGTGTCATGGGAGTGGAACATGATTTACAGTCTTGTAAAGAAAATTT
Source organism: Ambrosia x helenae (assembly GCA_030844895.1). NCBI lineage: Eukaryota > Viridiplantae > Streptophyta > Magnoliopsida > Asterales > Asteraceae > Ambrosia > Ambrosia x helenae. The sequence goes on along the minus strand of CM061225.1, from coordinate 71,850,653 downwards.
GTTTAATAATTTTTTAACATATTTTGATTGATGTATAAAAGTTCCATTTGTTTGTTGTTTAATCTGCAGTCCCAAAAAGTACTGTAGTTCTCCCATTGTACTCATCTCAAATTTTGATTGCATGAGTTTCTTAAATTCATCACACAATTTTGTGTTTGTTGAACCAAAAATGATATCATCAACATATATTTGAACAAGTAAGACATGATTTCTAACATGTTTTATGAAAAGAGTTTTATCAATGGCTCCTCTTGTGAAGTTATTTTTGAGTTAAAAGGTTGAAAGTGTATCATACCAGGCTCTTGGAGCCTGTTTGAGCCCATAAAGAGCTTTGTCTAGTTTGTACACCCACTCAGGATGAGAAGGATCCTCAAACCCAGGTGGCTAACAAACATACACTTCCTCTTTTATTTTTCCATACAAAAATGCACTCTTGACATCCATTTGATAAACTTTTATTTTGTTGGAAATGGCATAGGCCAGAAATAACCTGATGGCTTCAAGCCTTGCAACTGGAGCAAAGGTTTCATCATAGTCAATGCCTTCTTCTTGAGAGTAACCTTGTACTACCAGTCTTGCCTTGTTCTTTATTATAATACCAGCTTCATCTTGTTTGTTCCTGAAAACCCATCTTGTGCCAATTGGTTGCTTGTTTAGTGGTAAGGGACAGATTTCCCAAACCTGTTGCTTGTTGAATTGAAGCAATTCATCTTGCATTGCCTGCACCCAATTGTTGTCTTTGAGGGCTTCCTGGTACTTCTTTGGTTCCAACTGTGAAATAAATGCTGAGAATAGGCAAAAGTTGGAAAGCTGGTCTCTTGTAAGAACACCTGGTGCAATATCACCCATGATTTGATCAAGTGGATGGTCTTTGTGTTCGATCAGTTGTTGTAAACCACTGACAGGTGTTGGTGGCTCATGTTCTTCAAACAAACTACTGAGGTCTATTATATCTGGTTCAGCAGTTTCAGTGTCTTCAGTAGTTGCAGGTGATGAAACAAATGTTTGAGTTTGGCCTTCAGTATTTGTTGAATCAGAAGTTTGTGAAACTTCTGATGGTTTTGAAGTTGACTTAATGACTGTTTGAGGAGTCCATGGTGCTAGATCCTCATCATCAAACCTTTGATCACCATAATAAGTAGGTTTGGATGAAGTGACAGTCGTTTCAGGTTCAAAATGGAAGTTGTCAAGGTCAAAGAGTTCAGCAGGATGTGCTGGAATGAGAGTGTGTTTTGACTCATTGAACTTGACATTCAGTGTTTCTTCTACTATCCTGGTTCTTGAGTTAAAAACCTTGTAGGCTTTTCTAGTTGAGGAATAACCAAGAAAGTAACCTGAGTCAACTTTGGCAGCAAACTTTGAAATAGATTCCTTGATGTTCAAGATGAAACATTGACACCCAAAAGCCCTAAAAAAGGAGATAAGGGGCTTCATGCCATGAAGAACTTCATAGGCAGTCTTTGAATGTCTCTTGACAACAAGAACTCTATTTTGAACATAACATGATGTGTTAACTGCTTCTGCCCAGAAGTATAAAGGTAGGCCAGAATCAGCTAACATTGTTCTTGCTCCTTCTATTAAAGTTCTGTTCTTCCTTTCTACCACACCATTTTGTTCAGGAGTTCTAGCAACACTGAATTGTCTAATAATCCCTTTAGACAAACAGAATTCATCCAGAGTTTTGTTCCTGAACTCTGTCCCATTATCACTTCTAATGGTTTTGACAGGTAGAGAGTATTGCTTCTCTACTTGTAGAATGAAGAACTTGATGATTTCAGCAGCCTCATCCTTGGAAAATAAGAAGAATACCCATGTAAATCTTGAGTAGTCATCAATGATGACTAAGCAGTACTTCTTTTTACCAAGGCTCATGATCTTTACAGGCCCAAATAAGTCCATATGGTGTAGTTGAAGACATGCAGTTGTTTTTGATTCTTCAATAGACTTATAGGAGGACTTATGTTGTTTTCCCTTTAAACAAGATACACAGTGTTCTTGACACTGGTATACTTTAAAGGGTAGACCTCTGACCAAGCCCATTTTTGTGACTTTATTTATGGTTTTAAAGTTCACATGGCCAAGTCTCCTGTGCCAGAGATCAGTTTCTGAAGTTGATGCCCTTGAGAAGAAACAGGCAGTGTTGTTCAGTACTTTGTCTTTTTCAATGTCCACTGCATAGACATTGCCACATCTTTTGGCAATTAACAAAGTATGATCTTCAATGATCTTCTCTATCAACTTCTGGCCTTCTGGTGATATGATCTTGCATGCTGTCTTTGTGAAAAAGGAAGAATATCCTTTATCACACATTTGTGACACACTTAGCAAGTTGTACTCAAGGTTTTCAACCAGATTGACCTTGTCAAACTGTATTTTGCCAGAGGAGACATTGCCATGTCCTAGCACATACCCCTTAGCATTGTTCCCAAAGGATACAGATCCATCTCTTTGACTGATAAAATTGTTTATCAGGTATCTGCATCCTGTCATGTGCATTGAGCCTCCACTGTCTACATACCAAATGCTATTTAAGCCTCTGGAAACTCTCTGCACAAGATAGCAAATTAGTTAGATTTAGGAACCCAAGCCAGTTTGGCTTTGGGTTTGCTCTTGAGAACATTTACAGTTTGTTCTTGACCAAGTTTAGAAATCCATGTCTTTTTGGCAATGGATTTTGCATTAAGTACAATGGTGGTATCCTTTTGAGGACCACCATCAACTTTGGTCATCAGTAGTTGTACCATGTTCATAAGATCTTTAATCTCAGCAGTTTGTGAAACTGCTGATGATTTAGGTCTAACTACTGAAAGAGAATTTTGAGAAAAAGACTTTTGTTGAGATTTTGTCTTTTTCTGAGAAAGGGTTTTTGCTGGTTGTTGTTTCTTGGGTGAAAAAGTTTTTACATAATCATTTTTGATTTGTTTCCCCACAACCAGTTGTTGATTTTTCTTATTGAACTGAATACCCTTTCTATATCTGCAAAATTCTGTTTTGTGGTTGAACAGACCACAAATTTCACATTCTTTTGTCTTTTCTTTCAAAGACAAATCTCTGACTGTTTTGATTGGTTTTAGGTCATCAATAGTTTTCAGGTTCTCAACTCCTGATGTAGTTGAAACTACTGATGGCTTAAAGTCAGATTTAATCAGTACTTCTGAAGAACTTTCTTTGTGTGTTTTTTAGAAAGTTTTCATGGAAAGATGTGCATTCTTCCTCTTCAGAAGTTTCACCTGAAACAATTTTTCTCCCATCTTCAGTAGTTTTGGGAGAGAAATCTGTTGGTGTTTCAGTGTGATTGTACCCTATGCCAAACCTAACATTTGAAGCACTTTGTTTGTTTAGCAATAATTGGTACCCCTTACAAGATTCCACCCATTTTTCACATGTGACCTTGGTGTCAGCAAGCTCTTGTCTGACATTCCCTAGGTCATTAATCATTATTTTAATTTGTGCTTGGGTTTCAATAGCAGAGTTAGTAAATTTAGAAACTTCTTTTGTTTTTGCAGAAAGTTTTCTTTCTAAATCACATTTTATCTGAGTGAGTTTTCTCTCAGAATCATTAGCCTTTCCTTGTAAATGCACATTTGTCTCTCTTATGAGAGCAAAAGATTCTTTGCATGAATTTGAACATAGTTTTGTCAAAGATTCTTTTGATACCTGTGACAAAGCAGATTTTGAGGAGCATCCCTCAAATGCCATTAAAGCAAAGTTCTTTCTGCCATTGTCAGGCTCTCCCCAGTTGATGTCAAACATTTTGTTGTCTGCATCAGGATTGCACTCTGTGGTGTCAAAAGGAAGACTGCTCCAGTCAACATACCCTGAGGTAAATAGACTTTGTTGAGAGGGTTGTTGTTGCTGTGGAGGTTGTTGAGCAGCTGGAAAGGGAGGGATTGATTGTTGGCTCTGCATCTGTTGAGCACGCATCTGTACATATTGTACTTGTGGCACATATTGGTGTTGTGGAGCTTGTGCCTGTACAAAATGTGCACTCCCTTGTGTTCCATTATTCCTGTTATAATTGGGGTTAAAATTGTTTCCAGTCTGAGATTGGTTAAAGCCAGAGCTTCTACATTCTCTAGCAAAGTGTCCCAACTTTTGACACTTGTGACATCTAAGTTTAGATTTGTCAAAACCAATTTTTATAGAACTGTTAAGTCCTGGAAACTTCCTTCCTGACCTTTTGTAAAATTTATTTGTTTTTAAACTTAACATGGCCAGTTGGTGCAAAATATCCATTTCTTCAAGGTCATCACTGCTGAAACTATTTAAGTCATCCATGATAAAACACATGTTATCAGCAGTTTGACCAAAGTCATTATTGTCATAACCTGGGAATGATCTTTCAGATGAGATCCCAGCAGTTATGTCAATGTGGTCAAAAGATCCAAAACTATTTGAACAAGTTGGTGAGTCTTGTCCCAATAGTGCTGTACTACCAGGTAGATAGTCATCAGCAGTTTTGCCAGAATTTTGTAACTTTTTCTTTTGATCAATTTCTCTCTCAAAAGTAAGTAATCTCCCATGAAGTTTTGTAAGAGCGAGGGAGCTAAAATCTAGTGAAGATCTTAAGACTATTGAGTATGTTTCCCATTTATCAGGTAAAGACCTTAAAAATCTATGCAGCATAGATACAGTTGTATAGGTCTGACCATTTAGTTTTAGCTCAGATATTAATGAGGAAAATCTTTCAAATTGTTGAGTTAAAGTTTCCCCATTAATGTGAGCAAAAGTTTCATACTGTTGAGCCAAGATTTCTCTGGTGTTGGCAATCACCTCTTCAGTTCCTCCAAACTGTTCTTTTAGGCAGTCCCAAAGCTCTTTGGCACTATCACAATGTAATAGGCCAGAATAGATTTCATTTGGGAGTGCCATTGCCAACATAGAAAAAGCTTTTGCATCAAGCTCAAGTTTTAGGAAATCATCATCAGTATAGTCTTTTGGTTCTTTTGGAATCTCTTCCTTAGTTTCAAGATTTATATTTACTGGTTTATGAGGACCATATATCACAGATCTCCAACAACCTGTGTTGGTCTGTGACAAGGTATGTGCCATTCTCTTTTGCCATATGTTATATTCATTTCTTACAAGCATGGCAGGTTTAGTGGCAGAACCAGTATTATAAGGATCCATTTTAAAGAGTATTGATTTGTCAAATATCTCTTAAAGTGATGGGTGTTGATAAAAGTGAGCTTATAATCCTTTATTGAATATCAATAAGAGCCTGTGTCTGAATCTCAATGTGTTAGATTGATATGTGATCAGATAAACCAGTGCTCTGATACCAATTGTTGGATCAGTATATTGCTCTTTTAGTTGAACTTGCTAGTTGACACTTAAGTGTTTAGCAAGTTCTTGATGAGTGATAGCACAGCGGAATGTTTATAAGTTTAAAGCTACACTTATCAACAGGAGTTATTACTCCCCCTGGATTCAAGAACTAATAAATGAAAAGTGTTTATTGAGAATCTAAGTATTGAATGAGAATGAAACACTTTGACGGATTCTCAGTAAACACGAAATGGAAATAACAATAATAAGTGTTGAAGGATTTCTTGTATTAAAATCAATGTCTAAAACAGAGGGATGAACCCTTCTATTTATAGACTTTACAAATACATGAACCTTGCCAAAAGCAAGTTCAGAAACAAGTTGCAACAAGTTGCAGTCTTGGAACTTGTACATAAAGCAAAAAAGAAACATTAAAGTAATAAACTACTGATATACAAAGGCGGTGGAAAAGATCTTCTGTAAGTACTGATGAATGACAAACTACTGATGAGTAGTTTGTCTTCAGTAGTTCTTCAGTAGAAGTGTCTGGTTTGAACTTCAGAACTTCTGATGACTTTCTTCTTCAGTACTTCTGAATCTCTTCTTCAGCAGTTTGATCCTTCTTCTTCAACAGTTCTATACTTATAATATTTTGACAGAAGTGAATTAGACTAAGGTTTGCAAAAGTGGTTTCACCAATCCTTTTTGTCCTAACACACCGGGTTTCGAGGATCCTATCAATCAGGATAAGGTCTACAAGTTAAACAAAGCGTTGTATGGTTTGCACCAAGCCCCGAGACAGTGGTACGAGGAGCTCAGCACATATCTTCCATCCAAAGGATTCAAAAGAGGACTAGTTGACTATACCCTGTTCATGAAACGAACACAGAGTGACTTGCTTCTAGTACAAATTTATGTTGATGACATTATATTTGGTTCTACTAATGAACTTTTGTGCAGGGAATTTGAAAAGCTTATGTAGGAAAAGTTTGAGATGAGCTCTATGGGAGAGATGCAGTTCTTTCTGGGATTGCAAGTTGATCAAATGACGTAGGGGATCTTCATCCACCAGGCGAAATACGTATCCGAAGTCTTGAGTCATTCCAGATGGAGGATTCTAAGCCAATTGATACTCCCATACAACCCAATCATGGGATTGGAGTTGATGCTAAGGGGGAGCTTACTGACCCCGACACGTATCGAGCCATCGTTGGATCATTAATTTATTTGACCTCTTCCTGGCCGGATATATTGTTCGCCACATGTCTTTATGCTCGATTCCAATCGAAGCCAAAACAGAGTCACCTTACAGCTGTTAAAAGAATCCTACATTATCTGAAGGGTTGTCCTTCACGTGGACTATGGTATCCTAATGATGATAACTTTGACTTTATTGCCTTTAGTGATGCAGATTTCGGCGGCTATGATATTGACGCCAAATCCACAACGACTGGATGTCAATTTCTAAGGAGCAGGCTCGTGACCTGGAAATGCAAGAAGCAGACGCTAGTTGCCCTATCAACATGTGAAGCCGAATATGTGTCAGCCTCTTGTTGTTGTGCACATGTTCTTTGGATTCAACAGCAGATGCGCGACTACGGTTTGCAATTTCTTAAACCCCCCCCCCCCTTCATTGTGATAATGAAGCAGCTATTGCACTCACTAAAGACACTATTAATCATTCTAAATCTAAGCACATCCGAACACGGTATCACTTTATTAGTGATCGCTATGCTAAAGGTTTGATTGACATGGTCAAAATCCACACTGACTATCAAAGAGCAGATATTTTTACCAAAGCTTTTGACAAATCAAGATTTGAATTTTTATTGAAAGCTAATGGTATTAAGGAAAAACAGGATTAATCTCCTCATCGGTTTATCAAATTTCTTTTGTTTTTATGCTTTCCAAAATTAAAAATCCAAAAATATGTTTTTAATATTAGGGGGAGCTTTTTATTCCAGAAAAACCAAAAACATTGAAAAATTTGAAAAAGCCATAAAAATTAGAAAACCACAAAATGATTTTTCCCGGAGAAAAATTGGAAATGATAGTACATCAGTGAGGATCTTTCGCATGGTAAGGAATTAAAAAGTCAAATACTTGACATGTGTTGACTTTGTGTGATGTGATGATAGGCTTCGTAGACTTATTAATGCGTGCCTTAGTGATACAAACATAACGAACTACTTACTACGTGGATGAACACCTCATGGGCATATGGTCTTAGTACCGTAATTTCTTTGATAGGGTTTGCCAAAACTGGAGTTTTTGGGTCGTTATTTGTTTGTTATCTGGGGATGGCCTGCCTGATATTTTTTCGTATTGATTTACGGACCTAGATTCAGTCAGGGTATCTTAACAAAAGAGCTTTAATGCCAAAACCTAAAGTTACCGAATGAGGAACTTGAAATGTATTTGGATAATCAAATATTATCTTATGCATCGTATCTAATCAATTATGCAAATCATGATTGATATAAGCCCTCAACCTTATATAGTGCACATGTTACTCTGTGGCATTGATTTGCTGACCTTTACACCTCTTTGCCTCATACCTTGTAAATTATGGATAACAACAGCATAATCACGCGTAATGTATCTTTGTGCAAAATTCCTTGATACGAGAGTATGTCGTGTGTGTGGGAACCATATGTTAGTTAGTTATTAATACACCTACAGCATATCATTTTAAAGCCCTGCATAACAGCCTGCATGTGAGCTTATGTGGACAACAATATCAGCAATTATTGAGTTACACAATTAGTACAGTTAAAATGAAACAGAACAATGATGTGATTTGATCTCTCATAAACTGATATGATCCTCTTAGCGGAAAATCACAAAAAGCTTATTGCTTTATATTTGATTTCTTTCATATACAAAAACTCAAAAAGATTTTTGGCGTGCTTTAGCATAAATTTCAGAAAATCCAAAATATTTTACATTTCTACGTTATTTTCAATAACTAATGTTGGATGATAATCATTTTCTGAAGTTTGACAAGCCAATATGAGTTTTGTATCATTAAAATGAGAAATTTTGAGAATTTGAATGTTTAAAAGTTTGAAAATGACAAAAGATAGATCGAGTTGGACAATTTGGTGAAAATCAGTTTTCCAAAACCCCCAATCGACCTTTCAGTAGGTCGAAGGAAGTTTTGTGTGTTGATTCGAACCTTACAAATCAAGTCGAATGAGTGTGGGTTGTTATTCAATTTTCATTCGAACCCCAGATATATTGATTCATCCTTTTATTAGGCCAAACCCACATCTTTGCAGCTCATTCGAACCCTGGGAGGGTCGAACCAAACATTCCTATATATATCATTTCTGTCCATTAGAACTCATTCAACTGTTCACAATCACGAATTCTCTTTAACCTCATCATTTTGCACTTTGAATTTTGACCTTGTTATATTGTTCCTGACATCTTTGTGATCTTATAACAGCAAGATTTATAGGTAATGGACAACAAACAAGGCTGGAAATTGGTTTTGAAGATCTGAAACCCTAGGACTTTGATTAACCTTCTATAACTGTTTGTTAATGCAATTTGATCATAGCTAAAAATTTATCGATAGTTTTAGGGGGAGTATATATCAAAATCTAGGATTAAAACAAGTTAATCAGTAAAATCGATTTTTAGAACCCTAGATTTTAGGGAAAACTATATATAAGTGTTTAATTGATAAAATTAATGACCATTTAGGGTTAGTCGGTCATTTTAGAACATGATTCAATCAAATTTTGATGTTAGAATGGACTTATCAGAAATTACAAAATTTGAATTATGATCATGTCCATTCGACCCCTTAGAAGGTCTAATGAGAATCTAAAAGGTCGAATGAACTGTTTTTATGTTCATTCGATATGAAACAAACTCATTCGAACCCGTGAAGGGTCGAACCAACATGTAAAAAATTTGAAATTTTGATTTTGAATCCGAATTGACGAATTTTTATTATTTCTTGTGTTTTACAGGCTAAATGGCAGAATAACAAGAGCAGGAAGTCCCAAAAGAGTTGAAGTTCAAGGCCAAACACAAGTGTTGTGCTTATATTGGAGCTGTTGATGCACAATACGCTGAATTTCAAGGTATGATCGAGGATAGTACACGCAATTGCACAACCTGTCACTATCTACAATGACCATCAAGTCAAATTCTAAGAGAATGCAGGCCTTAAGTTCTTGGAAGGCAAGTCTGTGATTCAAAGCAAAATACAAGGAACGATGATTTTAGTTGGTGAAAAAGATTTCAGGGAAGTACTACGTTTGAATGATTCTGAAGAAGATCCAATCAAGTTACCATGGTCTGTACAAAGAGCATGTTTTCTGAGGATGAAGTACAATGGGCCGATTACAAATGTTCAACTTCACAAGGCTAATTTGTCACATCCATTCAAGTATCTGCTACATGTGATTCTACATGTATTTGGACCAGTTCGAGGAGGATTTGACGTGCTTAGAGAAACATTGAGTTCACTCGTTGCGTTGATTCTGAATAAAGAGTATAATGTTTCAGGGATGTCTTTAGCCATATGAAGGAAGTTTGATCATAAGTATCCAGATTTGAGGAAGGATCCAATACAGATTGTCAATCAGGAACACATAAACATGACAACGTTGAATAGAATGAAGACATACAAATGCAAGGCAGATGATGAGAAGCCGCCTAACAGACGTTTGTTTGGACATCTTAGCACTGTTGCATACATAGATCCTGGAAAGGATACTGTTAGACATCCGACAAGTGATTCTGATTCGGATAGTCCACTAGTTACAGTTGATAAAAGTGCTAAGAGAAAACGTCAAGTGATAAAAAAGGTGCAAAGTCGAAAGGCAAAGGTAAAGAGAAATTTGTGGAGACAAAGACAAAGACTTTGTTGATTGATGAAGATTCAGAAGAGACTGAGGATGATGTAGTCTGGGATTCTAAAACAGAAACATTGAAGGATACTGATCACAAGGCCACTGGTCTTAGTACTCCTAATGCACTTGAGAAAATATTGGAAGAACAGAGGAACAAAGATTTTACAGAAGAGAATGTGAATTTAGTTCTTGAATATACTGATATTGGAGGTTCTCCTATTGCACCAGTTCCTACCAAAAGAGGAAGGGTGAAGCATATGTCGCAAAGAGAACCTGCAAGAAAAAGGAGAGATAAAGAGATTGATTTACTACTGAAAGGGAAGAAGATGCCTACAACTACGAGTTCAAAAGCAGCATCTCCAGCAGCAAAGAATTAGAAAGTTGTGAGAGAGACTGAAACAGTATCACAGCTTAATCCAAAGAATGTTTCATTATCATTGAAGAATGTTCTAGCAAGCATGAAGTCACATGTTGCTAAACCAACTACTGAATCAAGTTCAAGACCTCAGGCGACAGTATCTGAGGAAATGCTGACTTTGTTGAATAAACAGATTGAGAAATTGATGAAATCTTTCAATCAGCATGAAGCAGATATCAAACAGATGAAGGAAAATGAGAAGGATATGCTTCAGATTGTGTTAGCTTCTAAAGATAGACAGGATGAGTTGGAAGAGAAGGTTAAGATGCTGGAAACTGAGAATGCAATACTCAAGACATCTAACAAGAGAAATACCAAGAGAATCTTATTGATAGAGCAAGAAAATGAGAAGCTGAGAAAGATCATTGATAGTTTGTATGAGAAAGCACCACAGCTTAAAGGTACTGAAGAAGAAAAGGAGGAAGAAGAGGAAGAAGAAGAAGAATAAGTTGATTTCAGTGGAACTGATGATGATAGTGATAAGGATAATGATAGTGATGATGACGATGCTTCGGGTGGTGTTAATGCAAACAAAGAAAAACCCACCAGTTCAAAAGATTCTGATGATGAAGATGATGACGCGACAGGGTTTTCATTTGAAGAACATCAGACAAAAGAAAAGGAAGATAAAGGAACTTCGAGTAGTAAGAAGTCAAGAGGTATGACGGATGCTAACAAGCAGATGTTGAAAGCCATGATGAAAAGAGGATGTTATACCATTAAGCTGACATGAAGATTTCCTGAGATTTTTATGAATAATGACATGAAGTATCAGATAGAGTATACTGATCCTGAGTTAGAAGATGGTGAAGTAAGTGTTGCGTGGCTAATGAAATACTTGAAGGTTTAGCGTAGTAGGTTAGAAAGTCTCTGGAAGACATCTTGAGGGACAAAGAAATACCAGATGTTCCAGTTACTGATCTAGAACAGAAGGATACTGAAGAAATTGATGCAGAAAAGTATGATCATGTTGAAGTTTAGCATATTTCTCTTGAATAATATCCTGAGTACTACAATCTGAATGATAATACCAGCATTCCTATTATTGATGATGAATCTCTCAAACAAGCAGAAAAGATTGCAAAGGAAAAAGGCAAGAAGATTATAGACGAAGTGAATGATAATGAAGCTGAGAAAGTAGAAGTATTCAAGAAATCAGATGCTTTGAAAACCTTACTGAAGAAATTGAGAGAAGATGAAGCGAGACAACCTAAACCTGGAGTTCAAGGTGATGTCTACAAGTACCAGAACAAAGTTTTTAAAGGTTGTGTGTTGGCATGGAAATATTTTCCACAGCTTAGATGTATCGGAATCAAATGGGAGAAGGGTATTCGGTACTTTAGAAGATTTCCTGAAATCAAAATGCTTCCATACTGGGCTGTGAGAGACGTTTGCAGACACCAGATTACAGGTTGTGATCGTTCGTGTATCATTCATTACATGGCTGAAAAGATGACTAGAGAGAGTCATACTAGATGGGATTCATTCAGACCATAATTTCCAAAGAGAATTGTACATCAGGAAATTGATCCGAAGGATGGTTTGCCTAAGGTTACTTTGAAGTATAAACCTCCGAAGGTTATGAAGAGGATTCCTTTGATGCCGATCCAATAACACTTTAGTAAAGATTTCGCATTTTGGTATTATGATTGGAAGACCGGTGAAGCTATGATTGTGCTACACAATAAGAATCTGAAGTTAATATGCAAGAAAATACGCGTGTTCGATCCAATGTGGTTGATCAACTGTGCGAAAGAAGATATAGACGCGTTATATTATAATCAGATTCATTTTGATGTTCAAGATTTAGAACCTACCTGGATGTTCTAGAAGATTTCTATATTCTGCTTCGCATGGGGAATTTATGATGGATGTGATTATGAAAAGCTGTTGGACAAGACGATGAAAGTTAGAACAGAACCTAAGAAGCACACATTTTCAAAAGCAAAACCGAGCATGAGTGAAAATGCTAAGAGGAAGATCAAGATCAAGCTAAGGAATGCCTAATCAATCCGAGCAATAGCCAAGGGAGAGTTTGTAAGTGCAAATTGTGGCTATCGCTTACGGATTGTACAAAGTTTGTCGTTGATTGTGAAGATTTGAAGATTACTATGTCCATTCGACCAGTCGAAAGGTCGAATGAAGATCATACTAGGGTCAAATGTGTTTTGTTATAGTCGAACGAATTAGTTTGTTTATGTTGATCTTGGTTCGGACCTTCGATGGGTCGAACCAACCCATTCGAACATTGTAGAGGTCGAATGTGCAGTTTATACATGTGACAAGATGATCGCCGGCAATGAAGGTACACCGAAACGGTTAAAAAAAGAGAGCAAAATGAGACTTTGAAATGGAATGGTTAAAGATGGAGGATAATAAGAGGTTTTATAATGTATAAAAAATGAATTTCAAAACAAAATGGCAGTTATAATTTTAAAAATTAACTTCTAGATAGCTTGCAAGGTTAATTGATTGCTCCCTGATAGGACCATTCACATCAGTCCCATCAAACAGCTACTCGCTGCCTGAGGGATGCACAACAGTCGAGTGAGCACAGGTACTCGAGTACCTTGGAGAATGAGATACCAGATAATCAACGAAATAAATTTCGTTGGCCACCAAATTTTTTATCACTAAAAAATAGAAGGAAGCTGATTCGGGGAAGGAAGAAAAAAAACACTTATAAACAAGAGGAATAACACTCAATCAAGTGTTTATAAGTCAACATTTAAACATTTACCAAGTCACATGCACCCATAACATCGTCATAGCTACTTATAACTGGGGGCTGATGACGTGGGTACTTAAATGACCCACTTAACAATAATTAAGAAAGAAAAATGTTAACCTCAGCATGAGAAGCATGGGACAGAGAAGCACATTTTCTCAGCACAAAGAGTCACAACTTCTCAGACTAAGCCATCTTCCCTTACGATGATGCTAAAATGATTAAGGCCAGAGAGTCAACAAGATTGACTTCAACACACTGACTTATAAAGCACCCCATTAGTGTCACTATATGGCTTAGAAAATATAAAAAGGTACTTACACCAAATGGAGAAAAGCAAGGAAAGGAGAAAAGCAACTACCAGGTATGGAAGGGGAGCTGACTCAGTTAAGCTCGTAGGCGGGAACTTCCAGCCTATAAATAGTTGTCCTGATCAGCTATTTCCTCATTCCTTATTCTATCTCCCACTCTTACACTCTATACTTACATTTTCTCCATTCATTCCTTATCACCTTATTGAGAAATCCATATTTATTATAACGTCGCAGGCTGATCGCAGAAGACCCCCTCTTGTGGTGAGACTAACCATGTTCTTCTTTTTAGTAGGTTTCAGAAGGCATTGAGCTGGCACGATTTCCTTTAATTTAATCCTAACCATTATCCTTGTTGTATATCATAAAAGCGCTTAGGGCACCCTACACATTGTTAGGACTTTTTCCTGTAGCAACTTTTTCTTAAAGAATTACATATAACTAAAAGATGGCATTTGGAAAAAAAAAAAAAAAAAACATTCACATTATATCATAAAAGGGCTTAGGGCACTCTACACAATGCATTTGGACCTAAGTTGGTGCAATTCGCATTTCAATTAATATCTAAACCTCACAAAGATAGGTAGTTCCATCATTACACGGGACTAAAGCAAAATAAATTATGGGCCATATTGTTAATTCAATTGTTATAAACCCGTTAAAGGGCTTAGGTTATTCTCTTGAGATCGCATGATTTGAAAAAAAAAAATCATTGAGTTTGTTTCTTGAATAAATTTCGGATATCTAGGGGATTAACAAATTAAAGTCATAAAGTTTATGCGGAAATTCTGTGTTTTACCCATACGTTACTTTTCTTGAGTATTATTATGGGCAATAATAAGCATTTATTAGTTCTTGATACCATAAACTTAATTTCCACATTTTTAATTTCTGAAAATTATTTCTAAGCCTCGGGAGCTGAAATAAAAATTATTTGACTAGAAAAGATTTATTTTTATTGAATTTCCTATTTTTAATCATTTAAACATTATTGAAATTCATTAAATCAGTTTTAAATATAAATAATGGATTTGTTAAATCAGTTTTAGTCATAGTATTTTTGAGATACGAATCTAGATATTAATTGGATTTATTGTAAAACTCTAATTCCCCAATTTAGACTATAAAACCCTAATACCTTAGAACCTTAGATATCTTAGACTTTTAAGTCATTTCATTTATTAGTATTCTTATATGTTAGTTGTTAAAATCCTTGGAATTCCCATTCCTTATCTCACGATAGCTTAAGCTGGATTTTGATCACTTTCGCAAACGGTGAGTATACTTATTCCCTTTTTCGTTTTCTTACACTTTTGGGGTGAAACATGTACACTGTAGACGGATCGGTTTTGATAAAAACAATTATGTGATCATACAAGTCTAATAATCCAGGTGCGGAAACCCTAGAATGTTTACAAAATGATATGAATCGAATCAAACACAATCAATTAACTTTTCAATCTCAATTTTCATTAATAACTTGTCAAACTTGATTACAAATAAGATTTACAATGATATAATTCAAGTTCAGAATGATCTAGACCCAGAGAGAAAACCTAGACTCAACACACAAACACAAATGGCAAAAGTTAGAAAGTAAATAAAATTTTCAGCTTATATAGAAGTCCACATTCGACCTCTCGTCAAGGTCGAATGTGTACCTTCGACCTGCATCTAAGCTCGAATCAACCTTATGTCATCAGTCTTTTCCCTTCGACCTCTAAGATCTTCCATCGACCCATACCAAAACTACCTTCGACCTTACGATATTTGCACAAAACACTTATATTGTTAATCCAAAGCAACTAGTCGCAAAACGTGCATCTACAAACTCCCCCTCGACTATTTCTTGGATTGCTGACATTGATAATCTAGTGTTTTGTTCATGAACTTGATACGAAGATTCTTTTTCTGTTCTTTAGTCATCACTGGCTTAGATTTTGGTTTTGGTCTTTTCTTCACTTCGTTAACCTTCACAAACTTTCCTAACTTTTTATCATAGTCACAACCTGCATTTACATCCCAAGCGAAACGCAAACACACAACACGATGGTATTTCATCGCTTGCTCTCCATCCTTCTCTTCATAATAGATTGGATTGTAATACAGCATGATTATATCTTCATAAGAACAGCTAATCAACCACATCGGATCAAAAATGTGAATCTTTTTATACTCTTCCCTTTTGTCTTTCAGTAAGATGACGGCTTCTGCGGTTCTCCAATCATAATACCACATCACAAAATCTTTGATGAAGTGTTGTTGGATAGGCATCAAAGGAATATGCTTCAACACTGTTGGTGGTTTGTACTTCAAGGTAACCTTGTTCAGCCCACTAATCGGATCAATTTCTTTATGAACTTTCCTGATAGGATACTGCGGCCTGAACAAATCCCATCTTGTTCTGCTCTCTCTAGCCATACAATTAGCAAAGTATCGAACTGCATCGTTATTAACAGTTGCACCAGTCATAGTATGTCTGCAAATATCACGCACAGCCCTGTACGGTAACATCTTGATATCATGGAATCTGTGAAAATATAGAATTCCTTTTTCGCACTTCACAGCAACGCACCGCAACTAGCTGAGGTATTTCCATCCAAGAGCCCTACCTTTGAACAACTCGTTATGATATTTATAAAAACCACCTTGAACTTCAGTTTTGGGTTGGTTAGCTTCATTCTCTTTAAGCCTTCTCAACAAACTCTTCAAGTCATCAGATTGTTCAACATTAGGCATCTAATTATCAACATTCTTGAATACTTCTTCAACGAATGTCTTGCTATTCTTTTCTGCAAGTTTCTCAGCCTGTTCCAGAACTTCTTCAGTAAACTCAGGAATCACATCATCCTGTTTATTTCTAAAGTATTCAGGATATTCTTCACTTGTGATATCCTCTATCTCAATATCCTCAAACACAGGTGTATCTCTATCATCAGAATGATTTCCAGCTTCTTTTTCAAGAACATTTGGAATTTCATTATCATTCATCAATTCCTCAAGAGATTTTCCAACCTGCTTTGCCAATCCTTCCAGAATCTCTTTGGCAACAGCTGCAGAAACACCCTAACCTCTAAATCAGGATCATTATACTCCAATTCATATTTCAAATCATCAGACTCAAAGATTTCTGGAAACTTTCCAATCAATTCAGTCGTCCAAACCTTCTGAGTCAACATCTGACGATACAAATTCTTGTCTTCATCTGATAAGGCTCTTATCTTCTCAGTCCAGAATATACTGTCATCATCAGTATTTCCACTAGGTGCTTTCTTTGAACTTGATTCACCTGCATCCTTCTTATCAGACTCCCTCTTCTCATATCTGTACTTATCAGTATCGTCATCGTCATCGTCAGAACTACCATCATCATTACCTTTATCAGAATCGCCATCATCATCATCTTTCTTCTTCTTTGGATTCTCATCACCAGCATCATCTGATAAATCATCATCTCATTCATCCTCTTCTTCAGATTCAGATGGTTCAAAATCAACTTGCTCCTCTTCTGGTTCTTTATCTTCTTCACCAGCTTTCAATTGTGGAGCTTTACCATACAGATCATCAATCATCTTTCTCAGATCCTTATTGGTTGATTTAATCGTTTTGTTTTCTTGAAGAAGACACTTGATTCTACATTTATTCCTCTGTTCATGAGCTAACAATTTCTTGTTTTCTTCTAGAAGCTGATTAATTTTAGCTTCCAGTTCTTCTTGACTTTCCTGTGAAGATACACCAATATTCAACATAGTCTCTTCATTCTTTTTCAGCTTTTCTATCTCCTGCTGTTGTTCGTTAAACGCTTTCATCATATCAGCAATCTTTTTGTTAACTGCTTCCATCACATCATCAGAAACATTAACCTGAGGTGTAGATGCCTCAACAACAGGAGATTTCTTCCTTTGAAACTTTTTCAACACATTCTCTAAAGTAGCTTCGAAATCTGTAGGCGAATTTACTAAAGTTTCTTCAACAGATGTCTTATTTTTCTTCACTACAGGGGATGTAACAGGTGTGTGAACCTTTGAGCTTCCAATAACAGGAACTTTCTTCCCAGCAACAGGTATTTCAATCTCTCTATCTCTTTTCTTCTTCGGGTTTGTCTTCTTAGCCATGGTTTTGAACTTTTTCTTCAAAATCTTATCACCAACAGGAGATCCAATAAAGTCATGATCTTCAAGTCAAAGATCAAGTTCACCTTCTTCAACAGCAATCAGACTCTTCTTTCGTGGTTCTTCAAACGTTTTGTTCAAGCTTTCAATCTCACCAGTCTTAGTGGCCTTGGGTTTAGTGATCTTGATAGTCTCGTTACTCGAATCCCATTCCTCATTATCTTGAGTCTCTTCAGAATCAATCGACTCTTCATCAGTGAGTAAAGTCTTGCTTTTACCAGACTTCTTCTTAGCAACACTTTTCTGTCTTTTAGGTGCAGCTTCAACAACTTTAGCTTTACCTTTTCCCGACTTTGCACCTTTGTTGATTACCTGTCTTTTCCTCTTTGCTTCAGGATTAACTGGTTGTAGAGGATCATCAGTATCAGAATCACTACCCACATTTCTTGCTTTGTTTTTGTGACACCCCGCATTTTCATGTTCCTACTTTAACTAAACTCTAGTTAACTTGCGTGTGCATACGTGACTAAAAACTTGACTAGGGTTAGTTAGGAAGGTCTTCTTATATGTTATAGGGTAATAACATATGTTATGTGATAATAACATATGTCACATTATAAGAAGTAAAGTTATCATCACAATGCACACACGAGTCCTGTATCCTGAATGTTGGTGAATTCTCTGGCAAACATAATAATAAGCACAATTGAATTATGATGAACGTAGTGTTACATGTTTGTGTGGAGTACATGCTTATGTGAATTATCGCTTGACTGAAAATTAATACGTAAACCATGCAAATTACGTGCACCTTGCATTGAAAGGTATAATCTTTACATATTTTATGATGGGTATTAATGATTAAAAAGTTTAAAAATCATAAGGCATGCATACATATAAATCGCATAACACATGTTAATGGGAGTTCTTGAATGTTCATTGTGATTTGATGATGATGATTGTTGTTAGTAATCATAATTAGGGTTTTTGTATGATAATATAGGTGTTTAATCAGAATAATATGAGTTATGCATGTATTAGAGATTTTTATGCATGATTAGGGTTTGTGAATAACTTGGGGAGCAAGTTTCAGTTTTTGGCAGATTCATTAGGGTGTTTTGTAGGGGCTGTATCTTGATGTTAAATTGGTTGTTTTGATCGATTCTTTGCATGAATGGATTGTACATGGTCTTAGCTTTTTATAATGGGAAAAATAATCTGATTTGGATGTCGTTTGATATATTTTTGGAATTTTAATTGATTAAAGGTCATATCAGAATTTTGGAGTTATAAATTGGGTCAACTTTAAACGGGTATAACTCAAGTTTTACAAACAATTAAGTTATGAAATTTGGACAGGAGGTCAATATTGGAAAAATGTGGCCTTTCCAAGTGGATTCACCTCGTTTGGGTGAATAAACAAATTTTGGGAATTTTTCGACTAAACTGACCTGTTGTGGAAATTTTCTGGACATAGCTGTGTTGTACGAATTTTAATAATTTTTGTGTTTGGTCTTGAGACAAAACAAAAGTATGGGTTATTAAATAAATCCCAAAGAATATTCAGTAAAAATTTGGGAGTTTAATTCATTGATTAAGTATTTTAAATAAATTAGTTTTTGTGGCGCACAATGTGTCCTAAAAACGCAGATTGTGTATTATGTGTTTATGTGACTATTTGGAGTCTTATATGATATATATTTGACATGAACTTATATGAATACTTATAGGAGATGTGTATAAGGTATAAAACTGAAAATAATCATTATGATCACCAACGGGATACGTAGGACTTACTTGTGCATGTAGTGTCACTAGGCGTCACTACACGATTGGAACTTTAGAAGTTTTGGACAATCAAGTTGCATGATGTGTTGGTATGCACGTATACTCACCTAGTGACACTTGTAATAGGGAGTCGGTAGCTCGTTACTGTTTGAGGGATTTGGATCATTCACGTGCAACCTAAGGTGAGTTTCACTACTTTTTCTCAAAAGCATGCGTCTCGGGTTGTGACAACTTTGGTAAACGTTTTCTAGTCCAGGTTGGGACTACTCAGGTTTTGACTCCTTGTGTGGGTCGGGTTTTGACTCCTTGTGTGGGTCGGGTTACGATTCCTTGTGTGGATCGGTTTTTGATCAGTTTAAAACTTATTGGTCCTTTGTGAACTAAACACTCTGTCATTTGGAAAGTCCTTGCATATTATTGGGTTAATCGCTGGAGGCGAGCGGGGTATTAGTTGATAGCGCTATTAGGTTGTGCAGCAACCTCATGCCTGAGGTGCTTGAGGCACGGGCATGAACTTCTGACCACATTTGAGAACTGGTGTTGATAGACACCAGTTATTGAGGCAAATTATTATGTTACTGAAGGTGTCCCAATAATTCTGTTTAGTTGCAATGAGTGGGTTAGCTACCCCTGACACGCTTAAACTGATAACTCTTGAACGTTTTGGTCTGGAGGACCTACGCTTTTATTTGGTTACGTGGTTTTGGAAACCAGCGCATTTGCTTACTCACCTTCCTACTTAGTGAACTCACCAACATTGTTTGTTGACCCACGATTTACATGCTTTTGCAATTAGTTAGCTTCCGGTGCCAGGATTAGAAAGCACTGCACACTTCACTGCATTTGGGGTCTTGGGCATACACCTAAATTACATATTATGCTTTTACATTTTCTTTCATATGGTTTTAATTTGGGCGCGTTGTTTTGCGCATGGTTTTTAAAAGGATTAAATTTGGTTTACGCTTCCGCAGCTTAACTAAACTTGGTTTTTGAAAACGAACTAAATGGTTTGGGCATTTAGAGTTCGTTCATATGACTTATGGCTATGGGATCCTGGTATGTCATGCGCCTCACGGTATAAACCTCGTAGTGGAAATTTGAGGGTGTGACAGTTTTCACCTGGATTCTTGTGACCTGGATTAATCAGATGACCAAATAAATTCTTGTGATGAGGTCTTTCGTTCTCTGGAACACCCTTATACGCTTTCATCCTGCTCAGCGTACTCAGATTCATGTGATGCTGAACTAATATATGCTTCAGATCATTCCTCAGATTCGGATACTTCTTGTCAAATATCATCATTTGTAAAAATCTTGGGTACATCAAAAACTTATCAACTTTCAAACCTTTCAGCACTTCAACCATATGATCAAATATCATCCCGGATACGTTGAATGGTTTGTTTAGAATCACCGCAACCATCAAAGAACTAATACTACTCCTCATCACATCATAGCTACTACGAACTGGTCCTTGTGCAAGATACTTAAACTGTGGACACAGTTTAGCCTTGTGCAGTAAACCATCTGTAGATGCATATATTGCGACTAATGCTAATGGATTGCGGATTATATAAAGTTTTGTTCACAGTCGTTTGGTCGAATGTGGAATAAAGGATGGTCGAAGGTAGCTTTGAATGGTCGAAGGTGGGACAGAAGGGTCGAAGGTGCACAGGGAGGTCGAAGGAAGAATTTATGTATGTTTGTGTCTTGGTTCGTCCATGTCGAATGGTCGAACCTGCACATTCGACCAACACAAATGGGCGAATGTGCAGGCCTATATAAGGTCAAGTTGATTTTTGAATTGTAACTTTTGGCATTTTGTTTTCCCTCCCTGTGTGTGTTCTCCCGAGGTTTATTATTGAGTCTGTAAAAGTCTTTTAATCATTATAAACTGTTATTTCAAGTGTAATCCTTTATCAAAGTGAATGAATTAAAGATGTTTATGATGATTTCTATGTTTTGCTAGTTTTATTATCATTTTGTGATCAATTCAGGGATTCCGCACCTGAATTGAACTTGTTTGATCATTATCTTTGTTGTTTAGACGATCCTACGCGCTTACACCATCTGTGATAGGACCGTTGTACTTCATTCTGAGAAAGCACAGTCTTTGATCAATCCATGAAAGTACCCTAGGATCGGTAGGATAACCTTCCAATACCAATGCTTCCCGAATATCTTCTTCAGTAACCAGTACGAGCTCTCCATGAATCTTGATTCTTATGGTCGTTTTGTTATCCCAAAAATCAATAACAGCACTCTTCCAGAACTCTACTTGATGATCTTTATAGATAGATGCTGGAGTAGCTATAGCATAGATCACCCTGCTTCTTCTAAGAAATTCCAAGATTCTGGCAAATGCTTCATGTTGCTTTACCTCTCCGATAAAGGCACATCAATTATGATCTACTTTGAATAATAACTCCTTTTGTTAGGCTAGATTTAAAGGTTTACGCTTGTCTTTATTAAGTCTGTTTGTGTTAATTGGGATTAGTTTAGTTAATGGGCTTGGGTTAGGCCAAGTAGGCCAAGGCTTTAGTGAACCTTATATATTGTTATGTTCTAGTTCATTTTAGGGTTAGACATTCATTAGACTTTCATAATCCTCACATTCATTAGGCTTTTGGATCTTCATAACTCTAGAGCCAACACCTTATACCAGACAATCCTAGAGATTGTGTGCAAGGTGAAGTAGCAATACAAGTGTTTTTATCGTTTTAATCTTTTATTCTTTACATTCAATCTTGTTTTCCGCACTCGATTGTTTGTTTGATACCCGGTAGAGAAGATTCTTGGACTAACAATTGGTATCAGAGCCTAAGAAGTCTTTCGAAGGCTCGGTTTGGTATCATTCGAAGAACATAAGAAAGATCCGTTGCTGCGTTTTGTCGTGTTCTAACAGGTTTAATTCTCATCTCATTTTTATTTTGTTTATGTAGTCAGTTTTGGTGTTTTAGAATTTTTTACAGATTTGGTTTTGTTCAAAATCTTGAAAAACTTGAAGAACATCAAGAAAAATCATAAAAGGGGTGTTTGATTTATTGGAAATATTGCAGTACTTTTGTTTACTGATTGTTCAGATTCTAGTTTTGGAAATATCATAAAAGATATTCTAAAATAAAAGAGAATTCAAATTTTCAGTGGCCCCCTCTTGATTTTAAACAACTGTCAATTACAAAGACATAAAATTCAAAAGGAAAGAAGCACTCAACACATTTGACCAAAAAAAAAATCCACGGGCATCCGATTACTGCTATAACACTTGAGCTCGGACACTCGTCTTCATATCGGACACTCTACATCGGACACCCGCGCTCGGACACCGAGTCGGACACTCCACTCGGACACTCACTTGAGCTCGGACACACCTTTCACTCGGACACATTCTTGATCGGACACAGGAGAGACTTCACCCACCTTAAGCCACTCGGACACAACACTTCACCTCGGACACACCCACATCAGACACTCGACCTCGGACACTCCAGCTTGGACACACTACACTCCACTCGGACACCCGGTCGGACACCAACTCGGACACTACCTCCACCTCGGACTAACCATTGTCGGACACAGTACACTCAACCTGACCCGGACCCCACCCGTAAACCCGTCACCAACCCTCCTTTTCCATCACAAACCCAGACCCAACCCATCACGATTCATCACCAGGAAACCTACCTTTCAGTCGGCCACTATTCATCAGACTGCAACCTGAATCAGACCGGAAACGCACCCAACCAGAAAACCACCACCGGAAACAACCCCTTCAACCCGGACCCTGATCAACATAAACCCACCACCACCCCTTCAACCTGTACCCATCGCCAGCGGCGGAGACGCGGCAGAAACAAACCCAAAAACCCCACCTTTTTCCCTGAATACACACACACTTAAACCGATTATTACTAGCGAAGAAGACCAGATCTGAAATTTGTTGTTGTTCTTGGTTGCTGAACGCAAATCGAGAGAGGAGAGAGAGAAAAGAGATGTTAAACAAAGTGTGAGAAGTGTACTATTGAAGAGAGAGGGAGGCGAAGAGAAGAATAAAAGATGAGCAGAAAAGTGACGTTGAGAGAGGGAAGGCCATTGTAACATTCATTTTGACAGTGTGTCATCAATTGCAGCACAAATAATAATAACTAGTGGTGGGTCAAATTACTGTATATCAATTATCAACTGTTCCACCGACAGTTGACAGTTGATAATTAATATATAGACAATAGGTTGTGAGAGTGTGACGTTGGGTTTCTACACAATAAAAAATTGAGACACTCTCTGATGGATGTCATTTGATACTATGATAGTGTGTTGTTACAGTCATCATCGAAACAAAAAATCATAGGCCTACGTCACATACCAATAAGAGCCTGCCACATACCCTAAAATGTAATGTCACACTTCCAGAATGTAACGTCACATGGTGTATGAATCCTAAAACCCAAAATTAATATAAAGGAAAGGTGAATACTAGAGGTGGTGTGGTGTCAGGAGAATTGTGAAAGAAAAGAAAAACAAAAGCAAAAAGTGACGTTTTGTGGTTAGGTGTAACAACCGGCAAAAATAAGGTAATTCCGTACAAATTAATTAATATATGATTAACGTAATTAAATGCAATTATGTGTGATTTAATTATCAAGGCCCTAGGAGATAGCAATTTCCAAATAGTGCATAGGAATGCATACGTTTAATGGTAAAGCATGATTGGATCATGTGTAAATAAGCTATCCGGTATGGACGTTGGCGATTACCCGGTAATAATTAAATAAACGAAAAGGATCCCGGACACCCAGGATATAAAATAAAGGGTAGTTTCATAAAATATAATGAGTTTTGGAACTCCAAAACCATAAATGAAAACGTCTTGTACAAATCTCCCGGTAACGAATAAAATGCGCGTACCGCACCCGATACGCGTATAACTCATAATTTCACCCGGCAAAGGCCTAAATAACCAATCAACGCTTAAATTAGACCATATTTAAGGGTTATTAAAGGTATTTTTAATGTCCGGATAACGCGTGATTAAAACCCGAAAAATACCCGAACGACACCCGAACGACGGGGGATTAAACATAACAAACAATGGGTAAATATTTGAAGTTGTGGACCCCACTTAAACCCACTTGGGGGCCGGCCTTATGGCCTTGATATATCCATGTCTTGTATTAGTAATAATAATAACCTATACTTAGCTAAAAGCATGCATATGCATAAGACAAATGTGTAAGATAAAGGTGTAAGTAAACATTAGTACAAAAGCAACTCTAATCTTGTCCCCTCTTCTCAAATTTTCGGCCAAGTGCCAAATAAATCCAAGACACAATCCAAACTATCATTACACTAGTATGCATGCATGGTGATGGGTCTTGTATATAGAGATCATGATAGTTTATAAAGATTAACCAAGATTTACAAGCAATCTCCTACCTACATACATACATACACGGTTACATATACACACACACTTATCATATTTTCACAAATATCCCAAGTACACAACTCAATCCTTCATAAGATTTCTTGAATCTTTGAAATGATTACATGTGATAAGGCTTTATATAACATGTGTTAGAGACTTGGAGCATCAAGCAAAACAACTCTTCTTCTTCCTTTCTTTTGGCCGTGAGTTTTGCACCTCCCCCACACATCATTCTTACAAGTTTTTACATCTCCAAAACACTTAAAACAATCCATCATCCAAACCCCTATTGTGTGTTTCAAGCTTGGAGCTTAACCATTAAGGAAGAACACACTAAACCCCTCTCAAAATCAAAGGTTTTGTCTTCCCTAGCCTTGTGCTAGTAGTAAGCTTCTTAACCTTGTTTTTGATTATTATTATTCATGTATGTGTTCTTAGAAGCAAGTTGTACATGAAGGGTTTAAAAGGTGGTTTTGAACATAATCTTTAATAGGTTTTACATATGTAAAATGGATGATTAAAGATATGAAAATAAACCATGGATTTGATGATGATAATGTAATGATCTTGAAAATGCATAAAGTTTACATTTAAAACTAAGTAGGATGATGTTTTGGTTAAGATTGTGGAATGAACTTGAATATGTTGAAGGTAACTTTAAATCATCTTATTATGATCATACATGGAATAATATATGGTGGAACATGCTAAAAGTTCATAAATAAAGAAGATGAAAAATTAAAGTAGCTTACTTAGGTGAATGAAATTTGGTTATGTTGAAGAAATACATAAAACACACATACAAGTAGTCTTCCATATGGAATACAAGACTAACAAAAGTGTTTTGATACAAAAATAACTTACCAATAAAAAGTTGAATCTTCAAAGTCTACTATTTTGAGTGAAAAATGTTAACTTTGGAAGTTAGAGTAGAAAAATGCAACTTTTGAAAGTTAAGGGACTAATATTGTAACTTTGGAAGTTAGAGGACTAAATGGATATTTTAGAAACTATTAGTCCAAAAATGCAAGTATGGAAAGTTTGGTGACAAAAATGTAAGTAATAAATTCTAAGGATGATTTTTGTAAATACTAGTAGATATACTTGGGTATTTTGTATAACAGTGTATGTTTGAAAGTTATAAAAATATAGAGGGTTTTAACATAAGGATTTTTATAAAATAGAGATTTTATAAAAATATCAAACAAACTTGAGAAACTTATACAAAAATGAATACTTTTATATAAATGGGAATATAAAATTACAAACAAACTTGCTTTTAGTATGAAATAAAATTAAATGGGAATATAAAAGTGTTGGAAACATTTTTGTAGTTAAGTTGATAAGTTGGGTTAAAAATACATAAGTATTTTAAACCATCCAAGTAACATGTGAAAAGAGGAAGAAATATGGATAATATTTCTATAAAACACATGTTGGGAAAAAACTTGGAAAAATTAACTAATCGAGTTAAGATATCGAACTAAGACGCGTTAACGAACCGTACACGGACAAAACATGAGAAAAATGCCATTGCGGCAAGATAAGAAAATATATATTTTTAAGAAGTAAAATATATATACATCATGGGTGAAAACTAATAAACACTTTCCTAAGTGTTAAAGGAATTATTCGTGGGAGAAAAATATAACGTAAACAAGTAAGACGTTAAACAAACGTATATACTTAACAGAAAAATTACACATTTATATATATGTACGCTCGTCTCGGCAAAATTCTAGTATATCTACTTAATGGGAAAGTAGATATGTGGGAAGGAAAGCCGCGACGAGAAGACAAAGATATATATGTGTGTATGCCGCGCCGACAAAATCCTAGTATATTTATTTGAATGGGAAAATAAACATACGGTATGGTGAGTTGAATCGGGTGTTAAGAATATACAATCGAACGACAAGATCTTAGTATATTTGTTTAAATGGGAAAACAAATGTACGGCAAAGTAAGTCGGGTCGAGTGTTGAAATATATATTATATCGAGCGATGCGATCTTAAGTATAATTATTTAAATGGGAAAATAATTATATGTTAAGTGAAGTCGAGTCGATGATAATAAGGTACAAGTTAAGGAAATATTAACAAGAGTAATATATAACTTGTAACAACAAGGGGTAATCTAACGCCAACGAAACCTAGGATACGCGCTTAATTAAACGGGATTTGGAATAACTTGTGGTCGGGAGTTGGGTGTACAACTTGCCAAGGCACATGCACTATAGGAATAGTGACTTATACGTCTAGGACGTTTGTAGGTGCGAGACCATCTTTGCTATCCGCCTAGTAAGCCAGACAGAGTTTCAGGTGAGTTTCACGGCCCCATTTTAAACTATTTTTACGTTTTCCGGGGGAAAGATATGTTAGGGAAAATGTTTGACGGATTTATTACTTGAGGTGTGACCGCCACTCGGGGTTGAGTCCTCGCCTCTATAATCATTTATTCAGGGAAATGAAACCGGAGGAATATTGAATAGTACTATTGGTTCCTGACAAGGCCCACCCCTAATCGATAGCGTCGATTATGCATTAGGTTATGCCTGGGGTGCATATATTCTGAACTTAAGTCGTGGGAAACCGAGTAACGACTTAGAGCGGGGCACAATTATTATATGTCTTGGTTTGATTATAGTCTCAAGTAGATTTATAGGAATTTGCAACTCCTATATGTTGTCATAACATGGTATTTCCCAAGTAATCAAGTTTTGGAAACTAAAAACCTGTGAACTCACCAATATATTTTATATTGACGAAACTTTTAAACATATCTTTCAGGTAACTAGAGGAAGGAGCACCGGCAAGCTGGGTCAAGGAATCCTCCAATGCGACGTCAAACTTTTGCGGGGTTTCACTTTTATTTCCCAAGGCATTTGGGATATATATGAGAAACCTCTATGATTATCTTAAAAACAATTTACTTTTGTGTAATATTTGAACAAGATTTGACGTCATAATAAATGACCCATTTTCTTAAATTACTTGTGTTTAGCAATAACCTTGACTTTATGTTTTTGAACCGTCGCGCCACGTGTTTCCGCCATTGTCGTGGTGTGACATTAGGTGTCAAAAGCAACAAAACAAAATAAAATAAAATAAAGGGAAAATGGCCAAAATAGCCCGTTAACCGGGCGTTTTGCACAAATAGCCCTTTCCACCGTCTTTGGAGAGACGGGACACGGCTCACAACGAGCCTGAACCGTCTCCGAGACCGTTTGGCTTTAGATCCAATGGCCAACCAACACATGGCGTCTCTAATCCCGAGGCTGTACCGTCTCTCTCCAGACGGGTCAGAACTCTCTCCCAGACGGTTCACGTTTCCCATGCCGGCTGCCCCTTCGGTTCAACCGTCTCAAAAGACGGTTCACCTTTCCCCATGCTGGCTGCCCCTTCGGTTCAACCGCCTCAAAAGACGGGTCACATTTTCCCGTACCAGCTGGCCTTCGGTTCAACCGTCTCTCAAGACGGTTCACATTTCCCAACGTCCGGTGAGTCCCGATGATAGTCCGACGCTTCGGTTGTCCAGCTCAGCCCTATAAATACCGTTCTCTCGTCCCATTCCCGTCACCCCAACACCGTCTAACACTATCCACCACCCCACCACCACCGTCCAACACCGTCTAATTCATCCAAAAATGGCACCGCAAAGATGGACCGAAGAACAGGAAATTGCCCTAATTGCAGCATGGCGTCATGTTGAAGAAAGCATCCACCAAACCAACAAATGGTTCCGAATATTGCACGAATACAATCGTCTGGTTGGAGGGTCAGACCGAACAACGGAGTCCCTTAGCCGGAAGTTGACCGATTTGACCACGAAGTGTCAAATCTTCAACGGGTACCACAACCTGACACTTCAGGAGGTACCCTCTAACTTTCCCGAAGACGTGGCAATTAGACACAGTCAAAGACAGTATAAAAACAGGGAGCGCAAAGAATTTAAACACGTGTCTGCCTGGAAAATGATGAGGGATCGTCTTAATTAATTTGTAGTTTATTAAACTTTTGTAGTAATCTATGTATTTTTATTAATGCAATGAATGTTTAAATTTTGTTTTTTATATTAAAGTAAATATCTCATTAAACAAACTATACTATTACAATCACAATAAACAAACTATACTATTACAACAACAATAAACAAACTATACTATTACAACAAACTTCCTAAATTTACTTCCAGAACTAAGAACTTTGTTTGAAGTAATCGAAGTGTCTAACCAACTATTGAAGGCTACATCCTAGTGTTAGATGTTTTGTCCTCCACAGCGGTGGTAGTAGCAGTGGTCTACATAGACGTTGTTTCGAATGGTGTATCTGCTCTACACAGACAAGTCCGAGACGTTTCCTCATTTTATGTAACAATAGTTCTCAGTGAGCACACGTCGAACATCGAGACATAAATTCGGGAAGCGAACGAACTTGCCTCAAATGTAGACCACCACATCATCGATCCATTCTACACGGGTTAAACCACGCGCAGATGGAACAACAATCCAAGTAGCCGTACGCAGATGAAACAACAATCCAAGTAATCGGACAATATTTTCGTAAGCCGGTAAGCTTCGGCTGGGAAAGCAAAAAACGTCATTGGTTTGGAAGATGAAAGCTTTGAGGAGAGCGGTGGGTGCAAATTTCGTTAAGTGAATTGGGGTATTTATATACACTCGTGAGACGGTTCAGACGGTTCAGACGGTTCAGACGGTAGCACAAAACGGCTTAAGACGACTTGGGAAATGTGACCCGTCTTTTGAGACGGTTGAACAGCCGGCATGGGGAAACTTGAACCGTCTTTTGAGCCGGTTGAACCGAAGGCAGCCGGCATGGGGAAACGTGAACCGTCTGGGAGAGAGTTCTGACCCGTCTGGAGAGAGACGGTACAGCCTCGGGATCAGAGACGCCACGTGTTGGTTGGCCATTGGATCTAAAACCAAACGGTCTCGGAGACGGTTCAGGCTCGTTGGGAGCCGTGTCCCGTCTCTCCAAAGACGGTGGAGAGGGCTATTTGTGCAAAACGCCCGGTCAACAGGCTATTTTGGCCATTTTCCCTAAAATAAAATAAAATCATTTGAGTGTTGCAGTTGTTTTTTACTTTTTGAAGAGGTGTTCACTACTTGTAATATCTAGTGCTCTTTAACTTTATAACAATAATAATAATAATAATAATAGGGGTAGTATTTGGTGTGTACAAGTTTAATTTGGGGGGATCGACCTTACGGTATACGGCTTGACGTGTTGACCACGGTTGGAATTGCTGCGCTCGGTTTAAAAATTTTTTTGGGAACGTCTACATTTTTTGGGGATCACAATTTCAAGGAAAAATTCAAGATGTCTTGGGGAATCACATTTAAGAAATCAAAAATGCCCTCTCAAAGTTGTATCTATAGCACAACATGCTCATCTGTTCCTGCTGCTCCTGTCATATCTTCCGCTCCTACTGCTCCTGCCGTTTCTGCTGTTCCTGCGGCTCAAGCTTTCATGGCACAACTGAATGACCATGTGCCATCCGCATCTGAAGTACATGCTGGCTGAATCATGTTGTACTGAACGATGCAGGTTAAAAATTAAAGGTTTTAGAGAAGAAACTCTCTTCGCATTCAAGCAGCTTGAATACGAGAAAATGGCCAGTTGGGATATTAAAAAGAAATTTAATTCTTATAAAGAAATAGTTGAACAACAAAAACTCGATATCAAGCGCTTGCATCAGGAGGTGAGTGACCACAAGTGTCGATACTTACACTTCAAACGACTATCTGATACTTTGACCACGGAATTGATCAACTTAAAATCTAAATTTGAAAATGCCAATTTTCATTTTAAAAAAGTTCGATTGTTCTAGTCCCAAAGTTGAAAAAAATGATCAATACCCAGTTAAAATTCAGACCAAAGGAAGTGAGGAATAAAGGTCTGGGGTTTGTAGAAATTATACCACCCTTTAATGAAAATTATTCCTCAATTCCCATGTCGGATGAAGAATTGTTGGCTCTGCCTGTTAAAGGATACGGTCCTCCAATAGAAGAGCCAACCAGTCGACCATCGAGGGATCAAGTTAAAATTTCCAAACTTGAATCGGTCCTTGTAAAAATCTCTAAACCCAAGAATAAACAACATAAGCACGAGCAGGCCCCGTCTAAAACTTTTGTCAAGTCTCAAGATACTTCAAAGCAGACTGAGACATTGAATTTGGAGAAAAATAAAGAAATTGAAAGCGTTTTTTATGTGAAAAGAGATGAAGACCCAGTTCCCAATGACACAGCTGAATCAAATCAAATGTTGAGGGAAACTGTTTTAAACTTGAACCGACTAGTCAATTAGACTCGAATGTGCCATTTAAGTTTGATTTCATGAAAACATTCAAAAAGATTTATGAAGAGTACAGGGCACCACAGACCGTTGAACCAGCTGCCCCCACAAACTTCTGAACGGGACTCCACATGTGACTTACTTGAAGCAATTGAATCTGAGAAATCAATTTCAGTTGAATCTAGTAACTCCAGCTGTGAGTCCTCAAAAGCAGCTGAGTCAACGGGGGATTCAGTAGAGCCACCACAAGTATCTGAATTAAGTGGCTCGTCTGATTCAAATGTCACACCCTTGACTGAGCCAGAATCTGAAGAATCTGTGTGCTCAAGGCCAGTCGAGATTGAAAAACAATGTGAGGATCCCTCATCAAAGACTGTTGGCACAGGTGTGATAAAGCCAACAGTTCATGATTTTAAATGTGTGACTGTTACTGATGCTTCTACTTCATGTGCAGATTTAGTAAAAGTAGAGGTTAAGGTTGAGGGGTATAGTCTAATTTGTCTGTAGATGCTATACCATATGTGAAAAAGACTGTTTCTGAGCTATCTGTTAATGGCACGGCCGATAAATATGTGCCACCACATAGAAAAACTACATGTGCTAACTCTCATGTACAGGTTCCTGAAGTTAAACAGAAAGCTCAAGGACAGTCATCATCACACGCAAAATCTTGTTCACACGGGTGTTCAAGATGTTCTAAGCAAAGCAGACACTTTAAGAAGTTTGCAAACAAATCATCCAACAGATCCCATCACTCACATTCATCAGGGGGATCAAACAGACCGGGATATGATCTTTATGCAAAGAAGCAGACATGCTACACTTGTGGAAGACCCGGTCACATTGCAAGGAACTGCTCAAGTCGTCCTTATGTGCCCTATTATCGACAACATCAGGAGGTTATACCTAGGGATAACTACTACTCCAAGCCAATGAAGTTTTATAAACCTAAGGCAAGGAAGAAAATGAATCCCAAAGTTAAATCGTCTGATGGCGATTGGAATGCTGCAAAGAACAAGCGACAGGTTGTTCAATCACAGAACTCAAAACAACATGAAAAACCTAAAGCTGCTACTCCGAAAGTAGCAAAATCGCTTGTTAAGCCTAAACAAGTCTGGAAACCAAAGGCGGCAGCTACACCATGTCTAAATGAGAAAAAGGACATGTGTTTGAGAGAAGTGTCTTACATAGATGCTTCAGGAGTGCCCAGGACCGCGATGGCCTGGGTACCAATGTTTAACTAATCTCCTTTCTTAGTGCAGGGACATCCAAGGAGGATTGTCGACGACCACTGGTATGTTGATAATGATTGTTCCACGCACATGACAGGTGACATCTCTCTGTTATACGTTTATTTTAAATTCTTAAACAGTGAGTATGTTTCCTTTAAAGGTGATAATGGAGGTAAAAACAGCTAGAGAGGTACGCTTAAAATCTGATGCATTGAATTTTGAACGTAATTGGTCTTTAATTCGAGAATGGTTTTAGAAAAACACAAAAAGATTTTTCTTAGTTTTAGGTTTGTAAATTTGTTCTTTAAATTTTCAATTTTAAGCACAAATTTAGGGGGATATATATATCCTCAAAAAAATACAAAAAACAATAGAAAATTCAGAAAATGAGATTTCATGGTGTGAAAAAGAAGAAATGATAGTACATCAGTTGTTGAACTGTCACACTTTAAAATCAAAAAGAAAATTAAATCGAGTGTTATTGCAGCTCCATTATACGATGTACCGGCAGGCAAACTGCACTACGAACTAAGTCCAAATTTCACGCTAAAGATTAATGACTGTGTAGCTTGTGGCGAACACATCATTGGCGTATGATTTTATGGTCTTAAAGCTTGCATTGATAGATTGCCAAAGTCTGAGATTTCAGGTCTTTAAATTGTTGATACATCTGGGGATGTCCCGGCTGCCCTTCTGTTGCATCCTGATATATGCTGACCTAGGCACGGTCAGGACGTCTTAAAAGAGCAATAAGGAAATGCCAAAACCCAAAATTCTTAAAGAGGATTCAAGCTAAAGGCACAAATCAAAAGCCTAAAGCAATGATCATACCGAAACATTTGGTATTTGCCCTCACCCTGGTCGAGAATTCATCGGTTTCTTTGTTGCATCCAGATATATGCAGACCTGGTCACCGATGATCTTGACCTTGTAAAACATACAGATGTCAGCAATTTACTCACCTGTTATGAAGAAACTTTATGCATACCTTGATCGTGGGGGTATGTCATGATGTGGGACACACAGTTATTTCGGTCTAACACACGTTAAGAAAATAAGAAAACATCGGACTTGAAGACATGTGTGTATGTGAGAATCCGGTTAAAAACCGAATTCATGGATCGATTAAGCGAAAACAACTCGGTTTCAGACGGGAGATTCGAGACAAGATAGAAACATACGATAACAAAGTCATCACAGATTCGTATTAATTCAGAAACGGTTACAGACACTGTCATCAGTAGGATAAACATCTATCTCGGGGCCGGGTGAGGTCGGGCATGACCTCCCCCTTTAGAGCATTCAAAGCACAAACTCAAATCTACAAATGAAAACAACACATGAGATTGTTATTTATAGTCCAAAGCCATAAGCCACCTTCGCCCATTTAAGGAGGTCGAATGTGGAACTTTTCCACATTCGCACAATCACAAACGATCGAATCTAGCTTAGATTTTGGTCTATATTTACAAATGCATCAGATCCATATAATGCCCTTATGGATCACCACAATCTCATGTAATACAATACACGACTCAACCCTAGTCTATTCGACAGTGACGTCCACATAATAGTGCATCAACAATCTCCCCCTTGGACGTTGCTGGCGAATCCACAAATTTCTTGCACATCAACAGTCAAAATCACAGGTCTCCCCCTCAATACATGCACTATTGCATTGAGTTAGAAATACAATATCCTTCGTGAACCGACCAAGTAATGCACTACGGACCCTCAGCATCAATACGCAAGAAGTCAGCTAGACCACGTATATCATTTGCGAACTCAACCGGCATGCTCAGCTGAATTACAACCAGATCACCTAGTTATGACAATGTGAAGTCGACGATGTAATGCACTGCAGTCTCGTAGCATCAGTACCCAGGGATGTCATCTTGACCAAGTACATCACGCGCAATCCAACTAGTCTGATAAGACTCCTGCTAGAAGGATTCCATACTGACCGATCAGATATTCAACGTAACACGTAGGTACTACCACTAATTCACGTCTCATATCTGCACTTAACCTTTGCATCACCCTTCACACCAACTGGAGAAGTTTAACTGTCAGTACCCAATTAAACATGTCAAATGTGACTATGTGGAAAACAATCCACTCGGACACTTGTACTTCTATGAAATTCTTCATCTGTGCTGACTGTGATTTCATTAACACATTCTTCTCTTTAAATGTTCTTGAGTAACTTCATCTGTTCGACAGAATACTAGCCGTAGACGAGTGAATCAAGCAATCAGAAGTTTTCAGCAGGAACTACCGGTACAATTGTGGACTTGAAATGCTTCAGAAACTGAAGTTTTCTATAGGGCCAACAATAACCACCAACAGCTCTTGAAATTCTTCAGGACTGTAACCTTGAAACTTTCATTGAATCTACGTGCCACATGACTCCTACTGGGATCCCTCATTACTTTCGGAACATTGAGATCTCAGTCTTCATATGCTTGTACATAACAACTTTGTTTGAACAAGTTCCTTAAAACACATTGGAACTGGGTTGACTGTTCTTCATCTTGCGGAATAAAATCTGTCTATTTTCTGGATCATAATACTCATTTGAATCTGATTATCATACTGTTGATTCTCATGACTACCCTACAATAAAACGTTTCATCATCATCATTTCTTCAACAATTTGTGAAGACATCATCACCATTCTCCCAAAAATCTTCAAAAATTGCCTTATTCGAAATTTTTTTTACCCCTTAAAATACCAATATTTCATTCTCTATGTCGAAGGGGCGAAGGTGGAAATAAATCTACGTTCGACCATTTAGTAAGGTCGAAGGTACCATGATTGGTTGAAATTCCACATTCGCCCAGTAGTGAGGTTCGAATGTGGAAAGTTTTCAGGTTCGACATGTCGTAAGGTTCGAATGTGGAACTTTTCTAGGTTCGTCCTCAAAATCCTACGTTCGACCTAATACACTCCACGTTCGACCACTCGTAAGGTCAAATCTTCTGCACATTCGACCGTTTGCAGAAAAACGTGTTCTTCTTCAATATTTTCTGCAAATCAGCCCATAAACACTCTGATTGTTCGAATTTGATGATGAAACTTGTACAGAAGGTGCGGAAATGAAAACCTAACCCTCGAATTCACAAAAACATGGTGAAATCACATGATTTTTGGTTCAATTAAGAATCTAGGGTTTCTAGGGTTTCAACCTTTCAATCAATAACTGAACTTTAACGTCTGAAATCATGAAAACGAGCTATGATTGATTCAAACGACTGTTAGATCGTTCAAATCGGTACCATAGCTCTGATACCAGTTGAGAATCCGGTTAAAAACCGAATTCATGGATCGATTAAGCGAAAACAACTCGGTTTCAGACGGGAGATTCGAGACAAGATAGAAACATACGATAACAAAGTCATCACAGATTCGTATTAATTCAGAAACGGTTACAGACACTGTCATCAGTAGGATAAACATCTATCTCGAGGCCGGGGGAGGTCGGGCATGACCTCCCCCTTTAGAGCATTCAAAGCACAAACTCAAATCTACAAATGAAAACAACACATGAGATTGCTATTTATAGTCCAAAGCCATAAGCCACCTTCGCCCATTTAAGGAGGTCGAATGTGGAACTTTTCCACATTCGCACCATCACAAACGATCGAATCTAGCTTAGATTTTGGTCTATATTTACAAATGCATCAGATCCATATAATGAACTTATGGATCACCACAATCTCATGTAATACAATACACGACTCAACCCTAGTCTATTCGACAGTGACGTCCACATAATGGTGCATCAACAGTATGTTTGTTTAAGTGGATAAACTGTGACACCTGGCAAATTCGGGTTAACAACGTTGTCTAGATGAAAGTCTACCTTAGCGAGTCACGCGTATATTGTACTTAACTGGGTTAGTTAAGTCGGATATGGTTCGGGAACTATTGGTTAGTCTAGAAGATCATTGGATGTTGGTCTAGAGGTTCGGTAGATGTCAGTCCTTAACCAAGTGTACAAACGGTGACGATTTGTAGGATCGTCAGGGCATACGGAACGTACGAGTCTCGAGTCCCGGGAATTGGTGAACGAGTGTAAATATGTGTATTTACTTGTGTTATGTGTTTACAATCATTATGTGACTTGTCGGTACATGAATATGCATTAACGTATGTTAAAACGGGGTTTAACGCGCAAAACACACCAACATAGGGGCTATAGGCGATTAGGCTTGGGGAATAGCCTAATCGCATGACTTTGGGGCGAGTAGGAGGATTCCTATAGGCGAATAGGGCTAATCGCATGAACAGTCATGCGATTAGGCACCCTACTCGCGTATAAACCTGCACAATCGCATGGAACGGGCTGGACGACTAGAAACGCCTATAAATACAACACTTAACCTCCTAAACTCAATTAGACAAACCCTAGTCGTCCCATAACCGCCCCAAACACTTAAACAACCTCTGGAAGGCGATTTTGATCAAAAACACAAGGTTTCAAGGTCTAACCATCAATCTTTTACAATTCCAAGGTTTGATTCTCATCCATAATACTTTGTAAATGTTTTTAATAAATCCCTAATGGTCCAGACCTGTTCATAAACGAAAAAGCTTTCTGAAAATCGTCAATAAGAGTTATTAATCGGATTATAATTAATAAACATGTGTTATGGGTATGTATGATTAGAAAGATAGGATTTTTATGAATCTTGATGATGTGTTGATGTGTTATCATGCTAGGTCAGAAGTAATATTGTTATTATAATGATAGGAATCTCAGTAATTGATAATAGGGTTATGATTACGTGCGTTAATTGAATGTTGCATGCTATGTGTATGTGTTTGGATTGCTTTGGTTGCATGCAGGACTGATTTTACGAGGATGAACGAAGGGTTTTGGGTTAAACATGTTTAGGATAGTGTTTGGGATGATATTGGGTAGTTACACACGCTCTGGATCTGATTTGGAGCGTTAAACGCGCGAAAAACCGGAACAGCAAGGTTACAGGCGAGTAGCCTTGCTAATCGCCTGTGTTAGGGGCGAGTAGCCCCCACTCGCATGATAACAGGGGCGAGTAGCCCCACTCGCGTGGTATTAAGGGCGATTAGCCCACTCGCAGGACATAAAGGGCGAGTAGCCCAAATCGCATGGAAGCAAAGGCGAGTAGCCCTACTCGCTTAATATTAAGGGCGATTAGCCCAACTCGTGTGACATCACATGCGATTAGCCTCCCTAATCGCGTGTACTGCTGCTGTAAGTGTATATTAGCATACCGAGACCTGATTTGACATGTAGTAACATGCTAGGAACCCCGTAACATGTCTAATAACTTGGTAACATATATTTGGATGTATTTCGGTGATACGTGAACTATGTGCTATAATTTGTTATACGTTAACGTATGTTAAGTATAGATGCGTTATTGTATGTTTTGGAGCGTAAACATAACACGGGGAGTCTCGGGTCACCAATGGGATGTCGAGTCTTGTACTTTGGGTCAGTTAAACAGTCACGGTATTTTTAAACGAACTTGGTTATGGTCTGGACATCTAGGGACTAATTAACCTGCGGGTTATTAGTCTAAGTACTTGTAACTGTCGTATGTTAGGTCGCCACTGTACGGGACTAACATAGCAGCTGAGTTTACTCGGGATTAGGAGTAAAGCAACTTAAGGTGAGTTTACGGCCCCTCTTTTAAACTGGTTTTATACTCTCGGGGGAGAAAACATGTGTTAAAACGATTGTTTGGTAAATTCTGTCATACTATGGGTTCTAACGTATACTACACGATCTTTGGAAGTCCCGGGGGGAACCATGAATGTGCGGGTTTGCACAACGGGGAAATGTGAATAGCGCTATTGGGAGTGACCAACCCCGCTCGTCGGCTTGGAGGGCCGGGCGAGTGCATATTGTCTCAAACAGGAACAACAGGAACATTTGGAACTATTCGGGCACAAAACTGGTATTCGAGTTAGTAATGGTTTTCCAATCGTGGTAGTAACAAAACGTACGCCTAGCTAGCGTATACTGGTTTTCTATTTGTTATAGTATGGACAGGTGAACTTGGTACTTGAACTGCAAACCTGTAAACTCACCAGCATTTTTGTGCTGACGTAAACTTTTACATGTTTTCTCAGGTCGCTAAGGTAGCACGACTGGACTAGGGCGCACGCGTCTGCACGGCGTCTAGATAGAGTTGCATGATTTCATAAACATTGAACTATGGTTATTTATGTTGAACTTTATTTTGAATAAGCTTCCGCTGTAAACGGGATTTTAAAACTATGTTTTGGTGTTGCATTAATTACATTTAGACTTGTTTATTGTGATCGTTGGTTTGGATCCTGGTTTGTCATGCGCCTCGCGGTAAAACTCCGCAAGTGGATTTTGAGGGTGTGACAGATTGGTATCAGAGCCAATGGTTATAGTGAACTAGGACTGCATGTAGAGTCTAGTCTATAGCCGAGTCGCACACACTAGACGATCACATGGTACTAAACGTTATAGTGGGTCACGTATGGTCTTGTCGGGGTGTCTCTAAATCGTTGGTCTTTCTACGTTACATCATCCGTTCTATCTTAGGTTGGGTTACTTGTTATCTAGGCAGTGTAGTCTATTGGAGTAACTCGTGTGCTCTTGAGAATTGTCCAAGGCTCGGACATCTCCCTTTCGCACTCCAATAGAAACACTTGTCATGAACTACCGTAGTATTACGGTGTGTAGCTAAGAGTCTATGTTCGGTGATTTGAACTTTGAACTAGGAGAACACTTGGAGGACCATGTAGAGCGTTTTATCATTTTGGGTGCACACAAAATCATAAAACGAAATGCATGGAAGCACTAGTGAGCTCTGGGTTTGAGGGGATAGTCCTGGATTGGATCTGGCTTTAATCTTGTGAACATTAGTGGTTATCTTTAACTGCGCAACTAAATTTTCTCGTTCTTTCTGCCAGAATCATGTCTGGAGTGCGTGGAGGACGAGGAGGTGGACGCGGTGGTGGACGCGGTGGTGGTCGTGGTGGTGCTGGTGGTCGTGGTGGAGGTATTAACCTGTCACAGGCTGATCTGAATAACTTGCTCCAGGCTGCCTTTCAGTTAGGGCACAACGGTGGTGGTAAGTTGTTTTATCCATTTTCTTTGCCTCATTGGTGAGTCTTGTGTACGTTATTCGTGGTTTCTCATACGTTTCATTTCAGGTGGTCCTGTTGACCCACCCCCACCCATGTGCACCTATAAGATGTTCCGGGACTGCAAGCCCCAGGAATTCTCTGGCACCGAGGGTGCGGTCAGTTTGCTTAGGTGGTTGGAGAAAGTGGAGTCGGTATTCCTGATGTGTAACTGTCTCCCAGAAGATCGGGTGAAGTATTCGGCTGCGTTGTTTCAGGATGTGGCATTGACTTGGTGGAATGGTATTACCCAGAATATGGGTATTGGGGAGGCATATGCTATGCCATGGGAGAACTTTGTGCAGTTGCTGAAACGGGAGTATTGCCCGAGGGAAGAGGTACAGAAGCTGGAGCATGAGGTGTGGAACCTCAAGATGACTGGATCGGAAATCGAGAAGTATACTGTGAGGAGAAATGAGCTGGCGGTGCTGTGTCCCGATTTGCACGTGCCAGAGTATCGTAAGATTGAACATTATGTCTCAGGGTTGGTGCCGGAAATTGCAGGGTTAGTGGCTGCTGGGAATCATCCTACTTATGCGGAGGTAGTTCGATCTGCACATAGGATGACTAATTTAAAGGTGAATGAAGGGATTTTGCCGGCGAAAGGTTCGACTGCTAAGACTTCAGAGAACAATAAGCGCAAGTGGGAAAACGACGGGAAAGGGTCTGGGTCTGCACAGCAGGGTAAAAAGTTTGATAATGGGGGTTCATCGTCTTCGGGTAATAAGCAGGGTGGTTATGCAGGAAAACTGCCCAAATGCAACAAGTGTGGACGCCATCACCAAGGGAACTGCGACAGTAACCGTTGTCACCGCTGCCAGCGAACAGGCCACTATGCTAAAGATTGTCGGGTTACACTTCCATCGACTCAGGCTCCGACCAACAGTTCTGCTCCGACTACTCAGGGTACTACAGGGAAACAAGGGTGCTACAACTGCGGTGACACTGGGCATTACAAGAAGGATTGCCCAAAGCTGAAACAGGGTGGAAACAACGGGAATGGTAACAACGGGGGCGGCGGCAGAAATGCACGTGCCTTCGTCATTGGAGCGGCTGAGGCGAGGCAAGATCCTGATACAGTCACCGGTACGTTTCTTCTCAACAATCATACTGTTAGCGTGTTATTTGATTCTGGTGCCGACAAGAGTTTTGTATCCATGGGTGTTAGTCGACTGCTAGATGTAGTATCTGTACCATTAGAGACCAAGTATATTATTGAGTTGGCTGACGGTAAAACGATTGAAGCTACTAGTGTTCTTCGGGAGTGTCAGTTAGAGTTGTCGGGTTTATCGTTCCCCATTGACCTTATGCCGGTACCTTTGGGTAGTTTTGACGTTGTGGTAGGAATGGATTGGTTATCCTTGTATCGCGCGGAGATTGTCTGTTACGATAAGGTTATTCGGATTCCTCTCCCTGATGGAGAATTTCTTTCTGTATACGGTATCAAGGGTGGTGTTTCGCTAAACATCATCTCTAGCATGAAAGCCCTTAAGTGTCTTCGAAAGGGTTATCCAGCCGTGTTGGCACTCTTATCTGTTTCCACTAGTGATGAGAAGAAGATTGACGACATTCCGGTGGTACGCGAGTTTTCTGATGTTTTTCCCGATGATTTATCTGGTCTTCCTCCTCATCGTCAAGTCGAGTTCGGTATTGATCTTGTACCAGGGGCTGCCCCTATTGCTCGGGCCCCCTATCGTCTTGCACCTCCCGAGATGCAGGAATTGTCTAGCCAGTTGCAGGAACTCTTGGACAAGGGTTTCATCCGGCCAAGTTCTTCCCCTTGGGGAGCCCCAATTTTATTTGTCAAGAAGAAGGATGGGAGTTTCCGATTATGTGTAGACTACAGAGAACTGAACAAGTTGACCATCAAGAACCGTTATCCTCTTCCACGTATCGATGATCTATTCGACCAGCTTCAGGGTT
This sequence comes from Ambrosia x helenae, assembly GCA_030844895.1. Taxonomy (NCBI): domain Eukaryota; kingdom Viridiplantae; phylum Streptophyta; class Magnoliopsida; order Asterales; family Asteraceae; genus Ambrosia; species Ambrosia x helenae. Next base: position 71,809,109 of record CM061225.1, on the reverse strand, counting down.
CTAGTTATTATTCCAAGATCGATTTGAGATCCGGTTATCACCAGTTGCGCGTCAGGGAGGCTGACGTTGCAAAGACTGCTTTCCGAACACGTTATGGCCACTTCGAATTCTTGGTCATGCCTTTCGGTCTCACGAACGCACCGGCGGTTTTCATGGACTTGATGAACCGCGTCTGTAAACCATATCTGGATAAGTTCGTCATTGTATTTATTGATGACATTCTGATCTACTCCAAGAACGAGACCGAACACGGGGAACATCTGCGATTGGTTTTGGAACTTTTGCAAAGGGAGCAACTTTACGCCAAGTTCTCAAAGTGTGACTTTTGGTTACGCGAAGTTCAATTCCTAGGACATGTGGTTAATGAACTAGGGATTCATGTCGATCCAGCTAAAATCGAAGCGATCAAGGACTGGGGAGCACCTAAGACGCCAACTGAGGTGCGGCAATTCCTAGGCCTTGCGGGCTATTATCGTCGTTTCATTCAGGGGTTCTCGAAGATTGCTCAACCCCTCACCACTCTCACTCAGAAGGATAGGAAGTTCGACTGGGGTGAATCACAAGAGTCCGCGTTTGAGGAACTAAAGTCTAAACTGTGTTCCGCTCCTATTCTGTCTTTACCTGAGGGTTCTGATGATTTTGTCGTTTACTGTGATGCTTCCATTCATGGACTCGGTTGCGTGTTGATGCAACGCGAGAAAGTGATTGCGTATGCTTCTCGTCAACTCAAAGTGCACGAGAAGAACTACACAACTCATGACTTGGAGTTGGGTGCCGTGGTATTCGCGTTGAAAATTTGGAGACATTACTTGTACGGTACCAAATGCACCATCTACACCGATCACAAGAGTCTCCAACATATTTTCGACCAACAACACTTGAACATACGGCAGCGTCGCTGGATTGAACTTTTGAACGATTATGATTGTGCTATTAAGTACCATCCTGGCAAGGCGAATGTTGTAGCAGACGCCTTGAGCAGGAAGGAATCTTCTAAACCTCGTCGCGTTCGGGCGTTACAGCTCACTATCCATTCGTCGTTACCTGATCAACTCCGTTCTGCCCAATTGGAAGCTTTGAAGGAGGAAAACCTTAAAGCTGAAACTATGCACGGTGCCGACAAGCACCTAGAGCGAAGGCCTGATGGCCTGCACTACTTCGCAGAACGCATATGGGTTCCTTTATTCGGGGGACTACGGGAGCTTGTTCTTGATGAGGCTCATAAGTCCCGGTATTCTATTCATCCTGGTTCGGATAAGATGTACCAAGACCTGAAAGTGCTTTACTGGTGGCCAAACATGAGGTCGGACATAGCCTCATACGTGAGCAAATGCTTGACCTGTGCTAAGGTCAAGGTGGAATACCAGAAACCGTCGGGTCTCCTGCAACAACCTGAAATTCCGGAATGGAAATGGGAACGGATTACTATGGATTTTGTCACACAACTTCCTAAGTCACCAAGCGGGAACGACAAGATATGGGTGATTGTCGATCGGTTAACGAAATCAGCCCATTTTCTTGCTATTAAGGAGACCGACACTATGGATCGTTTGGCTCGTCTTTACTTGAAAGAAGTTGTTTCTAAGCACGGGGTACCTGTTTCTATTATCTCGGATCGTGACTCCCATTTTACTTCTCATTTCTGGAAGTCTTTGCACAAGGCCTTGGGTACCCAACTAGACATGAGAACGGCTTACCATCCACAGACTGACGGACAGAGTGAGCGTACGATTCAAACTTTAGAAGACATGCTGCGGGCATGTGTGATCGATTTTGGCAAGGGTTGGGAAGCTCATCTGCCGTTGGTAGAATTCTCGTACAACAACAGTTATCACACGAGCATCAAGGCTGCTCCGTTCGAGGCACTGTACGGACGGAAATGCCGCTCTCCTCTTTGTTGGGCTGAGGTGGGTGAGAGTCAACTCACTGGGCCCGAACTAGTGTACGAAACTTCGGAAAAGATCGTACAGATTCGAAATCGGTTGGCGGCGGCACGGGACCGGCAAAAGAGTTATGCTGATCAGCGTCGCAAACCACTGGAGTTCCAAGTCTATGACAAGGTACTTCTAAAAGTCTCACCGTGGAAGGGCGTCATACGCTTTGGGAAGCGTGGCAAACTCAATCCACGATATGTCGGCCCATTTACGATCCTGGAACGGATTGGGCCGGTGGCATATCGACTTGATCTACCGACGGAGCTCGGTAACGTACATAACGTCTTTCACGTGTCAAACTTGAAGAAGTGCCTGGCTGACGAGTCTCTCATCGTTCCACTAGAAGAGATCAAGGTTGATGATCGTCTTCGGATTGTGGAAGAACCTGTGGAGATCCTTGATTACAAGATTCGTAGCCTACGTCACAGCAAGATTCGTATCGTTAAGGTTCGGTGGAACTCGAACCGGGGACCGGAATATACGTGGGAACGGGAGGATCAGATGAAGTCTAAGTATCCTCACCTCTTTCCTAAGGAAGCGTTCGAGTCAAGGCATGTCTCTTCGGCAGCTGAATGAATCTCGGGTCGAGATTCCTTTTAACGTGGGGATGATGTGACACCTCGGGTAAATCTCTCTCTTGATTTCTACTCTCTATTGATTCCTATCTGTTTGTTTATTCCCTTCGTTGTTTCTTTTGTTACTTACGCAATTTTCGGGAGAAAATTCTTTTAACGTGGGGATGATGTGACACCTGGCAAATTCGGGTTAACAACGTTGTCTAGATGAAAGTCTACCTTAGCGAGTCACGCGTATATTGTACTTAACTGGGTTAGTTAAGTCGGATATGGTTCGGGAACTATTGGTTAGTCTAGAAGATCATTGGATGTTGGTCTAGAGGTTCGGTAGATGTCAGTCCTTAACCAAGTGTACAAACGGTGACGATTTGTAGGATCGTCAGGGCATACGGAACGTACGAGTCTCGAGTCCCGGGAATTGGTGAACGAGTGTAAATATGTGTATTTACTTGTGTTATGTGTTTACAATCATTATGTGACTTGTCGGTACATGAATATGCATTAACGTATGTTAAAACGGGGTTTAACGCGCAAAACACACCAACATAGGGGCTATAGGCGATTAGGCTTGGGGAATAGCCTAATCGCATGACTTTGGGGTGAGTAGGAGGATTCCTATAGGCGAATAGGGCTAATCGCATGAACAGTCATGCGATTAGGCACCCTACTCGCGTATAAACCTGCACAATCGCATGGAACGGGCTGGACGACTAGAAACGCCTATAAATACAACACTTAACCTCCTAAACTCAATTAGACAAACCCTAGTCGTCCCATAACCGCCCCAAACACTTAAACAACCTCTGGAAGGCGATTTTGATCAAAAACACAAGGTTTCAAGGTCTAACCATCAATCTTTTACAATTCCAAGGTTTGATTCTCATCCATAATACTTTGTAAATGTTTTTAATAAATCCCTAATGGTCCAGACCTGTTCATAAACGAAAAAGCTTTCTGAAAATCGTCAATAAGAGTTATTAATCGGATTATAATTAATAAACATGTGTTATGGGTATGTATGATTAGAAAGATAGGATTTTTATGAATCTTGATGATGTGTTGATGTGTTATCATGCTAGGTCAGAAGTAATATTGTTATTATAATGATAGGAATCTCAGTAATTGATAATAGGGTTATGATTACGTGCGTTAATTGAATGTTGCATGCTATGTGTATGTGTTTGGATTGCTTTGGTTGCATGCAGGACTGATTTTACGAGGATGAACGAAGGGTTTTGGGTTAAACATGTTTAGGATAGTGTTTGGGATGATATTGGGTAGTTACACACGCTCTGGATCTGATTTGGAGCGTTAAACGCGCGAAAAACCGGAACAGCAAGGTTACAGGCGAGTAGCCTTGCTAATCGCCTGTGTTAGGGGCGAGTAGCCCCCACTCGCATGATAACAGGGGCGAGTAGCCCCACTCGCGTGGTATTAAGGGCGATTAGCCCACTCGCAGGACATAAAGGGCGAGTAGCCCAAATCGCATGGAAGCAAAGGCGAGTAGCCCTACTCGCTTAATATTAAGGGCGATTAGCCCAACTCGTGTGACATCACATGCGATTAGCCTCCCTAATCGCGTGTACTGCTGCTGTAAGTGTATATTAGCATACCGAGACCTGATTTGACATGTAGTAACATGCTAGGAACCCCGTAACATGTCTAATAACTTGGTAACATATATTTGGATGTATTTCGGTGATACGTGAACTATGTGCTATAATTTGTTATACGTTAACGTATGTTAAGTATAGATGCGTTATTGTATGTTTTGGAGCGTAAACATAACACGGGGAGTCTCGGGTCACCAATGGGATGTCGAGTCTTGTACTTTGGGTCAGTTAAACAGTCACGGTATTTTTAAACGAACTTGGTTATGGTCTGGACATCTAGGGACTAATTAACCTGCGGGTTATTAGTCTAAGTACTTGTAACTGTCGTATGTTAGGTCGCCACTGTACGGGACTAACATAGCAGCTGAGTTTACTCGGGATTAGGAGTAAAGCAACTTAAGGTGAGTTTACGGCCCCTCTTTTAAACTGGTTTTATACTCTCGGGGGAGAAAACATGTGTTAAAACGATTGTTTGGTAAATTCTGTCATACTATGGGTTCTAACGTATACTACACGATCTTTGGAAGTCCCGGGGGGAACCATGAATGTGCGGGTTTGCACAACGGGGAAATGTGAATAGCGCTATTGGGAGTGACCAACCCCGCTCGTCGGCTTGGAGGGCCGGGCGAGTGCATATTGTCTCAAACAGGAACAACAGGAACATTTGGAACTATTCGGGCACAAAACTGGTATTCGAGTTAGTAATGGTTTTCCAATCGTGGTAGTAACAAAACGTACGCCTAGCTAGCGTATACTGGTTTTCTATTTGTTATAGTATGGACAGGTGAACTTGGTACTTGAACTGCAAACCTGTAAACTCACCAGCATTTTTGTGCTGACGTAAACTTTTACATGTTTTCTCAGGTCGCTAAGGTAGCACGACTGGACTAGGGCGCACGCGTCTGCACGGCGTCTAGATAGAGTTGCATGATTTCATAAACATTGAACTATGGTTATTTATGTTGAACTTTATTTTGAATAAGCTTCCGCTGTAAACGGGATTTTAAAACTATGTTTTGGTGTTGCATTAATTACATTTAGACTTGTTTATTGTGATCGTTGGTTTGGATCCTGGTTTGTCATGCGCCTCGCGGTAAAACTCCGCAAGTGGATTTTGAGGGTGTGACATAAACGATGCTGGTAATCGTCTTAGACTGCTTTCTGCACTTTAATAAGTATACCAAAACAAATATACTAACGGTGTGTTGCATTTTGACAAAGCTGATATGATCTTCTTGCACATGATTTCTCACCAAGAAGATGCATTGTAATTAGTTTGAATTTTTATTTTAATTTGTTTATCTGTTATAAAAAATTGACCATTCTTGAAGTTTTGGCTGATTCTCGAAGGAAATTCAGGTTTTGAGAATTTAAAGTGGAAATACACTAATGTACTTGGTGTTCATGTGTTTACTGGACCCTCTGTTATATCAATTATTTGCTTACAAAATTCTGAGAATTTGCAGAATGCATACAAATCAAGAAACAGGGGTTGATGAAGAATGAAAGAGTTCCAGTTGCTAACAAACATGAATCACCACACTGAGAAGATGTACATGAGTCAGAAGAACCTGAAGTGAATCATCTTTTGACAATGAAAGCACAAGTGAAGAAGTACCTGAAAAGTTGTTTGAAAGACAAAATTGACAAAGAAAAGAGCTTCTGAGAATCCTCCTCTCACGTTCTCTTTTAGCAATATGTTCAAGCATAAGCTGATGATGATTAAAGTTGTGAAGCTACCCCCAAGAGAACAAGAAAGAACCTAAGATTGGAAGATCAAGATCTGAAGATTCTTCCTACTAAGCCATGATAAAGACATCATAAACCTAGGGGGATATTGTTGGGCTAGATTTAAAGGTTTACGTTTGCCTTTATTAAGCCTGTTTGTGTTAATTGGGCTTAGTTTAGTTAATGGGCTTGGGTTAGGCCATGTGGGCCAAGGCTTTAGTGAACCCTATATATTGTTATGTTCTAGTTCATTTTAGGGTTAGACATTCATTAGACTTTCATAATCCTCACATTTGTAACTCTAGAGCCAACACCTTGTACCAAACAATCCTAGAGATTGTGTGCAAGGTGAAGTAGCAATACAAGTGTTTTTATCGTTTTAATCTTTTGTTCTTCACATTCAATCTTGTTTTTCGCACTCGATTGTTTGTTTGATACCCGGTAGAGAAGATTCTTGGACTAACACCTTTGCTTTTGATTTCTCCTGTTCACCAATCTGTTTCTCCAGATTTTTTTGTTCAGCCATTTAAAATCTGCAAAACAAAAACATGAAATTTATCAGAATTGGACAAAATTTGAATTTTGGTCACAAATCCTTCCTTCGACCCAAACGTGGGTTCGAATGAGGAATTTTAGTGGTTCGAATGTGGATATTTGGTTCGAATGTGAAAAACTATATGATAAAAAGTACATTCGACCTAAAACTTCCACCTTCGACTGTTTTAGACTACATTCGACCTGTTTCAGATGGTCGAATGAATCTGTTTTTGATTAAAATTACCAAAATAAATTCTGACCATGATTAACATCAAATTTTTGTTTGTTTGTATCCTAATATGGCCGATAAACTTTTATCAATAATCAATTTCATCAAACAATCTGTTTTCGATAGTTTTTCACTAAAATCTAGGGTTTATAGGTTTTTAATCATCAAATATGTTCATTAATATGTTATTATCCTAGATTTTGTAATATTCTCCCCCTAAAACTAACGAAAACTGTTAAACAAATATCAATTGATCCAAAACAACACATTATGATGTCCAATTTTGTGTCAAGGGTTCCAGGAACAATTCTAATTATTCTGACTTTGATATCCAGCCAATACCTGTGATTCTTATGTAGAAATGATCAGTGTAATGTCAGAAACACAATGATAAGGTCTGATTTTCAAAATCAAAAATATATCCCAATTTCAGAATTTTGAAATTTTTTTCTGTGGGGGTTCAAATGAGGGATGAGATATATATATATAGGCTTCCACATTTGACCCTTGTTGGGGTTCGAATGAGAAGCTTCAGGCCACCTTCGACCCTAGTTAAAGGCTCGAATGAAGACTGAAGGGTTCGAATGAACAAAGTTCAGATAAACACTCTCATTCGACTACAGTTATAGGTTCGAATGTAGACTCAAATGCACCTTCGACCATCGAAGGGGCGAATGAGCATTTGGATTTCTGAAAATTTTACCAAACCTCAAAATCGAATCCCGTTTAAACATTTTCAAACATTTTGACCTTCTAACATTCATCATTTTTTATTTAAATGTCACAAAACTCAAATGGTCTGTCAAACATCAGAAAATCATCATCAATCACCATCGGTTATCAAAAATAAAGTAGAAATGTAAAATCTTTTGGATTTTCTGAAATATTTGTTAAAAGACACCAAAAATCTTTTTGAATTTTTGTATATTTTGCAATAAATGTAAAATGCAGAAATGTAAACAGAAAGCAGTAAACATTTGTGATTTCCGGTAAGAGGATCATATCAGTTTTTGAGAAATTTGATCACACCGTTGATCTTTAGCATTTATTATCATTAAAGACAATGTTTGATCCTGCAATTGCTGATATTGTGATCCACATAAGCTCACATGCAGACTGTTGTGCGGTGCTTTAGACTGATACGGGTATGTATATTATAAACTTATTCATCTGTGGTTCCCACACACACGACATACTCCCATATCAAGGAATTTTGCACAAATACTCATTGTAACGCGTGATTATGCTTTCGTTATCTGTAATTACAAGGTATGAGGCACAGAGGTGTACAGCTCAGCAACTTAATGCTACAAAGTAACATGTTCACTCTACCAGGTTGAGGTCTTATATCAATCATGATTCGCATCAATGATTAGATACGATGCATTAGATAATCTTTGATTATCATACATTTAAAGTTCCTCAATTCGGTAACTTTAGGTTTTGGCATTAAAGGTCTTTTATAAAGATACCCTGTCTGATCTAGGTCTGTAAAACCTTACGACAAAAGATCAAATAGGCTATCCCTAGATAACTAATAACATAACGACCCGAAACCTCCGAATTTTGTACAAACCCTATCAAACGAAATTACGGTACCAAGACCATATGCCCATGAGGTGTTCATCCACATAACAAACAGTTTGTTATGTATGTATCAGGCACGCAGTAATAGGCCTAGGAAGCCTACCGGCACATCACATAGACTCAACACACTCTTTATATAGCATTTCAATTCTTTAGCATGTGTCAGATCCCCACTGATATACTATCATTTCCTCTTCTACTCATGGAAAATCATTTTAGGCTTTTCTTATTTTTATGGCTTTTTGTCTTTTTCAATGTTTTTGGTTTTTCTGAAAAACTAAAGACTCCCCCTAAAATGTAAAAACATATTTTTGGATTTTTGATTTTTTCTGAAAAACAATAAAAACTAAAATAAAGTGATAAACCGAGTTGATGATTAATCTTGTTTCTCTTTTATAGCATTAGCTTTTAGCAAAAATTCAAATCTTGATCTGTCAAAAGCTTTTGTAAAAAGATCAGCCCTCTGATAATCAGTGTGGAATTTGACCATGTCAATCAACCCTTTAGCATAACAATCACGGATAAAGTGATACTTGATCCGGATATGCTTAGCCTTAGAGTGATTGTTCATGTCTTTACTTGATCCGTAATCATGCATCTGCTGTTGAATCCAAAGAACCTGTGAACAGCAACTAGATGTTGCCACATATTCTGCTTCTTACATTGCCAGGTCACGAGCCTGCTCTCAAAGAATTGACATCCAGCCGTTGTGGATTTACTGTCTTTGTCACAACCACCATAATCTGCATCACTAAAAGCAAGAAAGTCAAAATTATCATCATTAGGGTACCAAAGTCCTCTCGATGGACAACCCTTCAAATATCTCAGGATTCGTTTGACAGCTGTTAGATGACTCTGTTTCGGCTTCGTTTGGAATCGCGCACAGAGACATGTTGCTAACATAATGTCTGGACGAGATGCAGTCAGGTACATCAACTATCTGACTATGGCTCAATAAGTGAATGGATCAATGAGCTCCCCCTTAGCGTCAACTCGAATCCCGTGATTAGTTTGTATTGGGGTATCCATAGGCTTGGAATCTTCAATCTGGAACCGGCTCAAGACTTCAGATACATATTTCATCTGGTGAATGAAAATGCCCGTTGGCAATTGATCCACCTGCAAGCCTAAGAAAAACTGCATTTCCCCCATTGCGCTCATCTCAAACTTTTCCTGCATTACTCTTTCAAATTCTCTTCACAAAAGTTCGTTAGCATAACCAAAAATAATATCGTCAACATATATTTGAACGAGAAGCAAGTCACCCTTTGTTCTTTTCGTGAACAGGGTACAGTCTACCAAACCTCGTTTGAATCCCTTTGAAAGTAGGTACGTGCTCAGCTCCTCATACCATTGCCGTGGAGCTTGGTGCAACCCATAAAGTGCTTTGTTGAGTACATAAACCTTATCCCGATGGATAGGATCTTCAAAGCCTGGTGGTTGACCAACGTAACCCTCTTCTTTGACCACACCGTACAAAAACGCGCTCTTCACATCCATTTGATACACCTTAAATTTCTTGTTGGAAGCAAACTCTAGAAACATTCGAATAGCTTCTATACGTGCCACAGGTGCATAAACTTCATTGTAGTCTATTCTTTCAGTTTGACTAAATCCCTGAACGACCAATCGAGCTTTGTTTCGTACGATTACCCCTTGATCATCTTTCTTACACTTAAAAAACCATTTAGTACCAATCTTCTTTCTCCCTGGAGGTAAATCTGTAAGTGTCCAAACTCCCAGCTTCTGAAACTGTAACAATTCCTCTTGCATAGCTTCAACCCAGGCATCATCTAGTAAAGCATCTTTGTATGTCCGCGGCTCAACCTGCAAAACATAACAAGCAAAGGACCAGTCATTTTGACAACTAGACTTTTGAATTTTAGCATAAAGGGCTAGGGCTCCGATATTATCATGTGAAGTTGCTCGACGAAGTTGTCCTCTCGTCATAACACTGCTTCTGGGGTTACCAATAACTTGCTCAAGTGGATGAATCTGATGAATCCGAGATTCCGGATGATCAGGAACTTGAACTCCAGTTTGAGTAGTTAGATTCCTTGCTGTATCCAGATCATTACCATATTTGATGATGAAGCAACATCTGGATTCGGGTTCACTGGTGGTTGCTCCATAGCATGATCTAGAATGGTTTCACTGAAAATACATCTTCTACTTCCGATTCAGATGAGTCAAGTGTAGTAGAAGCTTCTTGAAAAACCTCTTCTTCATTTGCAGGAACGTTGATATCATTAGAAGCTGCTGGAGGATTTACGGTGATCGGACACACCAACGGTGAAGTCACTGCGTTTTCACACTCGTAAAAAAGTCATAGAACAGCCTCTTCAACCAAGTTATCTAGATTGAATGATTCAAAGAAATCTTTATAATCAAACATCCAATCAGGACAACTTCCTTGTACGTTCTGAGTGTATCGTTGTACTTCAATGTTAGCCCACTCCTCTACCTAAAGAGTTCTTTTGTTGAATACCCGTTTGAGCGGGGTTGCATATCCAACAAAGTATCCCTCTTTAGTTTTCGGTGCAAACTTCTCAGCTGGATTCAACATCGTACAAGGTGCCCCAAACGGTTCTAGATACTCCAAATTCGGCTTTCGTCTATTCAACATTTCATAAGAAGTTTTGCCAAACTTCTTCGCTGTTAATACACAATTCAAGGTGTAATAAGCTGCGTAAATAGCTTCATTCCAGAACATTACTGGAAGATTCGAATCCGCAAGCATTGTCCGTGTCGTTTCTATTAGAGACCTGTTTTTCCTTTCTACAACACCGTTCTGTTGTGGAGTGTACGGAGCACTATATTTATGATGAATTCCTTTGTCTTCACAGAGTGCATCCATCTGAGAATTTTTAAACTCCGTCCCGTTGTCACTACGAATTCTTTTAATCTTCAATCCGTAAACATTCTCCAATCAGGCGAACAGAACCTTCAAATTATTGAATGTGCCGCTTTTGTGTTGCAACCACATCACCCACGAGAATCTCGAGTAATCATCAGTAACCACAAGACAGTAAAGGTCGCCAGAATGACTCTTACGCTTGACAGGTCCAAAAAGATCCATATGCAAACGCTCAAGTGGCATATCCACAGAGTTCACTTTCTTCGGTTTGTGGGACTGTTTGTGTTGTTTCCCCTTTTTTGCAATTCGCGCATTTGTCATTGAGATGAAAATGCTTCACATTAACCCCTTCTACAAGCCCGTTCTTCACAAATGTAAGACCCTAACCCGTAATCATGCGATCAACGCCCAAACCATGCGGGTTTGGACCTTACTTAAACCACTCCCGATTAAAACTTTGAAATTTATAATAAGTCAACCCATTAAGATCAAATACATGTTTGATTCACACAAATTTTTACATTTTAATAGTTAAAACATACTCTAAGATGTTGCGTTTTAACGGGAGTTCCTTAGATTCTAATGTGGAAGCTTGATGAGTGATCGGGTGTGTTCGGCTCTTATCGCGACTTGATCCTTGCTCCGGGACTTCCTTCAGTTGTTTACCTAGCACCATTACACAAAGAATGTTTAGTGGGTTGTCAATGATACATTTAAACTAGTACGGTAGTCACTACACGTTAAAACGGAACGAACCAGGCCAAACGGCCCTTTATCAGGAGAACAAACTGCTGCAACTTTTGCGCAGCAGCTGTTCGGGTCTCTTTTACCCCCTTCTAAAACCCAAAATCCGACTTCAACTTTCAAATAAGAATTGTTCTACGCTCCGAGAGCTATCCAGGCATATAAAGAACACCTCCTAACGATTTTTCTACAATTTTATATGCAATTTTAAAGATCGTGCCGTCATGTTGTTCTCTGTGAGCGGCCGCTCACAGCTTCTGATGTAAATTTGGTGATTTTTAAGAATGGGAATCATGTCGCAACCGCATTTGATGATTCCCGAAGCCTAAGTATTGACTTTCCGACTAAATAAACCTTTGTTTGACTGAAATTATAGTTCGGTTCATGATGCTATGACCCGGTTCAAAGTTTTAAGTGTTTATTTTGATTTTTACCCATATCGACCCGTTAAGGCCTTGAATCAAACAAGGCACTTTTTGACCACACAAAATGCCAACCGATTAAGTTGTCAAGTCGTTAGACACTTGATCAACAAAAGCGTTTATCCGATTTGTTTCATTATGATTTAGTTTCTTAGATTCAACCTTTAGAAATCTATTAAATTCCCAAAATGCCCTTCATGGTCAAATATTTCAATTTAGCCATTCGTGGCGAAACCTCTTGTTCCAATTCCAATGTTTTTGACTCATTGACTTGTATAAAAGCCTCTACGTCCTTCCGGACTTAGATTTTCATCCTTTCTCAAGTTTTCACTTGTTTAGTAGATTCTAAGTGCATTAGCGCGCATTAGACATAGTTATGGAAATAACTTACTTGATTTGCACCCACACTTCATGTGGGTAGTTTTAGTACCCATGTTGCTTCGCCCGAAGGTGTTTAATTAGCTACGGACTTACCAGGTGGTGTTGACCCATTCTCATACCTTGTGCGTATCCTCCATGATTCTTAGCATCAGGCGTGCATGCGCAAGTGCATTTACCTGCGTGCTTTCTAAATATACACATTAATTCCTAGGAACTCAAATGGTAATACCTTGCCATTTGATCCGTTTAACCTCATGAATCTTAATGCTTGAAATACAAGAATCAAGTATTGGACTCACATGGTGAGGATATCACCATTTGACCCGTTTAGACTCGTAGTTCATAATACTAAGTTATCCAAGTTTTTATATATGGTTCAAGTGTCACAAACTTGACTCATTTAACAACATGCTTAACAACTTCATTCAAATGATTTAAGTGACCCATCTTGGATTAAAACATCATTTCTTACATATCATTATTAATTGACCCGTTTGATGAATTTCACCATTCGATCACCACTCATGGTTTCAATTAATCTCATAAGCCTTGATTTATTGTGAATCCACATAAATTGACCCACTTAATGAATTTCACCCCTTATGGTTTGTCTTTAGTACATACTCAATACCAATATATATAACACTTAATCCATGTCATAGTCTAGTAGTGTAAGTAGAACTTACCTCATATCCATTCTTGCTTCCATGCGCATTGAGCTTGCATCCGTTTGACCCGTTTGCATCCCTAGTTCTTGTACCTAACTTAGGGACATGTAAAACCTTGTTTTGTTAGAATACATTATATGGATTTCTTTCATTATCCATGGCATTCATGTATTCATTTTACCTCCAGCTCAACCTCACATTTCAAGTATTCATGTTCATACATGTTTACACATTTATTTCCTCATTCAAGCATTTTATCAAACACTTGGTGTGTACTCACCAATTCAATTGATTTTCATGAGTTTTAAGTTAGCCAAAGCATACCCATTTAGCTAAACATCACCATATCATGTTATCTAGACTTCTTAGTCTAATTTCTCATTATAATAACTCCTAAGAGTTATCACAACTACTAACCTTATGTAGTATCCACCTAGAGGTATAAACCCAAAATTTCACATATTACATATTCATATGAACATAGCAAGAACACATGTAAAGTGCTATTTATACTCAAATTAAACATGTTTGGGGCTCCCTAAGGTTAGGGAAACCTCCATCAACATACACATTCACGTTTTTTATAAAACCCTAATTTTTTACCATGATCAAAAACGGATTTAACATCAAATTGTACCAAATAAATGATACCTTTTTGTTTAATAAGCTTGGATAATCCAGATTTTAGCTCATGCATCGAAACCCCTTTGATTTGGCTTGGATTTGAGCTTGAATTTGAGTGTTTAGGGTTTTGGTTGTTGGAGGAGATGATCTCCTTATCATCATACGACACACACACACACACACACACACACACTTTGTGTGTGTTTTTATTGTTTTATTATTAGTAATAAAACTCACTTTGTCATTTGGCAACAATGGTCCCTCAAGTTTTAGTCTCGGTTTGCTTTTAGATTATAACATTAACTAGATTAGTATCTTGTAGTGGGTTTTAGTCTCGTTTTTATCCGTTGACTAAAACATCCGCCGCTAAATTCGCTTTCGATACTTTATCAATTACGCCTAATGGCGTATTTAGGCGAAACAAGATTTCGGGGTGTTACAACCAAATGATTCATCTTTCTGAGGTGAATATGTCCAATCCTTATGTGCCACATTATCGATTCTTTTTCTGTAGCTTTGGATAGAAAACATGTAACTTGGCCCTGGGTTGTCATAGCCTTGCTCATATCAAGAATGTACAGATTGTTCACTCTTGGTGCTTTAAACATGATCCATTCTTTTGGTATGATGAAACCGGGTTTCAGAATATAACAAGATTTATCATCAAAGTGTAAAGAAAACTGTTTGTCACAAATTTGACTGACACTCAACAGATTATAATCAATTTGCTTCACATAAGATATTCTCTCAAAACTTACGATCCCGTTGCTAACACTCCCTTCCATCGTGATATAACCGCCTTTATTACCCCCAAATGCCACATACCCGCTATTCACGTTCTTGATGTCAAATAATAGCATTAAGTCTCCGGTCATGTGCCCAGAAGCTCCACTGTCGACAATCCAAAGACTGCTAAAAGGGCCAGCTGGAGCTCCCTGCACCAAACAAAGAAATTATTAGATCTTTTGGGGGACCCAAGCCTGTTTGGTCTTGGGACTTTGAGTGTTAAACTTCAAAGATTCATGGTAAAATGTTGCATTAGACCTTATAAATGTTGCATTAGGCCTAATGTAACCTTTTATCAAGGGCTGCATTAGGCGAAGTTGCATTAGACATAATGCAACCTTTTTGTAAGCTAATGCAACTTTTATTGAAAAGGTTACACTTACTATTCAAATGCAACCTTTTTACAAGTTAATGCAACTTTTTTAAAACTCAAATGCAACCTTTGTTATATTCAAATGCAACCATTTATATATTAATTCATAGTGAAACGCAACCTTTTTTTTACATCAAATGCAACACTTCTTTAAGATTTTAATTACAAAAAATGCAACCTTTTTTAAACCAAATGCAACTCTATATCATTATTGTTTCAAGTTCTCAAATTTTATAAATATGCAATAATATCTCAAATACACTAACACATAATAACTTAAATATAATAATAACCTTATATCATAATTGAACATTTATACAAACTCAAAATAACAATGTAGTCAATACAAAGTTGTCAACTATAATAATAAAAGTAACAAAAACCTCCTACTCACAGGGGCGGATCTAGGCTTTTACGGACGGGTTCCCGGGAACCCACTCGGTTTGTAATTTTTAGTGTTAATGTAAATACAAACTTGGAAAGGAACCCATAAGAAAATAAGAAAAGGAACCCATTACTAAAGGTTTGTGGTGGTCTAGTGGTTGGAACCCTTCCTCACATACACAAAGTTTTGGGTTCAAAACCTGTTACACGCGTTTTTTTTTTTAATTTTTTTCTTTTTCCTTTTTTATTCAAACATAGGGTTTTACCCAAACCCAACTTCAAACAAAAACATATAGCAGTAGCCACCAATTCTCCTCCCCCAACCTTTGCTCTGCCTTCTGCCCTCCTCCACGATAGGCCACAGCCACCTCTCCTCCCGTCATCCGGCCGCCCCTACCCCCTCTCCTCCACGCCACCGCCGTACTCCACGGTGCTCCGCCCCTTGCTCCCATCCAGCCGTCCTCCAATCCAGGTAACTTGTTTTTTTTTTTCCTTTCGATTGATATTTGATACATAACTAATTGAAGGGACCAAACATAGGATCGCCTCTTTGTCTAGAGTTGCATCATGTTGATGGTGAGCTAGTTGGAGTTTGGTGGTAACTGGGTCAGTGGGTTTTGGGTTATAAATTAGAATCCATTTTATTAATATTTGATTGATTGAGTGTAATAAGAAGTTATATGGTATTAATGTATTTTAGTGAATCAATTATCCGTCACTGTTAGCATACCTAGAAATATATAAAGCCTTACCAATGTTTGATTGGGGATTAGATAATTCAAGTTGACTGTGATATGTTGCTTGTGAGAACATACATTCATGTGTGTGTTTAGTATGTGGATTAGTATAAGTTTTGCAGATTTTGTTCAAGATATATATATTTTTTTTGTGGTTGTTGAGTACCTTGAGTTCTTTAGTCTCCTAAACCAAACCATATTAGTATATCACTACTCATGTTCTTGTTAATTGTGATTTTATTTGATTCATTATAGTCATCACTACGCAGTTAGCAAAGGTATTTGATTGAGGTCTCGTGTTTGTGCGTTGTTCGTTTCAATGAATATTCTTGTTTTTATATTGATACAGCTATTGTTTCCTCTTTAGGATTGTAACATGCTAGATAACATTAGTAAATTTGGCTGCAATGTTTTTTGTATTGATTGCCTTTCTTTGGAATGTTGGGTACTAATGTAGTAATGTGTAATGTTTTGTTTATGTAACAGCAACAATGCCATGGGTTTATGGTCTAAAATAAAAGGCAAGGGTACAGAATACAGTGGTCGACAACCTGTTGGAGAGGTAATACTTCCTACTTTCTTTGGTGAACGCGAACTGTCGTTTATAGAGTAGATAACATATTAACACCAGTTATATGGTTCTATGTGATCTTTATAGAATTATCGTATTAGCTATAGTGTTGGTTATTATCATATTAGTTATTTTAGGGATGTTAAATTTTAGCCTGATGAAATCTAAACCGACCCGAAGCCCAACCTGAACCGAACCCATGTACCGACCCGAATTTTTTTATGTTGGTTCATATGCAATTAGAGCATCTAAAAAAGGAACCCAGTGAAAAAAATTCCTGGATCCGCCACTGCCTACTCATGTCTAGGACCCTGAAGTATACCATTAGGTAGTTCTTCAATAAACTTTGGCTCATTGTTAGCAAAATCTTTCTGCATAGCTTTCAGCTTACTTTTTTCCTTTGATGGTCCTCTTCAAATTATTTTCGCATTTCAAGCAACTTTGTTTTTTCAACTTCAAAGCTCGCTATGAATGAATAGCCCACGTGGAATCATATTGTTTCCTCACCACCATTTATATTTTAGTAACACATTGCTATAAAGTTAAAGGTAGCCATCATGCCCCTTATTCATTTATTAATTATTACTGCAACAGAAAATAAGAGGATATTAAAAAAATATAAACAGCCAATAACCAACAATACAAGTTGCTTGGCTTGTGGGAAAGAAACTGAAAACAATAGCAAGCAATTGACTTATAAAAGTCAACACATACGGATACTTGTTCAAAATTCTCAAAACGAAAAACTAGAAAAAAAAAACCTTACAATTTCATTTTAGTGTCAACATAGGTCAGTTTACAAGCAGCGTTGCTTACACCCAATGCAGATGAGTTACCCCATTCTTTTATGTCAATTTAACCTGTCTAAAACCTACAACATAGTTAACAACAAACTACAAAAGTATGTCTAGTATAATCATTTAGGTTACATACAATTTCATTTGACTAATACACCATTATGAGCCTCTATATATTTTATTTCCTTATGATAAACAAGTTTTCAAACCATACCTTATCTCAGGCATATCATTTATTTGCCTACCATTCATTCATAACCATATTATTTATACTGTGGCAACAAATATGGTCTTTTGCATTTGCTATTATTTGTTCCTTCATTTATGATATTAATCCCAAATTGACATTTTTGTATGAGACATCAAAAAGATGTATGATTTATAGCCCATAATTATTTACATTTGAGGTTTGTCATATAATAATAATAATTCATACTTCAAGACGTGATACGAATCATAGATTGTAGTATTTACTCCATTTGTATTGGACATCTAATTGATGTTTTATAATATCATAACCACGTGGCATGCAACTCTGAATGAAAGTAATTTCAAAACTTTAAAGTTCTAAAAATTCTAATCTGGATCGCAACTCTGAATGAAAGTTGCTTATATCGATATTGTGGAAGCTTATATTGTAGAGAAGATGTGATGGATACCCCCACCCTTATGGTGGGGTAGGTGGTTGGGAAGTGATGGAGAGACCCTTGACCCTTGTGGTTATGGGTTCGACTCTTGATCCCTCCAGGTTTTACCGGTTCACTACCGTCGTGACTTCGGGCGAGTTTGTGGGCCGGGTTTTCCCTGTAACAAGAGATGGGTGGGCCGAGGGCTCTGTCCGTACGGACTAGAGGCCGTCTGGGGCCCCTTTCAGCCATTGGGAGCCGCGTACAGAGTACCCGGCAATAGTTTAGTTGATCGTTCAAAAAAAAAAACTCATGTACTTTAGTTAAACTTTTTCGATTGTATTCATCCCTTTTATCAATTGTCGAGACTCTTGTTTACTTAGACCTCCAATAAAGCATCAATAATTTATTTTATCTAATATAGTAGATTTATAGAATCAACTCATCCTTTAACACATCCCTCCCTAAATTTGATGGTTAGGGTTTATATAAAAAAATAAAATTTGATTGTACTAGCATCATTTCTCTCTGTTCGAACCGTTTTTTGTATCTTCAATTATGCATAATTTCGCAAGTTCATCTTAGAATCCAAACATACACACAAACACAAACACTTGAAAATACTTGAAAAGTAACATTAATAATACTTACCAGTTACCATGGACACTAGACATCTAGAATCATTCCCTATCACAAGATAGGCATCTTGTGTAGTACTTTACATCCTAAATCTTCATTTTGAAGATTTCTTCTCTTCACCGAAGTTACTACACACATAAATGTCTAATGAAAAATCGAATACGTTTGTTTGTGATTCTAACCCTGAACATGACTGATGAGTAATGAAACATTCAAGGTAGAGCAAATGATGAAGTGATAAAAATCAAGGGTAGTAGCAGGATTGGAGTCGGTTCTAAACGGGAAGGAATTTTAGGAGTGAAATTGGAGTTGAGCGGGAAAATATTTGGGGAATTTTAAATTTTTCATGGATTGCTTTGGAATTTTGTTTGGGAAGGGTGAATGAGAGGGAATAAATTTAAAAAAAAAAAAAACAGTTACAAAATGATAAATATTTAGATAAAAATATAAAATTTAAATTAAGGTTAAAACTTATGTAAAATTTTATTGTTTTATAGAAAATGTCTAAAATTTTTAGTTACATAATGCGAATATGTTATTACACCAAAAATGAGTCATATTAGCTCTTATGAGTTATGATATATCTTAGTTGAGCAGGATAAGCCATAATACGTTGTATCTGGTTAGCACGATTATATTGTCCTATGGAAAGTATTAAGTTATGGGTTGCAATATGTATATCAAGTCAAAATAAGTTGTAATGGGGCACTAAGGTCGAGTAACGACCCATTGACGAACTATATAACTCACTAGCACACTGAATGTGCATTAAGACTCAATAACTGTAGACTAGTGGAATTATCCATCTAACATATAAGTTGAAATAAGTTATGATAGATCTTAAATATCTTAATGGCCCTTATTAGATAGCTCGGCATTGCTATGATAGATCTTAAATATCTTAATGGCCCTTATTAGAAGTCTTAACATTGTTATATTAGGTTGGAGCCTTACATTTTTGGCTTGTGAATAAGTTTATATGTCATGACGCGAATTCGTGTAGATTTGGATGCAACCATATAAATTTAATAGTTGCGTTTAACTAAATTTTAAAAATGTAACATTTTAAAATAAAAGTTGCATTTATATTTTCACAATATAACCTTTATAAGAAGAGTTGCAATTTTTAGTTGAATTTGCAACTATTAAATAAAAAGGTTGCAAATTCAATGTGTTTTTGCAACCTTTTATGACAATGGTTGCATTAGAGTCAAACGCAACTCATTTGAAAAAGGTTGTTTTTAAAAAGTTGCATTAAGCTTGTTTTCTAGTAGTGTTATCAACAATATTTGGTTTTGAATATGAGTTTTGACATTAGCAGTTGAGGTGGAAGCACTTGGAGAACCCACTAGTGACCAAGATTATTCAGAACGTTTAAGAATCCTAATATGAGATTTTTGTGTCTCAGCAGGTTTCTTTGTATCATTGGTAAAAAGAAACTTTCTTAGTTACATTTTCTGATTTAATAGAAACATGTCCAACTTGTAACTTAACAGCAGGTTTAGGTAAAACCTTTTGTTTGTCATTAATTGTGTTCACCATTGGTTTCTTAACATGTTTCTCCATAGCAATCCTGTTTCGATTGTCATAGACAAATTGACGATTTTCCCTCTTTGAAAATACCGACTTTGACTATAAAATGGTGGTCTTTGAGGGACAAAGTGTTTTTGTGGATATCTATGATTGTCAACAGGACTTCTATAAGGCTACTTTTGCTCAACTTCGTTCCTTTTGTGTCGCATATACGGGCAGTGAGCAAGTAAATGCCCCCTCTCCCCGCATTTGTAACACGCACGATATTCCTCAAAAACATTTTTGGCATTCGGCTTTGCATATGAATTATGAAGTGATTGGAAATTGATCATCAACACAAATACGTCTTAAACTCATTGGAGCTGGGTCCATTGAGTAAGCCGGCTCAAAAAATTCATTTGCCTTTTCTTTAGGCTTGATGAATTCAGTGACATGTACTTTTGGTTCCTTAGGAGTATCACAATAGAGTTTCTTTAGAAGTTCAGGAGGAAATTTATTGGTCCTTTTGTGTTTAGGAAACCAGATAGTACTTTCCTGCCAATTTTATCAATCTTTGAATAATTTACAAATTTTATTGGATACTCCTCGTCAGAGATTATCTTATTGGATCCTTCCATCCGATAGAAAACCTTGACGGGTTTGTCAACTGAATCATTTTTCACATTCTTGTGCACTGATTGATTCACTCTATGTGCATTTTCCTGAGGATGAGAAAACGGAGAAGGTGATACTAGTTCATTTGTAATGATGTGATTTTCCAAAGGAATATCACTACCTTCCTTAGATTTCTCATCTTCAGTGTCTGAATCATCAATCACTGCAACCACCCCCTCATCATTTAATCCGAGTATCGGTCTCACATCAGAATGTGGATCTCCAATACTTGAAGTATTAGATTCATTATCTGATGCGGAGTCCAATTTAACTGAACTCTCCGGTGTTACTGTGTTGAAATTATGGTTCTCAAACAACACTGGAGAAGGAACAAACTTGTAGTTTACACTACCGGATTGTGATGGTTCATCAATGATGTGGTCAACAACATAAGCTATATTTTTATAGCTTTCCAACTTTTTATTAACTTTTTCAGCAAAACACTTGATTGTGGCCATTTCCAATTTTGTGTTTTCAAGCTCATTAATGTAGTTGTTAATGGCAAGTTGTTTTAATGCAAGTGTTTTCTTTAATTCTGAAATGTCCTTTTTATACCCTTCAAGTGTTTTGTTGAATTCCTGTGCATCTTTACAATAAGATTGAATGTTGATTTTAGCACTCTCAAGGTTAACCCCAAGTTGCTTATTTTCCTCAGTCAATCTATCGCAAGTACCACAGTATTTATCACTATTCATGTCAATTGTAGAATCAGAACTTACCGCTTTGGGTGGATCTGTCATAGCCATCAGCGCGAAATGAGCCTCCTTCCCAGCAAAGAACTTCGAATAATCAATCTTTGTGAAGGCGTCATCCACAATGCACGATTTCCTCGTCATTAGAAAGTCTGCTTCGGCTAATAACTGATCAATCTCATCATCCAACGAATTAACACTTACTCCCGAATCAGCTTCACTTTCTGAATCAGAATAGACAGATTCAGGCCCATCAGGAACTTCAGTAACAGAATCAATGATAGTTCCAGACACCTTCTCATCAGTAATATCTTCAACTTGCCCAGCAACAAAAATCTGAGAGTCATCAACTATCTCCTCAATCACCACCTCAGACACCTTCTCAGATTCCAAAACTTCTTCAACTATCACCGGCTCCTCTATATCCATCTCCTTAGCAAAACATGCCACATTCCCACTAGTAATCTCCTCAACTGTCAATTGCATAGCAGTCCAATCATAACCCTCATCCTTCTGAATCACCAACGCCTGATTCTGGTTTGAGGTTTGAGGTTGGCTATTTGGTGTAGAAATAGGAATAATGGTTTTGGTTGGATTATTTGGAGTTTGAGTTTGAGTTTGGTTGGGTGTAGATGTTTGTCTAGTAGAAGTATTTTGTGAGGTGTTTTGTTGGTTTTGGAAATTGTTTTGTTGTGGATAGGTGTTGTTGTTTTGGCTTTGATAGGTAACCTGATTCTGTGACTGTCGGTTTTGGTAGTTGGAATTAAAAGGATTTATGTTACCTTGCTGCATCGGTTATGTACACTCTCTCTTGAAGTGACCTCGAGCACCACAGTTGAAACATGTAACCTTGGCTTTGTTGAAGCCATATGTGGTATTCGGTGAGGTAGCCATATCAGTTCTACCTGTTTTCTCAATAAACTCTGTAGCCCTTCTCATCACATTAGCAAACACCCATTGAATATCTATCAATTCCATCTCTTCTTTATCAATTTGGGCATAATATTCATTAGTCAGATTATTATTCCTGATCTGACTCGCCACAAGTCCGTTATAAGACGCAACCATTGCTGAAACCAAAGCAATGTGTTGTTGAGCTACTTCAACTGTAACATTATTCATGTTGGAAGTTTCCAACACGACCGGACTTTGTCTTGATGAAGCTTGTGTCATTGGTGGAACATATGATTGTTGTTGCGGTGTGTTTATGTTTGATGAATAACATGCGGTAGACACTTGAAGTTGTGGTGGAATATAGGAATTTGTGGTGTAGTTTGGTGGATAGATTGATGTTTGTGCAAGATAGTTAATTGGGTTTCTTGGTGGTTCAACAACACTAGAAACACAAGCTATATGTGGTGCAACATTTCCTACCATATTTTTACTAGACATAGAAGTGGATGAAGAAGCATGATACAATTCCAGATTTTGTGGGAATTGTGATCGTCTTGCTTTCCTCTTTTCCTCTAACTCCTTGTTTTCCAACTTCTGAATCAGTTCATTGATTGTCCAGTACTAATATTCATCTTTCTCTTTCAAAACTTCAATATGTTGATTCCAATATGGTGGTAGTGAATCAGCAAACTTATCAACCAACTCTGACATCGGAATCTTGATATCATAGTTTGACAATTCAGTTAACCGATGACAATATCTTGGAATCAGTTCCTTTAGAGTCTCATTCCCAACATAGCTAAAGTTTTTGAACTCTTTCTTTAGCTCTTCCACCTTCAATCTTCTTGTCTTATCATTCCCATCATGTCTGTTCTTCAACATATCCCATAACTACTTAGATGTAGTACACGACCCAAACTGATGTAGTAGATCGGTAGTCAAGGTTTGAGATAGTTGTGAGAAAGCCTTCTTATCGACTGCGAATTTTTTCTTCTCATCTTCAGATAAACCATCAAGTGGAATCGGTTTACCTGAATTCTCCAAACACGGAGCAGCATACCCTTTTTCAATCATCTGCCATGCTTCAGTTCCTTCCAAACCCATGCCCTCAAGATGTATCTTGAACTTCTTTTTCCATTTATTGTACTCTGCCATGTCCATCAGCTTCGGAGGACGAATTCCACTACCTGAAGACAAATAATTGATTAGTGTGGAAATAGCATTAGTAGTTTGAGAATGTACCGCTGCTGCTGCAACGCCCCAATAATCAGTCGTTGGTTGCTGTGGAGGTTGAGTAACAGATTGTGGTATCGAATTAATCATGGTAAGGTAGTTAATCAGTTGAGATGACTGAGTGTTCGTCTTCTAAGATGCTACAGCCCATGGATTCATCGGAATGTGTTGTTGCTGTGTTGTTATAGGCCTCGGTGTCATAGGAAATCCCCACATGTTGTCCATGATGTTCAAAATGTAAACACTTAGAAAAATTTCCCAAAATCAACTTAGTTCGACCTCTGATATGTATACGAGGGTTCAAATGTAAAAACTGCTAGGTTCGACCCCTAAAATCAGACTCGAATGTAGAACTGCAACACACAAGACTCTCCTTCGACCAAAATAAACTCTCATTCGACCTACTGGTAGGTCGAATGATCACTAATTGGTCGAATGAACAAACAACACACTGGAAAAGTTTTGGTTTGACCTAAAATACTCATATTCGACCTGAAATAACCTTGATTCGACCAAAAACTCACACGTTCGACCCTATTCTCTCTGGTTCGACCTGACCCATTTGAAAAACGGTTATTCTTCAAAAATCAGTTGATTTGATCCAAATTTTTCAAAAGTTTATAGATTTTGATGATCTTTATCAGGTTTTGTCACGGATTTGATGTAAATCAACTTTAATGAATGAAACTTTTAATTTTATCCGTCAAATCTAGTCCAAATCAATCAATTTCCATTAAAACTCAATGTTCATTCAAAACAGAAAAATTTTGGACAATTTTGGATCAAATTTTGTTCAAAACATATCAATTTGTAGTTGTATGATCTCGTTGGCTCTGATACCACTTTGTAGACGGACTGGTTTTGATAAAAACAATTATGTGATCATACAAGTCTAACAATCCAGGTGCGGAAACCCTAGAATGTTTACAAATTGATATGAATCGAATCAAACACAATCAATTAACTTTTCAATCTACATTTTCATTAATAACTTGTCAAACTTGATTACAAATTAGATTTACAATGATATAATTCAAGTTCAGAATGATCTAGACCCAGAAAGAAAACCTAGACTCAACACACAAACACAAATGGAAAAAGTTACAAAGTAAATAAAATTTTCAGCTTATATAGAAGTCCACATTTGACCTCTCGTCAAGGTCGAATGTGTACCCTCGACCTGCATCTAAGCTCGAATCAACCTTATGTCATCAGTCTTCTCCCTTCGACCTTTACAGTCTTCCTTCGACCCATACCAAAACTACCTTCGACCTTACGATATTTGCACAAAACACTTATATTGTTAATCCAAAGCAACTAGTCGCAAAATGTGCATCTACATACACCTATGAAACTTACACTTGCATATAGTCATAAAGATTTTTACATACAATTCATATACGTGTTATGCTTTGAATTCTTATGCTTTATACTTAAACATAGACGTAGTATACTTGTGATCATTGCATATTCATAAACGTAAACATATTCATATACCTTTTGGAGCCTAGTGGAAAGTACCTAAGCATGTGGGAAGGAAAGTACCAATGCTAGAGGGAAGTCCTAGGTCCCGCCTAGAGGAAAGTACATATGCATGTGGGAAGGAAAGTACATATGCGTGTGGGAAGTCCTAGGTTATTCTTAGTGTTTGTCATCAAAGAGGTTAGATTTTTTATTCGCATTGTGTGCTTACGTGTTTACCATGTTGCCTTGAATGAATCATGACACTTGCATTGTAAAACATTTTTATACCTATATTATACGTACACAAACTAAGTGTATTCACCAGCATTATTGTTGACGTTTTATATTTGTACATGGTTCAAGGAACGCTTAACGATTGTCACTTAGGCTTGGACATAGACTTAATAAGCAAGCTCTATGTATCATTTTTTTAAGATTGATGTAATGGGTTGACTTTGATGTTTGACTTTTAATCGTGAATTTAATAATATTTACACTTTAGTACCATGAGCTTTTGAACAATCGTCACTACGTGACACCTTGATGTTTCCGCCATCAGTTGGGGTGTTACAATGAGTGATCTAATAATTACTTTCTGGTCCACAGTTACACCCTTTCAACAAGACCAATCTTGTAATTAACTTATATTGGAGTTGTAGCAAGTGTACAATCAACCATCAAGAACCAGCTCATGAGTTCTGTAATATACTTCCTATGATGAATAAAGACTCCCAACTCTATTTGTTGAACTTGTAATCCAAGAAAGAACTACATTTCTCCCATCGAGCTCATCACAAATTGTCTTGCATAACCTGTTCAAATTCATTGCACAACATTACGTAAATTGAGCCAAAAATAATATCATCAACGTATACATGGACCAGCAAGAGATCTCTGTTGGGAATTGCGTGACCCATTCGAGCTCAAATCAACCCGAACCGTTTACCCGATTTATGATAAAATCCTATTTTATAAATAAATATTATTTTAACACAAATAATATTAATAACATTTATCAATAAATAAAGAGGAAGCATGTTATACCAAAAACAATTTATTCTGAATACGCAATCGCAATCTAGTGAGCCAAATACAAATCAAGAACAAATAATATAACACTACCATAGGGTGTATAGAAAAATACCTTGAAAAAACACCAAATAGATCGCACGATCGATCTACGAACATCACGCTAGTTAGCAAATCACCAAGACTTCGATTCTCCAAAAAACAGTAAGAACACTCGTGTAGATCTCTATCAACAAGAACACCAACACGAAATGAGGCAGCCAATAAACGAGGAACACGACCCGAGGACCACACGGTACGCATGTGAGACTCACAGACCCTATAGGAGGTGTCGCGTGAGTGGAGGCGGAAAGGGAGGTGGTGGCGCATGGCTATGGTGGCGCGCGGAAGTGGTGGAGGTGGTCGGCCAAGAGAGGGCCGATGGTGGTGATGTTGTTACGGTGGGATGGTGGCGGCGATTGGTCGTGGTGTGTTGTGGGGTTCGCTTTATCTACACAATATAATAAAAGAAAACACATGAGGGACATATGGCACTCCCTCATGAATTCTCTCATTTTCTTATTTAATTTAATACAATAAATTCAAATTTAATTATAAAAATTGATTTGCAAAAGCATATTATAAATTTATTAAAATGAATTTTATTAATTATATTAATAATCATAGTTGTAACTGAAATCATTAATAAAAGAAAACACATGATTCTTTTTACAATATTTGATCTTATACATGTACACTATATAATAAAAGAAAACACATGAGGGACACATGACACTCCCTCATGAATTCTCTCATTTTCTTATTTAATTTAATACAATAAATTCAAATTTAATTATAATAATTGATTTGCAAAAGCATATTATAAATTTATTAAAATGAATTTTATTAATTATATTAATAATCATAGTTGTAACTGAAATCATTAATAAAAGAAAACACATGATTCTTTTTACAATATTTGATCTGTTATTCTAAGTTTAAAATTAAGTTTGTTACAATATTTGACAAATGATTATTAAGTTTTTTTTTTTTTTTTGGTCATTGTTTTAGATGTTAAACTATGTTCAACAAATACATATTAATTTTAATACTTATAATTCAAAAGTCAAAAAAATAAATTAAGAATAACACAATGCAATTAGTCAAGCTTTTTTGTGAGACTTTCATGTTGTTCAAAACAAATAAATAACATAAATCAATACATTAATCGATTTCTATCTATAGTAATAAAAGACAGCACATGGAGTACATAGAACTCCATCACAAAGCCTCCCATTTTAATATTTTAAACAATACATTTATTTTAATTTTTTCTTTATTTAATAATTATTACTTATTCAGTTTTTTTTTGTTACAACTATAATTATTAGTATAATTATTGGAATTCAGTTTAATATATATATTTTATGTTTTTTGTAAATCAATTAATATAATTATATTATAATTCAAAATTAGAAATAAATTATTTGACATAATTTGAAAATGTTTAGGCACTAACAAAAGTAATCTTTATTAAAAAATATTTATTTTTTTAAGATAGCGTATTTATGTGTTATTAAATTTAAATTGTGTACTTTAAAAAAGTGTTTTTAATATGTGGTCTTTCACTCTAAGTTTAAAACTATATTTCTTACAATATTCTAAACAAACAAAATAAAACAAATCAATTCACATTAATTAAATATTTGATTTAATACAAAACTAAATATGTTTGGCTATTTTCGTATTATAATACTTTCATATATAAAATACATTTTATATATGAAAAATCATTATTTGAAATCTCCATTGACTTTGTTTTTTCAAGTTACTTCAATAGAGAAATGCAATATCTAAACAGTCTTTTCATTACTAATTCGTTCCAATCTTTATTTTCATGCTATTAATTCACACATTCTTTTTTATAATACAGTAAAATTGAACGAATAAATGTCATTATGTTTAAGGACCTTGATGTTAGAAAAAAAATGATTATACACTCAAGGTTAGAAATACTTTGGCTTTGGAATAAACTTGATGTCAAATTTCAAAATGAACAATACTCGATTGGGATGGTTTAACGGATGAGGAGATACTTTTAAATTAATTTCATTTTTTTATATCCTTGCCTAAACAGATTTACCTTTATTACTTTTTGATTTTTTTTTGTTTTGTTGTACCTGAAGTCTTATAAGCTAATAGCCACGGTATGGAAGATATATTTTGGAATGTTTGAAAAAAGTTTTATGTGAATAAAAATGTATTTTACAATAAATCATTTAGGGGCTGATGAATTTTTAATATTTTTTGGTTGTAAAGGCAACTTTTTTATTTTAAATAAAATATGTAATCTAAATTTTCTTAATTATATTTTAAATTTATATATATATATATATATATATATATAGTTTAAATTGTTCAACTCGTGTATCACACGGGTACATAACCTAGTTATTCATAATAATATTATGGTGGAGGCAAGATTAGTCTTTAGGGTCTAGGGATTAAGATGATTAAATAATAATCATCTTTGCACTTTGATCCCTAGTCCCTAACTTGCTCCCAAAGGAGTTATCAAATAACAATTAAAAGTTGTTACTCCACCATGTTTTATTAATTACTAATTCATTAATAAAACTTATTTTAATATTATGTAGTATTATTATCAAATAACTAGTGGGAATCCCACACGTTGTGGCGGGGCTAATTTTTCTTTTTTCTGTTTACAATTCTTTTAAACTAAATAAATTCATACTTATATGATTCGTTTCTAGACATATCTATCTTTTTTGTGTATATAGTGAGATACCCCGCACTATGTGGCGGGATTTGGTTGGTATCGCTTAAGTTCGTTTCGTTACGATATCATACTTAATATAGCAGTCGAAAGAGAAAACGAAAAAAATAGTTGTGATATACATAAAAAATATAGAATAGATAAAATATAGCATGTCTCATTAATATAAAAAAAAAACAATATCATAATATTGAACAAGGTAGAGAAACGACTCAAGGAACTTATGTAATAATAACTATTAAAGAAATAAATAATAACTACTACTATAATGTGAGAAATAGAAGATTAAAAGGAAAACAAAGAATCAGGGGCGTGAATGAAGAAATATAAAAGAATAAAGAAAGAAAGAGTAACTAAAAATCATAGTTCTTAAACCTAAGATCTTAAACTATACTACTTGTTTTTATGTTTAAAATTAATAGATACAATAATGAATGATCTTACATCTAAATGATTTTAGCCGACTCATATTTTTTTTCTTAGAAAATCAACGGTAAAACAATTGGTGATTGGCATGGACTGTTTCAATAAATATTTATATATATAAGACTCAATCATATCTATGGGTGGGGTTAAGAGTTGCATTGGTAATTCCAATGGAGTTTAGTTGGTACTTCCGTTGAAATTAAAGTTCAAGCCTTGTTAAAGATTTACCGAATGGCAAATTTGATGTAATTTAAGCCGCTAAAATATTCGCATTGTATCTATTGATTAATGGTACAAACACAAATCAAAATAAATAAGCAAAAAAGAAATTTATATATATATATATATATATATATCTTAGGTTATTTAGGATAGTTTTTTTTTCATTAAAAGCTATATTATCACATAAACAATATAATATTTATGTTGTTAAAAGATGGATTTGGAAGATATGAAGGAATTAAGATGGAATTATTGTTTGAAACCTTTGGATGGTACTTGGAAGATAATGAGGATGGAAGTTATATGTGATACCCCGCATTTTCAGGCTAACACTTTTACTGAACTCTAGTTAACTTACATATTCATACGTGGTTAAATACTTAACTAGGGTTAGTTAAGGAGGCTTAACATATGTTAGATGATATTAACATATGTTATAATTAGGAAAATCCTTGTTTTGACACACACGAGTCATGTATCCCGAACGTTGGTGATTTGTCTGGTATATATATAAATGTGTACAATTGAATTATGATGAACGTGAAGTTACATGTTTATGTGAATTACCGCTTCACTGAAAGTTAATATGTAAACCATGCAAATTACGTGCACCTTATGATTAATATGTTATGAGATGATAAAAACAATGGTTTTTATGCAAGTTAGGGTGGTTAATATTATCGGGTCCGGTATTGGGCTAAAACATGATTAACGGGTCCTGTTAGTGGACTAAAAGGGCCCTAATACCCATTTACTTGAGCAAAAATCCAAGCTTTCTAATAATTATGGAACAAAAAAAAATAAAGAACCCTAACCCTAAACCCTCTTGCGCCGTAAGGTACCCCCCCACCCCCTCTCTCTCAATTTTCAACAAACATCAATCTTATTCATCTCTTCAAGCTAGTTGGGTGTAATCTCTAGGCTTTGAGGACTCTTGCATTGAAAGGTATAATCTTTACATGTTTTATGATGATTAATAATGCTTGAAAAGTTTAAAAATCATAAAGCATGCATATATATATAAATCGCATAACATGTGTTAATAAGAGTTCTTGAATGTTCACTGTGATTTGATGATGATAGTTGTTGTTAGTAATCATAATTAGGGTTTTTGTATGATAATATATGTTTTTGATCATGCTAATACGGGTTATGCATGTGGTAGAGATATTTATGCATGATTAGGGTTTGTGAATAACTTGGGATGCAAGTTTCAGTTTCTGGCAGATTCGTTAGGGTGTTTTGTAGGGTCTGTATTGTGATGTTAAATTGATTTTTTTGCTGATTTCTTTGCATAGTTGTATTGTACATAATCTTAGCTTTTCATAATAGGCAAAACCATCAGATTTGAACATAGTTTGAGTGGTTTTTGCAATTTTATTTGATTAAAGGTCATATCAGATTTTCGGAGTTATAAATTGGGTCAACTTTAAACGGTCATAACTTGAGTTTTACAAAGAGTTAAGTTATGAAATTTGGACAGTAGGTCAAAATTGGAATAATTTGGCTTTTCCAAGTGGATTCACCTCATTTGGGTGAAATGGTGAATACACAAGTTTTGGGAATTTTTCTACTAAACTGACCTGTTGTGGAAATTTTCTGGACATAGTTGTGTTGTACGAATTTTAATAATTTTTGTGTTTGGTTTTGAGACAAAACAAAAATATTGGTTATCAAGTGAATCCTAATGAATATTCAATAAATATTTGGGAGTTTAATTCGTTCGTTAAGTATTTTAAATAATTTTTTTTCACAGCACACAATCTGCCCTTAAAGCGCAGATTGTGTAAGGGATGTTTATGTGACTATTTGGAGTCTTATATGGTATGTATTTGACATGAACTTGTATGGACACTTATATGAGATGTGCATGAGGTATAAAACTGATAATAATCAATATGATCACCAACGGATTGGTAGGATTTACTTGTGCATGTAGAATCATTAGGCGTCACTACACGGTTTGAACTTCTAAAAGTCTTGGACAAACGAGTTGTATGGTGTATTGGTTATGAACATATACTCACCTAGTAACATTTTTAATAGGGAGTCGGTAGCTCATTACTATTTGAGAAATTTGGATTATTCACTTGCAACCTAAGGTGAGTTTCACTACTCTTTTCTCAAAAGCATGCGTCTCGGGTTTGAAACAACTTACTTAACTTTTTCTAGTCCGGTTTGGGACTACTTTCACATCCCGGGTTTGGGGTGCTATGACTCCTTGTGTGGGTCGGGTTTTGAATCCTTGTGTGGGTTGGGTTTTGACTCCTTGTGTGGGTCGGGGTTTTTGCTAGTTCACAAACTTTGTCCTTGATGAACTAAACCAACACTATCACTGTAAGTCCTTCACATACCGAATGAGTTGCCGGGTTATGGCAAGCGGGTTATTAGTTGATAGCGCTATTAGGTCTGACAAACCTCACACCGGCTCGGGGGAGCGCGGGAGTGAACTATAACTTAACACATTATCATTGTTGATAGGCAATGATGCAGGACGAACTGCTCACATTTGTGACAACGCGTACATTAGCAGTTCGGTATATCGGTGTTAGATATCATGAATGGGTTAGCTACCCTTGGCATGCGATGAACTAGTGGTTACACGTTTTTGAAACCAACTTAATTACTTATGCTTTCACTTGGCTACATGGTTTTGGAAACTGCGCGTTTACTTACTCAGCTTCTTTACTTTGTGAACTCACCAACATTGTTTGTTGACCCACGATATACATGCTTTTGTAGGTAGTTAGCTTCCGGTGCCAAGATTAGAAAGCACTACACACTTCATTGCATTTAAGTCTTGGGCATACACCTAAATTACATATCATGCTTTTACGTTTTCTTTCATATAGTTTTAATTTGGGCGCGTTGTTTTGCGCATGGTTTTAAAAGGTTTAAATTTGGTTTATGCTTCCGCAGCTTAACTAATCTTGGTTTTTGAAAACGAACTAAATGGTTTGGGCATTTAGAGTTCGTTCATATGACTTATGGCTATGGGATCCTGGTATGTCATGCGCCTCACGGTATAAACTCCGCAGTAGAAATTTGAGGGTGTGACATTATAAGGTGAAGGGTGGTGAGGTTAAAATGGGAATCAAATATTTAGTTTGTGAATAAAGGGATAAGTTAAATTACCTAAATATCCATATAGGCATCTTAACTTTTCTTTAACAGACGGATATACCCTCATAAATAAAGCTTAACTACATTGTACATGTTGCATTAGAAGTTGTTTGTGTGGCAAAATTACCATGTGGTACATCCTTCGCACTTTATAATGTAGTATAGATAATAAGATTATTATTTAACACTTTGAATAATATTCAGCATAATATTAACCAATCTATAACTGTCATGTCTTGACAATTATCAATCACCATATATTAATATCGAATAACAATTATTCGATCAGGCAGTAATAATAATGATAATATCATTCAACGCTTTAAATGATTCAATTGATTAATCCGTTTAATCAATTCACTTCCAATATATTGTTTCTCTTAAACAATCCTCACTAATTATTCGTAATAATCTATTCGATAAATATTTCGCTAAACATTTATTTCAATCGAAGGTTATTTGTGATTAATAATATTTAACAATTAAACAACCAATGAGAGAGGGGTGGCACTATTCATCTCAAGTTTCCAATAATACATATATAATATCATTTCTATGTTCACAGTCCAAAGTGTAACTCTTTGGATCGTACTTTTATAGTCGCATTATTAATCGATATTTGGACACCATTTCCAACAATCTCCATCTTTCTCCTTGGTAAACAATGTGCAGTTATAATGAGTCCATAGTTGAACCCTTTAGCAATCGGGTACTTTGAGAGCCTTCGTACCCTGGACGCGAAGCTTGGTAAAGATCATACAAAGCTTTATTCAGCATGTATACTCTATCACGGTGCAAAGGATTTTTTAAACCCCGGTGGTTGCTCGACATACACTTCTTCCTGTACCTTCCATAAATAAAAGCACTCTTCACATCTATCTGGTAGAATTTAAACCATTTGTAATAAGTAAATGCTAGAAACATCTGGATTACTTCTAGTCGAGCCAATGGTGCATACACTTCATTATTATCAACGCCCTCGATTTCACAAAACCCTTACACAACAAGACGAGCTTTGTTTCTAACAACAACCCCGCAGCCATCTTCTTGCATGTACATACCCACTATGTTCCTATCTTCTTCTTTCCTAGAGGAAGATTTATTAGATCCCAAACTCCTAGCTTTCGGAACACCTGAAGACGTGTTGATCGTTACATGATCAAACATAAGTGACTCACAGTGGGTGAGGGTGATGATGGTGAGGATGATGATTCTGGTGATGACCATGAATAGAGAAAAGATAAAGTTGGTAGTGATGATGAAGGTGATGCCAGAACTAATGCTCATGAAACAAAGAGTGCTAACTCCAAGCTTAGAGAGAAATGTTCAAATGTCTGGAAATGTGTTGTGTTAGACTTATCTACCTTATGCCCATGCTTATGGTATCAAGTTTGAAAGTGGCGTTATGTACTTCAAGACAATTTATCACATCAAGTCTCTGCCGTATTGGCACATACGGGATCTGGCGAGGAAGTAGCCGATTGAAACTAACTCCTCACTAGATATGTCCCACAGGATTATCCGTAGAGAGAGTGCCCAGGGATGGTGATTCTGTGCTCCACAATATCCTATTTGCTACAAGTTAAAAGAGAAAGCTCCGAAGACTGACATGTTTATCTAGAAGCAAAAAATCAAGCCTCCCACTGTGATAACAAAAGGTCTTTGATTATTTACAGTATAGTGTTTTCAATAAACAAAATCATGTATTCATTCTTGTTTATTCTATTAAAATCCAATTGAAGTTTCGATAAATTCCATTTGAAATATTTATAACAATGAATTTACCCTCAACTACCTAGAAAAGCCTACGGTGTGGCGACAGTTGGGTAGCGTTGGATTTAAATGTTTCAATTTGAAGAGAAATGGTCAATGGTCAAAAAGCACAAATCATTAAATGGTCAAACCACCAAACCACAATACCCTCTTGGCTACATGTTGCCATGATAAGCAAATCTGCAATCTTAACTAGGAGGTGACAAAAGTATTACCTAACCACAAAGTAACCAAAAAAGGGTACCTGCAAGGTGCCCTCTCTACCTAACAGATTTCCGAGCACTACGTGATAAATTTTCGTGGTACAACAAATCTGAACGCGATATATTTTGGAAATTGATTGTCATTCTGTACACTTCATAAGTATATATTCATTTTTTTATATGAAAATTTCGTATCTTATGATCATAAATTAGTCAATTACCATCTACATCTATATCTATATATATATATATATATTTCAAAGCCTTATATCCTATATGGCACTCATAGAGGGCATTCTTTCCTTTGAGAGTGCCATGTAGGATCTCATCTCATGTGGCAATGAGTGTTTTTAGGAAAAAATAATAATTTAAAAAACAATTTTGGATTTTTCTCTCTCATGTTTTCTCCCATAATTTTAAACGTTAATATCTTGAGATTTTTTAAAGAAAAAAAATTACACCAAATTAACGGGCGTTTTATTATCTTTCCAACGAGTATCATAGTGCTATATAAAAAACGGAGAAAAAAAACGACTATTTTTTTGTGAGGTTTTGTTCATATAGGAAAAAAACACAAAGTGTTCAGGTTATTCATTAATCATGTATATGCAAGTCATTAATTATGTTCCAACCAATAAATTTGAATTCTATTTACAACGGGTGTTAACATTGAAGTTGTACATTGTTTTAGGTTAGGTTTTAATATTAGAGTTATACATTGTTTATAGTTAGGCGTTAACATTGGAGATACATTGTTAATTGTTTTAGGTTAGGTGCTACTCAAAGTTTTCCAGCATGTAACTGTAAAGCGCATCAGTCTATTTCGTATGTAAATTTGATATGTCATATTAGATTTCTCAACCCCGGGACGCTCTCAGATATAAATCTAGTATAATAATAACCAAAACTAACACATGAACGAAATATGTTTAAGCTACCCAACATATCACTAGAATATTGCATTGCTTATTACAGTTCCAAACGTAATATAAATACTTCAAATGCGGATCAAATACGGATCGAATGCATACATAAAATCAATGTTTTACTGTTTTATTAAACTTTATCCCTTCCTTTCTTCTTTGTTATTGAAGTTGCATATCCATAATAATATTTGAGACATTTCATACGATATATATCGTTTGAGATACCTCAAATACATTACATATGCATAATGCAACATATATCTGTGATATGTTTAATCATCTTCGACGGGCCGCATTTTCTCTTTGAGCGTTAAAATATACAGCAGCAACTGGTAACCCTAATCCGTGTTCTTGACAGAAGCTACGAGTGTTGAAACGGTCCTGGAAGTCGGTGGACTCACCGATTTTCTTGTTTTCTGCTTGAAGAGTAAGAACACGTATCGGTGAATCCCTATTACTGGTCTCGGTGTCTCATATCTTACTATCTCCCTTCCTGCATTATAAGCAATTCCGTTGATATGATGCATATAAGAAATTCAGTTGCATATGCTTAAAGAAAATGCGCATGTACGTACCAAAGGAAGCATCAGTGGTACCAGGTATGTCTGTAACAATCCTGTAACATAAAAGAGGTTCACATTTTGTTCATACACAATCATTGTTATATATATGTTACTTAAAAGTACAAGAAAACTGTAA
This sequence comes from Ambrosia x helenae, assembly GCA_030844895.1. NCBI lineage: Eukaryota > Viridiplantae > Streptophyta > Magnoliopsida > Asterales > Asteraceae > Ambrosia > Ambrosia x helenae. Next base: position 71,772,650 of record CM061225.1, on the reverse strand, counting down.
AAAAAATCATTTAGTGCTACCAATGAAGATGTTCTCTTAAGTAAGGATCACTTGGGCCAGGAACATCCGGATCGGTCATGATCTTCAAGTCAAAACAAGACATAGTCAACACACAAATATTTATATAGATATATAAACATGTATATTTGTATGTATACTAGAGATCAAGAGGGTTACAAGTGTATAAGCAGATCTCATGTCTTCACCACCGATATCAACTCGAGGTTTAGTGGTAATGAGATAAGGCATAAGCTCATGGACATTAGAGACAGTCTTATTGATACTATAGGTTACATCCAACTTGACACTTGGTGTAAACGTGTCCACCACCTCTCCTATCACTCTTCCTACTACAAGTGGTTCAATCGCTCTTGACATGATGAAGACGACGACCACCACGATGGTGAGATGTAGAGACAGAGAGGGAGAGATTGATGAGTTCTTAAAACACTTATGTGAATGGGAAATCTATGAGTTATATTTGGTGCTTAAGAGCCTTTTTATAGAGCAATAAATCTTAAATAGAGACTTAAATATGTTGAATTTAAAAAGATTGAAGAGATTCAGCAGCACATAGTTTTGCCAAATTTGGAAAGCTTTCTATATTTGTTGTGCAAGGGATCCTATTCAAAGTTCTATGATCAAACCCTCTTTTCTATTTTAGGAAGTAATACATGTCTAAATCTTATTTGTTAATGAAGAATTGATTTGTAAATCAAGAATAAAGATATATTGGTTTTTTTTTTTTCTGTTCTTTCTTCCACTCTGCTTAGAATAATCCATAATGTTGCAAGATTTTTCTTATGCTTTGCATTTAAGGAAATGTATCAATAATTTTGGGTATGCTATAGTTTTCTAGATAAAGAATGTTCCCAACATTTCCCATCCATCATTAGTGCCAATTTCTGTTTTTCTGGAGGCTGCTTTAAACCTTAATCCATGGCAGGTCAAAAACATGGGGCATAACTATCCTAATGTAAGAGAAAATATATTGTTATCAAAATTTACATGGTATAAAAGTAAAGATTCTAAATCGCTCGATAAACAAACACACACAAAAAAAACTGTTAACGTGGTCTGAGAAAAAGATGGAGCGTCGCCGGCAGCCTATACCGGAAAGCGTCCAACGTCAGATTACAAAGCTTTTCGTTACCAATCTTCCTTAAAGGTGTAGTGGAGCACATTTGGCAACTCATGTTCGGCCTTTCGGACAGATTTCGATTTGTGTATCGCGAGAAAAAGAGACAAAGGTGGCAATCGTTTTGGATTCATTTCCATGCTCGATGTCAAAGATAAGGAAGATCTTATAATGAGCCTGAGAAACAGTAGAATGGGAGAATATAAGTTATGGTTTAACATTGCTTGTTTTGTTCTAGAGGACGGGGAAATAAACACTCAACGAGAAGATCAGTCGAAAAACGAAGATCTCAGAAACAAGAGCATTCCTACTAATGATGTTCACCGGAATGGCAATCTTGGTTCATCAGAAGTAGGTGAAAGGTCTTTCGAGGACATGCTAGTTGATAAATCAATTACACTCTGTTCCAGAGTTTTATTAAAGGATAGAAGAGAAAGGATCTCCCTCCTCTTCCTTTCTCTCAAATTCCTTCCAAATTGGAAAGATTTAAAATCACCCTAAAAACCTCTCTATTATCCCTCTCATTCCCTTTCTTTCCCTCCTACAAAAAAACTCTGGAACACATTTTTTCCCCACTTCCTTCTCAATCCTTTCCATTCCATCCTTTAATGAAACTCTGGAATAGAGTGTTAGGGTGGATTGTCAAGGGGATGCGTTTAAGTCGGTACATGGAAAAGCAGTAGTGGCTAGATTAATGGATCTTGATACGTTAAAGAATATTAAGATTACTTTGAACAATATTATTCCAGGGGAAGGAAAGGTTCAATACATTGGAGGTTTGGATGTGTTGATATCCTTTGATAACACGCAACCAGCATTGTTGGTAAAAGAAGCAGCGACGTCCTACACAGATAAGTTTGCTTCGGTAACAGTATGGGAGGGAAAAACATTTGGTTATGAAAGATTGGCCTGGCTGAAAGTGCAAGGTATTCCCTTGCACTTGCTTTCCAATGAAGTGATTGATTATGTTGCAAGTATTTTCGGTAAGGTTGTTCATAGAGCGAACCGGTATGAGGATGATAGCGATCTTTCATTTGAATACGTGGGGGTGTTAGTTGGAGATGGGAAGCAAGTTTCTGAGGAAATCGACCTAAACTGGAAAGATCGTAAATTCCGGGTTTGGGTCTCGGAGGCATTGGGTGATTGGATTCCGGAGTTTTTGGAACCTAAGAATCGTCAAAATCATGAAGACAGGGAGGTGCAAGATTCTGACGTTGACGGCGTTTGTTCTCCGGCGCTGGCGATGGATTCGGAGAAGGAGGCTGGGACGGTCAACATGTCTGTTGACCCGTTAATTGAGCAACACAATGATGTCGACATTGATTGCATTAATGATAGTCCTTCAATTCCTATCATTGAGTCCAATGTTGTTTTGAAAGGTATTGAAGACTCCTTTATTCCGGGTGTTGACTTCCATTTTGAGCAGGATTTTGAAAAAGATGGGCCCACGTCAGTGAATAATGTCAACAAGAGAAAAAAGTTTAAAAAACTTGAAGTGGGCCGGCCTAGCACATGCTACACTAGTAGCCAAGAGAGTTTAAAAATCAGTAAAAGGCCCAAAAACGATGAGGATTTATTTGGCCCGGATAAATTGTGGGCTTAGACAATAAAGAAGGTAACTAAGAGGTAGAGGAGTTTGAGCCCAGTTCGGATGAAGAGTCTATTGACTTGAATAACAGTCCAAGGGATAATGGTGTTGTTGATCTTTCTCATGGCGTTAATTCCAATAGGCTTCAGTACGAGGAGGAGTTGCCTTCTGGGGAGAATGAGATGAATACCATCGAGCATCTCAAGAATACCAATAATCAGGAGATTAAAGACACGATTATGCTGAGGGGATCAATTAGGTGCCAACCTCCAGAAGTGTGAAACCATGATTCAGGAAGGGTTACAAGTCGGTAAGTCATGAATTGCTTATCTATTAATGTTCGTGGGGCTGTGGGCTGTGGTAAAGGGGGATGGATTAAGAAGCTTAGATTTGAGTATGGGATTTCTTTTATTGGTTTACAAGAGTCTATGATTAGTAATGTACAACCTGGGCTGATTTCGAATTATTGGGGAGGTTCGGGTTTCGACTTTGAATTTGTGAATGCTTCTGGGACCTCGAGGGGAATAGTGAGTATTTGGGAACCGAAAATGTTTTCTAAAGATAAAGTCATAAAAGATAATAACTTCCTGCTCGTTTCCAGAATTTTGATGGATGGTCTGGTACGTCTAAATCTGATAAATGTTTACGCTCCACAAGATAACGTTGACAAAAGAAACCTTTGGGCTAGAATTATTCAGGTTATGCAGGCGGGTCAAGGGTGGTGGATCAGTTTTGGGATTTTAACGCAGTGCGAGATAGGGAGGAAAGAAAAAACTCGATTTTTGACTCAATATTGCGAGAGATTTTAATGAATTTATAGAAGAAGCTGGCTTACGTGAATATCATCTAAAAGGTATGAAGTTTACATGCATGGCAGTTAGAAGAGGCCAAGTCAAACTGAGCAGGATCGACAGATTCTTTGTTTGTGATAATTTTTTTAATAAATGGCCTAGTGTTTGTGTAAGAGCTCTTAGAAGAGAGATTTCGGATCATTCTCCGATTATTTTTTCAGTGATTGATACCAACTTTGGTGCGAAACCTTTCCGTTTGTTTGATTCGTGGTTGGATAGACCGGGGTGTGAAAAAGTTATCAGGGCAGTTTTTTCGGGTTGGATCAACGAAGGGCCTTCGGATGTGAACCTGCTAAACAAACTGAAAATGCTTCATGGGTCATTGAAATCGTGGTATAAAACATACAGTAAAGCCGAATTGGAAGAAGAATCAAGGTTACTTAAAGAGAAAGAAGATATGGAGATTATCATGGAGCAAAAAGAGATCGATGAATCAGATTTATGGATTTGGTCGGAGTGTTCGCAGTGTTTAGAAGAAATTCAACATCATAGAGCCCGAGATATAAGACAAAAATCACGAGTGAATTGGGTCCTCGATGGGAGATGAAAACACAAATTTCTTCCATAGTGTTATCAATGGGAGAAAAGCAAGAAACGGGATTCCAGGTCTAGAGGTTAATGGGGATTGGATTTCGAAACCAGCTCTGGTGAAGAAAGAAATTATGGGATTCTTCCGCAATCATTTCAAAGATAAACATCAGGTTCGGCCTCCTTTACCTTGTCCAGGGCTAAAAAAGATTAATGAGCGGGATGGTGATTTATTGATATCTATGTTCTCGAAACAAGAGGTGAAGGAGGCGGTTTTCGAATGCGGGTCTAACAAGGCTCCTGGGCCTGATGGGTTCAATTTTCGTTTTGTTAAACGATTTTGGAACATATTGGAAGATGATTTTTTTCGCATTTTGGTGGAATTTCATCGTGCAGGTGCAATAAACCGGGTTGCGCTTCTTCATTTATTACTTTGATCCTGAAGGTGAAAACGCCGTTGAGCCTTAAAGATTATCGGCCCATAACACTAATTGGGATGATTAGCAAGGTAATTTCCAAAATTCTTGTGAATCGTCTCAAAAAGGTAATGGGTCAGGTTATTTATGATTCTCAATCAGCATTTCTACAAGGTCGATTTATTCTTGACAGACCCTTAGTGGTTAATGAAGTGATAGAATGGTTGAAGAAAAGAAGAAGGAAAGCGTTCCTATTAAAAATAGATTTTGAGAAGGCCTATGATAACGTCAATTGGAACTTCTTGTTATCTATAATGTCCCAAATGGGTTTCCCTCAAATGTGGTGTGGATGGATAAAAGGTATTCTTACTTCGGCTAGAGTCGCGGTTCTTGTCAACGGTTCTCCTACTTTCGAATTCAAGTGCGAGAAGGGGCTTCGCCAAGGTGATCCCATTTCGCCTTTTCTTTTTCTTTTTTGTTATGGAGGCGTTGTCATGTTTATAAATGAAGGCTAAGGAGAATGAGGAGTTTAAGGGGAATAGTCTTTCGGAGAATGATGTCGATATTACCCATTTATTTTATGCGGATGATGCATTAATTATGGGAGAATGGTCTTTGGAGAACATTCAAAGCATTGCTCGGGTTCTTCGTATTTTTTACTTGTGTTCGGGACTCCGGAATAATCATCACAAATCAAATTTATTTAGGGTTTGCACCGAAGACGTGGAGGTGGATAATATGATGTCTATTTTGGGTTGTAAACGCGGAGGCTTTCCTTATGTGTACCTATCTATACAAGTTGGATCCAATATATCTCGGGTTAGTAATTGGAATCCGGTTGTGGAAGTTATCAAAAATCGGCTTGTGTCTTGGAAATCTCGCTCGTTATCTATTGGGGGAGACTAGTTCTGATTAAATCGATACTCGAAATCATTCCTATTTATTACCTATCACTCTATAAAGCGCCTATAGCAGTTATTGAAAATATAGAATCCATAATGAGACATTTTTTGTGGGTGGGAGCTAGTGAGGAAAGGAAGATCCCCTGGGTTGCTTGGGACGTAATCGCTACTCCTAAAAAGGATGGTGGTTTAGGAGTTTCGAGGCTGCAAACAGTGAACGATGTGCTTCTTTTAAAGTGGACCTAGCGGTTCAAAACAGAAGCAAATTGTCTCCGAAAAAAATCATTATGGGCTGCAATGGCTCGGCCAGACTGTGGTCCCTATTGCCTTGCTCATCCTCGGCTAGTAGCTGTTGGAAGAATATAGTCAAAATGGGTGAAAAGCGGTTGCCAAATGGATGCTCTTTTAACCGTTATTTCGTTGGACATATTGGTAATGGGGATGCTATTTCTTTTTGGGGAGACTCTTGGTTACATGAGCAACCCTTGCGAGTCATTTATCCCAACTTGTTTCTGTTGGAAAGAAAGAAATGGGCTTTGGTTTGTGAGAGGCTCCGTTGCGAGAATGGGAATAAATTCCTATCTTGGGAATGGAGGTCGAGTCCATCTTCTTATGAAGCGGTTACCGAATTAATTCAGCTCTTAAATGACATTCATGAGATCCAATGGAGGGGAGGAAGGGATGAATGGAAATGGAAAGCGGATCCGAACGGGATTTTTTTTCTGTTACATCAGCCAAGAAATTGATCGGGTACTCACCTCATTCGGCTAACTCTACAAAGATAAAATGGAAAGGATGGGTGCCCTTGAAGTGTAAGATAATGGTCTAGAGGGCTGTTAGAGATCGACTCCCTACTTGCATTGAGCTGGCCAAAAGAGGTATTCCTTTACAGAACGTATCATGTGCTCTATGTCAAACGGGTCAGGAAACGGCTTTACACGTATTCACTGGGTGCAATTTTTCTGTGGAGATTTGGAACAGGGTTAGTACATGGTGCAGGCTCGGTCCTTTTTTCGCTTTCGATGTAAAGGATGTTCTGAATTTGGTGGAGACGCAACCTATTTCGAAGCTGAGAAAGTACACCCTTAGAGGCATTTTTTTCACTACTATGTGGGCGGTTTGGAATGAGCGGAATGCCTGGATCTTTAAAGACAAGGCCCGAAGAGCTATTGAAGTTATGGAGATAATCAAGTCATCTTTGTATTTTTGGGTTCGACATAGATCTAGATTAAAGGTTTTAGATAGGAATGATTGGTGTAAAAAACCCCTTGGATTTGATGTAATCTCGTTTGATTGCCCGGGGGTCCTTGTTTTGAGGACCGTTCGTGGCGTTTGTTGAATGAGAGTTACCTTACAAAAAAAAACTATCCTAATGTGGTGCATTGTTAATTGACAGAATGTATTCTACAATATGTTATGTGACACAGTTGAAGCATATTACAGAACAAAATTACCAAATACAAAGTAACCGCAACAAGAATAACTCTTCGGTCAATTGTTAGTACATGTTCATTATGATGTCTCTAGCCTAGTATAGGTGTTTATACGTTATTTTAGTTGTTTGTAACTTGTTTATATGATTAAGGGTATTTTGGTAATTGTGTTGGGTGAATGGTCCTTAATACACGAATGGCCTTGTGATAGCGTGGGGTTTTAACAAGACTTGAACTTCTTTTCTTTTAAAAGCGGCAAGTTTCCAGAGGAAGTGCCAAAAGTGGGTGAAAAGGAAATTAAGTCGAAAAACAGTGGGACACTTTCAAGTTTTAAATTTATAGTCTAAAACGATAGTTGCTTAACGTTCTAAACCCCACACAACATTCAAGTGTACCTATCGTGAGTAGTATAGAAATGATCAAGTACCGAGTATCGAATCCAAGGACACGATTTTTACTACTCAGCTTCCCAAAAATTACTAAAAGAGTTTTAAAATTCGAGAAGAAAAATAGAAAAGAGATGTAAACTGTAAGAGAAATCAATAGCAAAACAAAGGTGTTGCTTTGGGATCAGATGTTGCCTGGTAAGAAACAATAGTAGACTCTTGTTAAAGTGGTGTGTCCAAGATGCGCACTATCGCACAACTTCAAAATGCGCATCACCGCATAACTATGAAGATGCGTATTATCGCATAACTATAAAAAGGATTTGTGTTCTTAAGATTATTATGAGGGTCTCCCAAACTTGTAAGCTCACCTATCTACAATGAGGGATATATCAACCAAGATTAGGTGCACTAACCTCCTAATGTTGTGATATAGACATTTAACGACTCCAAACTTTTATGAATAACTTGTCGGGGCCGGAGCATGACCGAACAAACTACCACTTAATATCATAGGGGGTCATGGCTACCCCGCTCACGCTCATCCCCTACTTGAATTAATTAATTTTTCAAAAAGTGATTGGCCTATTACTAATTGTGCGGCAATATAGTAATGAAAAAAAATAAAGACCGTTTTCTTCCCAAACGGGTTCATCAATTCTTGATTTGCGCCAAAGTTATCACATACATAATGAAGCTAAGTCACACTATCAAGTCTTGGCTTATCACTAGGACCAGGTATAAAGGTCGTACTGACCCTAAGCGAGATTTTGATTGTAGAGGATTAAGCCACAAAGTGTTTATATGTATACCCACAAATGGGCGAATCACTACACGTGAAATTAGGTTAGCTTGCAAATGTGCGGGTTGTTACACACCGCGGGTACACCTACAAGTCCATCCACTTCATATCAAAACACCCACAAGACCAAATACTAAATGGCTAATTAGTTAATTCGTTAAACAAAGTTAGAGTAGAAAAATTAGTAAGAAAACAAAACACCACTTTAAACAAAAATAAACTATTTATTTCATACCAAGTTCCATCATCACCCTAGCAGCACCAAGAGAAATCTAGCCTAACATGGTTGATACAACAAGCTCACAAGGTTGATTTTGTGTACAAAACATGGTGAAGGTTGTTTAGAGATTTATAGTGGTTTTGGGGGATTTCGGGTTGTTTCTCTCTCGAATGTGGTGTTTATGGAGTGATCCAAGGCTCCAAATGACACTCACAAGTCCCAAAGATGGCTGAAACTTCGTGGAGAAGTTGGAGGAATTGATGGTTTTAGGGGTAGGATGGAATACCAAAGTGCGAAGTGGAGGTCTCTATTTATAGGCAAATCAGGTGGTGCACACCCGTGCTCCTAGTTGTGGCACACCCATGCTTGACAGCTGGTACTATTGCAGGGTCCTTTTGCGCAGAAATTGTCTGTTGTCATGGGTGGCACGCCGGTGCCAAGGGTGGTGATTGCCGGTGCACGTCTGTTCGTGAAACTGTCTAGTCAGTTTGGTCGGTTTTGGAACATTCCTGAATACGCATTGACATGTTCATGGCCGTGCACTTCTGCACACTTGAATTTTTGCCTCCTGCTGACTTGGAAATGTTGACTTATTGATCCGGGACCGGTGCACTGCCTGAGGGCGGTCGTGCTGTATCTGAAACAGCTCTAAAAGTTGTCATTTCCTTGCCTTTTGGCCGTTTTTCTCTTCTTTTCACTTTTTGGCCTCAAAACCTGCAATTATCAACGAAGGAAGTTAAATCATGATAAAAGCACGATTTTGGGTGGAAAACTAATGAAAATACGTGTGTAAAACATGTGAATTTTTCATCACATCACATTGCCATTCGTGTTGTGATACAAGCGAATAGGTAATGACCTATTCGCCCCACCCATTCGTGTGATGCAGGCCATTCGGCCCTAAAGCCTTGGGCGAATGGCAACAAGTATAAATAGAAAACATGTTTACTCTAATCATTTTGTTGTCATTTTGAAAGGTTTTGATGTGTAAGATGATCTTAATTTGATTTGTAATCACCCATTCTCTGTTTATGAATCTACGAATCATTTAACCATAACCGACAACTCCTTTTTATGTGTCTTTGATATTGTATTTGTGAACAAAGAATTTAGCAAACAAAGAAGATGGTCATCTTCTTTGTTTTGGGCTATGCATCTTCTTTGTTTGCAGGCCAGGCCCATGCAAGTATAAATACCTTGCAAGGGGTGTAGGCTAGGGTTGATAGTTTTAGTAGATCATTCAATTAGTTGTCAGTGTGTCTGCAATCACTTGTTCGTGTGTGTTGTCTTGAATTGGTTGTAATCTGTTTATAATCAATAGAAGACAGTTTTATAATATTCTTGTGTTCATAATCGTTAGAATTGATTCATCGTTTGCATAAACATCTATCAAGGGATTCTACACCTTGATAGATCTGATCTAGCTTGTATCGATCCATTTCAACGGACCTACAATTTGTTACAAAACCGAAACCTGAGGATTCCGCACTCGTGTTTTACCCAACCCCAAGATATATGGATCAAGTTCAACGGTCCTACAACTGGTATTAGAGCCGAGACTCGCATCACAGGTGTTTTTGCAACAAAACTCATTTAAAAACAATGAGCTTTTACTGATTTAGGTGAGTACTAAGTTTGAAACCCCATTTTATTAAAATAAAAAAACACCCACTTTTTCTTAGGGTTCGATGATGTTATGTTGATAAAACAGCGAGTATTTTATTTAGTTTTGTTCCTAAAGTGTTTTGGAAACTTTCCTAATCATCTTATCATCTGATCATCAAACACATCAAGATTGGGAGAAATTTGAACTAAAATAATGAATTTCACGAAAAACAATGTATATGCTGGTGAATAGGCCCCGGAAACACGAATAGGTCATGATCAACGAATAGGTTAGAAAGAACGAATAGCTAACCCATTCTTGTAACAGTATACACTAATTGGTCTTAAAGCCACGAATAGCATACCCATTCGCCCAGGAAAGCAATTGGCCCCCACAACCCATTCGTCCCTTAGTGTCAGATTATCAAACCCATTCGTTTTTTACAACCCATTCGTCCACTAAAACTCATTAGTGCATAACCATTCGTTTATTTTAAATCCATTCGCTTTGAAATGATAAGGTTTGAAATTTTGACTAAGTATGACTTTTTAATGGCAAATCATTCGTGTTCGTTCGTTTACTAAATAAATGAACATAAACGAACTTCCCATTGAACAAGTTCACGAATAGTTCATGAATGTCCAGTTCGTGTACAAGCCTAGTTCGGATGGATATAGTAGAGATGAGGATAATGGGGTGGATGTTTGGTACACAAGGTTATACTAGATAAGAAATGAGGTTTTTAGTGAAATGTTAGAAGATTTGAGTATATCAGATAAGATAAAGAAAATGAGATTGAGATGTCTTGGGCATGTAAGGAGGGGGAGACGATAGCGCTAGTTAGAGCAGTGAAAATGCTCATTGTGGAGGAGAGTAATAGTGGCAGACCTAAATTGATCTGGAATGATGGGATAAGGCATAATTTGCTAGAGTTTCACTTCTTTGATAACATGGTCTATAATATGATTTCATGGAGACGTAGAATAAGGTTAAGGAGCTTTAGGTGAGGATCGTAGTGTGTTTTAGCTTTGCTTTAGGGGATTATATATTCCTATGTTTTTGGTGGATTTTGTGCCCTAGGTACTAGCATCCAAGGGCAGCAGTCCTTGGCTTGGCTAGGGTCTAGAGCAATTTTGAAAAAATAAATTACTAAAAACTAGGCTTAAAAATTATACCCAAATATTGGCTATTTTTCAAAGCAATTTTGAATGGGAAAAGACATAATTACCATTAAACAGTTACTAGCTCTAATTCCTATATTCGAAAACAATTATTTTTTGAAGAGTATACTGTTAGTACACGATGTTTAGATGTCCCTAGCCTAGTATAAGTGTTTGTTTAGTTGTTTTGTAAACGTTTATATATGTTTTGTGTGTTTTTATGATGTTTAGGGCTAGATAGGTGACTATGATTGGTTTCACATGACTAGCCTTGCTATTCGTGTGGTTTTGTGCCGACTATGGTCATAGTCATGCGTTTATCAGGCGACTATGAATCATAGTCGCCCAACGAGCTGCTAGTCGCCCCCTGGGCCTTGGGCAGACTAGATTGGACTATAAATACAACCAATCATTGTCCTAATCATTCAGCTATCATTTCACACATTCCTATGAACCTAGTACCACGGTTTCAAAGTCTGTAGCTCTGTATTGTACACCCGCGCTCTATTTTTTAATACGAATACAAGCTTTGAACCATTGTGTATGTGTGTGTGTTTTGATATGTCGTGTGCGGTTTTGTTGGCGTTCTTATTATCTAAACATCGTTTAGTGGATTCCGCACACTAGAAGAACCAACTCGTGATTGTCGGATTGTCCGAAATCAGTCCTATAAGTGGTATCAGAGCTTTGGCTCTCATCATGAGTGTTTAGTAACATTTCTGATTCAAAACAGTGAAATTTTGTATACAAAATCGGTGTTTTTGGTCTAAAACCTGTTTTGAAAGTTTTAAACTTCGAGTTTTTGCAAAAACAAACATTTTTCAAAATCTAAGGTACTTTGAATGGCTAAAAACGTGTGTTTTTTATTTCGGTTTGCTCCAAAAGTGTTTTAACAACTTTCCTAATCATTTGGTGATTAAACACATTGAATTTGATTGATTTTGAAGCAAAAATGATGATTTGTGCAAAAAAGCTAACAGACCTGCTGGGGGCGACTATAAACCTTAGGGGCGACTAGGATTGCTACTCATGTTTCTATTTCAGCCGACTAGCTTCATACTCATGCACTTTATACACAACTATCAAGCTAGTCGTGTAGGTAACCTTAGTCGTCTGGAATCTTCATTGTCGGGCGTATTTTCACAAGATTAACTCATAATCATGTAAGAATCACCCGACTAGGATCATAGTCGTGCAAAACCATCCTAATCGTTTGTTTTCTCATAATTGTCTGTTTTAACCCATAATCGTGTCATTTTTCATATTCATGTGTGTTTTAGTCATGTATAATCGTCTAAAATCAGTATTTTTCAAAATTTGACTAAGTATCGGACTGTACGGACTATTATCGGACTGTTAAACATGGCTAACCCATGGGGACGCCTGAACCAACCAAGACAACAGTATGAACAACCCATGAACACGCAAATTAACGTACCAACCAATCCTTGGGCATTCTCAGCTCAACGAAACGCGCAAATGATGAAACAGCAGCAGCAGCAAGCTTATGTTACTGGAACCAATCCGTGGGCACCCGCAGCTCAACAATACAACCAACAACAACTCCTCATGAACGGGAATCTGTGGGCACTCGCACTGAGTCATCATTTATCGTCAGTGTTGTTAAGTGATTTAGAAACCATGAGTTCGAACAGGGCACCAAAGCTTCAGTTTATGTCTGACTACCACTCATGGAAGGGAAGGTTCAAGACGCATGTTGAAGGCATAGACGATGAAGTTTGGGCAGCGATCGAGAATGGGTACAAAAGACCAATGATAGAGAACTCAAATATTCCGGTTGCCTTCGATGATATGACAGATATTCAGAAAAGGAAGTTCAATGCTGAGAAGAAGGCAATGGCTACTATTAAACAAGCCTTACCCAAAGACATCTTGCATCAATTCACGCAGTGTACAGCTTCTCAGATGCTTTGGCTTGTGTTAGAAGAAAGGAATGAAGGAAATGAGAAGACGGGGAAGATCAAGATGGATCAACTTAGGAAAGAATTTGAGGACTTCACAGTGATTGGGAATGAGCCTCTGCGGGATCTGACTGCACACTATTATCATCTGATGTCGAAAATGTATCAGTACGGGGTTGTCTATACATCTGATGATGCACTCCTTCCCCACTGGCATCAATGGCTAGACATCCAGAAGTCAACAAACCATTATCAGACCATCCCCGTCAATGACTTTATGATTGAGATCATGAACAAAGAAATTGATGAAATCGGGAGGGTGAACAAGGCATTTATCCCTCAAAACCCTAGTATTTATTATGGGACAACTCCTCCAGAATTCAGCGGTGCAGGATCCAAACCCCAAACAGCTTGTGTTGTTAACCAAGATCCTGTATTCGCCTTCGACAACTATGGTCCCATCCTAGATACTGCTCCTCCCACGTACCCATTAGGACAAGCAACTCAATGTCCTCCACTATGCGGGGTGAATCAGTTTGGTGTTAACCCCTTTGCATATCTTGCAGTTCCAGCATAAGCAATGCTGAACTTTGGTGGTCCTTCTTCGTTAGGGTATGGTGGTGCTTCATCTTCTGGATATGGTGGTGCTTTAGCTTTGGGTTATATTGGTGCCTCTTCTTCATGTCAAGGTGGTAGTTTTCAGACTAGTCCAGTTCTTCAGTAGTTAAACACATCGGGATTCGAGAAGGTGATGGTACAACTGGCTCAAGAAGATATGGCTCTACTGTCTACATTGGTCAACTCCTATAGTGGTTTAGTTGCAGGTAAGATAGGCAATCCTTATGTCACTCAAGAAGAATACGCCCAGATTGACAAGGATGATATGGTCCTAATTGATACCCAATGGCACTTCGCGAGTGTTGTTTGAAGAGAAAAGGAGTTCATGGATCGGACACAGAGAAGAGATGTTCTGATCAATAACAATACGAGATTTGGTTTTTATAAAAGCAAAGTTATGTGTTACAACTGTGGCACCAAGAGACACTTTGCTAGGGAATGTGACCAACCAAAGCAGCAAGCAAATCAGAATCCTATCAACAGCAACAACCGGGGTAATCAGAACCAGAGACAGCAAGCCCAGACACAACCTCATCCAAATAATGAACAAGCAATCGTCCCCGTGCAAAACCAGAACCGAAATGCTCTGGCTCACAACAATCAAGGATGGGCACCGGTGATTCAAGAAGATGAAGGATTCAACTGGAATCTTCATTTAGAGGGAGAAGATGCTCCACAGGGTGGTGCAGCATGTTATGCCGAACATGTTCCTGATGCGGAAGTTGAAGCTAAAGACAATTCAAGTGTGCAAGAAGTCAATGCCCTAGACAATGACTCTTCTGATGGTGATTCTGAGGGTGATTCAGAACTGGATTTGGATGTGGAGCTATTACTTGCAGAAGCTGATGAGCTTATCAGCAAACGATCTTTCCTAGTTGATACTAATTGTACAACGGCCAATCTTGTTGAATTCTTTGGAGCTAAAAAGTCTTGTACTAATTATGCTTTGATGGCCATCACAGAATCTTCGACCAAGGTAAGTTCATCTTCCACTTCTAAATCTGATTGTGTTGAATGTGATAAGCTTAGCCACAAAATTGAACTGTTGATAGATGAAAATCTGAACCTTAAAACTGATATGGGACAATGCCAACGATCAAATGATGCCTTGAGATCAAAAGAAAAAGGTTTTAAGAACACTATTGAGGATAAAAAAAGAAAAAAGGTTTTAAGAACGTAGGCATTTAGTTGTTGCGTGCCCTAAATTTAGATACAAGAGGAACGAAGTTGATGATCCTCCGAGTTCTAGCAAGCCAAAGCAGGCTGTTTCCCGAACCTTTCTGAAAAAAAAACATGGAGCAACCTTTTATGGTAACAGAAACAAAATCGCTATAAACCAAAAGTTGGTTGATGAGGGGGAGCCTAGTTCCAACTATGGATGAGGCAGTAACAAAGCCACAAGCTAAGTCTATTGCTAAGCCAAAGGGTAACCCTAAATCTGAGCCACATACAGTTAAATCTGAAGTGGTTCCAAACACCGTTCCTTAAATAGAATCTGAAGCAAAGCCTTTCAACAAGACCAATCCTGTAATTGACTTATATTGGAGTTATCGCAAGTGTACAATCAACCATCGAGAACCAGCTCAAGATTTCTACAATATACTTCGTATGATGAATAAAGACTCCCAACCTTATTTGTTGAACTTGTAATCCAAGAGAGAACTACATTTCTCCCATCGAGCTCATCGCAAATTTGTCCTGCATAACCTGTTCAAATTCGTTGCACAACATTACGTTAATTGAGCCAAAAATAATGTCATCAACGTATACCTGGACCAGCAAGAGATCTTTATTGGGAATTGCGTGACCCGTTCGGGCTGAAATCAACCCGAACCGTTTACCCGATTTATTATAAAATCCTATTTATAAATATATATTATTTTAACACAATTAATATTAATAACATTTATCAATAAATAAAGTGGAAGCGTGTTATACCAAAAACAATTTATTATTCAAACCGAATACGCAATCGCAATCAAGTGATCCAAATACAAATCAAGAACAAATAATATAATCACAACCATAGGGTGTTTTAGAAAAATACCTTGACGAAACACCAAATAGATCGCACGATGGATCTACGAACGTCACGCTAGTTAGCAAATCACCAAGACTTTCATTCTCCCAAAAACGGCAAGAACACCCGTGTAGATCTCTATCAACAAGAACACCCAAGAACACAAACACACGAAATGAGGCAACCAAAAAACGAGGCACACGACCCGAGGACCCCACGGTACGCGTGTAAGACTCACAGCCCCTATAGGATGTGTCGCGTGATTGGAGGCGGAAAGGGAGGTGGCGGCGCATGGCCTTGGTGGCACGCGGATGTGGTGGAGGTGGTCGGCCGAGAGAGGGCCGGTGGTGGTAGTGTTGTTACGTGGGATGGTGGCGGCGACTCGTTGTGGTGTGTTGTGGGGTTTGCTTTATTATTCACAATAATATTATGGTGGAGGCAAGATTAAATAATAATCATCTTTCCACATTGATCCCTAGTCCTTAACTTGCTCCCAAACGAGTTACTAAATAACAATTAAAAGTTGCTAGTCCACCATGTTTTAGTAATTACTAATTAATTAATAAAACTTATATTAATATTATGTATTATTATTATCAAATAAGAATAAGATTATTATTTAACACTTAGAATAATATTCAGCATAATATTAACCCGTCTATAACTGTCATGTCTTGACAATTATCAATCACCATATATTAATATCGTATAACAATTATTCGATCACGTCGTAATAATAATTATTATATCATTCAACGCTTTAAGTGATTCAATTGATTAATCCGTTTAATCAATTCACTTCCAATCTATTGTTTCTCTTAAACAATGCTCACTGATTATTCGTAAA
Organism: Ambrosia x helenae; assembly: GCA_030844895.1. Classification (NCBI taxonomy): domain Eukaryota; kingdom Viridiplantae; phylum Streptophyta; class Magnoliopsida; order Asterales; family Asteraceae; genus Ambrosia; species Ambrosia x helenae. The sequence goes on along the minus strand of CM061225.1, from coordinate 71,756,213 downwards.
AATCTATTTGATAAATACCCGCGCCTCACTTGTAATTCTTGTTGGTATGAAATGTAAGTTTTATTTCAAAAAAAATTACTTTAAAAAAATTAATATTTAACAATTAAATATCATTTCTATGTTCACAGTCCAAGGTGTAACTGTTTGGATCATACTTTGACAGTCGCATTATTAATCGATATTTGGACACCATTTCCAACAATCTTCGTCTTTCTCCTTGGTAACAATGTGCAGTTATAATGAGTCCATAGTTGAACCCTTTAGCAATCGGGTACTTTGTCGTACCCTGCACGCAGAGCTTGATAAATATCGTACAAAGCTTTATTCAGCATGTATACTCTATCACGGTGCAAACGATCTTCAAACCCCGCTAGTTGCTCGACATACACTTCTTCCTTTACCTTCCATAAAGAAATGTACTCTTCACATCTATGTGGTAGAATTTAAACCATTTGTTAGAAGTGTAAAAGCTAGAAACATCTGGATTACTTCTAGTCGAGCCACTGGTGCATACACTTCATTATAATCAACGCCCTCGATTTTACAGAACCCTTACACAACAAGACGAACTTTGTTTCTAATAATAACCCCGCAATCATCTTCTTGCATTTATACCCACTATGTTCCTATCTTCTACTTTCCTAGAGGAAGATTTATTAGATCCCAAACTCCTAGCTTTCGGAACAGCTAAAGACGTGTTAATCGTTACATGATCAAACATAAGAGACTCACAGCGGGTGATGGTGATGACAGTGATGATGATTCTGGTGATGACCATGAATCGAGAAAAGATAAAGTTGGTGGTGATGATGAAGGTGATGGTAGAGCCAGTGCTTGTGAAACAAAGAGTGCTAACTCCAAGCTTAGGGAGAAATGATCAAATGTCTGAAAATGTGTTGCGTTGGACTTATCTACCTTATACCCATGCTTATGGTATCAAGTTTGAAAGTGGCGTTCTGTACTTCAAGACAGTTTATCACATCAAGTCTCTGCCGTATTGGTACATACGAGATCCTGTGAGGAAGGAGCCGATTGAGATTAACTCCTCACTAGATATGTTCCATAGGATTATCCATAGAGAGAGTGTCCAGGGATGGCGATTTTGTGCTCCACAATATCCTATTTGCTACCAGTTAAAAGAGAAAGCTCCGAAGACTAACAAGTTTATCTGGAAGCCAAGCCTCCCACTATGATAACAGAAGGTCTTTGATTATTTACAGTATAGTGTTTTCAATAAAAAAAATCATGTATTCATTCCTTTTTTTCTATTAAAATCCAATTGAAGTCTCAATAAATTCCATTTGAAATATTTATAACAATGAATTTTACATGATTTATAAGGGGGAGGGACACTTTAGGGTAAATACCCTATCCCCATCCACTCATATGATCAGGGGAGAAGCTTGATTCTCGAATCGGAGGGGGCCAAACTCATTTTTTTCGATCGGTAATGGCAATCGGCAGGGGCCGGACTTAACCTGTACTCAATTTAGCTACGAAAATTGCATATTTCCACTACTACGCCAAAAAACAGGGGGGCCAGGGCCACCCCTGGCCCTTATACATCCTTCGCCCCTGCATATGATGTCATGTTAAATTTACCTTCAAATACCTAGAAAAGCCTACGGGGAGGTGACAGTTGCGTAGCGGTTTCAATTGGATTTAAATGTTAAGCACAAAGCATTAAATGGTCAAACCACACAAACCACAATGCCCTTCTCGGCTACATGTTGTCATGATAATCAAATCTGCAATCTTACATAAAAGGTGACGGCAGTGTTACCTAGCCACAAAGTGTTGAAAAAATGGTAGTGGAAATTGATTTTTCCCTAATTTTGGACTTAAATAAAATATATTTATATATGTGTTATATAAATATTTATTTATGGGTTTGTATATTATATTGTGAGAGCATCACAACGAATGAAACTATGTCCAAAATAGAGCTAAGATGAATGAGATATCGAAGCTTGAAAGTTGTAGGTTGGAACAACCAAAGATGAGAAAATGGATTAAGTTTTGTCCCACATTGGTGGGATGACAAAACATGAAGTAGTTTATAAGGAGGAGCACTCCTTGCATATTGTTTAGCACGCGTGGCGTGGGCGATGGGCGCAATGTGGCACTTTGATGGCGCACTGCGCACACTCGCATCGCCGTGAGCCGCTTGAGAGCCGCCTTTGTATTTTTGACCTTGTGCGCATGGTCAGGTACATGGCGGAAGGTTGACGTAAACCGTCAACTACGAGTGGCGTTCGTGCGCGGGTGGTCATCCGCGGATGACATGGCGATTCGCGTGCGACATGTGCGCGCAAGATCAGGTAGCGTCATGATCTGCGTTGGTAGGACGCGCGAGCACAGTTAGCTGTTAACGTGACGCACGAACTAGTGAGCTAGTACGGTTACATAGACTTAGTCAAAATGACTATTTCGACTCAGTCATTATGACGAATTATGTGACTACTTAAAATCCATTAAACATTTTATTAATTACAAGTTTAATGACTTGTTAATGATAATAATAAAATGCCATAATGTTTTAATTATTGTGAATTGACAAGAACGTTGGTTCATGTGCTCTATAAATAGAGTTTGGGAAAACTCTTGAAAGGATTCACATTTTGATTGTTCCAGTAACGAGAAGATGAATTCTCTAAATTATGACAACTTCTTTTTGATGAACACACTTAACACCCGATGCTATCTCGGGCACAAGATCATCTCCGGCAGTACGACTACTGTTCTGGTTGTTGTATCCTGGAAAACAGACCGTCTGAGAGGAGGCGCGGAATCTGTTTTAAGGGCCCCGTGTCAAACACGATCCTCAACCAAAAACCGTCAATAATTTCTTTATTCTTGCAGAGACGTTTAGTGGAAGATGATGATATTGAAATTGCTTGAATCAACTAGAGGTACATTTATTTTGTATCTTTATTTTTTTATTTAGTTTTGTAAACGGTTATGTACTTTTATATTTCTTAAGAATAACAAGAGTATTGTTATTATACTTATTTTATTATTAATTTAATAAAATAGTGAACCCTATTTCCTACACAAAGTAACCAAAAAAGGGTACCCGCAAGGTGCCCGCCCCGTCTACCTAACAGATTTCCGAGCACTACGTGATAAATTTTCTTGGTACAACAAATCTGAATGCGATATTTTGGGAATTCGATTGTCTTTCTATACATTTTACAGGTATATATTCATTTGAAAATTTCGTATCTTATGATCATAAATTAGTCGATTACCATATAATAATAACCAAAACAAAGACAAGACCGAAATATGTTTAAGCCACGCAACATATCACTAGAATATTGCATTGCTTATTACAGTTCGAAACGTAATACAAATACTTCAAATATGGATCAAATGCATACATAAAATCAAGGTTTTACTGTTTTATTAAACTTTATCCCTTTCCTTTCTTCTTTGTTTATTGAAGTTGCATATATCCATAATAATATTTGAGACATTTCATACGATGAATATCGTTTGAGATACCTCAAATACATTACATATGCATACATATATATGTGATATGTTTAATCATCTTCGACGGGCCGCATTTTCTCTTTGAGCGTTAAAATATACAGCAGCAACCGGTAACCCTAATCCGTGTTCTTGACTGAAGCTACGAGTGTTGAAACGGTCCCTGGAAGTCGGTGGACTCACCGATTTTCTTGTTTTCTGCTTGAAGAGTAAGAACACGTATCGGTGAATCCCTATTACTGGTTTCGGTGTCTCATAGCTTACTATCTCCCTTCCTGCATTATAAGCAATTCCGATGATATGATGCATATAAGAAATTCAGTTGCATATGCTTAAAGAAAATGCGCATGTACGTACCAAAGGAAGCATCAGTGGTACCAGGTATGTCTGTAACAATCCTGTAACATAAAGAGGTCCACATTTTGCTCATACACAATCATTGTTATATGTTACTTAAAAAATACAAGAAAACTGTAAACAAAATCTATTAGTGTTACCAATGAAGATGTTCTCTTAAGTAAGGATCACTTGGGCCTGGAACATCCGGATCGGTCATGATCTTCAAGTCAAAACAAGACATAGTCAACACACAAATATTTATATAGATATATAAACATGTATATTTGTATGTATACTAGAGATCAAGAGGGTTACAAGTGTATAAGCAGATCTCATGTCTTCACCACCGATATCAACTCGAGGTTTAGTGGTAATGAGATAAGGCATAAGCTCATGGCCATTAGAGACAGTCTTATTGATACTATAGGTTACATCCAACTTGACACTTGGTGTAAACGTGTCCACCACCTCTCCTATCACTCTTCCTACTACAAGTGGTTCAATCGCTCTTGACATGATGAAGACGACGACCACCACGATGGTGAGATGTAGAGACAGAGAGGGAGAGATTGATGAGTTCTTAAAACACTTATGTGAATGGGAAATCTATGAGTTATATTTGGTGCTTAAGAGCCTTTTTATAGAGCAATAAATCTTAAATAGAGACTTAAATATGTTGAATTTAAAAAGATTGAAGAGATTCAGCAGCACATAGTTTTGCCAAATTTGGAAAGTTTTCTATATTTGTTGTGCAAGGGATCCTATTCAAAGTTCTATGATCAAACCCTCTTTTCTATTTTAGGAAGTAATACATGTCTAAATCTTATTTGTTTATGAAGAATTGATTTGTAAATCAAGAATAAAGATATATTGCTTTTTTTTTTCTGTTCTTTCTTCCACTCTGCTTAGAATAATCCATAATGTTGCAAGATTTTTCTTATGCTTTGCATTTAAGAAATCTATCAATAATTTTGGGCATGCTATAGTTTTCTAGATAAAGAATGTTCCCAACATTTCCCATCCATCATTAGTGCCAATTTCTGTTTTTCTGGAGGCTGCTTTAAACCTTAATACATGGGAGGTCTTAAAGATGGGGCATAACTATCTTAAGGTGGTGCATTGTTGATTGACAGAACGTATTCTACAATATGTTATGTGACAATTTAAGCATATTACAGAACAAAATTACAAAATACAAAATACCCGGAACAGGAATAACTCTTCGATTAATTGTTAGTACATGTTCATTATGATGTCTCTAGCCTAGTATAGGTGTGTTAAAGTTATAAACTAGAACTTACATATTTATGTTTATATTAGATACTTGGATTTAATAAAGTTGTAAATATTAGTTGTGTGTATGAATTTATCTAGGATAATGTATGTTTATAAGTATTAAAATCAATATGTAATAGTTGAATTAAGGTTAATGGTAATAAACATTCGGATTCAAGGCTGCACAAAGAAAAGAAATAAAGACATGAAACATGAGGCGCGCATCAGTGGAAGAATGGCTGTAAAAGGACTGAAGTACCCTTGATTTAGATTACAGTTATTTAGTTAGTTACCCACCAAATTCAGGAAGTTGGAAACCGCCAAAATTCAGTTGTGTTTGACATGTAATATATACAATGTAATCTGACAACATTTGTTTGTTACCAAGATTAATACAATCCTATTAATCCATTAAAGTTTGTTATTCGGTTTCTTGTGTTTGAATATCGTTTTGTGCATGGGCGTCTATGGCCCAAGTCGGGGAGGCTATCCGGCTTGGGCTCATTTTTATCGAGGGCACAATTTTTTTTATTATAAAATGCTTATATATGTGTGTGTGTCTGTGTTTTTAAATGAAAACTCATTTAACAATTAAAAGTTGTGCCTAATAATAATCAATTTAAAACATAAATATTAGAGTATTCACATCCCCTCCATCAAACATCCCCCTATCTCTAAAATTTAAAAACCTTACTAAAAACACCCTACAATCCCATCCATCATTTTATACCGTATCTTTATAATATTTTGAAAAATCCAACTTCTAGCTTTTTTTATATAAAAAAATGCTATTCAACCCCATCAAATTATTGTGAGTGTATTTTAACGCTGAATATAATAAAATAAGTGTTTGTGAGTAAAATAAAGGTAAATATGGTGGAAGGGATGTGGAAAGTTTTTTAAAATGAGAGATAAGTTTTAGAGCATTCACATCCCCTCCACCATTTTATACCCTATAATATAACAAAAAGTCATACTTTTCAAATTTTATCTCTTATTTAAAAAAACCTTCCACATCCCCCCACCATATTTACCTTTATCTTACTCACAAACACTTATTTTATTATATTTCTCGTTAACATACACTCACAATAATTTGATGAGGGTGAACAGTAACTTTTTATATATAAAAAACTAGAAGATGGATTTTTCAAAATATAAAGATGGGATATAATATGGTGGATGGGGTGTAGGATGTGTTTTGTAAGTTTTTTAAAATTTAAGAGATGGGGAGATGCTTGATGGAGGGGATGTGAATGCTCTTATAAGGTATAAAATGGTGGAGAGGATGTGAATGATCTTATTAACTCAAAGACCATAACATTTATAAGCCCAATATCCATTTAATATAGCAAATAAAAAAACGTTATTCTTGCTATTTAGAGTTGAAGTTATTTGATCACAAAAATTTAGCGACCGTATAGATGTTTTGGAGCATATGGAAGAAGAACGTTATTTCCCAAATGCAAGCATTGCATATAGAAATTATTGACCATTCTAGAAAGAAGTTTTTTAAAATTAAAGTTGTTGAAATCATACTTACGGTCCACAATGTCCCAATAAAGACTTAGCGGTTAGCAATGATAACTATCAACAAAGAAATCTTAGATTGTATAAATTTCGAAGAGTTGGTCCACCAATTTGCTAGCAAGAATGCCAATATTTTGTTAGTCATAGTCTGTTAGTGGCCAATATGTTAAAAGGGGGGACCATCAGCACATATTTCATTAGTTGGGACTAATGGCGGCCAATGGCTGATAATTTTGATTATTTAAATCCAATACTCCATTAATTTATTAAAGCCTAGAGGGGCATATTTTATAACGGCTTGGATAGGGCACGTAAATTCTCGAGGACGCCTCTAGTTTTGTGTTCTAAAATCTGTTACAAAGACGTCCACTACCAACAAATCTGGTATCAGAGCATTGGTTCAACAGATTTCATTTTTTAATGATTCAAACACTTTTCGACTACTTCGGTTCATTCAGATTTTGTATTCCACGATGTCTCAACAATCTGTCATTTACTCCGGTCCGAGAAAAAACATCATTCAGAAGTGAAGGAAAAAACGAAAGACGAAGAACGATATAAAGAAGATCCATTGAAACAAGAACATGTTAATACTGCCATGAACCAGGCCATCTTATCGGTTCTTGCAATATGAAAGAGAGAGGTGAAGGAGTACAACTTATCAAGGATGCTATAGATATCGGGATAAGTTATTATCCGGTTAATGTCACCACCAATAGATATGAAGATTACATCAAACTGATCATGGCAACTGGAACGAAATTTGGTATGTGAGTCCCAATTTACAGAATCATATATGTGGAAACCTTGATTTCTATTTGAAAATAAAGAGATATTTCGATGTTGAAAGTCGATTTAAATATAAGTTCGTCTTTATAAGAGGGGTGGGTGTCATAAGTGTCACGGTGGATAATCAAACATTGATCATACCAAATGTTTTTTATTCTACAAACATACATGACAACTACATAAATTTACACCAATTGAGAATTCAAGGCTTCATAGTTAAATTGGAAGGGAATGTTTGTTTTATACGAAACATGTTCAAAGATGTCACTATGCATCAAAGAAATTTATTAGAAACAAGAGACACAAAAGAAACAATAATGGAAGCATTAGAAGATTACAATGAACATGAAAGATTAAAAGATGAGTATCTAGATAAATACTTTGAAGAACTTTCAATACATGCCGAGAAGAGAAGAAAAGAAAAGAAAAGAAATGGGGGAAACGACATTTGATATCTTGTTTTCATGATTTGATGACCGTGTAAGATTTCTAGACATGATAGATGGTATAGAATGTCCATGAGCTTACCATAATGAATTGAACGGGCCATTTTTTTAAGATATCACTTGTTCTTGAAAGACTACTTGAATATTACTAGTAGTCCGATAGCACCAATTGTTGAAAACGGAAAGATAGTGGAATTGTTTGATCTATACATGCTTATAAAGAAGGAAGGAGGCCTTAGGAAAGTATCAACATACAAGTTGTGGGTTGTGATTGCCAAGGATCTTGGTCTAGACTATGCAGACAAGAATTACATCAGGATTATGTATGCACAATATTTGGATGTAACTGAATGGCAGTACAACATGAGAAAGATTGCAATGAATGTGGCTGAAAGTTTAAGAAAGGGAAAGAATAAGAGTAGCAACAAAGAACAATAGGAACTTGGCTTTTACATTCAAATGTAGACTCGTTAGAAGATGATTATGCAATATACATGGGTGGAGACTGGAACGCAGCAAAACGGCTTATAAAGAAAGGAAGTTCGACTTCACACGAGATGCTCATGCACCAGATGAAGCAAACAAAACATTGCCTTCAAGATTGAACATATAAGTTCAAGTTTAGGGGCGAGTTTTAAAGTTATAAACTAGAACAGTAGAACTTATATATTTATGTTTATATCAGATACTTGGATTTATTAAAGTTGTAAATATTAGATACTTGGATTTATTAAAGTTTTAAATATTAGTTGTGTGTATGAATTTATCTAGGATAATGTATGTTTATAGGTATTAGGATCAATATGTAATAGTTGAATTAAGGTTAATGGTGATAAAAATTCGAAAGAATGGCTGCAAAAAGACTGAAGTACCCTTGATTTAGATTACGCTTATTTTAGTTAGTTACCCGCCAAATTCAGGAAGTTGGAAACCGCCAAAATTCAGTTATGTTTGACATGTATATATAGATGTAATCTGACAACATTTGTTTCTTACCAAGATTAATACAATCCTATTAATCCATTAAAGTTTTTTCTTTGGTTTCTTGTGTGACACCCGGCAAATTCTGGTTAACAACGTTGTCTAGATTAAAGTCTACCTTAGCGAGTCACGCGTATATTATACTTAACTAGGGTTAGCTAGATAGCTAGATAGGACATACGTGCATTGTTGTGTGTTAATATGTGATTACATGATTAGTGAACCTCGAACGTTGGTGAATAATAAACTTATGTGTCTCGGTGATATCTGACAAACTTATGTGAAAACCATACGTGATTATGTGAACCTAAACCGAACACGTTAATAAAAATCATTAAAAGTGGAGCATGGGGTTGATTAGGGTCTTAACGCATGGGGTTACACTTGTTACGGTCCGAAATAATGAAAACGTCGATGGATAACGCGTCGGGAGGCGAAACGAAGCAAAAGCGCGCGCCTCGGATCTGTGAGCGGCCGCTCACAGGCTCCGAGCGGCCGCTCGAATCTCCCTGACGGGTCTAAACCGCCTCAAACTCATATTTAAGCATCCTTAACCCCCATGCAACCCCCATACTCAACCCTAATCGCCCCCTTACTGCCCCACATGAATATTTCCCTCCAAAAACTCCTGCTAAGGCTCAAGATCATCAATTGGGAGGCTCCAAGGCGCGCGATTGATTGATTTGAAGAGCTAAGGGTATAACTTATGATTTCTTACGCTTTTACCTTATGTTTTTACTATAAAAATCATATAACAAGTTTGTCCAGGTCTGAATGGGTTTAAGAAACATTAAAACATGAGTCTTTTTGAAGATTAAACGGATTAAACATATTAATAAACGCTTAGTAACATCATAGGATACTTGTTGCGCAAGTTATTGGTGTTTTGATCCTTAAAGCTTTGATCTTGACATTTTTAATAATAGAATCTGATGGGAATAGGTATTAGGAATGTTGTGTGTTGATGATTGATGGTTGTTAATTGTTTTTATGCACACGGTAGGCGAGTAAATATGATTTAGGCGAAACTAAAATCTGGACAGAATGATTTGTTGAACTTGTAGGAGCTGTAACACGGCCCTAACACAATGATTTTAGTATTTTCCTTGCATGATTAGGTCACACCTGGTCTTAGCTTTTCATAATGGGTAAGATCATGTGTTTTGGACGTCGGATGAGTCGTTTTTGGAATTTTCATTGAAAATAGGTCAGATCAGAATTTCGGGTGTCAAACTGAGTCAACTTTGAAACATCATAACTCAAGTTTTATAAAGAGTTGGGTTTTGAAATTTTTACAGAAGGTTAATATTGGAGTTTTGCAAGTTTTCCAAGTAGATTCATTCCGTTTGGATGAATACACAATTTTTGGGAAATTATTTACCAAACTGACCTGTTAGGAGGGTTTTCTGAACATAGCTGAGTTAGACGAATTTTAATTATTTTTGTGTTTGGATTTAAGACTAAAAAAATAGGTATTGTCAAGTGAATCCCAAAGAAAATTCAGTAAAAATTTGGGAGGATAACTTACTGATTTACTATTTTAAATGAATTCGTTTTGATGGCGCACAATCTGTCCTGAAAACACAGATTGTGTATTATGTGCTTATGTGATTAATTGAGGTCTTAGGTGATCTGGAATTGACATATAACTGAAGTACACTTGTTTGTGACACATACGGGATGTAGAAACTAATGGTAACCAACTCATTAACCAACGAGTCCGTAGGGTTTACTATTGCATGTAGAATCACTAGGCGTCGCATACACACTTTTGAACATTTAAAACGCCTTGGACAAACGAGTTATATGGTGTAATGATATTACGCCTATACTCACTTAATGACACTGTTATTAGGGTGTCGGTAGCATATATTACTTGCTGTTCGGATTCTTTGCTTGCACGTTAAGGTGAGTTTACGGCCCCTCTTTTAACTGGTTTCACTTTTTGGGGGAGAAAACATGTGTTAAACTTATGTTTTGGTAACAACTGTCATACTATGGGTTTCTATGGTTTACTATACGATCTTTGGAAGTCCCAGGGGAAACCATGAATGTGCGGGTTAGCACAATGGGGAAATGTGAATAGATCTATTGGGAGTGACCAACCCCGCTCGTCGGCTTGGAGGGTCGGCGAGTGCATATTGTCTCAAACAGGAACAGGTTTACTATTCGGGCACGACATCTGGTTTGCGAGTTAGTAATGGTTTTCCAATCGTAGAAGTAACAAAACATACGCCTAGCTAGCGTACTTTGGTTTGCAAATTGATATAGTATGGACAGGTTGAACTTGGTACTTTAATTACAAACCTGTGAACTCACCAGCATTTTTGTGCTGACGTAACTCTTACATGTTTTCTCAGGTCGCTAAGGTAGCATAACGGAACTAGGGCGCACGCGTCTGCACGGCGTCTAGTTAGGATTGCATGGTTTTCGAACATTGAATAATTTGGTTTACTTTTGGATTATGTTTTGAGAATAAGTTTCCGCTGTATTTGGGGATTTTAAACTATGTTTTTTTGAAATTGCATATGTTCATTTAGATTTGTTTATTGTGATCGTTGACTTGGATCCTGGTTTGTCATGCGCCTCGCGGTAAAACTCCGCAAGTGGATTTTGAGGGTGTGACAGATTGGTATCAGAGCCAATGGTTATAGTGAACTAGGACTGCATGTAGAGTCTAGTCTATAGCCGAGTCCCACACACTAGACGATCACATAGTACTAAACATTATGGTGGATTACGTATGGCCTTGTCGGAGTGTCTCTAAATCATCTGACCTTCCTATGTTACATCATCCGTTCTATCTTAGGTCGGGTTACTTGCTCTCTAGGCAGTGTGGTATATTGGGGTAAATCGTGTACTCTTGATATTTGTCCAAGGCTCGGACATCTCCCTTTCATACTCCAATAGAAACACTTGCCATAAACTACCGTAACATTACGGTGTATAGCTAAGAGTCTATGTTCGGTGATTTGAACTTTGAACTAGGAGAACACTTGGAGGACCATGTAGAGCGGTTTATCATTTTGGGTGCACACAAAATCATAAACCGAAATGCATGAAAGCCCTAGTGAGCTCTGGGTTTGAATGGATAGTCCTGGGTTGGATCTAGCTTTGATCTTGTGAACGCTAGTGGTTACCATTAGCTGTGAAACTAAATTTTCTCGTCCTTTTTGTCGGAATCATGTCTGGAGTACAAGGAGGACGTGGAGGTGGCCGCGCTGGTGGGCGTGGTGGTGGTCGTGGTGGTGGTGGTCGTGGAGGTGTAAACCTAACATAAGAAGATCTGAACAACTTGCTGCAAGCTGCCTTTCAGTTAGGGCACAATGGTGGTGGTAAGTTGACTTATCCACTTTTGCCTCATTGGTGAACTTTGTTACATCCTTCGTGGTTTTTCATGAGTTTCATTTCAGGTGGTCCTGTTAACCCACCCCCACCTATGTGTACCTACAAGATGTTTCGGGACTGTAAGCCCCAGGAATTCTCTGGCACTGAGGGTGCGGTGAGCTTGCTCAGGTGGCTGGAAAAGGTGGAGTCAGTGTTTCTGATGTGCAACTATCTCCCAGAGGATCGAGTCAAGTATGCTGCTGCGTTATTCCAGGATGTTGCTTTGACCTGGTGGAACAATATCACCCAGAATATGGGTATAGGGGAGGCTTATGCTATGCCTTGGGAAAATTTTGTTCAACTACTGAAGCGAGAGTACTGTCCAAGGGAAGAAATTTAGAAGCTAGAGCATGAGGTGTGGAACCTCAAGATGAGCGGGTCAGAGATTGAAAAGTATACGCTAAGGCGTAATGAGTTGGCAGTGCTGTGTCCTGATCTGCATGTGCCAGAATACAGGAGGATTGAACACTATATCTCGGGGCTAGTACCAGAGATCGCAGGGTTGGTGGCTGCAGGGAATCTTCCTACATACTCAGAGGTGGTCCGATCGGCTCACAGGATGACAAACTTGAAGGTGAATGAGGGTATCTTGCCTGCTAAGGGTTCGACTGTCAAGGCCCCGGAGAATAACAAGCGTAAATGGGATAATGAGGGGAAAGGATCTGTGCCAGCACCAGCACAACAGGGTAAGAGATTCGATAGCGGGGGTTCTTCTTCTTCTGGTACCAAACCGGGTGGTTATGCGGGGAAATTACCTAAGTGCAACAAATGTGGGCGTCATCATCAGGGGGACTGCGACCGTAATCGTTGCCATCGCTGCCAGCGACTTGGGCATTTTGCTAAAGATTGTCGGGCGACACTTCCATCGACCCAGGCCCCAAGTACTACCCCGGCTCCTACTGCTCAAGGAACTACGGGAAAACAGGGTTGTTACAACTGTGGGGAGACTGGGCATTACAAGAAGGAGTGCCCAAAACTGAAGCAGGGCGGGGATGTGAGGGATAGAAACGATAACGGGAACAACGGGGGCGGTGGCAGGAATGCACGTGCCTTCGTTATTGGAGCCGCAGAGGCTAGACAGGATCCTGACACAGTTACCGGTACATTCCTTCTCAATAATCGCTCTGTTAGTGTTTTATTTGATTCCGGTGCCGATAAAAGTTTTATATCTATGGAAGTTAGTCGACTGCTAGATGTAGTACCCGATCCATTAGAGGCTAAGTATGTAATTGAGTTGGCTGACGGTAAAAAGATTGAAGCTACTTGTATCCTTCGGGAGTGTCAACTAGAGTTGTCGGGTTTGTCTTTCCCCATCGACCTTATGCCGGTACCTTTGGGTAGTTTTGACGTTGTTGTAGGCATGGATTGGTTGTCTTTGTATCGCGCTGAGATCGTTTATTACGACAAGATTATTCAGATTCCCCTCCCTGATGGAGAATTCCTTTCTGTGTACGGTATCAAGGGCGGTGCTCCGCTAAATCTCATCTCCAGCATGAAAGCCCTTAAGTATCTTCGAAAGGGTTATTCGGCCGTTTTGGCACTTTTATCTGTTTCCTCTACCGATGAGAAGAAGATCGACGATATTCCTGTTGTACGCGAGTTTCCTGATGTATTTCCCGACGATTTATCTGGTCTTCCTCCCCATCGTCAGGTTGAGTTCAGTATTGATCTTGTACCGGGAGCTGCTCCTATTGCTCGGGCCCCCTACCGTCTTGCACCTCCCGAGATGCAGGAATTGTCCAGTCAGTTACACGAACTCTTGGACAAGGGTTTCATTAGACCAAGTTCTTCCCCTTGGGGAGCCCCGATTCTGTTCGTTAAGAAGAAGGATGGAAGTTTTCGATTGTGTGTGGATTACAGAGAATTGAACAAAGTGACCATCAAGACCCGTTATCCTCTTCCACGTATTGATGATCTATTCGACCAACTCCAGGGTTCTAGCTACTACTCTAAGATTGATTTGAGGTCCGGTTATCACCAGTTGCGCGTAAGGGAAGCTGACGTTGCAAAGACTGCCTTTCGTACACGTTATGGCCATTTTGAGTTCTTGGTCATGCCTTTCGGTCTCACAAACGCACCGGCGGTTTTCATGGATTTGATGAACCGCGTTTGCAAACCGTATCTTGACAAGTTCGTCATCGTGTTTATTGATGACATCCTGATTTACTCCAAGAACAAGACCGAACACGAGGAACACCTGCGCTTGGTTTTGGAACTTTTGCGACGGGAACAACTTTACGCTAAGTTCTCAAAGTGTGACTTTTTGTTACGCGAAGTTCAGTTCCTAGGACATGTGGTTAATGAACTAGGAATTCATGTCGATCCAGCTAAGATCGAAGCGATCAAGGACTGGGAAGCACCAAAGACGCCAACTGAGGTGCGGCAATTCCTAGGCCTTGCGGGCTATTATCGTCGTTTCATTAAGGGGTTCTCGAAGATCGCTCAACCCCTCACCACTCTTACTCAGAAGGATAGAAAATTCGCCTGGGGTGAACCACAAGAGTCAGCCTTTCAAAAACTGAAGTCTAAACTTTGTTCTGCTCCTATTTTGTCCTTGCCTGAAGGCCCTGATGATTTCGTTGTTTACTGTGATGCTTCTTGTAACATCGCAAAATTTTCCCCAAAATTTTAATACATAAAAAGCCCTTATATATATATATATTTTTTTTTATTACACCTTTATCATTAATATTATACAAATGTGCCTAAGTCTTTATTTATCCTAACTCACAACTTATATACATACATAAATGTATATAAATAATAATAATAATATGATTTTAAATTCTTTTTTTTTCACATACAAGATTTTTTTTTTTTTTTTTTTTTAAATAAAGCCTTGAGTCAAATAGTCAAAGTCCTAGTCAAAGTCTTAGTCAAACAGTCAAAGTCTTAGTCAAATAGTCAATTCATCATAAAAACTTACTTTATGGTGTTGACCAATTTTAATGGCTAATTGACTCCAAAACTAGTATAAAAACCCACCTATGACCCATTATACTTTGCACCTCTAAATCGATTGTTTCAATCCGATTAAACTTTCCCTCATACCTTTCTTCTATAGTCTATTACTTCTACAATTGAAGCTTTGATTATAAGCTCTTGTAATTGGCGAATTGGAAGCTTGATATTCTTTCTTTTTCGTTTTCTTCAATTTGGACTAGCTACGTTGTTGAGTCTTTGGGATTCGCCTCGCATACATTCACAACACATTATTCTATTTTTTTTACGAGACATAACATTTTGCTAAGGTGAGTTTTACATAGCCCCTTTTCTATTTATCACCATTTTTGGGGTGAAACATGTTACAACAATATTTATGCAATTCAATCATCAATGTGTCTATGTGTACTTCTATGTTGCATTATGTCTTGAACATGACTAGGGTAAGCACAATTCTAGCATAAACATTCATCAGCCAAACGGTATACATTGATAGATCTATTGGACTGACAATCCCACCCGGATACGTGCCCCCTACAAAGGTTACGTGGGTGTTTGTTACTGCAATATAAACGAGTGAACCATGAGCGTATGGGATGTACCACAATACAACAGTTACAAGGTTGATTATGCACTCGATTTACTTCTAGTATGTTTTTGCATATGGACTAGATTGCCATGACACATGAATTGCACAACAATTTTATTCGATTATCAAAACCTATGTAATTCTCACCAACTTTTG
Organism: Ambrosia x helenae; assembly: GCA_030844895.1. NCBI lineage: Eukaryota > Viridiplantae > Streptophyta > Magnoliopsida > Asterales > Asteraceae > Ambrosia > Ambrosia x helenae. The sequence continues at coordinate 71,740,283 of CM061225.1, read as the reverse complement.
TTGACCCAAAATATTTTCAACTTAACATGTTTCAGGTTCTACTTGCTTGAGGATTTGAATTAATGCTTGAAGATGTGTGCATAGTTTTATTCAATTTGATGTATGAATTATTGTAGAACAATTGTATGTAATTTATTTAAATCATATAATGAGAATTATTATTTACCATGAGCTACTGAACAATCATCAATACGTGACATCCTGATGTTTCCGCCATCGGTTGGGGTGTTACAGATTGGTATCAGAGCCATGGTTATAGGGAATTAGGTTATTAGAAAAATAATCTAGTCTATAACCATAGGATTTAACCAGTACTTGCTTCTTTTACTTGCTATTCTCTATCTCCCTCCTACTTCTTATCCCTACTTTCATCCTTACAAGAAGGCTGCACCACATCACTGGATCTACTCTTAGACTAATAGGACAAAACCCTCAGGTTTAACCTGAACCACCTTGAGATCTCGTCGAAGTTCTAGATTTTAATAACGAACACGTGCAATCTGGAAGGGTGAACGCCTGTATTCTGAGTCTTCTGTCTAGGCTGGCATTGCGCATATATCCCAATCAGACGAGGGACCCGGATGCCTACCTGGGAATTCTCGGGATGAGTGTTCACTTATAGGCTAAAGCATGTCTTCACTATGTTATTGGAATCTGAAATCTTTGATACGTCAACGTTTTCGTTTATTCGTTTTAATTAATGAATAAATGATTACATTCCTTATATCACCTCATTCATTTCATGCCACATTGAACCTTCATTGTGTCCCTTATAGATCATGTCTCCACGTCGCAGCACTCGCAATAACAGTGGTGAAAACCAAGAGGAAAGTAACAACAACCACAACACCAACCACAACAACAACAAAAACAACAAAGGTGTTGATGCCCAACTGGCTGCGATTATTTCCCAACAAATGGCGCAACAAATCACAACTCTGGTTTCTAACTTGTTGGCTCAAGTCATCCCAATGAATGGGAACGGCAATGGAAATGGAAATGGCGATGGAAATCACATAAAGAACGGGACCTTAGTTCGGAAAGGCGAGAAAACAAGTATTGTGGCCGCGGTAACTACCGAGAACCAGAAGCGCAAGACCAGGGATCCTAATGTAAACCTCACTACACAAGCTTCTAACAAGAAACCCTATACAAGAAACTTTCCATTGTGTAACACATGCAAACGACATCACCCCACTGTTTCAGTGTGTCGCCCGTGCACCAATTGTGGTAGGTATGGCCATCTGGTCAACACATGTCGTGAGTCCCCAAACCCTAACACCAACCAACCAACCCTGCTCAGGTTGCTAATCTTAATTGTCCTGGTAAATACAACTATGGTCAATGCTATGAATGTGGAAACCCAAATCACTTCCGTAACCGATGCCCTAAACTAAATCGAGATCAAGACCCTCCAGCTACTTAACAGCAAACCCCACCATTTGAATGATGTCTACTTTTTAATTCTATGTATTGACACTTTTTGATTCAAGTAATAAATTCAAGTATTATCATAACATCTTAGTGCATGCTTGTTTGAATGTGAACTAATTGCTATATCTATAATCATACTTGCTTACTTGTACAACAATTAGTTGACTACCAAACAACCTACTCAACGATTGGTAGAGGTCATCATGTCTTTCCAACAGTCGGGAGAGGCCCTACAACCTGCTCAACGACTGGTGGTGACTATCGAACCTGCTCAACAATCGGTAGAGTCATAAAAGGACGCAAAACCCTAATGTAAGGTAAATTGATAATTACGGTCCGGAACGTAATCATGAATTTACAGGTACGTTAAGGTAGTGAGAAATTTTATCAAGGTTTTCGGTAGTCGACCAATTGTATACCTGGTGTTTTTCTTTTAACTTCGGGACGAAGTTCCTAAAAGTAGGGGAGACTGTAACATCGCAAAATTTTCCCCAAAATTTTAATACATAAAAAGCCCTTATATATATATATATATATTTTTTTTATTACACCTTTATCATTAATATTATACAAATGTGCCTAAGTCTTTATTTATCCTAACTCACAACTTATATACATACATAAATGTATATAAATAATAATAATAATATGATTTTAAATTCTTTTTTTTTCACATACAAGATTTTTTTTTTTTTTTTTTTTAAATAAAGCCTTGAGTCAAATAGTCAAAGTCCTAGTCAAAGTCTTAGTCAAACAGTCAAAGTCTTAGTCAAATAGTCAATTCATCATAAAAACTTACTTTATGGTGTTGACCAATTTTAATGGCTAATTGACTCCAAAACTAGTATAAAAACCCACCTATGACCCATTATACTTTGCACCTCTAAATCGATTGTTTCAATCCGATTAAACTTTCCCTCATACCTTTCTTCTATAGTCTATTACTTCTACAATTGAAGCTTTGATTATAAGCTCTTGTAATTGGCGAATTGGAAGCTTGATATTCTTTCTTTTTCGTTTTCTTCAATTTGGACTAGCTACGTTGTTGAGTCTTTGGGATTCGCCTCGCATACATTCACAACACATTATTCTATTTTTTTTACGAGACATAACATTTTGCTAAGGTGAGTTTTACATAGCCCCTTTTCTATTTATCACCATTTTTGGGGTGAAACATGTTACAACAATATTTATGCAATTCAATCATCAATGTGTCTATGTGTACTTCTATGTTGCATTATGTCTTGAACATGACTAGGGTAAGCACAATTCTAGCATAAACATTCATCAGCCAAACGGTATACATTGATAGATCTATTGGACTGACAATCCCACCCGGATACGTGCCCCCTACAAAGGTTACGTGGGTGTTTGTTACTGCAATATAAACGAGTGAACCATGAGCGTATGGGATGTACCACAATACAACAGTTACAAGGTTGATTATGCACTCGATTTACTTCTAGTATGTTTTTGCATATGGACTAGATTGCCATGACACATGAATTGCACAACAATTTTATTCGATTATCAAAACCTATGTAATTCTCACCAACTTTTGTTGACCCAAAATATTTTCAACTTAACATGTTTCAGGTTCTACTTGCTTGAGGATTTGAATTAATGCTTGAAGATGTGTGCATAGTTTTATTCAATTTGATGTATGAATTATTGTAGAACAATTGTATGTAATTTATCTAAATCATATAATGAGAATTATTATTTACCATGAGCTACTGAACAATCATCAATACGTGACATCCTGATGTTTCCGCCATCGGTTGGGGTGTTACACTTCTATTCATGGTCTCGGTTGCGTGTTGATGCAATGCGAGAAAGTGATTGCGTATGCTTCTCGGCAACTCAAGGTGCACGAGAGGAACTACACCACCCATGACTTGGAATTAGGTGCAGTGGTTTTCGCGTTGAAAATTTGGAGACATTACTTGTACGGTACCAAATGCACCATCTACACCGATCACAAGAGTCTTCAACATATTTTCGACCAACAACAGTTGAACATACGACAGCGTCGTTGGATTGAACTCCTGAACGACTATGATTGCGCCATTAAGTACCATCCTGGCAAGGCGAATGTAGTAGCAGACGCCTTGAGCAGGAAGGAATCAAATAATCCTCGTCGCGTTCGGGCGTTGCAGCTCACCATTCATTCCTCTCTACCTGACCAACTCCGTTCTGCTCAGTTAGAAGCTTTGAAGGAGGAAAACCTTAAAGCTGAGACTATGCACGGTGCCGACAAGCACCTCGAGCGAAGGCCTGATGGCCTACACTACTTCGCAGAACGCATATGGGTTCCTTTATTTGGGGGACTTCGGGAGCTTGTTTTAGATGAGGCTCACAAGTCCCGGTATTCTATTCATCCTGGTTCGGATAAGATGTACCAAGATCTAAAGGTGCTTTACTGGTGGCCAAACATGAGGTCGGATATAGCCTCATACGTGAGCAAATGCTTGACCTGTGCTAAAGTCAAGGTGGAATACCAGAAATCGTCGGGTCTCTTGCAACAACCTGAAATTCTGGAGTGGAAATGGGAACGGATTACAATGGATTTTGTCACGCAACTACCTAAGTCACCGAGCGGGAATGATAAGATATGGGTGATTGTTGATCGGTTGACGAAATCAGCCCATTTTCTCGCTATTAAGGAGACCGACACCATGGATCGTTTGGCTCGTCTTTATCTGAAGGAAGTTGTTTCTAAGCACAGGGTGCCGGTTTCTATTATTTCGGATCGTGACTCCCACTTTACTTCTCACTTCTGGAAGTCTTTGCACAAGGCTTTGGGTACCCAGCTAGACATGAGTACCGCTTATCACCCACAGACTGACAGTCAGAGTGAACGCATGATTCAAACCTTAGAAGACATGTTGCGGGCATGTGCGATCGATTTTGGAAAAAGTTGGGAAGCCCACCTACCGTTAGTAGAATTCTCTTACAACAACAGTTACCACACGAGTATCAAGGCAGCTCCGTTCGAGGCACTGTACGGGCGGAAATGCCGGTCTCCTCTTTGTTGGGCTGAGGTGGGTGAGAGTCAACTCACTGGGCCTGAGCTAGTGTACGAAACTTCGGAAAAGATCGTACATATTCGTAACCGGTTGGCAGCGGCACGGGATCGGCAGAAGAGTTATGCCGATCAGCGTCGCAAGCCATTGGAATTCCAAGTTGATGACAAAGTACTTCTGAAAGTTTCACCGTGGAAGGGCGTCATACGCTCTGGGAAGTGTGGCAAACTCAACCCTCGGTATGTCGGCCCATTTACAATCCTGGAACGGATTGGACCGGTGGCATATCGTCTTGATTTACCGACGGAGCTCGGCAACGTACATAACGTCTTCCATGTATCCAACTTAAAGAAGTGTCTGGTTGACGAGTCTCTTATTGTTCCATTGGAAGAGATCAAGGTTGATGATCGTCTTCGGATTGTGGAGGAACCTGTTGAGATTCTTGATTACAAGATTCGTAGCCTACGTCATAGCAAGATTCGCATTGTTAAGGTTCGCTGGAACTCGAACCGGGGACCAGAGTACACTTGGGAACGGGAGGATCAGATGAAGTCTAAGTATCCTCATCTCTTTCCTAAGGAAGCGTTCGAATCGAAATATGTTACCACTGCAGCTGAATGAATCTCGGGGTGAGATTCCTTTTTAACGTGGGGATGATGTGACAACTCGGGTAAATCTCTCTCTTGGTTTCTATCTTTTGTCTGTTTCTTTTGTTATTCCTTTTGGTACTTGTGCAATTTTCGGGACGAAAATTCTTTTAACGTGGGGATGATGTGACACCCGGCAAATTCTGGTTAACAACGTTGTCTAGATTAAAGTCTACCTTAGCGAGTCACGCGTATATTATACTTAACTAGGGTTAGCTAGATAGCTAGATAGGACATACGTGCATTGTTGTGAGTTAATATGTGATTACATGATTAGTAAACCTCGGACGTTGGTGAATAATAAACTTATGTGTCTCGGTGATATCTGACAAACTTATGTGAAAACCATACGTGATTATGTGAACCTAAACCGAACACGTTAATAAAATCATTAAAAGTGGAGCATGAGGTTGATTAGGGTCTTAACGCATGGGGTTACACTTGTTACGGTCCGAAATAACGAAAACGTCGATGGATAACGCGTCGGGAGGCGAAACGAAGCAAAAGCGCGCGCCTCGGACCTGTGAGCGGCCGCTCACAGGCTCCGAGTGGCCGCTCGAATCTCCCTGACGGGTCTAAACCGCCTCAAACTCATATTTAAGCATCCTTAACCCCCATGCAACCCCCATACTCAACCCTAATCGCCCCCTTACTACCCCACACGAATATTTCACTCCAAAAACTCCTGCTAAGGCTCAAGATCATCAATTGGGAGGCTCCAAGGCGCGCGATTGATTGATTTGAAGAGCTAAGGGTATAACTTATGATTTCTTACGCTTTTACCTTATGTTTTTACTATAAAAATCATATAACAAGTTTGTCCAGGTCTGAATGGGTTTAAGAAACATTAAAACATGAGTCTTTTTGAAGATTAACCGGATTAAACATATTAATAAACGCTTAGTAACATCATAGGATACTTGTTGCGCAAGTTATTGGTGTTTTGATCCTTAAAGCTTTGATCTTGACATGTTTAATAATAGAATCTGATGGGAATAGGTATTAGGAATGTTGTGTGTTGATGATTGATGGTTGTTAATTGTTTTTATGCACACGGTAGGCGAGTAAAGTATGATTTAGGCGAAACTAAAATCTGGACAGAATGATTTGTTGAACTTGTAGGAGCTGTATCACGGCCCTAACACAATGATTTTAGTATTTTCCTTGCATGATTAGGTCACACCTGGTCTTAGCTTTTCATAATGGGTAAGATCATGTGTTTTGGACGTCGGATGAGTCGTTTTTGGAATTTTCATTGAAAATAGGTCAGATCAGAATTTCGGGTGTCAAACTGAGTCAACTTTGAAACATCATAACTCAAGTTTTATAAAGAGTTGGGTTTTGAAATTTTTACAGAAGGTTAATATTGGAGTTTTGCAAGTTTTCCAAGTAGATTCATCCCGTTTGGATGAATACACAATTTTTGGGAAATTATTTACCAAACTGACCTGTTAGGAGGGTTTTCTGAACATAGCTGAGTTAGACGAATTTTAATTATTTTTGTGTTTGGATTTAAGACTAAAAAAAATAGGTATTGTCAAGTGAATCCCAAAGAAAATTCAGTAAAAATTTGGGAGGATAACTTACTGATTTACTATTTTAAATGAATTCGTTTTGATGACGCGCAATCTGTCCTGAAAACACAGATTGTGTATTATGTGCTTATGTGATTAATTGAGGTCTTAGGTGATCTGGAGTTGACATATAACTGAAGTACACTTGTTTGTGACACATACGGGATGTAGAAACTAATGGTAACCAACGAGTCCGTAGGGTTTACTATTACATGTAGAATCACTAGGCGTCGCATACACACTTTTGAACATTTAAAACGCCTTGGACAAACGAGTTATATGGTGTAATGATATTACGCCTATACTCACTTAATGACACTGTTATTAGGGTGTCGGTAGCATATATTACTTGTTGTTCGGATTCTTTGCTTGCACGTTAAGGTGAGTTTACGGCCCCTCTTTTAACTGGTTTCACTTTTGGGGGGAGAAAACATGTGTTAAACTTATGTTTTGGTAACAACTGTCATACTATGGGTTTCTATGGTTTACTATACGATCTTTGGAAGTCCCGGGGGAAACCATGAATGTCCGGGTTAGCACAACGGGGAAATGTGAATAGATCTATTGGGAGTGACCAACCCCGCTCGTCGGCTTGGAGGGTCGGCGAGTGCATATTGTCTCAAACAGGAACAGGTTTACTATTCGGGCACGACATCTGGTTTGCGAGTTAGTAATGGTTTTCCAATCGTAGAAGTAACAAAACATACGCCTAGCTAGCGTACTTTGGTTTGCAAATTGATATAGTATGGACAGGTTGAACTTGGTACTTTAATTACAAACATGTGAACTCACCAGCATTTTTGTGCTGACGTAACTCTTACATGTTTTCTCAGGTCGCTAAGGTAGCACAACGGAACTAGGGCGCACGCGTCTGCACGGCGTCTAGTTAGGGTTGCATGGTTTTCGAACATTGAATAATTTGGTTTACTTTTGGATTATGTTTTGAGAATAAGTTTCCGCTGTATTTGGGGATTTTAAACTATGTTTTTTTTTTTGAAATTGCATATGTTCATTTAGATTTGTTTATTGTGATCGTTGACTTGGATCCTGGTTTGTCATGCGCCTCGCGGTAAAACTCCGCAAGTGGATTTTGAGGGTGTGACATCTTGTTCGATATTTCATTTGAAATCTAGTTTGTTTACTTGTGTTTGAATATTGTTTTGTGTTCTAAAACCGTTTACAAAGACTTCCGCTACCAACAAGGTGTATGTACGTTAATTTAGTTGTTTGTAGCTCGTTTATATGATTAAGGGTATTTTGGTAATTGTGTTGGATAATGGTTCTTAATACACGAATGGCCTACCATTCGTGTGGTGATACAAGCCAATAGGTAATGACCTATTCGCCCAGCCCATTTATGTGATGCAAGCCATTTGCCCCCAATTGCCTTAGACGAATGGCAACAAAGTATAAATAGAAAACTTGTTCACACTAATCATTTTTCATTCTGAGAGGTTTTGATCTGTTAGATTGTCTGAATTTGATTTGTAATCTTCCGAGCTCTATTTATGAATCTACGAATCATTTAACCATAACCGACAACTCCTTTTTAAGTGTGTTTGATATTATAGTTGTTACAAAACTGAAACCCGAGGATTCTGTACTCGAGTTTTGCCCAAACCCATGATATCCGAATTAAGTTCAACGGTCCTGCAACTGGTATCAGAGTCATCACGGGTGTTTTGTAGAAAAAATCGTTTAAAAACAATGAGTTTTTACTCATTTAGGTGAGTTTTAAGTTTGAAAACCCATTTTGATTTTAACCCCTCCCCCCCCCCCCTTTTACTTAGATTTGGATGATGTAATGTTGATAAAATCACGAGTTTTTTATTTGGTTTTGTTCCTAAAATGTTTTGGAAACTTTCGTATTCATCTGATCATCAAAAACATCAAGATTGGGATAGATTTGAGCTAAAATGATGATTTTCACGAAAAAAACAATGTATCAGCTGTTCTGCAGGCGAATAGGTCCTGATTACACTAATAGGTCTTGAAGCCATGAATAGCCTACCCATTCGCCCAGGGAAGCAATTAGCCCCCACAACCCATTTGCCCAAGAAACCCATTTGCCCCTTAGTGTCAGATTATCAAACCCATTCATTTTTTACAACCCATTTGTCCACTAAAACTCATTCGTGCATAACCATTTGTTTATTTTAAACCCATTCGTCCCGAAATGATATGGTTTGAAATTTTAACTAAGTATTTGACCGTAGGGAACTCAAGTTTGGTTTTCAATGGCAAATCATTCGTGTTCGTTGGTCTACTAAATATCATCATCATCATCATACTCAGTTAATCCCACCAATAGCAAAGCTAAGGTAGGGTCTGAGGAGGGTAAGATGTAGACAACCTTACCTCTACCGCGTGGGAATAGAGAGGCTGCTTCCAGTGAGACCCTCGGCTCGATAGTGGTTTTGTATCAAGCCTTGGGCATAAATACACAAACATAAACGAACTTCCGCTGAACAAGTTCACGAACAGTTCATGATTGTCCAGTTCTTTTACAAGCTTAGTTTGGATGGATGAAGTAGAGATGAGAATCCTGAGGTGGATGTTTGGCACACAAGGTTATACTATATAAGAAATGAGGTTTTCAGTGAAATGTTAACTAGAAGTTTTTAGTATTTTGGATAAGATAAAGAAAATGAGATTGAGATGTCTTGGGCATGTAAGGAGGGGGAGACGACAACGCTAGTTAGAGCAGTGAAAACCCTCGTTGTGGAGGGGAGTAATAGTTGCAGACCTAATTGATCTAGAATGATCAGATTAGGCATAATTTTCTATAGTTGCACTTCTTTGATAACATGGTATAGGATAGGATTTCATGGAGATGTAGAATAAAGTTAAGGAATTTTAGGTGAGGGTCGTAGTGTGTTTTAGCTTTGCTTTAGGGGATTATATATTCCTATGTTTTAGGTGCTTTGCATGTGATTGTCTGCTTATGTTATATTTATATGGTTTCTTGACATGTTATATATGTTTCGGTTTTTACTAGGATGCCCTTCCACCTCTCATTTTGTTCTTTGTATCTTTATGATTATGTATAATTCGTTTTCCTTGTTTCTTTGTGGTTTTTTAGAGGTGGTGGTCTATCTATAAGTAGCCTCTCTATCCCAAGGGATAGCAATAAGGTTTACTTACATATCACTCTCTTTATACCCGCTCATACCCTTGCAAACACTGACACTTTATTGGTCAAAGATGGTGGAATTAAGGAAAATTAATTCAAATTTTATTCATTTTAAATAAATAAGCGAGGGAACAACAAGTATAAGCAAAATCCATCTTGTGAAATGAAGACGCTTGTATGTTCCCTCGCTTATTTGTTAAGTTCAATCCCACTCAATCACAAGTGATTTTCTCAATGCTTAAGATTTGATCAAAATTGATTTCTCGGTGCATAACCACATAAAGTACATGTTCGTCTTATCACAAGGTAAGTTATCGAAGTGGAACAGATGACGATGAGGATGCTAGTGTCAAGGAAGAAAACCTTGAAGACGCATGTACTGAGTCGAAGGCGACTAGAGTGGTGCTAATTACCATTCCAATTTATGTATGTTCAATAAGATTGGTCTTAGATTAATTGTAATGCTAATATTAGCTTGACTTGAGTTAACTGTCATTGTTGGTAAACATTTTTGGATAGTTGGACATGTAATGGGAATGCTCATGTTGTTGTAACTTTTGTTAATAACCTAATATTGTTTTGCTAATACTCGTATCTAGTAGGGTGGTTGTTATCCGAATCGGACTCTAATTGTAATGATACATAGAAGATTAGAAGATTAGCATGGTCAATTTTAACACCCTAGAAAAATCCTATATCGGTTATGACAAGAAGAGATTATTGGTTCTTAAATAATGTCATGCCTCTTAAATGACCAATGCATTTTGGGTGCATTGATTGTGGAGTTGATGAAAATTCCACAATAGAGTGTGCTTAGGTGCTAGTACATACTGGATGGGTGACCTTCAAGAAGTCTCGACCAGGAAGACCAAATATAAATTTGTGAGTTTCTAGATTGCAACCCATCAGGGTCAAAGTGTCTCTTAATAAACATCAAGTAAGTTATAAGAAGACGATGGGCAGGCTTGATTAAGTTTATTACGAGCGAGGCCCTTAATTAAGCAATCCTTGGCGGGAGGTGCCCAGGGGCAGCACCCCCAGTACTTGCGTCCAACGACGGCAACCCTTGGCTGGGGTCGAGCTGGAGCAATTTGAAAAAAATAAATTAATAAAATCTTTTTTGAATGGGAAAAGAGATAAATGCCATTAGGCGATTACTCTAATTCCTATTTTCGAAAACCCATTGGTCTGATTAGAAGTTCATGAAAATTCTCTACAGATTCATACTCGTTCATTGTGAATCAAAGTTTGAGTTTTATCCGATTGATTAATTTGAGTGAACTATTATATAGTTTCAATCTGAAAGTGTTCACACGACTATCCAAGCAATTGTTTGTTTATTACATAAAATCCCCAACACTTTTGCCCTAGAAGTCCCTTAGTTGTAGTGTTTTATATGTTATCTTTGATGCTTAAGATGTTTTTATATGCAGAAAGAACGATTAAAAGAGACCAACATCTGGAGGGCATAAAATGATATTAGAAGATTCAGCAGCATAAAGTTTTACCAAATTAAGAAAGTGCTCTATAAAGAAAACATGTTGGAACAGAAGTTCTTTTAACCAATCCATTTTTTATATATTAGCAATTGTTATTTGTGTCTAAAGCTTATTGGTTACTCAAGAATACTTCTCAAATTAAGAATAAAAAATGCTTGTTTCCACTTCCCTCGATCTATAGAATAATCCATATTGTTGCAGGAGAATGAGAATTCTTGATATTTTATACTAACTCTAAAAGGAGAAATTAGAACACTTTAGATGACGCTCTGATGTTTGCGTCCGAAAACAATGGACTCAAACTTTCAACGAATGTGTTTCTAGCCAGAAAATGTTATTATATTTCCCATCCATTAGTCGTGCCAATCACTGTTTATCGGGTTAATATAATGATAGTTGGCAGCCCAAAAGGATTGAGAATAACTTTTACTCTTTTAGTAAAGAAATGTTATGCACTTAAAAATGTACTGAAAAGATTACTGAATAAAAGTTACATAAATGAATACTATGTATAGTAAGTTTATTTTATTTATATATGATCGTTATATTAAAACCCCCAAAAAAATTATTTTCACCTCCCTCGAAGCATTTCGCTATGGACATAGCGTGGCGGTTAGGGTTCCATGTGACACCGTTTTTTTAACCTTTATCAGACATTAACGACCAATCAGTCAACCTCAAACCTAAAAGCATTGCACCCCTTATCTCCCTGTTGCGTTGCCAGCGCTGGGGCTATCCCAGTTTTTGTGGAGTTGGGGCTGGGCTGGGAATACCAGCACCTCCTCACATGCAGCAGCAGGCCAGCAGCAACCCCAATCTTGTGATGAACGAGTTAACAACCGAATCAATCCATTTAAAGGAAAACAAGCGAACCTATCATGAGTCAAGGTTTTTTTTTCTACTCAATTTTTTTTTTTTTTTTTTAAACAGAACTATATCAATTTCATTAAACCAAAGACAACCAATTACAAGTGATACGTAGGTAAACGGGCCACAAGTTGCGCCGCTACCCCTTTTTGTATTGCAAAACCTACTCTATTGAAAATAAAACATTGGCCCTTAGCAGCTGGGGAATTACTTTGCATAACTTTCTTCACGCGATCGAGGAGCTTGATTGCTTATGGGGCCAGCGCTCCAAAAGTATCAAAAGCGAAGGGCACAAACACGTGCTGGTTCTCTAGACAAGCCGCTTCATGTTTATCCACTTTTTTGCCCTCAGCTTTCAAAACTGCCTGCCCAGCCACAAAACCCGAATCCCGAAGTCCCACCAATGGGGATACCCCAGTCAGGTCAACACACGCATGCTTGCCTTGCGCCCATCCGAACACAAGAACATCCGCTGGCCTCAATGTGGACCGCCCGTCACGTGGGTCCGTCAAGAAATTCACGGGGGCCTCTTTTTTGGCTGAAATCCTTGCCCTTCGTTAAACATCCCATAGAACATCTCTAACTAGGTCATGTCTGTATTTAAAGCCTGGTAACTCCTTACAATGTAGGGCGTGTTCTCCAAACTTGTCCAAGCGTGTTTTTTTACAGATCGGACACGGTTCGTCGACGGGGAACATGGGAATCATCAGTCGGTATTTGAGGATCGCCCGATATTCGATAGCCGACATATGTTGCCCTAGTCCGTCAATTGGGAGTGTAGTGAGGAAATCTTGAGCATGGGCCTCTTTAAGACATTCAAACACCGCTTTCTGGTGCGAAGACATGTTAAACTCCTCCTCCATAGTCTGCATGGCTTTACAGTTAAACGCACTCGCCAAGATTTTTTGAGGCTTTTTTGGGGCGGTGTCTTTAACTGTAAAGCCGCCCACATCTACATTGGGGAGAGAGTTGCGAATGTTGTCCAGTGCGAGCTTATAATCATCGTCCATCCCAACCACCCCGATGTTCCTTAGTATGTGTTCCTGTAGCTTCCAAGACTGCGCCCTAGAAGCCACATACGCATATGCGGACACATCTTCCGCCGAGCACAGGCCCAAGCCCCCCAAGCTAATCGGTAAGGACGCCAGTCGCCATTGAAGATCCCCAAAAAAAGCTCCCCCACAAACAACGATATCCTCAACAGCACCTTGGAGACCTTTGTCAAAAATGGATACGGCCTCCCCAACAAAGGTCGGTTGGCACGTTCGAAGCCCAAACAACAGTTTAGCCACACCCATACATGAGCGAAGCAATAAGAGCTCACTTTGGGGGGTCCCATAACTTCTGCAAAACGCCCATCAGTCCAACCGTGCGCTGAGCCCTCTTGACTGCCATTGAGCTAATGTAATCCCCATCACGATTAACAGCCCCCCTAGAAGCTTTACCCCTGTCTGTGGTCTTCCGATCTCCTTAGGAAAAATACCAGACTTCGCTTTAATACCATTGCATGTTGGCCAAAAGATCTCCGACTTCTTAATATTAAGCATAAGCCCAAACTGGGGACCTTCTGCTCGGATGATGTCTAGGGCTTTAGCTACTTCTTCGGCTCTGCCTATAATCGTGTCGTCATCCAAATACCACGCATAGAAGGGTAAGGAACAGTGTTCTTCCACCTGTAGCACCAGCGGATGCAAGACAAGGGCAAAAAGAAGAGGTCCTAAAGGATCCCCTTGCTGGACCCCTGTGTAGGCCCCGATGCAAGTATCTCCTACATATAGCCTGGCAGGTTGGGCGTATAAAAACTGAACCCATTGGTAGATAGACGGGCAGCGGATACTGACTTCGCGCAAAAGGATTGTCCGGTCAACCATGTTGAAAGCGTTCGAAAAATCTACAGTGAGCATGGCCAGTGATCCGTCGTCACGGAACGCATTCAAGAATCTATTCGCACTGTGGAGAATAGCCTCTGCGCCATTGGGGACCCCGACCCCATATTGAAAGTCCCCTAAGTAAGCCGACATCTCCTTCCCAATTTTACGCATTGCAACTTTAGAGACCAACCTTCGCCAGATACCCCGACAGCAATGGGCCGGATTCCGTTATCGGGCTTTAATAAGGGGGTTAGGGGGGCAGAGGCAATGAATTCCGCCAAAAATTTTGGGCACAGCCCTCGCAGCCAGATGTTAGCCACCTCAGTGATGGCCACAAGAAGAGCAGATGGCGGAGAGGACCCCTGTCCGCACAATGCGTCCAGAATATGTTGCGCTCTCAAGCCATCCCTTCCACAAGAAGTTCCTTTGGGGAAGGAGCGGATATTCTCCAACACACATTCAGCGTTAACCTGAAGAGCATCTTTATTGGGCAAGACATGAGGCAAGTGGGGGGGGATCCCTAACCGGATGCTTATCAACCAAGGCCTTTAAGGTGGACTCCCCAACTGGTGCAACTCCAGAAGAGCACAAAACCTTCACCGCGGCTGTGAAGTGACCATCAGCAACCTTCCTCAGACATTGTTTGATATTATCCCCATTCTCCGATTCATTTTGGCTGACTGGCCCTCTAGACGGCTCTTCATTCGATTGGGAAAGAAGGGGAAGAATAAGCTCCTCCATGCCCTCGCCATCTTTCCAAATTGCTAAGGAGTGCATGATGCTACTGCATTGCAAGGATTTACGATTCCCAGACCTCCGTTCTTGCCTGGAAGACGGTCGGATAGTGCGTAACGTGCAACGGGGCAGTAACAACAACCTGATCCAGGCCTCAACCGACCCAGGGGAAGCCGCCACCTTACCCAATGTATTGGATAAGGCCTGCGCAAATGCTAGTCGACAAGACGAGGGGATGCTCTTAACTGTAGTAATCCGCATAGCAAAAAGTCTTTCCAGAAGACTGATATCTACAACCACCGTCCTACCAATATCCGGTTCGGTAGCGGGTTCGACTGTTGGCTGGCTAGGCTTAGGGATCCCTATGATAAATTCGCCCTTACCATCAGCATTTCGCAAGAATTTGGCGACACCATCTTCATGATGACACCCCCTATTGAGAGCATGCAAGACCATGCATTGGCCACATAACCACTGATTAAGGGTCTGCAAGGCGTCCACAACTTCCCCAAATAGGCCCAAATCCCCGGAAATGGCATCCCGCAAGGTGTTTTTACCATCATCCCACCCAAAATGGTCCTGTTTAAGGTGAGCAAGCAGCCGGGAGCTACTTGATATACCAAATTTACAAGAATGAAAAAATTTAAAAGGGCAGGCTTGTCCTGCATCAGAAACGCAGGGTACACCCGTTTCAACAGAACACTGCCGCCTTCTAACAGATGGCGACATAACTCCCAAAACCCGACTCGAGGTGAGTGGGCATACGCTATCTCCCAAGATCACACCAGGGCAACTAAAAGTTGCCGTTGCCTACTCCCCGGATAATCACGACACACCTAGACCATGGCCCGAAGGTCCCCAACTATATCAATACCCAAATAAACTAAACCAAGATGAAAACTTTATCAATACCCAACAAAATTAAACATTATTATTATTATTATTATTATTATTATTATTATTATTATTATTATTATCATTATTATTATTATGATTATTATAACAACAAAATTAAACTAATATAGGAATATTCCATAACAATATTCTATAGGAGTGACGCACTGACAATACTCTAGCCACCGGGACACCCACCGAAATCATGTTTCACCACCGCTATTAACGTTCAGATCTACCATTGTTGCCCTCAAACCTATCCATCCAGAAGGAAACAAATCCGGCTCACCCGGACATACCCACCAAGAAGACAGGGGCTGTCATATATTAAATAAGGTTTTTAAAGAGATTTTTTGGGCTCAGATATGCATGTTAGACCGCCATGGCTGCAATCGAGGTTGCAAGTAGGGAAGCTCATACTTGCCATCCCCTAATTCTGCCACGCCAGGTAGCAATCATGACCTTAGTCATGACAACCACATAATCAATCACATCTAAATAGGTCGTTTCGTTGTGGCTGCAAATAATGCAATTGCCATGCCAAAACAACAAACTAACCTATTATTTAGTATCATCATCGCCTCTATGTAAAAAAAACAAAAATGTGTTGAAAACAAACACGCCATTGTTTATTGTTCATCTTAAGTTTCTATTAATACATAGTATAATATAATAGTTAGTTGTGGCTGCAAATAACGAAGTTGCCATGCCAAAACAACAAACTACCCTATTATTTAGTATCATCATTGCACTGTGTAAAACACAGAGATGTGTTAGAATCCCTAAAGCAATCAACAATTCTACCAAAAGAGCATTTAATCACAAACATGCCATCAATTATTGTTCATTGGCATGTTGAAGCCTAAAGCAACTGCTCAACTCCATCGCATTTAAACAGCTCATTAAGGCTGTAAATAACACAATTGCCTCTTCAAACACTAACCAGTTGCTTGGTATCAGCACCCCTGTGAAAAAAATGTGTTCAGTAAACTTTATCACATAAATATCTAAATTTAAAAAAAAAATCTACAAAATTCCACATGCATAATAACATATAATTATGTTCTTTAAAAAAGTATAGATTTGAAGTCTCAGGCTTTAAGGTAAGAGAAATCAAGGAATAAGCTGAATATTAAACTAATTAAAGCCAAAATTTGAGTTTCAAGTAAAAAAAAATCAAGTTATTGAGCTAACTAAAGTAATTAGACCTGCAAATTTGTAAGACTTGCGAGTAAAAAAGTAAAGCTAGAAAGAACAAAGCTAATATTATATGTGTTCTACTATCTTGTGTTAATTCCAGGAATGAAAAAAACCCAATTAGAACTTGGCCCAATACCTTTCAAGATCCCTAAATCCCATCAAAGAACTCATAGAACCAATCCACATATACCAACGATGATGTGTTCAGATCTTTATCCCTGAAAAAGGAGATTTAGGCGGCGATGAGATCGACGACTCATTTTTGCTCGGATTTGGTCACGCCAACGTATAGTGAAGAGAGAGGTGGGGGTTGTAGGTGGGGGGTTGAGAATGATGAGATGAGGGTAGCAGTCTTGGGAAAGAGATATGGATACAGAGTTGATGAGAGCACGTGTAGGATGATGGTGTCCTTATAAGGTGGTCCAATTACAAGAAGGCAGGATGGTAAAAGAATTAAATGAAAAAAATTTACAAAACCGGTGTATAATACCGGACTCGAACCTGCTCCCTCTTGCTAACACAACAGCCGCCTAACCACCACACCACACACATATTATCTTAACCTGATTGAAACCGAATTATATTTAACAGATAGTTTATAAAGCACTGTTCATTTCAAGTTACTGTTCAATCAGTTGTAACATTAATATATTCTAATTCCTGCATAGAAGATATATATCCACCAAAGGTAAGGATGAAAACTTTATCCTCTCTCCCAACAACCAAAACAGCAGGGGTCGAAGGAGACAGAGGGGTCGAAGGAGACAGAGGGGTCGAGTGAAGGAGGCAAGGGGTCGAATGAAGGAACCGGTCGAAGGAAGGGGGTGAAGGTACGGTGGTCGAGGTCGAGGGTGGTCGAGGGTGAAGGAGCAGGGGTCGAAGGAGACAGAGGGGTCGAGTGAAAGAGGGCGAATGAGTTTCAAAATTTTCTTTTGAAAAAGGACCGTTGGGAGCAGGGGTGAAGGTACGGTGGTCGAGGTCGAGGGTGGTGGAGACGGTGGTCCAGGTCGAGCTTGGATTGAGGCTCAAATTTGAAACTTTAAATTAGATTAAATAATTCGAAGTATGATGTTGAAAATTTATATGTTTATGTAAAAGTTGTCTAGAATTTATTGAAGTTCTTTTTTTTTAATGGTAAGGAATGACGTGTCAATTACTGTGACATCGGGCGCTATGGCCAAGGTTGACTACTTGACCGCCGCCAGCCCCTTGGCTTTCCCAAGTGCATGGAAACCCGGCCTGCACCCGCCTAAAGACACGACAGTGGAATAATTGATAAAACTTCGTCTCCCATCCAAGTTGAACCGGAGCCACCCGTATTCGCTCTTCACCTGAATACCGCAAAAAATAATGTGGAGAGTGGGAATCGAACCTAGGTCACAAGGAACGCAAGTCTTTCTCAAAACCACTCTACCCCTACCTCGTTGGCTTATTGAAGTTAGGTAATCTAGCTATTAAGTTAAGTTTGTGTGAAATTTTTACTGAAACATGAATTTTAGGAGTTATGAAACAACTTATTTAAAACAAAGACAAAAAACTTTGTTCTTCATCTTCAAATTGTACCTCTAAAATTTTATTTAGATGAGCTTCCACGGAATCCTTTGAACAGAAACTAGTTTCATCTTATCAACAAATTCATTTTGTTATGTCATGGCCTTTTATTATTTGAGCCAACCATACTCGAAAATTTTGACATTGGTTTATTATAAATTTGAACACCAAAAATATGACATAGGAAATTCTTGGCTTGACCCTAGACTTTGAAACACATAGACCTTCCTTGGTACTGCCAAGCTACGAATCTAATATTAGAATGCCATAATTAAACCATATGTAGTGGAGGGGGTTATATATAACGCTCCTGATTCTGATTGGTCCATGTGATAGCTGAGTCAGCATGGGGCTTAAAGTGAAAAAAGGGTGTAATGGAGGGGGTTATATATAACGCCCCTGATTTTAAACTTCCCCCCCCCCCTCATCCACGTGTCAAACATTGATTGGTGGTTGAATTTGTCACCCGGCGTTATTAATTTAACGCCTGCGCAAGTTTTTTTGATCATAACGCCCCCGTAACGGTCTAGGAGCGCTATTTTTTTGTTTCACGCTTTATGGCGCCACGACTACACACTGTCCTTAGGATTTGGACATGTCACATGTGTGCAAGTGCATTGCTTATGGCTAAATTGAAAGCATGTATATTCATATAAGCACAGCCACAGGCTTTAACAACGTAGCTGGAATTGACCTGGTAGAAAAACCCGGAACCAGATTTTTTAATGCCCGGCTTTTCTATATCTGAAAACGGACCGATATCACCTGTAGGGTAAAAATAGGGCATGCATGTTGATCTCAATATCCAAACCGGAATCGTGACTGATTTATACCTGTATAATACCCGAAACTGGCTCTAGTCTATACCCGGAACTGGTATACTCGGGTGTTTCTTAATACATGATATAGGGTTTGTTTATTACCATACATATTATAATTATTTATAATTATGTGTCTAAACTCATTTTACAAATAATCCACTTGCATGCCTTTATATTCCGATTTTGTTACTTTGTTGTAAACAATTATTGTATACTCTAAACTAACTTGTCTTTTTAAGTTGGTCTCATTTTTAATTATCTATACAATATTATAATACATAAGTAAGGGGTAGTTTAAGATACCCAAAAGTTAAAAACTTATTTTTCATTAATATCACTGAAATAAGGATAAAGTAGTCATTCATACATTATTTACATTTTAATACTCTACATTATTTACACTTTAATCTCTTAAACTTTACTTAACTTTTGCTTATTTAAATTATAGTTAAACTTCGTTTTCTTATTTTAAGCAAGCATCATCCATATTTTTAAATAGTGACATTTTTTGCATACGTTTATATTTTTATAAAAAAAAATACATTATAATAATGAGCATTTTATTATCTTTAATTTGAGTATAGTATTGCTATTTTTTTTAAATCTTTATGTGCTACGTGATTAACGATATCTAAGGGTGAGCAATAACTAAATCGTTCACCGAAGCCAAACCAAAAAATAGACAAAACTGAACCAAAATCTATTAAAAACTAAAAACATCCGATTTAACTTAAAATTGGTTATCGTTTTCTTTTTATACCCTTAGTTAAACCGAAATTTGTTAAACGGAAACAAACTCATTCATATATTCATAACAGCGTGCCCACACGAGTGGTAGGAAACACATACACATCTAATGGTTCATGGTTGGGTTAGGTTCAGTTTGGTTATAAGCCTAAACCAAAACAAAAAATTGACATTTATCGGTTTAACGATCTTGTTAACTAACCGGTTAATTGGTTCAATCCATTTGGTTAGATTGTCGTTTTTAGTTCGGATTAGTTAATTTTGGTTGATAACCAAAACCAAACTTTGGTTAAAATTTTCCTTAGAAGCACATGAAATAAAGGTATAAATACATGTAATGGATCTATAAAAGATATATATGTATGAATGGTTCAGTTTCGGTTTGTTAATTTGGTTAACTCATGGTACAAAAAAAACGATATTAGGTTAACTCGGTTTTGGTTAATTTTCAATTTGGTTTTATATGTTTTTGTTCGATCTCGGTTTAGGGTTCAATTATTATTCACCCCTAGATATTGTTAATCACGTAAAAAAACAAATTTTTAATTAAAAGTATATAGCAAATTATACTATAATATGGTTTGAAGCTGAGTAGATAGGTTTTTGAATTGTAGTGATAGTATAAAAGGTATAAATAGAAGGGGTTTTGAAATTTTTAGCTTTTATACCTAGGCTTGTAAACGAACCGAACGAACATAAACGGACGTTCACGAACATAATAAATGTGAACGAATTTGTATTACTAAAAAAACTCAATTATTAATTGGTTATATATTCATACAAGTAGCTAAAACCCAATTTATGTTTATATTTATGTAAATATAACTACGTATTTATTAATAAACTTAAACGGACATAAATAAAAGAACATAAACAGACGTTCACGAACATAAATGAACAACACAACGTTTGTTCATGTTCGTTCATTTAACTAAACAAACAATTTTTTTGTTCGTTTATTAAATAAATGACATAAACGAACTTCCCATCGAACAAGTTCACGAACAGCTCATGAACATTCGGTTCGTTTACAGGCCTATTTTTACCTATATTTCATATAGTTATACCTCCATTTCATTTCATGTACTTCTAGGCAAAAAAAAAATTAGCCATTGTTTGTTTTTGTTATTCACCAAAATTAACTAAACCGAACTAAAAACCGATAATCTAACAATACTAACCGAACCAAGGAACCAATTGTATAATAAGATTGATTAATTGATGACTTTTGATTTTAGTTTCGGTTAAGGCTAATGGTCGAACTTAATATAACAATACACACCCTTAGAAGTGTTTGTGTTCCCCACTGCATCGCGCAGACACTCTATTAGTTTTATATTATACAATGCGTAGTTAGTAACATCATGTAGCAAAATCCCGAAATAGGGTATTTTAATATCCGGTTCTTTGACCAAATCGGTTATAGGAAAAACTGGTTCCGACACTTAAATAAAAAAACGGTGCCAAGAAATGGTTATTAAAATGTAGAGTAAACTGCACGAATGGTCTCTGTGGTTTTTTCTAAATTAAAAGTATGCTCCCTAGTTTTTCAAAATTACCTCAACGGAATTTATGGTTTGAGTTTTATTGCATCGGTGGTCCCTGACTTAGATGAAGTTTAAGTTTATCAGTTAAATACATGTGAAATTACTATATTACCCCTCTTAAAAAACAATTATTATAAACTATTTTTCTCTGTCAATCTCAACCATCTCCCACAACCAAAGCACTAGGGGTGAGCATACAAGGCCGAATACCGATCCCCTCTCGTCCCGATCCCGATCTACAGAACCGATACCGAACCGAGGGGTTTCGGGATCGGTATCGGTACCCATATTTATGGATTTTCAGTATTATCAGTATCGGTACGGGATCGGTATGGTATCGGTATTTTAAGGTAAAATACCAATACCGTACCGTATGTGTTCGGTATCGGTATTGGTTTTTTGGACTTTTCGGTATCGGTATCGGTTCGGTACCGATACCGTCCCGAGCTCATCCCTACAAAGCACCACCACTACCACCAACCATGTACCACCATTAACCATCTGCCATCACTAACCATCCGCCAGAACCCACAAGACCCAACAACATATCCACCCAACCAACCACTCCGAACAGCAATCATCACGGCCACCACCACCTTCTCCGTCACCTACAACAACAAAGTCACCATCACATCTTTCACCCCTATCTTAACAGTAAATACAATAAACAAACTTATTAATTACCCTCTCCCCCATCTTCTTCCCCTTTCTAAAACAACACAGTCACCACCACTGTTTGCCATTTTCATCACAACATCCTAAACAATAAATTAATTGTGGTGATGTTGGTTGTTTGAGGAAGAGGTGGTGGTGGTGATCCAGGAAAATATATAATAGATTAAACTGCTTGGATGGTCCCTTTGGGTAGTGTGGTCATTTTACATGACTTAGCTGAAAAATATTAGCGAAGTTAGCTGGTAAGGACCAAAATGTTATCAAATGTAAACGTTAGGGACAATTAAAAATATATGGGGGCATCTGTACAATTCGGGTAAACCACATAAACCATCCGTATACTTTACTATCAAATGTATTTGGTTTGTGCACCTCTACTCCGTTAACCAAAAAACAAAAAAAAGGTCCAATGCTTTCCCCAAACAATATAAACTTATACAATGTTTATTACCATTAAAATATGCAAATATCAAAGTTATTTTAATGCATCATGATAGTGCTGTTCAAAACGCTCGGTGATCGCTCGCCGCTCATTCGGAATTTGCTCGGAAATTGCTCGCTCGATTTTTCTGCTTGGATGTAAACGAGCTGATCGGCTCAGTTCGGTTTGTAAACGAGCCAAGCACGAGCAAAGATTCGCTCGGCTCGGTTTGGCTCGGCTCGATATAATTTTTATTAATTTATTATATGTATATAATTATATATATATATATACACACACATTAATTACATTTATATTTATAGTTTTATACATGCCACTCTATTGGGCTTGACTCAATATATGCATATATACAATTGAGAAAGTATACGATACAAAGATTATTAACATAAGAAGTGTAAGAAGCAACCAAATCATGTCACTTGTCAAATATGGTTAAGTATTAACCTAGTCTTGGTTGATTAAAAGGGTAATTTAGTCCATCTATGTTTTCATTCAATCACGTCATAATCAACGCTTCAATTAATAGAATCGAATTCAATTAATCAGTTTCAAATTCATGATTCGAACGAACATCTAATCAAATGAGGATTCAATCAAGCCCAATTCTAATTTCGATTACAATTATGCTCTGTTTTTTTATCGAAACCAGGTGTTGATTTTTATCGAAATAATATGTCTGATTATCATATGGTTGAAGGTTGTACATTCTGTTATTTAAAAATCATTCAAGGTGTGTATGTGTTTTGTCACAATTAAGTTTGGGAGTGTTTTTTATCTGTAGAAGTAATCACAGTAAACATTCAGGTTTAATGTTGAAGACGATGATTATAGAGTGCGTTTGAATGTTTGTAATTTTATTATAAAGTGAGTCTGTTTTTTGAATGGGTTTGTTTTTTTGTTGTTTTAACTAGTGTGTTTAAAATTTTACTGAGTGCGTTTATATACATCAGTTTGAATTATTATTCATTTGCTTTTACATATCAAGTATTAGAAGCAAACAATAACAGTATTTTCTTGTGAATGATTTTTTTGTCATCTTGTTATTACTGTGTTTGTTTATATATATTTTTTACAGATGTATACAGAATGAATTAGCAATACACAATTCAATCACAGATTAATTTTCTTTTTCTTTTTTTTTTGTTGTTTTTCAGTAATGGCTTCTTCATCTTCATCATCAAAATCTGAAATGATCAAAAGGATGCAAAAGCAAATTGCCAAGATTATGCTCTTGAGGGTCGTCTGGCGGATAACCTAAGCAGGATAAATGATGGAATGAGTAAGAGAGATGAGATTTCCAAGCTTCTTATTCATATGCCTGACTCGAGTCTTCATGAACTGGCGGTTATGTTCATGATTTATGCAAAAAAAGGCGATGTTAATCTTGTCGAACAACTTACAAATTGCATAGCTCTTTTGAGGTGTTCTATTGAATTAAAATTCAGTTCCTAAAGTCTATGTAATCTCAAGATCATGAGGAACTGATTATGTAATTTGTTTTTGTAGTTGTTATTTATCTGTTTATGATATGTGTTGTAGTTTTAAGTGCGTTTGAATTAATAAAACACATAAACAAGTGCATTTAATTAAAATCATAGTAATCTATTTCTATTTATAAAGTGCGTCCAAGTGCAAACTCATTTGCAGATGAGTGCGTCCAAACTAATCTATTAGAAACTAAAAACATTAAGTAAGCTATTTAGAAGCATTAAGACAAAAATCCATGACAATGTTTATAATGCAGCCACCCTCACCCTCTTCTCTAATTTTGCAAAGGCATTCTCTAACATCTGTTTTCTTTGTTTGGCTGGCCTTTTTGCAAATTTGTGGCCTAGCTCTTCAATTATTTGATCTCTGAGTATGTTGTGTGGTGAGAGTATAATCTTTGCCACATACTTGAACCGCAATTCATCCAATTGTGTTTGTTGATAGGTTGACTCACTTGCAAATCCACAGTTCCAAAATGCATGCCCTTTGAATGTTTCGAGGTGTCTCATAGTGAATATGACACAATCTACATGGTTTTTTGTAGTCCTCCATGTCATTTCTCTTCTTATAATTGGACCCGTTAGAAGTTTCTCAATATCCGGGGTTGAAGGACATGATTTCTTCCACAACCTGTACAAAGTGTGTCTCTACAAACATTTTTTTACAAAATCATTAGGTTAGTTTATCATATTTTTTTCTCTGTTTTATGTGTTAAATAGAAACATACCAATATTTCGGGAACGCCTTAATATCTTTTTGCTAGGTCATCTCCCTCTTTAGAGTTGTCAAGCAACTCTGATATCCCATTCCTCACATCATAAGATAAGACATAGAAATGCTTGTCCATCCACACTGGCTGCAGAATCATGTCGAACTCATATAAAGATTTTTCTTCGATCTTTCTGAAGATATCTTCAAGATTGCTAAGGAAAACATTTTCTCTTGTTGACCAAGGAACATCCTTTTCATAGAAGCATGTTGGAACAAAGAAACAACCTTCGTATAGACCCTTCCTTCTTTTTCTCTCATTTCTCCTTTTCTTCATAGTTTAGAATGTCGGTCCATACATCTATTGCATTTGTACATAGCCATATCCCAGGATGGAAACTTTCAAAAATCACTTTCATGATCTCATTTCCACCTAGATCCCAGTAACAGATTTTCTAAAATTTCAATATATTAAAACAATCAGTAAACGGTTAATAATATTTTATAAACAAAAGGAAAAAAGACACTTACATTTTTCTCTCTGATTGGTGCAAACATGTATTCTGTTATCCTCACTTCATCTTCTGTTAACTTTTCAATTGTGCACACTTGCTTCCCGGCGTATGGTGATCTTAACGCCCATGAAGGGTTTTTGTCCCTAACTGGCTTTTCATAAACAACCACTCCTTTCCCTTTGTCTTCCCTTTTTGCTTCTTCTGCTTCCTTTGCTTCCTTCTCTGGTGTTTTTTTCTTTTTCAGCATTCTTCTCTTTGGTGTTGCTTGTTCATCCTGAGGTGCCTGGTTCTATTGTTTGCAGCTCAATGAATGTTGCATCTGATATTTCTTGTGATTCTAAAGACACAGCAACATCATGCAATTTTTTTGTCATGTCTTTCTCCACGTCTATCTCAGGTTCTTCGTTTGTTGTTTCATTCCCATCTCTTACCCTATATACACATGGTTCAACTGTTTCCAGCATGTTAATTGCTGTGTCAGTTATGTCATCTATTTAGATTTTCCAGGTTTGTATCAACAGCCTGATCATCCATTACCAACTCATTCCCATCCTGATTCATTTTTGAAGTCTCTGACACTTCAACATTTTGGTTTTCAGGTTCAACATTGTCTTTGACACCTTTATCATCTGTAACAACCCGGCAAAATTAAGGTAATTCCGTACTAATTAATTAAACGCGATTAACGTAATTAAATACAATTATGTGTTGATTATTTAATTGAGGCCTTAGAAAGATAGCAAATCCCAAATGATGCATAGGAATGCATATGTTTAATGACAAAACATGATAGGATCATGTGCAAGCAAATCTATCATGGATGAAAAAGTTCCATGTTCAAAGTCTACTCACTTGGATGAGTGAAAATTTGATATTTTGAATAAAAACATGAAACACACATGTTAATAGCATCTAGGATGGATTATAAGATTATTAGAAGTGGAATGAAGTAAAAATAATCAAGCATTAAGAAAATGATTCTTCAAAGTCCACTAAGTTGGAAGGAAAAATGCTAACTTTGAAAGTTAGGATGGAAAATGCAACAGAGTATAAGTTAAAGGACTAATAAGGTAACTTTGAAAGTGAGGGACTAAAATAAGTATTTTAGAAACTTTGGTTCAAAAATGCATTAACGGAAAGTTTAGTATCAAAAACATAAATGATAGTTTTTCCAAGTATAGTTTTGGTAAACATGAGAAACCTACTTATGTATATTTTGAAAGATGTATTTTTATAAAAATAGAAGTTTTATAAAAATAGGAGGTTAAGTTGACATAAGGATTTTATAAAAATAAAGGTTTTATAAAATATTGAACAAGAGTAAAAGACTTGGGAAAACTTGTACGAAAATGGATACTTTTATATAAATGGGAATATAAAAGTATCGGAAACATTTTTGGGATACAAGTTAACGAGTCGAACTAAAAATACAAAAGTATATTTTTCCAAGTAATATGTGTCCGGAATTGGAAATACGAACAATATTTCCATAGAACGCATATGGGAAGAAAGTGTGGAAAAAGCTAACTAACGGACTTAATAACATGAACTAACGGTAACGGATAAACGGACAAATGAGAAAAGAATGCCATTGCGGCAAGACGAAAATATATATATTTTAAGAAGTAAAATATATATAAAAGGGTGAAACTTATGTAACACTTTCCTAAGTGTTAGGAATAATATTCGTGGGAGAAAGCATAATGAAACGAATTAAAAACGCTAAACGACGTATGGACTTAACAAGGAAAATTCACGTGTTGATATATGTACACATGCTCGTCTCGACGAAATTCTAGGATATCTATTTGAATGGGAAAGTAGATATGCGAGAAGGAAAACCGAGACGAGTAGGCAAAATATACCTATGTACACGTGAATACCGGCGAGATCATAGTATATTTATTTAAATGGGAAAATAAATATACGGCATGGTACGTCGAGTCGGACGTTAAGAATATACAACCAAACGACAAGACCTTAACATGTTTACTTGAATGGGAAAGTAAATGTGTGGCAAAGTGAGTCGGGACGGGTAATAAGAACACATTATATCGAGCGAAACGTTCCTGAGTATAATTATTTAAATGGGAAAATAATTATACATTGGGTGGAGTCGTGTCGAGAATGATAACATACAAGTTACAAATAGTATTAACGAGATTAATATATAACTTGTAAGAAAAGGGTAATCCATCGCCAATGAACCTAGGATACGAGACTAATTAAACGGGAATTTGGATAATACGTGGTTGGGGAGTTGGGTGTACAACTTGCCAAGGCACATGCACGATAGGTGTAGTGACTTATACGTCTAGGACGTTTATAGGTGCGAGACCGCAAAATTTGCTATTTTCTTCTTTGAGCCGAGCACAGTTACAGGTGAGTCTCACGGCCCCATTTCTAAACTATTTAACGTTTTTACGGGGGAAAGATATGTTGGGATTTGTTTGACGGGTTGGATACTTGAGTTGTGATCGCCACTCGGGGTTGAGACCTCTCTACTATAATCATTAATTCAGGAAAGTGAAACCGAAGGAATATTTGGATAGTACTATTGGTGCCTGACAAGGCCCACCCCTAATCGATAGCGTCGATTATGCATCAGCATATGCCTGGGGTGCACGTATTCTGAAATCAAGTCGTAGGAATACCGAGTAACGACTTGGGGCGGGGCATTATTATTTGTCTTGGTTTGGTTATAGGCTCAAGTAGAATTGTAGGAACTTGCAACTCCTATAAATTGTCATAACAAGGAAATTCCCATGAGATAAAGTTTTATTAAACTAAAACCTGTGAACTCACCAATATTTATATATTGACAAGTTTTTAAACATATCTTTCAGGTAATTGATAGATGAAGGACGACATGGCGAGCAGGGTCGGGAGAATCTCAAAATTGGGCGTTGGATGTTTTGAAGAGGTCTCGTCACTCTATCCCAAGGAAATCGGGATATAGTTGAGGAGCCTCCTTATTTGTCTTAAAAACAATTTTCAATTATGTATGAATAATTAACATGATTTTCGACGCTTGAATAAATGACCCGTTCCATTAATTACTTGTGTTTTGCATTAATCTTGGCTTAATCCTCTTGAACCGTCGCGCCACGTGTTTCCGCCATAGGCGTGGTGTGACAGAAAGTGGTATCAGAGCCAAGGTTATAGCGAATTAGCATTTTTAAAAATCTAAACTATAACCGAATTTGGTTCAAAAAGATAAGCTTTCAAAGTAAACGCAAAACGCAATAAACTAATTTTCCAACGAATATTGGGTATGAAGAGATTCCGATCAAGCTAGCCATGGGTAACGATACGTGTTATTTCATTATCAGAAGTTAGGAAGATTACTGTAAATGTATACTTGACTATCTAATGAATAATACATAAACATTAGTACGGTTCTTTTGCCAGGGATGTCGAACGCTGCGAGCGCCGCGCCGAGCTACGACAGTAGCATACAAATACTGCCGCCCCCACCGATCGAGGTTGTGATACTCGATCCCGAGGACGATGACATGGAGGTTGACGCCGCCGTTGGAGGCGCAGACGGAGACAGCTCCGACGAGACCGACCCCAGCGAGGACCCCGCATGGGCCCCCGCTGGAGGCGACGTGGCCGCCGTGGCCGATTTACCGATGGCCGAGGCACCACGGGCTGACTTGCCCCTAGTACCCCTTCAGGCCGCACCACTGCCAGCACTCCCCATTCGAGCCGTCAGGGACTTCCCTGTAGGTTGTGCAGGTCCGTCGAGACCCGCCCCCACCCAGTCGGAGACCGTAGAGTCTCCATTCGATCGACATGCACACGTCGATCGTGAGCCACTACCTACCCCACATATCCCCGTTCCCCCGGGCATGAGACTTGTGCCCGTTGCCCGAGGACACAACGGGTGGATCGCGGACGACTCCGACGACGAGTCGACTGCATCGGTGGAGCACATTGCTGTACCGATTCCACCAGCAGACCTGGAGGAGCACGTTGCTCCGATGATAGAGCACGCCACCACTACACCAGCCGCCCTACTCGCCCTACCAGAGCCCGTACCGCAGGATGGGCCAGCCTCTGCTGGGCACATCCTCGAGGGTAGCTCAGCCCGTAGCTCTGAGCTGCACCGAGCAGGCTTGGCAGCTCACGCCACTGCTAGCCCTCCCACCCCTACCGCCGTGATATCCGCTCCTGAGTGGGTCGCTGTCACACAGCCCCTCATGGTCCCACTCGCCGAGCTCATAGTCCCCTCATCAGCACCCATGACCCTACCCATCACCACCTTCCCCATACTACCACCCCTACCCGAGATGCTCACCATACCACCACCTGCACCGTTCACTGTGGGTGCAGGAACCCGCTTTCTGATGCCACCACTTGCACCGTATACTCTAGGTGCAGGAGACCCATACCAGGTACCACCCCACTTCTTCACTGGATTACAGGGCTTTGCCCCACCCTTCACACCCTTACCGATACCCGATATAGTCGGCCCATCCCAGCCGACGTACACTGATATCCCCGGGCCGTCGCAGCCCCACGGGATGGCTCCACTGTCTGGACCGGTATGGTCCACAGTGATCTCTTTGGAGAGAGACTTTCAGACTCTCACTGACACGGTGCAGCGCACCGTGAACCAGATGGAGCAGCAGGCCCAACTCATGTGGGCCAGGATCATCGACGCCAGAGATGCACTGGCGCATTATGCTGAGGAGTTACTGCGCATGGACGCGCATTGCGGGATTACGGGCGACGCACATTTTGCGCATCGCCAATTCTTGTATGATCGTATTATGGCGATCAGTATGTCCATTAGCATGTACGCCCCCTAGTATCAGTACCCGCCGCCGCCACCACAGTAGAGATACTTCAGAGAAACTGGGAAGATCACCTGCAGACGTAGGTAGTAGTAGTAGTAGTAGTAGTATGGTAGCACAGTATGGGTTATAGCACCCATCTGCATTTTTGCCTAGCCGAGCGGGATTGTGCCGGTATATGACATTATATTTCTATTGTATTTCAAAAGAACGATGTGTGAGGAATGTATCCTCGGTTTTTGTTATTGCAAACAAATCATTGTACTCGTGGTATTGAAATTAATGAAAATTTTGTTATGGTAAAATATGTGTTATGGTTGTCTACGATTATTATTGCCTACTCTGTATATATTGTGATTTGTGTGATGATGTGGTGACATTGTGATGATTATTGTGTTCATGTGTTGAGTTATTATTTATACTTTATGTATGACGATATTGTATGAATGATCGCCAAATTAACCTTTGATAATTATTATTGAAGAAAAATGGTACCAGCCACCCGAAGCAACAGTGGAAATGGAGGACTACCCACAACACCCGAGGAGCTTGAAGCCCTAGTCTCGGAGCGCATAGCCCGAGCCCTCGCGGAACACAATGCCACCCGCACTGAAAGATCGCGAGATCGAACGGGGAGCGACCGACGCGAAAACTCCCCCACCGGTAAGAGGGTTACGAATATATGCAATGGGAGTTTTTCATGAAACTCCTACCCCATAATAACATGCTATTTTATTAATGCAGAAACGGCCTCGCGAGAGCGTGGCTGCACGTTCAAAGCTTTTCTGGACTGCAAGCCACTCAACTTCAGTGGCACTGAAGGCTCTGTCGGACTAGTCAAATGGTTCGAGAAAACTGAAGCGGTGATCCGTATCAGCAGCTGTACCCCGCGACAAGCTGTCATGTACTCCACTAACCTATTCCTGGATCAAGCACTGACATGGTGGAACAACCAAGTACAATCACTAGGAGACGATGTTGCTTACTCCTTGTCATGGTTGGAGTTGAAGGAACTGATGATCGCTGAATACTGCCCGGCGAGTGAAGTGCAAAAGCTAGAAACCAAGTTCTGGAACCTCACCATGGTTGGATCGGACGTAGCTGGGTACACGTCCAGATTTCATGATCTCTCTCGGTTAGTGCCTCGCTTGGTTACCCCGGAAAGCAAAAAGGTGGAAGGTACCTATTCGGGTTGGCGCCACAAATACGCGACATGGTCACTGCTTCCAAACCTACGAGCATGCGCGAGGCTATCGACCTCGCTTTGAGCCTCACTGAAGACGCCATTCGAATGGGCACTCTGATCCGGAAAGTGTCAGGATTGAAGCTCACCGAGTCCAGCAGCGTTGAGGGTAAGAATCTGGGTACAAGTTCAGCAGTTGGGTCAAGCGAACAGGGGAATAAGCCGAGGTTTGGGAAGCGTAAGCGCGATGAAAGGAAAAAGGATGGATCATCGGGTAGTTCATGCAAGAAAGGGAAAGGGTATGTAGCCACTGGACGTGGAAACAATGTAAAGCAAGGTTACCAAGGAAAGAATGAGGTGATCTGCGGTAAGTGCCGCCGTTCTGGGCACAAGACAGAAGACTGCAGGTCAGGAGCGCCGAAGAACGGAGGAGCGAGGCCCTGCTTCGCATGTGGATCGCTCGATTATTGGAAGAGAGATTGTCCTAAACTCAACAACCAAGCCCGTGGGCGGGCATTCGTGATTGGTGCCGGTGATGCACGACAAGACCCTAACGTGGTCACTGGTACGTTCCCTCTTAATGGTCATTATGCTTCTGTATTGTTTGATACTGGCGCCGATTTTAGCTTCGTATCTATCGAATTTAAAAGATTACTTGGACTAAAAACTAGTAAGCTAGATACACCTAACTCTATAGAACTGGCTAACGGTAAGACTATAGAAACTCGAGAAGTAGCGAAGGATTGTAAGTTGGATCTCTGTGGTCACGAGTTTGGCATTGATCTATTGCCAGTCATACTGGGTAGTTTTGACATAGTCGTTGGCATGGATTGGCTATCCGCACACTGCGCCGTCGTTGTTTGCAACGACAAAGTAATTCAAGTTCCCCTCACGAGCGGTGAAACCCTATCGATCCAAGGGGAAAGGCGTGGGACGTCGTTAAGAATTATTACCAGCATGAAGGCCCGAAAGTGTTTAAGGAAAGGTCTTGTTGCATTCTTGGCGCACGTGGTAGATAAGAAGGCCGACGAGCGAAGGTTAGAAGACATTCCGATAGCCAGGGATTTTCCAGATGTGTTCCCAGAAGATTTGCCGGGATTGCCACCACCTCGACAAGTCGAGTTCCGCATCGACCTTGTTCCGGGAGCTGCACCTGTAGCGCGATCGCCATATCGCTTAGCTCCATCCGAGATGCAGGAACTATCTGGTCAACTGCAAGAGTTGTTGGACAAAGGTTTCATAAGACCAAGCTTCTCACCCTGGGGAGCCCCCGTCTTATTTGTAAAGAAGAAGGATGGCACTTTTCGAATGTGCATTGACTATCGGGAACTGAACAAGTTAACCATTAAGAATCGCTATCCTCTTCCCCGGATCGACGATTTATTTGATCAACTTCAAGGATCCAGTTTCTACTCCAAGATTGATCTAAGGTTCGGCTATCACCAGTTGCGTATCCAAGAAGAGGATGTACCGAAAACAGCATTCAGGACTCGATATGGGCACTATGAATTTTTGGTAATGCCATTCGGTTTAACCAACGAACCAGCTGTTTTCATGGATTTGATGAATCGCGTGTGTAAGCCATACTTGGACAAATTTGTCATTGTCTTCATTGATGACATCTTGATCTATTCACGCACTAAGGAAGAACATGAGGATCATCTTCGGTTAATCCTTGAGGTACTACGCAAAGAGAAACTCTATGCTAAGTTCTCGAAATGTGACTTTTGGATTCGAGAGGTTCACTTCCTAGGCCACGTAGTGAATGAAAATGGTATACATGTCGATCCCGCTAAGATCGAAGCAATTAAAAATTGGGACGCCCCTAGAACTCCTACTGAAGTACGACAATTTCTTGGCCTTGCGGGTTACTACAGAAGGTTCATCGAGAACTTTTCTAAGATAGCACAGTCTTTAACCATGCTAACCCAAAAGGATAAGAAGTTCGAATGGACGGAAAAGCAGGAAGCGGCGTTTCAATTGCTAAAAGATAAGTTATGTGGCGCCCCGATATTATCACTCCCCGATGGTACGGAAGACTTTGTGGTTTATTGTGACGCCTCTCACCAGGGATTGGGTTGCGTATTGATGCAACGAGAAAAGGTCATAGCGTATGCTTCCAGACAGCTAAAGCTCCACGAGAAGAATTACACTACACACGACTTGGAATTGGGAGCCGTGGTATTCGCGTTTGAGATATGGAGACATTATTTATATGGAACCAAGTGTACAATCTTCAACGATCATAAAAGTTTGTAGCACATCTTTGATCAGAAGGAACTGAACATGCGACAACGGCGATGGGTCGAATTATTGAACGATTACGATTGTGAGATAAAGTACCATCCCGGGAAAGCAAACGTTGTAGCTGACGCCTTGAGTCGCAAGGAACGGGTAAAACCGTTGCGTGTCCGAGCTTTGGGCCTAACTATCCACATGAACCTGACTGACCGGATTCGTGAAGCTCAAATCAACGCCCTTAAACCCGAGAATGTCAAGGATGAAAGATTACGGAAAATGGTTGATTCGCTGGAGCCAAAGGCGGATCAAACCTTGTACTTCATGAATAGAATTTGGGTACCAGTGTATGGTGGATTGCGTGAACTAGTATTGGCCGAAGCTCACAGTTCACGATATTCGGTTCACCCTGGTGCAGACAAGATGTTCCACGATTTGAAAGAATTTTATTTGTGGCCAAATTTCAAGAGAGATATAGCGGCATATGTTGCGCGATGCTTGACTTGCGCGAAGGTCAAAGCCGAGCATCAGAGACCATCCGGCTTGCTCCAGCAACCGGAAATACCGGAATGGAAATGGGAACGAATTACCATGGATTTCATTACCAAGTTACCCAAGACAACAAGCGACCATGACATGATCTGGGTAATCGTTGATCGATTGACAAAATCTGCACACTTCCTCCCGATTCGCGAAACGGATAAGTTGGAGAAACTGACCCGTTTGTACATTAAGGAAGTAGTGTCTAAGCATGGTGTACCTATTTCCATCATCTCCGATCGAGATAGTCGTTTCACCTCAAGATTTTCGGAAAGTTTGAATGAAGCCCTCGGTACTCGCCTTGACATGAGTACCGCATATCATCCCCAAACCGATGGTCAAAGTGAACGAACCATCCAGACTTTGGAAGATATGTTACGGGCATGCGCAATCGATTTCAGCGGTAATTGGGATACACACTTGCCACTGGTGGAGTTTTC
Source organism: Ambrosia x helenae (assembly GCA_030844895.1). Lineage (NCBI taxonomy): Eukaryota > Viridiplantae > Streptophyta > Magnoliopsida > Asterales > Asteraceae > Ambrosia > Ambrosia x helenae. The sequence continues at coordinate 71,705,706 of CM061225.1, read as the reverse complement.
GTATAACAACAGTTACCACACGAGCATTCAAGCTGCACCTTTTAAAGCTCTATATGGACGCAAGTGTAGATCTCCTCTATGTTGGGCCGAAGTTGGAGAAAAGCAACTCACCGGGCCCGAAATTGTTCAAGAGACGACGGATAAGGTCTTTTTGATAAAAGAACGTCTCAAAGCGGCACGTGACCGGCAGAAAAGCTACGCAGATATGAGGCAAAAGCCTTTGGAATTTCAACTCGGAGACAGGGTCCTACTAAAGGTGTCACCTTGGAAAGGTGTCGCGCGCTTTGGTAAGCGCGGGAAGTTGAACCCACGGTATGTTGGACCGTTCGAAATCTTGTCCAGAGTAGGCCCCGTAGCATACAAGCTCAAGTTACCACAAGAGCTTAACGGTGTACATGACACGTTCCACGTGTCAAATTTAAAGAAGTGCCTATCTGACGAGACTCTCATCATCCCTGCGGACGAAATCCACATTGATGACAAGTTACACTTCATCGAAGAACCAATCGAAGTGACCGATTGGAAGGTCCAAAAGTTAAGACGCAGTAAGATCAGATTGGTCAAAGTGCGCTGGAATGCCAAGCGTGGACCGGAGTTCACGTGGGAAAGGCTGGACCGAATGAAGCAAAAATATCCCGCCCTATTCAAGAAGACCCCTATACCGGAGGATTCAAAGTGAATTCCGGGACGGAATTCTCTTAACGGGGGGAGAATGTAACAACCGGCAAAATTAAGGTAATTCCGTACTAATTAATTAAACGCGATTAACGTAATTAAATACAATTATGTGTTGATTATTTAATTGAGGCCTTAGAAAGATAGCAAATCCCAAATGATGCATAGGAATGCATATGTTTAATGACAAAACATGATAGGATCATGTGCAAGCAAATCTATCCGGTATGGACACTGGCGATTACCCGGTAAAAATTTAATAAGCGAAACGAACCCCGGACACCCGGAATATATAATAAAAGATAATTTCACAAAATATAATGAGTTTTGGAAACCCAAAGCCATACGTGAAAACTTATTGTACAAATCTCCCGGTAACGAATGAAGTGCGCGTACCGCACCCGATACGCGCGTAACACGAAATTTCACCCGGCAAAAGCCAAAATAATTTATCAGTAATTAAACTGGACTAGGTTTAAGGAATATTAAGGGTATTTTAATATTCGGGTGACACGCGATTAAAAACCCGAGAATACCCGGACGGTACCCACACAAGATTAACTTAACTAATTAAGGGTATTATTTAGCAAAGTGGACCCCACCAACACCCCCTTGGGGCCGGCCTATGGCCCACCCAAGTGGAGATTACTTGTGTTATCTAAAGTTAATCATTAGGATGGATATTAATCATGGTCTTGCATGGATTAGTATTGGGCAACAAAAATCACCAAATCCTCCACTCTCTCTCTCTCTCTAACTCACGGCTCCAAACACCCTCTAATATACCCCAAAGATTTTTTTTAAACTATCATATATTAAAATGTGTTAGATGATCATGGATGAAAAAGTTTCATGTTCAAAGTCTACTCACTTGGATGAGTGAAAATTTGATATTTTGAATAAAAACATGAAACACACATGTTAATAGCATCTAGGATGGATTATAAGATTATTAGAAGTGGAATGAAGTAAAAATAATCAAGCATTAAGAAAATGATTCTTCAAAGTCCACTAAGTTGGAAGGAAAAATGCTAACTTTGAAAGTTAGGATGGAAAATGCAACAGAGTATAAGTTAAAGGACTAATAAGGTAACTTTGAAAGTGAGGGACTAAAATAAGTATTTTAGAAACTTTGGTTCAAAAATGCATTAACGGAAAGTTTAGTATCAAAAACATAAATGATAGTTTTTCTAAGTATAGTTTTGGTAAACATGAGAAACCTACTTATGTATATTTTGAAAGATGTATTTTTATAAAAATAGAAGTTTTATAAAAATAGGAGGTTAAGTTGACATAAGGATTTTATAAAAATAAAGGTTTAATAAAATATTGAACAAGAGTAAAAGACTTGGGAAAACTTGTATGAAAATGGATACTTTTATATAAATGGGAATATAAAAGTATCGGAAACATTTTTGGGATACAAGTTAACGAGTCGAACTAAAAATACAAAAGTATATTTTTCCAAGTAATATGTGTCCGGAATTGGAAATACGAACAATATTTCCATAGAACGCATATGGGAAGAAAGTGTGGAAAAAGCTAACTAACGGACTTAATAACATGAACTAACGGTAACGGATAAACGGACAAATGAGAAAAGAATGCCATTGCGGCAAGACGAAAATATATATATTTTAAGAAGTAAAATATATATAACAAGGGTGAAACTTATGTAACACTTTCCTAAGTGTTAGGAATAATATTCGTGGGAGAAAGCATAACGAAACGAATTAAAAACGCTAAACGACGTATGGACTTAACAAGGAAAATTCACGTGTTGGTATATGTACACATGCTCGTCTCGACGAAATTCTAGGATATCTATTTGAATGGGAAAGTAGATATGCGAGAAGGAAAACCGAGACGAGTAGGCAAAATATACCTATGTACACGTGAATACCGGCGAGATCCTAGTATATTTATTTAAATGGGAAAATAAATATGCGGCATGGTACGTCGAGTCGGACGTTAAGAATATACAACCAAACGACAAGACCTTAGCATGTTTACTTGAATGGGAAAGTAAATGTGTGGCAAAGTGAGTCGGGACGGGTAATAAGAACACATTATATCGAGCGAAACGTTCCTGAGTATAATTATTTAAATGGGAAAATAATTATACGTTGGGTGGAGTCGTGTCGAGAATGATAACATACAAGTTACAAATAGTATTAACGAGATTAATATATAACTTGTAAGAAAAGGGTAATCCATCGCCAATGAACCTAGGATACGAGAATAATTAAACGGGAATTTGGATAATACGTGGTCGGGGAGTTGGGTGTACAACTTGCCAAGGCACATGCACGATAGGTGTAGTGACTTATACGTCTAGGACGTTTATAGGTGCGAGACCGCAAAATTTGCTATTTTCTTCTTTGAGCCGAGCACAGTTACAGGTGAGTCTCACGGCCCCATTTCTAAACTATTTAACGTTTTTACGGGGGAAAGATATGTTGGGATTTGTTTGACGGTTGGATACTTGAGTTGTGATCGCCACTCGGGGTTGAGACCTCTCTACTATAATTATTAATTCAGGAAAGTGAAACCGAAGGAATATTTGGATAGTACTATTGGTGCCTGACAAGGCCCACCCCTAATCGATAGCGTCGATTATGCATCGGCGTATGCCTGGGGTGCACGTATTCTGAAATCAAGTCGTAGGAATACCGAGTAACGACTTGGGGCGGGGCATTATTATTTGTCTTGGTTTGGTTATAGGCTCAAGTAGAATTGTAGGAACTTGCAACTCCTATAAATTGTCATAACAAGGAAATTCCCATGAGATAAAGTTTTATTAAACTAAAACCTGTGAATTCACCAATATTTATATATTGACAAGTTTTTAAACATATCTTTCAGGTAATTGATCGATGAAGGACGACATGGCGAGCAGGGTCGGGAGAATCTCAAAATTGGGCGTTGGATGTTTTGAAGAGGTCTCGTCACTCTATCCCAAGGAAATCGGGATATAGTTGAGGAGCCTCCTTATTTGTCTTAAAAACAATTTTCAATTATGTATGTATAATTAACATGATTTTCGACGCTTGAATAAATGACCCGTTCCATTAATTACTTGTGTTTTGCATTAATCTTGGCTTAATCCTCTTGAACCGTCGCGCCACGTGTTTCCGCCATAGGCGTGGTGTGACATCATCCTTGTCCAACTCAGCTTCAAGCCTCACTATATTTTCTGTCTCAAGATTTTCAGCATCAATATATGTATGTACCCTTGTTGTTCAATTCGTCCCACTTGTCGCACAACTTCTTCAACTACAGTACCCACAAGTATTTGGTTCTTGCCGCTGTAACCATTTCCCCATCTCTTTTTGTATTGCTTCATATTTTTTGATGTTTCTCTCCATGGTTTTTAGCCAAACCTGTTTGAAAATATTAGTGCGTCCAAAAAGAAAAATCAGTGCGTCTGAAAAAACATTAGTGTGTCCAAAAGAAACATTAGTGCATCCAAATTTTTTAATACAAATGGATACAAATATACATATCAGAAAATATATAAGTGCATCCAAATTAAAACATAAGTTTGTCCAAAAGAAACATTACCTTTTTGGCTTTCATTGCTGATTCATGTTCTTCTCTTCTAACACCCTGATTATAACTCAGATCTGGTTAAGTGTTGCAATATTCAAACATTTGTTGTGTTTGTGTACTCATTTCATAATCTCTCCAATCTGCATTCTCATATTCTTTAGTGTCATCAGCATCACCAACTTGGACCCGTCTTGGTGGACTCGGTCCCATATTCAGATTGTAATCATCACCATCCAAAGCCGTTGTTGTTCTATCACCACCTTTTTCACCTTGCATTCCAATCAAGGCATCCACAAGATCATTTACCATATTTTCAGTTTCTTCAGCATCCGCATCATTTTCGTCATCCTCTTCTCCATCATCAGCTTCACTGTCTTCTTCATCAACCTTATCAGCGTCACCCTGATCATGTCCATCATCTTCTTCAATGTCAGTCAACGGCCCGTTGTTATAAAAATGATTTTCCATCTCTGCAAGTGAACTAGTACTTATGTAAGTAACTGTCGGTATGTTGATTTGTATTTCAAATGGATGTCTCTTATTGTATTCATGTGTGTAGATAACCTGCTTGTTCCAAAAACAGTTCATATGTGTAAGAAAACGTGAATGCCTTTAAATTAACAATAGGTGCGTCCAAAATAATTAATCAAAAAAGACAAATGCGTTTAAAAAGCTATTATAAGTGCATTTGAATTCTTACACTCAGCATTACAATTGGACCATTATACTGGTCTTGTATCCATCCTGCTTTTGTTCTTCTCGGACATTCTATTAGGTAAGAGCACCAATCCATATTTGGAATTTCTATCTCATCATCCACCCCATCCAAAAAGCTTTGATTGATTGTGGTTGATTTTGTGATCTCCCCGAAAACTGTGTTCCATAATACAAGAAAATTCAATTTAAACAGCCTTCCACCTTTGGTTGTCCCCTAACAACTGTTGTTAACATCTTAACACTGACTTTTTTTTCTCTCAAATTTATTCTTGAACTCATCTTTTGTAGAGTCAGAACCTTTCCTTGTCCTACTTTTTTCGAGTACCAGTTTCTTTCCCATTGGTATTCCTAAAGCTTCATGTACCAATGAAGGTGTGATCTTGATTTTCCAATTTTCTGAATTTATTTCGTTACTACCCTCGTCATAATTGACTAACAACCAGTAACCTAAGCCTGTTGATATATGTTCAATCTTAATGTCCAACACAGGTCCAAACCCCATCTTTCTAACTTCTTCCTTGTCTTCATCAGTGTAGTCTTGTATATGCTTTCGATAAATTTAGCAGGAGAGCATCTTATTTTTATCTTCTTATCTATGTATTGCACAAATTCCTTTTCCTTTATTTTCTTCACCTTCTTTTTAGGTTCATCTATTTTTACCTTTTTTTGGCCTCTGTAAATCTTCATCTGATGATTCTGAAATTTCAACTATTTGTTTTTTTGTCTTTGGTTCAACAGTTTGTTTCTGTTTCTTCAACTGTTGTCTCATCTTTTTAATATCAACTTCCAAATTCTTAGCATCTTCTTTGTTTACCATTTCAACCCTTTTTTTAATTTTAATTAAATTTTTCAAAGGTTGATATTCGAAATCATCATCATCTGATGTTACAATTGGTTCTGCATAAACAATGAACATATCATTTATTTAAACGCACTAATAAAATAAATAGACGCACCCTTTATTTTACTAGACAAAAAAATAACACAACATTTGCAGACGCACCTATTAAACCTTTACTAAACATACAGACGTACTCATCACAGCTAAATAAAACTAAACATACAGATCAACTCATACTAAAACATACAGCCGCATTCATATCCTAATTGAGACGCACTCATGTTTTTTAATAAACTAAATAAAACTAAACATACAGACGCACTCACGCCAAACAAACAGACGCACTCATATGTTTTAATTACAATCATCTAAAAACCAATTGTAATTAAGCAAGTAATATCCACATGCAAATAACCTAAGTGTGTCTCATAAAAAATAAAGTGCTATTTTGTTTGTTGAATCAACTATATTTTTTCTATTTGTTTGAATGTAATTAAAACATACCTTTTCTCTGTTTTGACTCTGGTTTGTGATGTTTAGCTTCTCTTCTTCTTTCCACTTTTTTTATCTGATTTCATTTTCATTAAAAAAAAAAAAAAAAACCTCATGAGAACCAAATGAGATGAAAAGGTTTGAAAATGTAATCATAAAACGCACCTGATTGTCGTTTTGAAGACATTATGCTCTGTTTTTTTTTTCTCTTTTCTCTGGGTGTTGAATCGTTGTTGTGCGTGTTTGTTTGATTTGTGGTGTAATAAACTCTAATTGAATGATGGATTGATGATTTTGTTTATCAATTTTAGTAATAACCGTCGCTGGGTTTGAATTGGCGGTTCGAATTCGTAATTTTTTAAACGTGTTTAATTTTTTTTTTTTGACTAATTTACCCCTGGTTTGATTTAAACGCCTATAGTTAGATGATCTGATCAGTTTATAATCTAATGGTCCAGATTGCTTCTTATGCTTCTTATGTTAAGAGACTTTGTACAATATCTCTTCCCATACTAAGGGGCTGTTTGGTAGCCTCTTAATCAGCCTCTTAATTATTCAGGTCTGAATCATTCAGCATTCAGACTGTTTGTTTCAGCATCTGAATGGAATGATTAAGTGCTGAACCATTAAGCTAATAAAAGATGCTGAATGATTAAGCTCTTAACCATTCAGAGCCTCTTAACAATTCAGACCATCTTAATGATTCAGCACTTAATCAACCAAACAGCCCCTAAGTTTAATTATAAAACCTTAAGTCGTGAAAAAACATGTTTGACTTCATATTCCCATTAGTTGTCCACCATCAATCATCTTTAGCTATCAATCTACGCCACAACGCGACAGTTGTTATCTGTTGTATGCTCATCACCTCACTGGCCTCAACTAGAGCCTCATTCTCGAACGGTCGAACCTCAGTCACCACTAGGCAGCAAGAATATTAAAGGAAACATCCCAAATTTATGGATGTCCGAAAACACTCGTTGCTCGCTCGATGCTCGATCGAAAAAATGTGCGCTCGAACAATGCTCGCTCGGTTTCCGGATCGATTGTAAACGAGCCGATCGGCTCGCTTCAGTTTGTAAATGAGCTAAGCACGAACAAAGGTCCGCTCGGTTCAGCTCGACTCGTGAACAACCCTATAAACTTGTCAACTAAAGTTTATGTTGTAAAGAGTAAGTTAATGGACATATATTTCAATAAGCCCAGTGATATAAAAATAAGCCTAGCCGAACACACCCTATGTTAGGATATTTACCATCATTGGCACCATATCATGACCGACATTGAGCTGATCATAACCGGGGAAAATTTTCATCTCCATCAAATTCATACGGATTTAACACTCAAGATTCCATAGGCGTCTTTGGGCTCGTCTAACTAGCCTAGGAAATATTCACCTACTCCATTCATATGTGGGCTTCAAGTAATAGTCTATCCCAATACCTCAATTGAATCTAAAAATCATTTTCAAGAGGGATAATATAGCTTTAAATGAACTCAATCTGGTCATATAGTAGCCGAACCAGAACTTCTTTATCAAAGGGTGATCATAAGGCTCTCTTATTTATGGGTGTTCAATGAATCGAATAACGAATTTTCGAATCAAATTTTTTGAATTTTAATTTTTTTAACCTGAATTCGTATTCGATTAAGTTTTGATCTATTCGAATCGTTTTATAAACTCGAATCGAATTCTAATGAATTCCATTTAATTCAAATTTACCATAAATAATAAATTGTTTTACCTTTAAGGGAATATTTCACAAAATAGTAACTAAGTTTCAAAAGTGTTCCAATTAGGTCAGTCGTCCTTTTTTGGCCCAATTAAATGACTAAACATTCAAATCGAGTCTTGTAAAATTTTGTATGTGTAAAGAATGACATGGAGGAGAAGATGTTGGGGTCAGGATTTTAAATATATGTAAATGTATTAAAAAAGAAAATAACATGTTAATTATATTAAAAATTAAAAAAATATGTTAAAATCCACATCATCACTTAACGTCGGCATTAATAAATAGGAAAAATAAACAAAAAGCCACATTACCATAGTTACTTGCAAAATAGATGAAAAAAACCTCTAATTTACATACTAAGTGAATGTTGAGTGACCTAATTGAGACAAAAAAAAATGTTGAGTGACCTAATTGAAACAATTTTGAACGTTGGTTACTATTTTACAAAGTTACCCCAACCTTTAATTATAAAACTATTACAAACACATTATTTTAAGCATTTAAAATACTAAAGCAAGTATTTAGTACAAAGTACCTTAAAATACAAAGTGTGAGAAGTGATTATATGATGCCACGTGTATGTGACTGTTATAAACCCCAAAACACGTTCCTCATGCATGCTAAGTGTATTTTTGACTTTTTCTAATATCCCTGCAATCACGTACTAATTTTGTAACGATTGTATTCCGTTTTTTGAGTGATTCCAAATTTAAATTTCATTCTCACGAATCACATTCGTAATTCATAACTAAATAATCTACAAAAATTCAAACTGGTTTTTTTCGCATAATCACACGATCGGTAGGCAATTTTGATTTTTTACAGTTTCTCTGTTTCAAGTAATTACCAGGAGTGTCTCGTTTTTTATACTTTCGATTAATCATGCAGATTTAAATATATCTCCTGAAGATTTCGACATCAATGTTGATGTTGATAATATCGTATTTCATGGTATCGTCTTTGTTATTAACTCTATTTACATTTTCATGATATTATCATTGATGAATCATTTGATTTGAACTGTTTGTTGTTTTTTTAGATTTGATTCCAGAAGATTCACATGATGGAGATAGTGCTAGTGTGGATTTTAGGGATGAACATAGCAGGGCCGGCCCTGAAAATTCGGGTGTCCGGGCCGAGCCGAAAAATATGTGCCCCTTAGTCTTATGTCTATTAAGCAATGTTTTCATAACCGAAGCGGACGTTGAACCGGTGTCCTTACCGTTTCCCTAGTCGGACCGGTCAAACTGGATATAGAACTGAAAGTGTCGTAATAATTATAAAAATTAATATGTTCGGCTAATTGGCTCATAAAAAAAAAACCACCATTTCTTAAAATTCCATAATAATCTGGCCATTATTTATGTCTAGACTTCAAAAGTTTTTTAATGAAATGAATTTGACTTGAATCATGTGCATAAGCGTGAGACAATTACTGTTTTGTAGTACTACTATATATTAAAATTTACTGCAAAGGCTGCACAATTACTGTACCACAATACAAATCTCAAGTAACACACTTCAACTTTTTTTTTTTTTTTAATTTTGTCGTATCCTTCAAATATAGTTTTTCATGTATGACTCATCTTCTTCCTTATCTACTCTTCACCTTCTTGCGTTTATAACCAGTGATGTTTAAGATGAGATCTTATTTTGGGTTGAAAACAGAAAGAAAATACTTGCGAAAAAAATACACTCTACACTCGTCGCCGCTCAAAGTGCCCCTTTAGAAATTGGGCCCGGGCCGGGAGTCCTCCCCGCACCCCCTCAAGGCCGGCCCTGGAACATAGATGGATACAAGGCAATAATATGCGTATTTTTAGAGTACAATGTGCGTTTTTTTCATAGTTGGATTTTATGATTTTTTTTGTTTTAACTAAGGGTGCGTTATTTGATCAAATAACATGTGTTTTTTTATCAAAACAAGGTGCATTTTGTATAGTAGAATATCATAGTTTTAGTTGTAAACAAGGGTGCATTATTTTTTACAGATAGCGTGAGGGTTTTTAATAGCATGTCAGATTTTACATGGTATATCAGGTGTTTTCACAAAAGAAGGTGTAGTAGATGAACAAATCCCAACATTCAATCCTGAAGTTGCATTATCATGCAAACCTGAAGTAGGCATGGTTTTTCCTAGTAATGATCATGCATACTAGTTTTATCAAAAATACGCAAGGATTTCTAGATTTTTTGCTCGAAAGAGTACCCAATATGTGAATAATGGTGTTCTACGTGTCAAATACTTTACATGCTATAAGCAAGGTCGGAAGCCATATTAAGTAGGTTCAGAGAATTATAAGAAAGAAGTTAAGACAAGGAAAATACCATCTATCCGTACAGGATGTCCGGCACATGTTAAACTAAGTTCTAAGGATGGGAAACTATTCAAGATTTATGAATTTGTTAAAGGTCATAACTATGCTTTTGTTTTTTAAGATGACATCCATCGGCTAACAACTAACAGGAAACTCACACACACTCAAGAAGAGATGACATGTGAGTTGTCTTCATTAAATATGGGTCCTATTAAAGCCTTTAACATCATGAGGACTAATTATGGAGGATTTGATAATGTCGGTGCACCAGCTGTTGATTGCAAGAACTTTAAGTGTGGACTAAACACTTTTGTTGGTGAGTATGATGCGGATATGATAGTCTCTAGCTTAAGGGATAAGAAAAAGTATTTGCTTGACTTTTCGTTTGAGATTTCGATTGATGATAAGAATGCCCTTATTGGTTTATTTTGTGTTGATGCATTATGCAAGAGGAATTATATGGAGTTTGGAGATGTCATTTCTTTTGATGCAACATTTAACATAAACAAGTATGTTTTTAATTCAAAATTTTTAATATATAATAGTTGTTGTCAAAATGTGAATATGTTTTTCATGTTTTGTAGGTGCAAAATGGTTTTTGTATCCTTTACTGGTATTAACAATCATTGCCGAAATGTAACCCTTGGTATTGGCTTGTTGTCATCAGAAACAACTGAATCGTACACATGGTTATTGCAATCATTTTCAATATCATTTGGCCAAAGGCGTCCCTGAGGATTTACGTACCATGTCCAAGTCGTTAAAAATATGTTTCTTAGGCCCCTTAGACTTTAAGGAATTCTATAATTTGAACTAAATTTTAAATATATAGGATTTTTTTTAAATGTTCCCTTAGTATTTTCGGACCCTAGCCGGTTGGCCTCCCCAGCCCACCCTAGGGTCGCCCCTGCATTTGGCATACATCCAAAAGTTATTACCAATCAACATCCCGCCATGAATAATGTTATTCAAATAGTGTTTCAAACTAGTAGGCATAGATTGTGTATGTGGCACATAATGAAGAAAGTTGCTAGTAAGGTGAGATTTTTTATGTGTGCGTTTTTTTATGTGTGTGTTTTTTTAACAAGCGTGCATTGTTTTCATATAAACGTGGGTGAAAATACATCTATGAATGCGTTAATATTAATTTTAGATACATATGTTAATTTATATATTTTTTTCACAACAGGTGGGTAGTGCATTATGCAGTGATGAGAGTTTAAAAAACGCATTTATGCCATTGTATGGACAAGACTCAATTAGTCCTGAAACATTTGATTTTGAATATGGGTGTGTGATGAATGATTATAAGTTAACAAACAACAGTTGGTTGACGGATATGTTTAGCATGAGATCAATGTGGATCCCAGCTTTTTATCTGGATGAACATATGGTTGGCCTAATGCGGACAACATCAAGATTAGAAAGTGAAAATTATTTCTTCTATCAATCTTTAAATTCATAGTTGACGCTTGTTGAGTTTTTCAACCATTTTGAAACATCATCGCAAGCTCAGAGGTTCAATAACAAGAAAAATGATCACAACTCAAGGCATATTGTGCCTAACTTTTGAACTAAGAATCCTATTGAAGTGGAAGCATCAAAAATATGCACAAGGACTATCTTTTTTATATTCAAGAAGAGATTTATGCGACATTTGAAGGATTAATAGCTGTGCACACACAAATTATGGGAGAGGGTGATTGAGACTAGACTTAGGAGGGAAACCCAGGTTACGGTAAACCAATTCGGTTTCATGCCAGGGAGGTCAACGACTGAAGCGATACACATTTTAAGGAGATTAATGGAAAAATATAGGGAAAAAAAGCGAGATCTCCATATGGTATTCATTGACCTTGAAAAGGCATATGACAGTGTGCCACGTAGATTGATCTGGGATAGTTTAGAGGGTAGAGGAGTCCCTGGGAAGTACATAGACGTAATTAAGGATATGTATGATAGAACTGAAACTAGTGTCCGAGCGTCGGTAGGAGATACTGATTCCTTCCCTGTGGAGGTGGGACTCCACCAAGGGTCTACATTGAGTCTGTTTCTCTTTGCGGTAGAGGAGTGGCGAGAAGCTTTAGAGGGAATGGGTTTAAGGATTAGTCGCTCAAAGACGGAGTATCTCTATTGTGATTTCAGTGGGATTAACGACGACGAGGACACTCATATCACTATTCAGGGTCAGGTTGTCCCGCAGGTAGCTAGGTTTAAGTACTTAGGATCATTTGTTCAAAAGGATGGGGATATAGATAGTGACGTAACATATCGCATACAAGCCGGGTGGTGTAGGTGAAGAGCAGCCACAGGGGTATTGTGCGATAAGCGGTTCCCAAATAAATTGAAGGGGAAATTTTAGGGGTGTTCAGAAAAACCGCAAACCAAATAAAAACCGAAAACCGAACCGTAACCATAACCGAAAAACCAATCCGAACAACGAACTTGGTGTTTGGTTTGGTTTTAACCGAAACCGAATTGCTTATTCGGTGTTTGGTTTGGTTTTTGGTTTTACATTTTTTTTATTTGGTTTATTTGGATAACCGAATAAACCGGTAAAATAATTAATTATTAAATAAAAATAATAATATTTAATTACTCATATATAATATATAAGCCCAAAATATTAAACCTAACCCAAAATAAATAAAGCCCACCAATTTATAGAGGTAATAATCTGAGTATAAACTAGTAAACTAGGGTTCATTTTACTATTTCTAATTTTTATGATGTTTCTGTTTGCGTGGTTTGATTTTTTGGTTTATATTTATTGCAAACTTTCTTTTCGGATTTTGGAACATATAGGTATATAAGTTAGAGAAAAAAAAACTTCGTTTAAATTTGGTTTGTTTGGTTGAATTTGGTTTGTTTGGTTTTAAATCGAAACCGGACCGAATTCAATTTGGTTGAATTTGGTTTGGTTTTCATATTCCTAATTTGGTTTGGTGTAGATGCGTTTTGCGACTAATGATTGGATAACTAACATATGTTAAGATTTGTTAATATGGGCGAAGGTAGATAGAAATGGGCGAAGGTAGAGTGCTGATGGACGAAGGTAGACTGGAGCTGATCAGAAGACACATTCGTACCATTGAAGTGGGCGAATGTGGAAAACTTCCACATTCGACCAGTGCTAATGGGCGAATGTGCAGCATCTATATATAGTATTTGTGTTTTTGTGAATGTAAGAGAGTTGTCAGTTGTGTATGTGTTCAGGTCAGGTTCTAGGTCATTTTGTGAAAGTGTATGTTTGATCTAGATTAACGTGTAAGTCGTTGTAAAAGCTTATTTGACAAAAGTTAATCTATGAAAAGATGTTGAAAATGATCTTGATTGTGTTTTGATTAGAGTTTTATCATTTTGTTCAGAACTAGGGTTTCCGCACCTGGTTTTGTGACTTGTATGATCATATTATCCTGTTTTAGTTAAAATCTTTCGCTTACAAAGTGGTATCAGAGCCATACGGATCATACAACAACAAATTTGATAAACTCAGAGCTGATTTGGACATATTTTTGATCAAAATACATCTGTTTTTGCATAAACATGGTTTTTGAGTGTTTTTGATTGATTTAGAGTTGAATTAGTGGTTAAAATCAAGTTTTCCAAGAATTAAAGTTGCTCCAAATCAATTCCGAGGCATAACCTGATTAAGATCATTCAAATCCACAAACTTTTGAAAATCAGAGATCAAAATAACCGTTTTTCAAAGTGTAACCGTTTTTCAAAGAGTGATCTGGGCAAAATGGGCGAACCTGGAACTTGACTGGTCGAACCTGAGTGTTTTTGGGCGAATCTGATTAGTTTTGGGCGAACCTGAAATTTCTTGTTGAAATTCTCACTTTCGGGTAAATCTTTTCACATTCGACCGGTATATTTTGGGCGAAAGTGAAATTGTGTTAGTTTGTTTTACTTTCTGGTGACTATCTACATTCGGGTGTTACTGTTTGGGCGAACGTAGAATCAGAAGGGACGAAAGTGTTAGATTTCGGACGAAAGTAGGATCATTTTGGGCGAACCTAGGATTTACTTTGGAAAATTTTCTAAGTGTTGAAGTTTTCTAAGTTTGTGATCATGTGGAATTTTCCGACTACACCGAGACCAGCAACGACACAACCACAACAGCAAGTGATGGACCCATGGACAGTGGCAGCACAAAAGACGAGCACACAGTCTTCGCAACCGATAAACTACATGGCGATGACGAGCTCGATGCCTCAAAGTGTAGCACCTCCAGCACCACAACATGACTACTGGGGAGTAGCAGCGGCGGTGGTAAACACTCAAACTACTAATGCTATTTCTACTTTGATTAACGATTTGTCTTCAGGTAGCGGGAATAGGCCACCGAAGCTCATGGACATATCAGAATACAATCAGTGGCAGAACAAGTTCAAGATTCATTTAGAAGGCATGGGAGTGGAAGGAGCAGAGGCATGGAGCATGATTGCTAAAGGATACACAGCACCGATTTTGGAGAATACAGGTGAAATGATTCCTTTGGAAAGCTTAACTGAGGATGAGAAGAAGAAATATGTGGTGGAAAAGAAAGCCTTTTCCCAATTGACTCAGGCAATCACAAATGATCTGCTACATCAATTTGGGACTTGTACAACCTCTAAGCAATTGTGGGATGTGCTTAAGAGGAGGCATGATGGGAACGAGAAAACGAGAAGTTTGAGGATGGATGAACTGAGAAAGGAGTTTGAGAATTTTTCTTATATTGGGAATGAAACTTTAAAAGAATTAACTCCTAGATATAGTCATTTGCTAACCGAATTGTCTAGTTATGGTATACAGATTCCTATGAAGAATTTGGTGGATAAGTTTGCAGATGCTCTACCACCTTACTGGGATCAGCATGTGGAAGTTCTCAGGGAGAAGGACGCATATCAATATTGGACTATTCAAGAGTTTATCCAGAAGCTGGAAAACAAGGAAATGGAAGAGAAGAGGAAAGCTAGAAGAGCACAGGTTCCTCAGAATCCTAGCTTATACTTTGGAGGTACTTCAGTTCCTGTGAGCAATTCAAGTTCAGGAGGGATAGTTGCACCACATGTTGCATGCATTTCCAATGTTATGGAATCACCAAAACCTACCATCAATTACATGGCACAAACTTCATCTTACTCACAACCATCATACACACAACCACAACAACAATACAACAATTCCTACATTTCACCATTCTCCCCAATGCAACAAGCCGGTTTCTATACTGCTAGTCAATATCAACAACCAATGAACCAAGTTACTCAACCTAATCAACAACAAGTGGTTTTGGAGACTTCTAACTTGGGAAATGTGACAGTGGAAATTGCTCAACAACATATTGCACTAGTCTCAGCAATGGTTTCATCCTACAATGGACTTGTTGCTAGTCAAATTGGGAATAACAACTTAACCAATGAGGACTATGCACAGATCGACAAGGAAGAGATGGAACTCAATGATATACAATGGGCTTTTGCAAGCATCATGAGAAGAGCAACAGACTTTATTGAAAAGACAGGTCGAACAGATTTGGGAACTTCTCCTAACACAACCTACGGGTTCAACAAGGAGAAAGTTACTTGTTTTAACTGTGGAGAAAGAGGTCACTTTAAACGTGAATGCACCCAACCACCAAAACAAGGTAATAGAAACCCATTCAATGCAACCTATCAGAATCGTCAACAACAAAACCAAAACCGAGTTTCTTACCAAAACAACAACAACTACCAAAACCGACAAAACAACTCTAACAACAACCAAAACAGACAACCTAACACATCAAACCAGATCCAAAACCAAACTCCTAACAACCCTAACCGAACAGTTATACCAATCACTACACCAAATGAGACACAACAGAACACGAGTCAGAATCAAGCACTGATGACTCAACAAGATGAAAGGTTTGATTGGTCGGGATTGCAGATAGGAGTGGAGGAAATCACTACTGGTGGAAATGTGGCTTGCGTTGCTTGCAAGGTTGATTTTGAAGAGTCAGTGATGGAGGAAGAAAAGAAAGAAACTGAGGAGTGTGAGAGTGATGATTCTAAGACTGAGATGGATGTGGAGAATGAACCTGTAGAGGTTAAGGCTGAAGAAACTAATTCTGGAATGGTGATTGATACAGTTTCTGATGTTCCTGAGGAGTGTAGATCAGTTTATTCAGATTCAGACAGTGAATCGGACACAGAGGCAAGTGTTGATTCTTTAGATGATGATATTGATCAGTTGTTAGCAGAAGCTGATTTTTTTATGACGAGGAAGTCGTGCATTGCTGATGATGCTTTCACCAAGATTGACTACTCCAAGTTTTTCACTGGAAAGGAAGCTCATTTCGCGTTGATGGCCATGACTGAACCGCCAAAACCTGTAAGTTCTGAATCTAGCACTGATATTAGAAGTGATAAATATTGTGGAACATGTGATAGATTGACTGAGGAGAATAAACAACTCCGAATTCAACGTGATAGTGCTATCATAAACAGTCAATCTACTCGCAAAGAGTTGAATGCTTTCAACAAAGTATTAGATGGCTATAAAAAGGACATTTCTGACTTGAAAAATACTTTATCATTGAAACAATTGGCAATTAACAACTATATCAATGAAATTGAAAACACCAAGTTGGAAATGGCAGCCATAAAATGCTTTGCTGAGAAAGTAAACAAAAAGTTGGAAAGTTATAAGCATATTGCTTATGTGGTAGACCATATCATTGATGATAACACCACCAATTACAAGTCTGTACCATCTCCGGTTCTTTTTGAAAATCATAACTATCACCAAGTTATACCGGAGAGCTCGGTAAAATCAGACTCATCATCGGAAATGGAATCTAATACCTCGAGTATTGGTGATCCTCATTCCGATGTGAGACCGATTTTAGGCTTGAATGATGAGGGTGTTTATGCTGAAAGTGTGGATTCAGACTCAGAGAATGATGATACTGGTAGTGACCAAACTGTTAATGCATGTGAGATTCCAAAAGAAAATCACATCATTACTACTGAACCAGTGTCACCATCTCAACATGTGCATCCGATGGCAACTGTTCATCGTGAGAAAAAGTCTGAAAAGAATGAGATTAGAAAGGACCTTGAGAATGAACTAAGTGACAAACCTGTCAAGGTGTTTTATCGGATGGAAGGATCCGATAAAATCATCTCTGATGAGGAATTTCCAATCAAAAATGCTAACTATGCTAAAATTGAAAAGATTTGGCAAGAAAGCACTATTTGGTTCCCAAAACATGAGAGAACAAACGAAATTCCACCAGAAATTTTAAAGAAATTGTTTTTGGATGTTCCTCAAGAACCAAAGGTCCATGTCACAGAGTTCATTCGACCAAATGACAAAGCAAATGGTTTTCATGAGCCCACTTACTCAAAAGGACCACTTCCTGAGAGTTTGAGGAATTAACAGTATAATGATCAATATCCTGTTAGATCATTTGCTCCACCAAATGCTCATTATGTTTTTGAAGAGTATTGAAAATGCTTTAAATGTGGAGAACGTGGGCATTTACTTGCTCAGTGTCCATATGTAAGGCATAAAAGACATGAGGTTGAAGTTAGAAATTCCATAAGAAAACCGATTGATCATTATGTTCCACCACATAGACGAGTTGTTCCTCAACAACAACAGTTTTATAATCAAAACAATTTTCATCAAACGAGGAACAATCGTCCAATTCAATATGATCAAAGAAATCGGATTGCTATGGAACAATCATGGAGAAAGCCTGTGGTGAACGCAACAATTGATAGGCAAAAGGTTCCACAAAAACTGATTGTCAAATCAAATGTTGGACCTAAGTCTGTTAACTCAGATAAGGTAGCCAAGAAAGTTACTTTTGTTAACAATGTTCAGAAACCAATTGAAAAACCAAAATCTCAAATTCGTATTCTTAAAAGGTCTGAACAATCTTGGTCACCAAATGGTACTTCAGGAGCTTCTACTTCAAAGGTAAGTGAGAAAAAGGAAAATGTTTTGAACAATCAGAAAAAGATTGATCCAAAACAAAAAGTTGTTGAAAAAGTTAATGAGGATGTTTCTTTGAAAGCCGATGTTCAAAGGCCCAAGACTCAGGCTTGGGTCCCCCGAAAGAACTAAATGATTTACTTTTTGTGTGCAGGGAGCTTCAGCTGGCCCTATTAGCAGTCTCTGGATTGTTGATAGTGGAGCTTCAGGCCACATGACAGGGGATCTCGCATTGTTGTTCGACGTGAAAAACATCAATGGAGGGTATGTCGCTTTCGCGGGTAATAAAGGTGGTTATATCACAATGGAAGGAAGCGTGAGTAATGGGATAGTGACTTTCGAGCGGATATCTTATGTGAAACAGATAGATTATAATCTGTTGAGTGTCAGTCAAATATGTGATAAACAATTTTCTGTGCATTTTGATGACAAATCCTGCTATATTCTCAAACCGGGCTTCAAAATTCCAAAGGAGTGGGTAATGTTGATGGCACCTCGCGTCAACAATCTCTATATTCTTGACATGTCCAAGGCGATGACATCACAGGGGCAAATAACATGTTTTCTATCCAAAGCGACTGAGAAAGAATCGATAATGTGGCACCGCAGAATGGGGCACATTCATCTGAGAAAAATGAATCAACTTGTGAGAAATGGGCTTGTCGATGGAGTAAACGTGAAACATTTCCATCTGAACGACAAGTGTGTAAGTTGTATGAAGGGGAAGCAACACAAACAGTCCCATAAAGTGAAGAAAGTTAACTCTGTAGAGATGCCGCTTGAGCGATTGCACATGGACCTATTCGGACCGGTCAAGCGCAAAAGTCATCTTGGAGAGCTTTATTGTTTAGTTGTCACTGATGACTATTCAATATTTTCATGGGTGATGTGTTTGAAGAACAAAAGTGACACCTTTACCAACCTACAAGTTCTGTTCACTCGATTGGAGAATATCTACAATTTGAAGATAAAAAGAATCAGGAGTGACAACGGGACGGAGTTCAAAAACGCTAAGATGGATGAACTTTGTGAAAGCAAAGGGATACATCATGAATATTCAGCTCCGTATACCCCACAGCAGAACGGTGTTGCTGAACGAAAGAATAGGACTCTAATTGAAGCGGCTAGAACAATGCTTGCTGATTCAAATCTTCCGGTAATGTTTTGGAACGAGGCGATTTATGCAGCAAATTATACACTAAATCGGGTTCTAACAGTGAAGAAGTTTGGAAAAACATCTTATGAACTGTTACACCGACGAAAGCCAAACTTAGAGTATCTAGAACCTTTCGGGGCGCCATGCACGATGTTGAATCCAGGTGAGAAGTTTAGTCCTAAAGCTGAGGAGGGATATTTTGTTGGATATGCAACCCCGCTCAAACGGGTATTCAACAAGAGAACTCGTCAAGTGGAGGATTGGGCTAACGTGGAAGTTCAACGATACACTCAAAATTTACAAGGCACGGGTCCTGATTGGATGTTTGATTACAAAGATTTCTTTGAATCATTCAACCTAGATAGCTTGGTTGAAGAAGCTGTTATCAGATTACTTTACGAGTGTGAAAACGCGGCGACTTCACCGTTGATGCGTCCAATCACCGTGAACCCCTTACCAGCTTCTAATGATACCAGTGCTCCTATACAAGAGGAAGAAATGTTTCAAGAGGCTTCAACTTCATTAGACACTTCAGAATCTGAAGATGAACAATTTGAAGAAGCCGTTCTTGAACATGCAGAAGAATCAGAGGCAATGCCAGTGAACCCAACTCCAACTCCAGAAGTTGCTTCATCATCAACCACGGGTCATGATCTGGATGCTGTAGAAAACTTGACTGCTCAGACGGGAGTGATTGTACCTGTTTATCCGGAATCTCGGATTCATCGTATTCACCCGCTGGAGCAAGTTATCGGTGATCCTGGAAGTGGTGTTATGACCAGAGGGCAGCTGAAAAGCGTTAACTCGCCAGAGAGTTTTGGTGCTTTAGCATTATATGCCAAAATTCAAAAATCTGGTAGTCAAAATGATTGGTCGTTTGCATGTTATGTGTCGCAGGTAGAGCCAAGGACATACAAGGACGCTTTGAATGAAGATGCCTGGGTTGAGGCAATGCAGGAGGAGTTATTGCAATTCCAGAAATTGGGAGTTTGGACGCTCACGGATTTGCCGCCGGGAAGGAAGAAAATAGGCACAAAATGGGTGTTTAAGTGCAAAAAGGATGATCGTGGGGTTATTGTTCGTAACAAAGCCAGATTGGTTGTGCAGGGTTTCCATCAAATCGAAGGGATTGATTACAACGAAATCTATGCACCAGTAGCAAGAATTGAAGCTATTCGGATGTTCCTCGCGTTTGCTTCATACAAGAAATTCAAAGTCTATCAAATGGACGTCAAGAGCGCATTTTTGTACGGGAAAGTCAAGGAGGAGGTTTATGTCGGGCAGCCACCAGGCTTTGAGGACCCAATCCACCGGGATAAGGTCTACGTGCTGAACAAAGCTTTATATGGTTTGCACCAGGCTCCAAGACAGTGGTACGAGGAGCTAAGTACATATCTCATCTCCAAAGGATTCAAGCGTGGCCTCGTCGATTGCACCCTCTTCACGAAGAAGACGGGAGATGATTTGCTTCTTGTACAGATTTACGTTGATGATATTATATTTGGTTCAACTAACGAACTTTTATGCAGGGAATTTGAAACTGTCATGCAAGAAAAGTTTGAAATGAGCGCAATGGGGGAGATGCAGTTTTTCCTCGGCTTACAGGTGGACCAAAGACCCGACGGGATCTTCATTCACCAGACGAAATACGTATCCGACATCTTGAGCCGATTTCAGATGGAGGACTCTAAGCCGATGGATACCCCGATTCAACCCAATCACGGGATTGGAGTGGACGCTAAGGGGGAGCTGACAGACCCATTTACATACAGAGCAATCATCGGATCTCTGATGTATTTGACAGCGTCTCGACCAGATATTATGTATGCAACGTGTCTCTGTGCTCGCTATCAATCGAAGCCGAAACAAAGTCATCTGACGGCAGTCAAGCGTATCCTTCGATATCTGAAGGGTTGTCCATCAAAAGGACTTTGGTACCCTAATGATGATGATTTTGATTTTATTGCTTTTAGTGATGCAGATTGGGGCGGCTGCGACAAAGATAGCAAATCGACTACAGCTGGTTGCCAGTTTTTAGGGAGCAGGTTAATTACCTGGCAATGCAAGAAACAGACTTCCGTGGCACTATCTACCTGTGAAGCTGAGTACATTGCAGCCTCAAGTTGCTGTTCGCAAGTACTCTGGATCCAACAACAGATGGTGGATTACGGTTTGCAGTTTCTTAAAACCCCTATACACTGTGACAACGAAGCCGCAATTGCATTAACTAAAAATACTGAAAATCATTCTAAAGCGAAACATATCCGGATTAAATATCATTTTATCCGTGATTGTTACGCTAAGGAATTGATAGATATGGTCAAAATCCATACTGACTACCAACGTGCAGATTTGTTTACAAAAGCTTTTGACAGATCCCGCTTTGAATATCTTTTAAAAGTAAACAATATAAAGGAAAAACAGGACTAATCGGCACCTCGGTTTATCGCTTTTTAGTTTTAGTTTTAGTTTTTAAATTTTTGCTAATTGGGAATTTCTCTTTGCTAATTGGGAATTTCTCTTTACTATCATAATCCTCAAAGAAGTTGATGCTTTCGAGGGGATTGTTTAATCCTCAAAGAAGTTGATGCTTTCAAGTGGATTGTTTCTTTCAAATTTTTTTTTGTTTTGTTTTTCAGAAAAATTAAAAACCCAAAAATATGTTCTTTATTTTAGGGGGAGTCATTTTATCAGAAAAACCAAAAACATTGAAAAATTTTCAAAAGACCTAAAAATTAGAAAAACCAAAATGATTTCCTGGATAAAAAGAGGAAATGATAGTACATCAGTGGGGATCTGACACAGGCTAAAGAATTGTATAGTATAATGAGAGGTATGTTGATTATGTGTGATATGCTGATAGGCTTCGTATACTAAATATTGCGTGCATTAGTGATACAAACATAACAAACTACGCGTTTGTGGCTGAACACCTCATGGGCATATGGTCTTAGTACCGTAATTTCGTTTGATAGGATTGCCAAAATCTGAGGTTTCGGGTCGTTATGTTATTGTTATCCGGGATATTCTGATTAAACTTCTGTCGTATTGATTTACGGACCTAGTTTCATCAGAATATTTGCAAAAGAGCTTATTGCCAAAACCGAAAGTTACCGAATTGAGGAACTTTATGTTTTATTGATCAAAGATCATTATTACATCGTATTGACTTTCTGATGCAAATCAGTAGTTAATATCAGCCTCAACCTAGTGTATACGCACATGTTACTTTGCTGCATTCATTTGCTGACCTGTACACCTCTGTGCTATATACTTTGTAAACTTTACGGATAACTCTGGCATAATCACGCGTTACGATGAAGCTTTGTGCAATTACTTGATACGGGAGTATGTCGTGTGTGTGGGAACCACAATGTGTTAGTCTAAAACACCTAACTCGTATCATTTTATAGCATTGCGTAATTGTCTGCATGTGAGCTTATGTGGACAACAATATCAGCAATTGCCGTGTCACATATTGTTTTTAATGATAATATTAAAACAGATCAACGCTGTGCTCAGATTTCTCAGTAAACTGATATGATCCTCTTACCGGATATCACAAAATGTTTACTGCTTTCATTTACTTTGATGCATTTTACTTTGTTGCATTTTACTTTTATTGTCAAAAAGATACAAAATCCAAAAAGATTTTAGGTGTGTTTTGCTAAAATTTCAGAAAAACCAAAAATATTTACATTTCTGCTTTATTTTTGATAACCGGGGATGCTTGATGGTCAATTTCTGAGATTTGATAACACCATCTGGGCTTTGTGTCATTCAAAATGTGAAAATTTGAGTTTTGGAAGTTTAACAGATTGAAAAATGTTGAACGGGATTCGAATTCATGATTTGGCGAAATTTTCAGATTTTTCTATTTCACATTCGCCCCTTAATTGGGTCGAATGTGGAAAAATCTCACTCTCGACCGTTTATGTTTGGACGAATGTGGGTAATTTTCACCTTCAGGTATAAATTCCACCTTCGGGTGATAAGTTCCACCTCTGGGTCATTAAATTGGGGCGAATGTGGAATCATCTCACATTCGACCATCTAAAACGGGCGAACGTGGACTCTATATATAAGCCATTCCAGGTTCGAGTCTTCATTCACAAAATTTTTCAAAATTTCTAAGATACCAGACCTTGTTGCTTTGATTTCTTGTGATTGTGAGATTTGTTCCCTATACATTCCTGATCATTTCTATATAAATTTTACAGGTATTGGACTCATGATTCAGAACAGAATCGTCGTTTTTCTATTTGGACTTAGGGTTTCAAATTTAGGGTCTTAGAGTGTTTCTTGTTGATTGTTTTTGTTGTCATTTCAATACACATCAGTTTTAGGGGGAGAATGTTAAAGGAATTAGGTTTTTAACATCGTTTTTATGATCAATTGATTGAATGAACTGATTTAACCTAATTCGTCTTTGAAAACTGATATATATTGAAAGTAATGGACAATTGGTGATACACGAGTGATAATCGGCCATATTAGGACATATCCTAATCAAAATCAAGGGTTAAAAACAAGTTTGCAAAATTTTTAAATTTTAGGGATGAACATGTTTCACATTCGGGTCTACAAAACGGGCGAATGTGAATTTTTGTGGACGAATGTACCTTTAAACGGGCGAATGTGTCTTAATCTCAATACTTTTTCATGTTCGTCCAAAATATTCCACATTCGACCAGATATTTTCACATTCGTCCAGTTCAAAAGGGGCGAATGTAGAACCTTTAAAACCTTAAAATTTTTAACTTTTTGTCGTTTTTGCATTTTGACGTGTTTTTCTGTTTTTGATGTGCAGATGGCTGATCAATTCGAAAACGTTGAAGCACCAGTTGAAAATGTTGAAGGTCCAGCAGAGAATGTTGTTCCAGTTCCAGTGCAAGAGGCTGAAGCATCTGTTCCGAGCAGTTGGCCATTCGAGCGATCTCACAACTGCTGCGCATATCTTGGTGACGTGGAGAAGAATACAGAATTCACCAGGATCATAGAGTTCTTGAGAAGGAGCAGAATTGTACATGCATTAGCCACACCGACGATTATATACAGAGACATTATTGAAGACTTCTACCAAAATGCGAAGTATGACTTCTGGGATAATCAGACGATTATCAAGAGCAAGATTCAAGATATGGAGATGTTTTTGACAGAGTCTGATATACGAGAAGCATTGCAGATCAAGTTTGAAGTCAGTGAAGATCCCAGAGAGTTATCATGGACTGAGCAGAAAGCTTGTTTCTTACAGATGAAGTACAAAGGTCCGATTACTGATGGATCTATGTATAAAGGGAAGCTGAGCGTGCAGTTCAAGTACTTTGCACATGTTATTATTCACGTATTTGGATGTGTGAACGGTGGATATGACGTCATGAGGAGAAGTTTGAGTTCGTTAATGGTTGCGTTGACTCTCAACAAACCATTTAACGTATCTGGTATGATTCTAGACCATATGCTGGAAATGCTGAAAGGTATGAAGAACAAGAAGTTCATGCTATATCCAAGATTTCTGATGATGATCTTTGACCACAAGTATCCAGAGTTGAAGAAGGATCCAACTATGATCCTAGGTCAAGATCACATGAACATTCGTACTCTGGTGAGAATGAAAGGATACAAAGGTGTGCCAGACAATGAAAAGCCACCTCACAGGAGATTATTTGGAGCTTTGGCTAGTCAGGATTACACTGATCCTGGCAAGAACAGAGCGAGACATGATGATAGTGATTCGGATAATGATGATCCTTTAGTGTATGTTGATGCAAGCACTAAAAGGAAGAGACAAGTAGTCAATCCTGGAGCCAAAGGGAAGGGCAAGGGAAAGATTGATCAGGGAAGTTCAAAGCAACAGGCGGTTAGACAAAAATCAACGGCAAAGAAAGGTTCAGGTTTGGTGGATGAAGAGTTAGTTGATTCAGAAGAGACTGAGGTAGATGAGCAGTGGGATTCTGATGCTGAAAACGTTAGGGCCACCAAACGTAAGGCCACTATGGTTGGTGAGTCTGAATCTTTGAACAAGTCGATTGAAGAAGCTGAGAAAAGAAAGAAGAATGTTGAAGATGAAAGTCTAGGTGTTGACTTGGCAGAGTTGAGTGTTGGAGAGACTGTGGTTGTTAACCTACCCAAAGCCAAGCATAAGACTATGTCTAAGAAGACCAGCACTAAACAATTGAGAGAGAAAGAGTTAGCTCAATTGTTGAAAGGGAAAAGAGTGCCTGATGCTGGTACATCATCTAAGCTATCTTCACCTGTCGCCAAGAAACAAAAGAAATCCAAAGAGGCAGAACCAATATCAGCTGATCAACTTAATGTTGCACTGGACAATGTACTTGACATGTTCAGAAAGCCTCAGAAAGAAAAAGAAGTTGAGCCATCCAAATCCAAATCCAAGAGAGTCACTGTAGATGATGATGTGATGAAACAGGTGAACAGGAAAATGGATGACATGATGAAAATGATTGTAGCTCAACAAGCTGAGATAGCCAAGTTTAAGCAAAATGAAGAGAAAATGCTTCAGATCGTGGTTGCTTCTAAATCTAATCAGGATGAGATTAATGAAAAGGTTAAGAAGCTTGAGGCAAAGAATGAAAAGCTTGAAGGTAAGTGTGCAAGAAACAAGAGCAGGATTAAGCTGATTAAAGCAGATAACAAAGAACTAAGGGCTGAGAACAAACGCCTTAGTGATTTGATTGATGATTTGTATAACACTGCACCCAAGTTGAAGGAGGGTGAAGAAGATAAAGAAGAAGAAGAAGAGAAAGTTGATTATGAAGATTCTGAATCGGATGAAGAGAAAGATGATGATGAAGATGATGATGAGTCAGATAAAAATGATGATGAGGATGATAATGATGATGATGATGATGATGCTGAAGGATCTGGGGGACAGAGAGAGGATGATAGTGAGAGTAATGATGATGATGATGGAGGTGATGATACTTCAAAGTTTACATTTGAAGAAAGGACATCCAAAAAGAAGAGTACTGGAGAATCAAGTTCTAAGAAGAAGAAAGGTGAGAACGTTGATTCAGATGAAAGTATCTTCTGGAATGAGAAGGTGAGGTCTTTATCTGATGATGCTAAACAATTGTACAAAGATATGTTGGAGAAAAGAGAATGGACCATTGAGTTCACAGGATGCTTTACTGAAATATTCCAAACTGATGATATGCGATATGAATTGGAATATGAAGATCCTGATCTTGAGGAAGGAGAATTACCTGCATCTGTGGCAAAGGAAATTCTAGATGGTCTTGCACAGAGGGTAGGGAAGACTTTTGAGGAGTTTTTAGTGGACGAATCGATTCCAGATATTCCTGAAAAGGATATTGGAAGTCATTCAGATGATATAAATACTCCTGAAAACGATGAAGTGGAGATGGAAGATATAACTCACGAAGAGTTTCCTCAGTACTTCAGACAAACTGATGAAGAAGAGGTATTTCCTGATTTTACTGAGGTACCAAACAATACAGCGAAGCAGAAAGCTCAGCAAAGGAGTGCAGAGTTTGTGGAGAAGGTATTTGGTGCTGATAAGCAAGGACCTTCAAACCAATCTGATGATTTGAAGAGTTATTTGAAGAAGTTGAGGGAAATGGATGAGAACCGACCAAAGCCTGAAGCTCAAGGTAACTTTTATAGATTCCACAATGCCAAGTTCAAAGGCAGAGCTCTCGGGTGGACATACTTAGGCAGGCTGAAGTGCATAGCTGCTAAATGGGAAACAGGAATCTTGTACTTCAATAGATTCTGTGATTTGCTTACTCTACCGTACTGGGCGGTCAGAGATTTATGTAGATTCCCAATGTCAGGTGCAGAAGTGAATGGTTCGCATGTTGGTTGGTGCGCAGATAAGTTGGTTTGGGAAAGTCGAACAAGATGGAATAGGTTCAAGCCTCAATATCCCCGAAGGAAAGTTCATAGGGATATTGATCCTCAAACCAATATGAAACGAGTTACGTTGATATACAAAGCACCTGAAGTGATGAGAAAAATACCGTTGATGCCTATGCCACAACACTTCAGTGCTGATTTTATTTTCTGGTATTATGATTGGAGAAAGGCTGAAGCGGTGATTGTGTTGAGAGATGGAAAGGATAAATACAAGCATGTTCATGTATTTGATCCTATGTGGTTGATTAATTGCACGTTTGAAGACATCATCATGCTTTTCTACAATCCGATTTACTTTGAACCAAAAGACGCTGCTCAAGCAAGAAAATATACTCAAGTGGTTGGAGTTTGTTTTGCTTATGACATCAATGCGGGAAGCAATTTGGAGAATAAGCTTGGTAAGAAGGTGAAGATAGCGAATGTGTCTAAACCAGTGAAGAAAACATTTGAGCCTCCAATGACTACTGAGCAGAAGAAACAGCTCAGAATCAAGTTGATGAACAAAACAATGGACCAACAGAGAAAACAATCCAATCAATAGTCGAGGGGGAGTTTGTAGATGCGTTTTGCGACTAATGATTGGATAACTAACATATGTTAAGATTTGTTAATATGGGCGAAGGTAGATAGAAATGGGCGAAGGTAGAGTGCTGATGGACGAAGGTAGACTGGAGCTGATCAGAAGACACATTCGTACCATTGAAGTGGGCGAATGTGGAAAACTTCCACATTCGACCAGTGCTAATGGGCGAATGTGCAGCATCTATATATAGTATTTGTGTTTTTGTGAATGTAAGAGAGTTGTCAGTTGTGTATGTGTTCAGGTCAGGTTCTAGGTCATTTTGTGAAAGTGTATGTTTGATCTAGATTAACGTGTAAGTCGTTGTAAAAGCTTATTTGACAAAAGTTAATCTATGAAAAGATGTTGAAAATGATCTTGATTGTGTTTTGATTAGAGTTTTATCATTTTGTTCAGAACTAGGGTTTCCGCACCTGGTTTTGTGACTTGTATGATCATATTATCCTGTTTTAGTTAAAATCTTTCGCTTACATTTGGTTTGGTTTTTGGTTTGAGGTACAAAATTTTGAAAACCGAATAAACCGAATCGAATAAACCAAATAAACCGTAAACCGAACCGATGAACACCCCTAGAAATTTTACAGGACCGCTATTAGACCTGCTATGTTGTATGGGACAGAGTGCTGGCAATCAAGAAGACGCACGCACGCAAGATGGAGGTCGCAGAGATGAGGATGCTTAGGTGGATGGGCGGGCACACAAGGCTAGATCGGATTAGAAACGAGGTCTTTAGAGAGAGGTTTGGAGTGGCTAGGATATCAGACAAGATAAAGGAAGGGGGATTGAGATGGTTTGGACATGTGAAGAGGAGACGAAAAACAGCGCCAGTTAGAGCGGTGGAAGCATGCGTTGTAGAGGGAGAAGGAATAGGGGCAGACCTAAATTGACCTGGGATGAGCGAATTAGACAGGATCTCATAGAGTTGCACCTCTCTGAGGACATGGTCCAAGAAAGGAGTTCGTGGAGAAGTAGGATTAAAGTAAGTGACTTTTAGGATTTGACACTTAGGTAGCATAACCGGGTATTATGAGACCTTAACTATAGGATTTCTAAACCTATTTCGATTTATGTGTATATTTATCATGTTTTCTTAAGTAATGTGAAACTTACATGTGGTTGTCATCTCGTTTACATGTTTGTATGATGTTCAATGTATTATATTTTTATGCCCTATCTTACTAGCTTATTCCTACACTTGGTTCGTTTAGCCGATAGCGAAATATCCCTGTGGTGCTTGTCTCTTTACTTGTATGTTTACCTGTCTTCTGTTCTCTCTTTTTGAGCCAGGAGTCTCTCTGGAAGCAGCCTCTCTAGCCTTATGGGTAGAGGTAAGGTGTGCCTACATCTCACCCTCCCCTGACCCTACCAATAGTTTTTACTATGCGTGGGATATACTGGGTATGATTGATTGATTGATTGATTGATTGATTGATTGATTGATTGATTGATTGATTGATTGATTGATTGATTGATTGATTGATTGATTGATTGATTGATTGATTGATTGATTGATTGATTGATTGATTGATTGATTGATTGATTGATTGATTGATTGATTGATTGATTGATTGATTGATTGATTGATTGATTGATTGATTGATTGATTGATTGATTGATTGATTGATTGATTGATTGATTGATTGAACTGAGGAGGATATATTGTGTTGAGAGTATTGTGGATACACAAGCGGATACAAGAGGTCATAGTTCAGGGATATACTGTGACATCGATCAACTGAAAACATGATGTTATAAAACAGGTTGATTAATAAGTTTGGGAAACCGTATTCATTTTTAACTGTGTAATGACATGCAAGGCCGCAGAACGGTTAATGTGTTTTTACAAGTCATAGACACACAAATTAATATAAAGCTAACACACATGAGAATTGCATTAAGTATAAGAATAACATTTAATAATGGTGTACATGAATAGCCCCAAAAGAGTAAAACATGAAAAAGGGGGAAAGATATACTCACAGTTTTGCTAAGCGCGGTAAATCCAAACAAAACTCGTCACAAGATAAACTTGGGAATTCCGAAGAACTCAACCTATGATGTTTAAGAATACTAATAAAATAAATGACTAATAAGTCTAAGACATCTGGGGTCTAAGTGTAACACCCCAACCGATGGCGGAATCATCGAGGTGCCACGTAGTGACGATTGTTCAAAAGCTCATGGTACTAAAATGTAATTATCATTTGAATAATCAAAATTGTCTTACATGGAAATGAAAAATACATTGTCTAAATGAAATGTAAATATTGAAATAACTGAATTAAAATAAAGCACTAAATGTTCCTTGCTAAAGCAGTAGATCAAACTGCACCTGAAACATGTACAAAATGGATTTGGTCAACATATGAAATGTTGGTGAGCATTCCTAGTTTTGATATATATAGTAGGTTAAAAAGTTATACAATTCAAGTGCAAGCTACAGTGCAAATATGTAAACTATGTATCATACAAATGAGCGAAATCAACCCTGTGACTGTATAATGTACTGTATGAACTGTAGTGTACTTATCCAATAAATGGATAAAAAGCTTAACACTGGCCACGGATTCTCCGATGAAAAAGGGGGAGAATCAATCTAGGCGGGTTGTCAATCCAAATAGCGCTATCCAATGTTAAGGTCGGCTTGTACCATGTTAATGATTTCACTAAGTACAAATGTAATCCACATGTAATGTCTAAGCATAAAGCACGTTGTAAGCAATACACATAGTACTAGAATTGTATTTGTGAAAATGTAAAATTGTATTTGAAATTGTAATAGTGTACATGTAACACCCCAAAAATGTATAAAAGCAAAAAGGGGGTAGGAATACTCACAGTTCACGTAATAACTTGAAATTGGACTTGGACAACGAAATATGAATTGAGATTACTCCCAAATGATCAACCTAAAGTATTCGATAATGTGTAAGGGAAATAACTCTAATATATATGTATTTCTAGGGCTTCGAATTGGGGATAACGTTTATTTGTTTAATAAACAAATTGTTTATTAAATATAAGAAATTTTAGTAAATAAATAAATAAAAGTCTTTTTGTAAAATTTTAAGTTGAATATAATCACAACATGAGGTTTTTAAGTATGAAAATAATTTTTATAAAATTATTTTCTTGAAAATAGAATATTTAATCTAATTATTTCAAATTGTCAAAATACGACTTTAATATCTAAAAATATTAAAATCAAAGAATTTCTGAATCAAAAATTGTATTTCAATTCTATATGAATAGAAATAATTTATGTAAAATTTTGGTATAAAAATATTGTAAAATGAATTTATTATGATTTAATTATGATTAAAACTAACAAAAATTGATTAAAAATATAAAATAAATGATTTTTCAGAATTAAAAATCATTTCTGAAAAGTTTAAAGTTATAAAAACTTAGGATAATTTTTGTGGAAATTTATAAGATCGTTTTGATATTTTAATGGATTTTTATAAATATAATAGTGTAAAATTGATTTAATTATTATTAATATTAAATAAATGAATTTCAGAAAAATAAAAATTGTAGATAAAGCTTTGACATCAGATTTGTTAAAAATAATTTTTTTAGTATTTATAAAAGGGTTTTGATATTAAAAAAATGAATTTATAAGTTTTAAATATAATATATATATATATATATATATATATAGTTGTTGTTTAAAAAGGAAAAGAAAAGAACAAAAAAAGGAGGTCAGTGCCGGGACTCGAACCCGGTTACCCTCTGAATCAAACCCAGGTCACAACCACTTGGCCTAGGCCAGTGGTTGTGATGTTTTATGTTTAAAAATAAATAAATACAATACGTGATTCCAGTTTATCCCCAATTATTACGAATGAACCCTAGAATTTGCAATTGGGCAAATCACACATCAATAGCCTGATTAACCATAGGGCTATTGATGTGTGATGGCCGATGAATAAAACCCACACAAATAATCAAACTCACAGTGATGAATTTATGTATGATTGTCGGGTCAAAGATAAAGTCAACTGCTTTGATCGTGTAGCACAAATCAGAGAGTTTCAGAAGAAATTGGAGATTGAGAGAGAGTTGTGAGCGAGTATCCAAGGTTCGAAGAGGGTCTATTTATACAGAGGATCAAAGGGTTTGGTTAATTGGAAGGTTTGACCACGATTAATTGTAAACGCGTAATTATACAAATTGGTCAATGATTGATTGAAATTATCGTGTAATCAAAGTCATACAGGGCCGGTAATCATGTAATCACTCCATATATAAATTTTAGTGTGTTAATATAGTTAATTGGATGGTCAAAAGAAGAGAAAAAAAAAAAAGAACATCACGTCTGCTGCTGTTCGAACAGGGAAGAAGAAAGAAAAAGAAATTGAAAGTGTGTTTAAATAAATTTAAACCTGGGTTAATACCAACTAAAGGGCATAGCCCGGGTGGTGAAAGACGCGTGTGTGTGTGTATTGATCCCGGTTCGAGACCCGGGGGAAGCATTCCACCCCTTTTTTCCTCTTTTTTGGTTAACAGGTTTGTGGGCCGGCCAGGTTTGTGGGCCTGAGGGCACTGGGCTCAGGTTAGGGTCAGTGTTGGGCTAGGGGTGTTGGGTTGGGTTATAGGTTAGTTGTTATTCTAGTTATGATTTAGGAAATAAAATGATAGGTTTATAAATTTATTTATTTTTTTTTAAAAACCAGATTTATTATTATATTATATATAAAAAAATAAAGGAAAGTGACGGATGTCACAGCATCCCCTACTTTTAGAAACTTCGTCCCGAAGTTATTAGAAACATAGGGTTATGGATGCTTGGGTAAAAATTAAGATAACTGTGGTTTGGAAAATTCGAATGATCTGGACAAGGGGTTTGATAGGTGTGAGTTAAGAATCGAATTAGGTTCGTCTCGAATAGTAAAGAGAATCAATAAATTTCAAGTTTTAGGAATCCTAAGATGTACGTGTTGATTATCTACAGAAAGACTAAATAGACTACCAAATAACCAGAGTTTGTTCCTGGTCCGACTTCCAATCTCACTTTCAACGCATCATTAGTGTTTGTATACAGGGTGTACCGCAGCTAACCCACCACACCTTTGATACCTTGAAAACGTACTGGACGCCTACCAAAAACTCTAATAGAATTTCACACTACCCTAACGCACCTGTAAATTCATGATTACGTTCCGGACCGGAATCATCAATTTACCTTACGTTAGGGTTTTATGTCCTTCTATGATCCCACCGATTGTTGAGCAGGTTCGATAGCCTCCGCCAGCCGTGGAGTAGGTTGTAGGGCCTCTCCCGACTGTTTGAAAAGGCATAGTGACCTCTACCAATCGTTGAGTATGTTTGATAGCCTCCACCAGTCGTGGAGCAGGTTGTAGGGCCTCTCCCGACTGTTGAAAAAGGCAGGATGACCTCTATTAAGTGCAGCAATTATTATTCACATAGATTGCAAATTGATAGCATGTTTATGCAAGCAAGTTTGTAAGTACTACAACCATTAAGTGTAAGTGTTATCATGAATAATTAAATGTTTACGAGTATCATGAATAATTAGATGTTCAATGAATAGTCAAGTTAAAGGAAAAATCAAGTTTCATATAATAAGCAATGATGTTTTCTTAGAAAAGCTCTGTAAGATCAAGTATCAAGTCTAAACGTTTCAAATAGATGTAAGTGTACGATTAAAATAAACGTAACTAATATGATAGATCACCAATTTGTGTTCGTACATAATAGTATGCAAGGAAATCTCTAGATGTTATATGCCTATGAGTATGTCATAATTGGGTACAATAAGATCAAGAAAATGAAAACACGAGTATCGTGAATAATTAAATGTCCAGTGAATAGTCAAATTAAGGGAAAATCAAGTTTCATAAACAATGATGTTTTGGAAAAATCCTGTAGAATCAAGTATCAGGTTTTTAGTAGTTTGATTATCATGGGTAACTAGCTCACGTGTGAGAAGGTGAAGGATATGAATTTAGTTCTTGAGAGGATGATGAAAAATCTTGAAGCAGAATCAAGGTTGTGAGAGATGGTGAATGTGAAGATAGTTGATAAAGAGTTTATTTTATAGTATAGCAGTGTAAATTTTGGGGTTTGGATCAAAGGTTATAATCAAGTGTATAAGAAAACATGATTGTGGTGTATGCCAAATATTGTAAAAATTTGAACAAGTTGAAATTGAGTGAGTGTTGATGTAGAATCTAGAGACTAGATATTATACCAAAAAAAAAAAAAAATATTTTCAAAATTTGGTTTTGTACATAAGGCAAAAGTTGTTAAATAGTACAAGCTAAGTAGGCTTTGTAATAGTTTAAAACATTATATAGAAAATCGTTTGTTACGTCAATAAATAAATCAATTTAAGTTCGAGGAAAATATGTACTTTGTAAAGTTGCTAGGTAATACAACTAGTTTTAGAAATCTTTAGTTTGTGCTAAAGTATGAGGTTATAGTTTTTAAGATAAATAACATGTGGAGAAAAGAAATAATATGATTTGGGTAGGGTGTTGAATATTTAAAAAGTGGTTAAGAGGGTAAGGTGAAGTGTGATTGTGAAATCCATAGATGGTTATGAAAGTATGAACTTGTAAGCAATATATGAAAATCGTAAAATACAAAATATTGTATATGAACCGAGAGAGTATTATTGAAAAAGTTTGCATGAAATGCTTGGAGTGCCCTTGTCTAGCTGTAAAGCCCAACAAGAACGTTGACTTTTCAAAGAAATTGAACCCAACGGTGATCAAAGAAGACATGCTTTAGCCTATAAGTGGACACTCACTCCAGGAATCCCCAGGTAAGCATAACAGGTCCGTAAATGGATTTATGCGCTATGCTTGCCTATGCCAGAAAACCCAGTGTACAGGCGTCCACCCTTCCAGATTGCACGTGTCCTTATCACACTCATTAAAGTTCAACAACTTCGAAGGAGTAACAATAAGAGTAGATATTATATCTAAGAGTGTCTTCATAAAAGGTACTGTCCCTGTTCCATGATGATGTAGACTTTCCACTCCCTGTAGGACACCATCTCTATGCACCATGATGAAGGATGAGAAGAATGGAGAGAGAGAAGGAGGGAAAGATAAAAGAAGGAAAGTAGAGGGAAATGAGGGGTAAGGTGATTCAGGAAATATAATGCATGAAAGTTGAAGTTCGGTTATAGTCTAGGCCTTTTTATCTAATAACCTAGTTCTCTATAACCATGGCTCTGATACCAATCTGTAACACCCCAACCGATGGCGGAATCATCGAGGTGCCACGTAGTGACGATTGTTCAAAAGCTCATGGTACTAAAATGTAATTATCATTTGAATAATCAAAATTGTCTTACATGGAAATGAAAAATACATTGTCTAAATGAAATGTAAATATTGAAATAACTGAATTAAAATAAAGCACTAAATGTTCCTTGCTAAAGCAGTAGATCAAACTGCACCTGAAACATGTACAAAATGGATTTGGTCAACATATGAAATGTTGGTGAGCATTCCTAGTTTTGATATATATAGTAGGTTAAAAAGTTATACAATTCAAGTGCAAGCTACAGTGCAAATATGTAAACTATGTATCATACAAATGAGCGAAATCAACCCTGTGACTGTATAATGTACTGTATGAACTGTAGTGTACTTATCCAATAAATGGATAAAAAGCTTAACACTGGCCACGGATTCTCCGATGAAAAAGGGGGAGAATCAATCTAGGCGGGTTGTCAATCCAAATAGCGCTATCCAATGTTAAGGTCGGCTTGTACCATGTTAATGATTTCACTAAGTACAAATGTAATCCACATGTAATGTCTAAGCATAAAGCACGTTGTAAGCAATGCACATAGTACTAGAATTGTATTTGTGAAAATGTAAAATTGTATTTGAAATTGTAATAGTGTACATGTAACACCCCAAAAATGTATAAAAGCAAAAAGGGGGTAGGAATACTCACAGTTCACGTAATAACTTGAAATTGGACTTGGACAACGAAATATGAATTGAGATTACTCCCAAATGATCAACCTAAAGTATTCGATAATGTGTAAGGGAAATAACTCTAAGATATATGTATTTCTAGGGCTTCGAATTGGGGATAACGTTTATTTGTTTAATAAACAAATTGTTTATTAAATATAAGAAATTTTAGTAAATAAATAAATAAAAGTCTTTTTGTAAAATTTTAAGTTGAATATAATCACAACATGAGGTTTTTAAGTATGAAAATAATTTTTATAAAATTATTTTCTTGAAAATAGAATATTTAATCTAATTATTTCAAATTGTCAAAATACGACTTTAATATCTAAAAATATTAAAATCAAAGAATTTCTGAATCAAAAATTGTATTTCAATTCTATATGAATAGAAATAATTTATGTAAAATTTTGGTATAAAAATATTGTAAAATGAATTTATTATGATTTAATTATGATTAAAACTAACAAAAATTGATTAAAAATATAAAATAAATGATTTTTCAGAATTAAAAATCATTTCTGAAAAGTTTAAAGTTATAAAAACTTAGGATAATTTTTGTGGAAATTTATAAGATCGTTTTAATATTTTAATGGATTTTTATAAATATAATAGTGTAAAACTGATTTAATTATTATTAATATTAAATAAATGAATTTCAGAAAAATAAAAATTGTAGATAAAGCTTTGACATCAGATTTGTTAAAAATAATTTTTTTAGTATTTATAAAAGGGTTTTGATATTAAAAAAATGAATTTATAAGTTTTAAATATAATATATATATATATAGTTGTTGTTTAAAAAGGAAAAGAAAAGAACAAAAAAAGGAGGTCAGTGCCGGGACTCGAACCCGGTTACCCTCTGAATCAAACCCAGGTCACAACCACTTGGCCTAGGCCAGTGGTTGTGATGTTTTATGTTTAAAAATAAATAAATACAATACGTGATTCCAGTTTATCCCCAATTATTACGAATGAACCCTAGAATTTGCAATTGGGCAAATCACACATCAATAGCCTGATTAACCATAGGGCTATTGATGTGTGATGGCCGATGAATAAAACCCACACAAATAATCAAACTCACAGTGATGAATTTATGTATGATTGTCGGGTCAAAGATAAAGTCAACTGCTTTGATCGTGTAGCACAAATCAGAGAGTTTCAGAAGAAATTGGAGATTGAGAGAGAGTTGTGAGCGAGTATCCAAGGTTCGAAGAGGGTCTATTTATACAGAGGATCAAAGGGTTTGGTTAATTGGAAGGTTTGACCACGATTAATTGTAAACGCGTAATTATACAAATTGGTCAATGATTGATTGAAATTATCGTGTAATCAAAGTCATACAGGGCCGGTAATCATGTAATCACTCCATATATAAAATTTTAGTGTGTTAATATAGTTAATTGGATGGTCAAAAGAAGAGAAAAAAAAAAAGAACATCACGTCTGCTGCTGTTCGAACAGGGAAGAAGAAAGAAAAAGAAATTGAAAGTGTGTTTAAATAAATTTAAACCTGGGTTAATACCAACTAAAGGGCATAGCCCGGGTGGTGAAAGACGCGTGTGTGTGTGTGTATTGATCCCGGTTCGAGACCCGGGGGAAGCATTCCACCCCTTTTTTCCTCTTTTTTGGTTAACAGGTTTGTGGGCCGGCCAGGTTTGTGGGCCTGAGGGCACTGGGCTCAGGTTAGGGTCAGTGTTGGGCTAGGGGTGTTGGGTTGGGTTATAGGTTAGTTGTTATTCTAGTTATGATTTAGGAAATAAAATGATAGGTTTATAAATTTATTTTTTTTTTTTTAAATCCAGATTTATTATTATATTATATATAAAAAAATAAAGGAAAGTGACGGATGTCACACTAAGGCATTATGGTTGCTAAGTCGATTTGGGGAAATATAGTTTTTACGATAAATCGAATTAATATAAAACTTGTATAAAAAAATAATAAAAAAGTATAAGGACTGTAAATGGCAACCTGCTAAAAGATGAGGGTGACAGTTGTCACAATATACGAATCATTGCTACCGTTCCACACCTGCAATACACCATCATCAGCGAAGCCCTTATCCGATTCAAGAATGAAACCCTAATTATCCGATTCAAGAATGAAACCCTAATTTCAATTAAGTCATGATTCAAGTAAAGTCCTAATTTTTTGAGAGAATGAAACCCTATTTTTTCAAAACATTATAAGGTGAATCAGGGGGAGAAGATATAAGGGTTAAAAAGACATTTTGCCCCTCACGTTAAGGGCACATGTTAAAGTTAACGTTAATTTTTAACTGAAGTTACCCTAAATGACATAGGGTGTAACACATTTATAGAAGGACATAAGGAGTTAGAATTTTACATAAAGGTCAAACGATACAATTTCGTTAATAACTGTAGAAACAACGAGTATAACTCGGGGTATAGCCGGGGGGTCGCTACTCGTGTTCACTACAGGATATAATCCTTTGCTCACACTGAGACTAGATCCGTGGCCCATAAGATAAAGAGAGAATGAAGAGATGATACACAAATACACAAGATGTAAGTTGTTCGGTCTCGTTGACCTGCGTCCACTGAAAAATGTAGTCTTTATTGCTTTGAACGATTACAAATATAAAGATGGGATACAAGTGTATTATAAGTGTGTGTTTTATTCGTAGATTGGTCGACCTTTTCAAAGGAGGTGTAGATCTCCTTTTAAAAGGAATATATGGGCCAGGCACTCCGACCCGTGTTTGGAGTAACGGACCTGGGCCCTAGCTTTGGGCCTGTCTTCAGTTGGCCCACCAAGTTTGGAGTTTAAACTAAGAGTTTGCTTAAAGCAAACTAGATGGGGAACGGCACCCTGCAATTGGTCCACGTGGCGCGCCCTGGTTGGCTGTTAGGGGCGGCGCCCTGCCGTTGGTCCACGTGGTGCGTTGTGGTTTACTGCAGGGGCATGTTTTTCTTCTTTCGTCAGAGTGTGTCAGGCGGCTTAGCTTCGTCTAGAAGATTGGCTGAAGTGACGTCTGACACATAGGAGGTAGTGCAGCAAGTGGAGCTCAAGGGGAGCTGCACCTTGTCGCCGCCAGCTGTTATATCCCGCGGGTGACCATCGCCAGGACTGGCGCATGGTTTTACCATTTGGGTCAAACTTTAAGAACCCACAGTCCCTACTACTTTTACCATAACCGTATTTTACATATTTACCTTATACATCACAAGACTCTAAAAGACCATAGTCTCTACTACTTTTACCATTTCCGTATTTGACATATAATTGTTTATCAATTTTGTATAGTAGTATTCTATATGTTAAAAATAATGAGTTTGTAGTAGTTTAAAACTAAAAGTAAATTATTTTATCATATATCGTGCAGTTGAACTAAATCGAATTTATTCAAATTTCAAGTTTCTTATATGAATCGAATACGAATCGAATAAATCGAATACGAATCGGATATGAATTCAGGTAAAAAAAATTCGAAAATTCGTTATTCGATTCGTTGAATACCTCTAATTCTTGATTTCGCATCCAACTGATGTCGCCAATGAAGAAACACGTACTCGGGGATAAGGTCTTGTAGGGTGAATCCAGACCTCTGTTACTCCAATGACCTCTAAATCGTAACCCTGTTAACCTCTAATCGTAACTTGGTTAACCGCATAGCATAATACCGTTAGAACTCGTCACATGGTTGGGGTTGTCACTATGACTACCCTCCAGCGTGAGAATAAATATCTGTAAAGAAGTATAAAAGTGGAAGAGATGGGGAGTTAAGAATGAAGCAAATTATTTTACCTGCTCATCTATTTATACTGTTTGGTGGAGTAGGGCTTGCCCTTAAAAATTGTATTTATATTGTGATTAGTTTCTTTAAAATAGTTGATATATCATTTAATGATAATTTTATGTATAAAGTGAGGATTCTGCTATTTAATGATAAGGAACCATTATTTATGATAAGACCAACTCCTTATATTTTTGTTGTCAGTTTATATGAACCTGGTTTTATTTGTTGTTAGGTGTTGACCGGTCTTTAACTTAGCTCAATTTTGAAATTGGTACAATCTAATACAGTACCAGTTCGGGACCTTTAACATACCAGTATCGATCAAACATATACGATACAGTATTTAGTTTCGATTTTATTAACTTTGGTGTCAGTACTATTCGATACAAACTCATCCCTACCTAAAGGAAAAGGACATGTCAAAGGGCGCATGTTTCACATGCTAGATATAAAGTTCTAGTGTTGGCTGGCAAAAAAAGATATAAACATGCTCTTCATGTACCCATGGTTACAAAAACCGTGCCTAGCCTCCGATTAATTACTGATTAATCGATGGTCGGAGGTTAACTGAGTAATCATCGATTAATCACTAGTTTGTGGCCATCTAGCAATTCCGGCAAAATATGTAAATCTTGATCAGGTTCTGACCAAAACCTGTAAATTCTAGTGATTAATCGCTTAAAGATATAAGTTGAGGAAGGATTAAAACATGCCTACTAAAAAAACATGTAAAAATGTGTTTGTATATGTAAAACTGAAAATTACGTATAAAATCATAATCCGATTAATCATGATTAATCCTTACTAATCTCGATAATCATAAGTCGGTATGTCATCAGCCAACTAACGTCTGAAGATTCTTAAAACATTGCATGTACCATCTCAAAACTCATCGTGCTTTAATACACAAACACTCTCGGCCATACACCTAGACTATCACAAATTTCTTTAAAACACTAAAAGGACGCAAATTGTTAAAAGTGGACATCCACAAAACACCACCAACCTATGTAAAATGTTAATATTCTTCAACTTAAATCTTCAAAACCACTTTTACATAAAAAAACTAAAAGATGATCATGAAGCAACAACCATCCCAAGTACATTTAACCGTAAAACTAAAGCAAAGAAAACATATATAAACTAAAAAACACAAAACTTAAATCAATTAAAAACCTATTTAAATAAAAAAAAAAGTCTAATAAATAAATACATGAACAAGTTCCAAAGTCTTCAAGAAATTCTCCTACTTGTCCCCACACCGGCAAACGTAGATTCCATTACTATCTCAACCAGATCATGACAACACCATCCCATCTAACATATGGCATTGTTCCATCATCCACGTATATATACACTTCCAAATCAAACATAGGGATGAGCGTTTAGCATCGAGAACTCGTATCGTACCGATAGACTCGGTATCGGTATAGTATTCAGTACCATTTTGTTAGATATGAGTATTTGTACCGTACCAATACGGTATTGATACCCAATATCCATATATTTAGTATCGGTATTTACTATTTAGGTGCAATCCCATACCTAGTTTAACTTTCATCCAATGGTTCCGATTTAAAATCGCCTCCTGGCGGTTTCAGCCGCAGCTCTGTCCCATCGCCGCCGCCTATCCCCTCTCTCGTTCGTTTCATACTTATCGGTTTCATACTTATCGGTACACCGAATAACCTAGGGTTTATATCCACCTCATCCTCTATTCCTCCTCCATCTCCATCTGTACCACCGTCGCCGCCGGAAAATTCTTCGGATGAACGCTTTAACGGCAACAAATCCAGCGGTTTAAGGGGGTTCGATTCCGCCGGACTATTAGTAGCATAATTAGACATCATCAAATATATATTGTTACATAACTGCTTCATCTGACTCAACTCTTTGTTCAACTGATCATTTACCCGTCTCAACCGCTCGTTTTCGCCGATTAATTCCGCATCCGACCCACCACTAACCGTCTGTTCCCGAGATATAACAGTCGTTGCGCCTTGTGATGAGTTCGACGACAGTACTTGCTCTTCACATGAGTTGCTAGGAGACACTGTAGTAGCATGTTTAGCAGGCAATACCGCCGCCACCGTCACCACCGCAGCAGCTGCAACAGCTGGTGGTGGTGGTGGTGACGGTGACGGTGTATTCGAACCGATCTTTCGACGTTGTATATCGCATAATAGACGCTTTTCGCCTCTCCGAAAGCAATCATTTGAGAACTCCCATCGATCCGGCACGACCTTTCTGAACCCCTACGATTATATACAAAACATAAAAGATATATAAACTGATTACTAGTTTGCATTAAAAAAATTTATTGTAATTTTTAGATTTTTTTCGAGTAAAATTCTTCTTTGTTTTTATTAAAAATAAATCACAAGAGATTATAATAATAGAATGGCAGATAAACATGCAACAAATTGCGCCCTCCTTTTTGTATAACAAATCTAGGCATGTAAACAAACCAAACAAACACGAGCAAGGCATGTTCATGTTTGTTCATTTAACTTTAACTGAACAAGAGCACATAATCGAACACATTTTTGTGATCGTGTCAGTTCATTAAGAAATTTGTCATGTTCGTGTTCGTTTATGTTCGTTCGTTTAAAACCAAAATGAACAATTCATGAACAAACATAAACGGACGTTCACGAACATAATAAATGTAAACAATTTTGTATTACTAATAAACCCAATTACCAATTGTTATATTTATACAAGTAGCCAAAGCCCAATTTATGTTTATATTAATATAAATATAACTACTTATATTATTAATACAATTTAAATGAACATAAATAAACGAACACAAACAGACGTTCATGAACATAAATGATCGAACACAACATTTGATCGTATTTGTTCATTTAACTAAGCGAACAAATTTTTTTCATGTTTGTTCGTTTATTAAACAACCGAACATAAATGAACTTACCGCCGAATAAGTTCACGAACAAATCCGTGAGCTCTGGATGGGCAACCCATCGGGGGCAAAGCGGACAATATTGATGGTGAGAGAGGCCGGATCTTACAACATGTCTACCCTACCCGTCACTTTATTGTACTCATACTATTCAAATCTTTTTTTAAGAAAAGAAAAGAAAAATAAAAAAAAAATCTATATATCAAAAATGAAGAAGCTTACGTATGTGTTCAACTGGCGGACAAAGCTAGAGAAATTATTATGCTTAAAGTACTTAGGAAGCAAATCCTTAGCAAATTCAATAGGATTCCAAACGATGAAGCTAGATCCATCTTCGTTCCACGATATTACATCGTCGATGGTTTTATCATCAACAAGCTGATATGTTTTGGTCAAAAACGGCGTCGGAATGGACCTAGTAGTCGTATCTGCAGCCGTTGATTCTCCGCCGCTCCTTTCCATCGGTGGAGGACCCATAATATTAATAACCTTTTAACCAGCTTTACCATAACAAACAAAAACAAAATATTTAAATTTAAAACTAATGAAAAAACGTATATATAAATGAATTGATAAATAATATGTATATACCTTTTAGAGAAGGATGTGATGAATGTATGTATTAGTGATTGGAGACGGTGAAGATTGAAGGGGAGGGTTAGGTGGTGGAATTCTAGAATGTTCGCATAAGAAAATAAGAAGGCACCGAGAAAGATGTAGAAAGTTGAGGAAAAGAAAATGGAAAAAGGAGAGAGATAAAAGAAAGAACGAGAAGGTACGTCAAAGGAATTTATTCTCCAGAAGTTTCGTTTTCTTTGTACACGTGGCGGTTTGTGATACGTTGCTTGTGTTTACTTTCGTCGTGTGTTTAAAACTTCTTATTTATTTAAAGCTTTAAGCTAAATAAAATTAGTATGTTTGCGACCAAATTTAATTTAATAAATATAAATATTTCTTTTCGAAACTGATAAATAGAGGCTTAGACAGATTATTTATTTTTTACGTTTATTTATTTAATTTTTTACGTTGCTAATAGTAATTTATTTATTTAACATAGTAATACTTTGAGTTAAACTTGTTAGACATGTTGGATACTACTCATATCATGTTGAGATTGAATGAAATGAGAGACTAACCTGTTTATAATTAGGATTATGAAGTGTTCATAAATTTTGTAATTAACCGATCAACTCATTTACAACTGTATTAGCCTAACTTGTCATTCTATTTGTCTCGCTTGGATTAACAGGTTAGATGGATAACCTTTAGGTATGCTCGAGTTAAGATTAATATTTTAATATTAAAAAAAAAATACTTAACTCTACCCATTAACCTACCAACACGCAACACTTCCAAATAAAAATACCTTAGGACTCGTGAATTTGTGACTAGCTCTTAGTGGCAATATAATTTAAGCGGCTTGTAGAAAGCCGGTGGCATTAACTATAAGACCCTGACCATCCATAATCGTCTTGGTGATGAGTTCGATTCGGGTTGAATCAGCTAAGGATGTGACCGTGACCGTGACCTTGACCCGATGTTAAGATCTGAGATTGTGAGCTGTTGGCACCATGAACCAAGCGATCTAGATGATTGGACATATGAGACTCTGAGTTGTTGGCACCATGAACCAAGTGACCTGGATGATTGGAGTATGACCCATATGGGTAATTTGGTCATTTTATTTGCCGATCCATAACATGCATGTACTATATTAGTCACATAATACACGTTACAACATTTTAATTTCCTCTAACCAAAAGAGACATATTGTACCAAAATAAAGATGGTCCGACTGATCAGGCGTTTACTCTTTACGAGAACCGGAATCAGTGATATCAATATCCCCCACACCGGCAACAATTGATGATGATGAAGAGCTTTGCTTCTCAGTTGTTTCCTCGGCGTCATTCGATGATTCTTCAATAAATGATCCCTTCTTTTGGAGCTCTTTTACTTTATGGTATTCATCATAGTGTGCACGTCTATGCTCCATGAAGCTCGCGCTTTTCCCAGCTTCACCAACTGAGCCATAAATTTAGATACAAATATGGACGACGTTATTGATAAGGAAATTAAAATAAAATTAACTGTTTACAGGGGAATAAAAGGACAGATAAGTGTAGGTGGATCGCCGC
The DNA here is from genome assembly GCA_030844895.1 of Ambrosia x helenae. Taxonomy (NCBI): domain Eukaryota; kingdom Viridiplantae; phylum Streptophyta; class Magnoliopsida; order Asterales; family Asteraceae; genus Ambrosia; species Ambrosia x helenae. The sequence continues at coordinate 71,660,973 of CM061225.1, read as the reverse complement.
AACCTGACCCTCTGTGACGCACAAATTAGGCTACATATCATACATGGGTCCAGGTGAGGGGGAGAAGAACTATCATAACCTCACCAGAAATATGGCCGAAAAAAGTAAAAAAAAAATAAAAAAAAATAAGCACTTGTTATACATATCCCACCGTGTCTATTTGTCATGTTGTATTAGATGTTGTAATAGTAAAACAGGAGCATGAGATCAAAACATGAGCTAGTCAAATGACGGGCCATAAAGGGCTCATGTCAAAGAAGTAACTTCTGAGTGCAAGTCAAACCAAGTCGGTCCGACCCACAAACAAAATTTCTATCAATTTTTCAATTTTTATAAACAGATATTGTGCTAAAATCATATAAACTTTACTAATAGTCTAATACAGATACAATACAACTTTTTCTAGTAAACCTATATAGAAGGGTTTTTTATGAACTTAAAGAAACTCAGGTGTAACTTTCAACCGTTCAAACTATTCCATTTGACTTTTTCCCTTCCATAGTTAAATCTTTTAACTTAAACCACTTGAATGGTTAGATATAAAACATGACCCAAAGTCCCAAATCAGCCCATTCATAGGTAAATAAATACCAAAGGGTTTATAGCCTAGCGGTATCAAGGTGTGTAGTAAAGGCGTTTAGTAATTGAGGGCTCTAGTCCCCTGATGGACATTGGTGTAAACCTAGGAGTATGTTTAGAGAGTGTGCGAGTTAGCCATTCTTCACAAAAAAAGAAAAAAGAAGTAAATGATCACGACTGCCACCTCTAAAGTCAAGAGGCTATGTATTCAATCGTGAGGTGTGTACCCATTTTATAAGGAAAAGACGTTACTTTTGTTTTCATCTAATTAGAAATTAAACAAAATAAAAGGATCCCATAGTGTTGCACTAATCCTATCATGAAATGATGATAATCATGGATATGGAGTTGATAAAAACATGATGCAAGATGCATAACAGAAATTTCATATGAAAAAAGAAAGGATCGAGGACAAACCTTCATCTTGATCCATAGCATCTGCTTCATCATCATCAGAAGTTGTCCAGCCAGAACAGTTTGAGTTACTGTTGCTACTTGAGGATGCCACCTCATTCAATTTGAAACGAATTGCTTCGGCATCCACAGCATTCTTATCTCCTAGTCGTTCTTGACTAGAACTCCGTATAGGAGATAATGATCCTACAAGATAAGAATTTAGGTAATACAATGGCAAAATGGGCAGGATGGGTTATGGACTTATGGGCCAAAACAGGTCCGGGTCAAAACAGGACAAACTGATCCAAATAGTGTTTGTTCACAGTTTTTAATTTTTAATTAATAATCAGTGTGTGAAATATGATTAGAAAGTTATACTTAAATCGAAAAGAATATAATGTTTTAACACAATGAATCTTGAGGGTTTATGCATTTAAAATACACTTTCTGGGACTCGGTTGACATGTTCCCTTGTTAAATAGTTGCTATGATTTTGCCAGTCGGGCCCATTAAGAGATTAAACATAGAGTTGATCAGTCGAATCAACCCATTCATAAGTAAATGGCTCGATTTAATAACGGGAATGTATAATTACAAGCTAGAAGAAGTCCAAAAAAAATATTTAACTGAAAACGAACTTAAATCATGTGAGGATTAAAGATTTATGTACCGTCAGAGTCCATCATTGGATGATATGGAGTCTTTGGTTCTGTAATTTTCTGCCTTACAGGTTTATGTGCTTCAATTTCCTCAAGGTTGGCCTCATCCCATCTCACACCTCTCCTACGGCTTCAATAATAAGATCATGTAAACCACAAGTCAACAATTTTATTTCAATAGACAAGTTATGATGTATCAGGACATTGAATCATAAAAGAACTCGTGGCATATGACACAATGCCATGCTGATGGGAACTGCACCTCATAACATCAGTTAGATGGACATCGGATTAGAAATGCTCAAGTTCAAAAGCATGTGGTCAATTTCACATTTGGTACATGGAGCGACTCTGGTGAACAATATGTAGTTGCTTGTTGTGTAGTTTGTATTAGTACGTCAATAGGGTATTATATACTTACAGGCAACATGCCATGCAACTGATTGCTTTTCTACAACATAGACCGTAGACGTTAAGAGTGTATCCGTATACAATAAATTTTATCAGTTTGAACTTTGAAGAAAAGGGAATCAGTTCTGATTGGTTAAATCTTCCAAGAATGTAATAAGTGAACATCAACCATAAGCACATAAGGTATTTAATTTACTTATTTACATAAATGATTTCATACTCTTTTTTGTTCATCACTAGTATTCCAAACTTGAACCAGATTCTATTAAGGTGGTTATACACAAAACAAAGTTCTAAGTTTTATATATAAATTTGATGCACAAGTGGGCATGCACGGTAACAGCCGACAAGTACCACCGTATTTCGTGAGGAAAACAAAGATGTTTATAGAGTGAGGGAAAACTGAGTCATTGCACCTCATCTTAACGAGACAAAAGAATATATAGAAAAACTTTGGGGTAACTTGGAAGATTACGGCTTCAGTTGGCCATACACTGGGAATTGGGAAATTTGCAGTACAATTGCGGACCACATGTAAGTAATCAAATTAACTGTTTGTGTTTCTATTCTGGATTTTTCTGCACAAAAGACACAACCTGGTAGGGAAAGGACATTTATACAACTCAGTATCAAGGGACCTGATTCTTTTCTTCATTGGAGACCAACTAGAGGGTACGCGTTCATCGCTTGAGGTATTACCACAACAACTGTGCCCGGTAAATCCTACAAAAATGGCAAATCTACTGGTAGGGTCTGGTAAGGGTGAGATGTAGGCAAACCGTACCTCTATCCCTAAGGTATTGCTTATAAAAATGTTACAAAAACAACGGTAAAAGCATTTTCCATACAAGATTTACTACTTTCCAAACAAAACCAGAACAACCTCATAACAGAAAAAGATAGCAACAAACATGTCTGAATACCAAATCAAAGGCTGATGTCAATAGATTTTACCTCATCTCTCCTATCCTTGAGCTTCTAAAATTTAAAAATAAAAACACGCCGTTTAAGCAACCGGATTGCTGAAAAAAAGGGGAAAAAAGCAGTGAATCAGTACTTACTCACATAACATGGGTATTTGTTGTAGCAAAGATATAAAAAATCACTAACTACTATGTGTGACGTAATCATGTCAGCGCATTCGAAAATGGAAAAAAAAAATACATAACCGCATAATGTAGGAACATATTATATAATGTTCTTGTTTGTGTTTTTTTTTTTATATATAAAATAAAGATAAACCCACAAAGAGATTACAAGTGGACGGCTGGTAAGCTGGCAACAAGCTACGCCGCCACCCCCTTTTGGATAGCAAAACCTACTCTACTAAAAATAAAACTTTGGTCCCTGACTATCGAGCAATTACTATGTGTCACCTTTTGTACCCGATCTAGAAATCGGATGGCTTCGGGGGTAAGGCCCCCAAAGGTATCAAAAGCGAAGGGTACGAAGACATGCTGGTTTTCCAGGCAAGCGTTTTCATGTTTAGCGACTTTCTTTGATTCAGCTTTCAAGAATGCTTGCCCCGCTACGAACCCTACGTCCCGAAGCCCCACCAGAGGGGACACCCCAGTGAGGTCAACACACGTATGCTTACCTTGAGCCCATCCGAACACAAGGACATCCGCTGGTCGTAAGGTGGACCGCCCGTCTAGCGGGTCCGTCAGAAAATCAACGGGGGCTTCTTTCTTAGCTGAGATCCCAGCCTTCCGCAAAACATCCCACAAGGCATCCCTAACTAAGTCATGTCGGTACTTAAATCCCGGCATTTCCTTACAATGTAGGGCGTGTTCCCCAAATTTATCCAAGCAAGCTTTCTTGCAAATCGGGCACGACTCGTCAACAGGGAACATAGGGATCATAAGTCTGTACTTCAATATGGCCCGGTATTCGATAGCTGACATATGCTGCCCAAGCCCATCGATCGGGAGGACAGTTAGGAAATCTTGAGCATGTGCCCCTTTGAGGCATTCGAACACCGCTTTCTGACGGGGGGTCATACCAAACTTCTCTTCCATATTGTGAAGGGTTTTCTGGGTAAATGCACTCGCCAAGGTTTTTTGAGCTTTCTTGGGGGCAGTGTCTTTATCCATGAAACCGCCCATGTCAAGATCAGGAAGAGAGTTGCAAACAATGTCCAGCGCTAGCTTGTAATCTGAGTCGATCCCCACCACGCCACTGCTCCTTAAGATGTGGTCTTGCAACTTCCAGGAATGCACCCTGAAGGCAACAAAGGCATATGCAGCTGCGTCCTCTGCCGAACAGAGCCCAAGCCCTCCCGAACGAATCGGCAAGGACGCCATCCGCCATTGAAAATCGCCGAAAAACTGCCCCCCACATACGACAATATCTTCAACCGCCTCATGTAGCCCCTTGTCGAAAATAGATACGGCTTCAGTAACAAAGTCCGGTTGACACGTCCGAAGACCAAATAGTAGCTTAGAGACCCCCATGCAAGAGCGGAGCAGAATGAGTTCACTTTGGGGATCCCGCAGCTTCTCAAGAAGACCCATCAGATCCACAGCTCGTCGAACTCTTTTAACCGCCAATGAACTAATATAGCCCCCATCTCGGCTTACGCCCCCCCCCCCCCCCCCCCCGAGGAGTTTCACACCCCTTTCCGGTCTCCCAATGTCATCAGGGAACAATCCAGGTTTCCTTTTCGCTCCATTGCACGATGGCCAAAAGACTTCCGATTTCTTAACATTAAGCGCAAGCCCCAAATATGGCCCCTCGTTTTGAATAATCTCCAAGGCTTTAGCCACTTCTTCAGCCTCCCCCATAATCGTACCATCGTCTAAGTACCAAGCATGAAAGCGGAGGGAGCAGCATTCTTCCACACGAAGGACTAGTGGGTGCAGGACAAGCGCGAACAGGAGCGGTCCCAGAGGATCCCCCTGCTGGACCCCGGTGGAGGCCCCAATGCAAGTATCACCCACGTATAGCCTTGCTGGTTGAGCATAAAGAAACTGGACCCAAGGGTAGATTGATGGGCAACGAACACTAACTTCATGCAGAAGATGTGTACGGTCGACCAAGTTGAACGCCTTTGAAAAAACAACAGTGAGCATGGCCAGCGATCCGTTGTCGTGGGATGCATTTAAAAACCTATTTGCGCTGTGAAGAATGGCCTCCGCCCCATTCGAGACCCCAACTCCAAATTGATAATCCCCCAAGTAAGTCGCCATCTCCTTCCCAACCTTACGCATAGCAACTTTAGAGACTAACCTCCGCCAGATAGCCCCAATTGCGATAGGCCTGATCCCGTTGTCAGGTTTTAGCAACGGGGTTAGGGGGCCGAAGCGATGAACTCCGCTAGGATCCTCGAACAAAGCCCCCTCAACCAAAGGTTAACCACTTCGGTAATAACCACCAGGAGGTCAGAGGGTGGCGACATGTAGACGTAGCAACTTTAGAGACCCCAACTCCAATAGAAGTCACAACAATTAGCAAGTATGCACACATGTAGACGTAGACTTCTTCAATTTCTAGTTCCATAGTACCAAGAAGAAAATAATAAGACAAATTTCTAAAACCCGCCACAAGAAACCAATAACAAAATTTATCCTGCCTTTCACTGTATTTTGACTTTCACACTCATGGAATGTTGACAATTTATCTTAAGCCACCGCCACGAAACCCTAAAAACCATGGTTGTAAAAACCGTGCCTAGCCTCTGATTAATCGCTAGTCGGAGGTTCACCGACACCGAGTAATTAGATTACTCGCTAGGCAGTCAACTGTGGTCAAATCTGGTCCTAATCGGCCAAAAATTAGTGGCAGTCCAGCAATTCTGGCCAAAACCTGTAAATTCCAGCCAGATACCTACCAAAACCTGTAAATTCCGGCATTTAATCCTATCTACTTCAAAACATAGGTCAAAGAAGGTGTTAAAACATGTCTACTTAAAAAAAAGTACATATAAAAATGCGTGTATATAAATATAAAACTGAAGATTACATATAAAATCTCAATCCGATTACTCCCGAGTAATAGCTAGTCGGTACCCCACCGGCTGATTAGTTCCTAGCGATTCTTACAGCACTGCTAAAAACTACATCAAACGTAACTTCGTAAACGCTTTCAATAGGAGTTAAAATCTGTCACACCCCACACGATGGATACAAATCCAACCAGGGAAAAGTACGAAGTTCCACTATATGTAGGCATGACTCTTACATTAACCCCTTGCCCTAATTCAAACCTCAATTGCATTAAAATCAAAAGCAAGGAAAAGCTTGTCCATAAACATAAATCCTTAAAAAAAGGAAAAATAAACTTGTAAACTGATGTCGAATTCAAAAACAATCCATTATAGCAGCAGCAACGAAAATCATAAGCATGAACGACAAAAAAAAAATTAAATTCGACTTAATCCTGTGGCATATCTACCACTCAATGGAAGAAGAAGAAAAGCTAGCTTAACAACCATTCCAAGAATAGTTATTAAAAGCCGTCGCTTCATGCGCCTAGGCCCATTTTCCAAGCGAGGCCCTTTAATTGCGCTTCTGGTTCCTAGGCCCTCGCTTCAGCTCTCAGACACATTGAATACCGTTTATTCTATTATTATTATTATTTAATGCAGAATTATTGATCTTCTCTACAATATAAGCTTCCACAATATCGATATAAGCAACTTTCATTCAGAGGAGTTATCCAGATTAGAATTTTTAGAACTTTCAAGTTTTGAAATTACAATTAAATCTTCACTATTTAGAACTTTTGGTACTATATAGATTATATCAAATGTTATATTTATTTTTTCATTTCAGTGCGCTTTTTTTTCATACCCTCGTTTTTTTGCGCTTTGAACCTAGCGCCTTTGATAACCATGATTCCAACCTCTAATATCGCAGGAATCATCACACAAAAACTTATCTCCTACGACACCACACGGAAACCAAATCAAATATCCTAAACCTAAACACGTATTCAACAGCTACTAATAAAATAATAAAATCCTGTATTTATTATAATCTGATGCCAAACAAAATCATCTCAATTTCGTAAAAACACGTTTACAGACAGCCGATAAGAACATGAAGTTATTCGTAATTTGTAAGTGCCAACTCGGAATAATAATAAAAAAGAAATACACAATTAATTAGACATGTTATTGGTATGAAAATAATAATCGAATATATAAAAAACCTAAGAAGAAGGCAGGGATAGATTAGGTTTAGGAGTTGCATTTTATACCTCCGAGATGAAGGTGATGACGCCGTTGAAGCGCTGACGAGAAGATCGAATTGTAGTTTTTCCGTCGACGGTGGTTCAGGGAACGGAAGGAAGGATGTTTGGTAATTGGTTCCTTTGTTGTGACCCCGCGCACATAATATCAATGGATAGACATTGGTTGAAGTAATAAATAAATAAGTCTATAAATATATATTATTAAATAATAATTTTTTTAATTAATAGCTTTTATATCAAAAATGTAATTACTAATTGTTTTGTTTTTTAATAGCAATTTTTTAATACCTTAATTCCACATCGCCTTACACTTACAAGAAATTGAACTCACAACCTCACATTTTTAAAGAAAAAGAAGACGAAACAGACTCAAACCCCTAGGTATTCCTGGAAGTATTAGAGCATATTAACCACTGGACCACATACTTCTTTTGTAATTACTAATTGATGATTAGTAGTTTTCCAAACAAAAACTTACATAAAATCTCACACTCATCTATCTAGTCATTGCCCACTTTCCTTTGTCTCCATTTATCTTGTCGCTTTTACTTTAGTCTTTGTTCATCTATACATAGTGTTGTTATATCATTCCTCTTATAATATTTCCATGGCTTCTCTGTAGTCTGTCGCACTAATTTATCTATACTTTTATAAGTTTTTATGTTTGTGTGTTTGACGATTGTGGGTTTTGATTATATGTGTGCCTGGGTTTATGTTTATTTTATGGTTATAATATGTGGTATATGTGTGTGTTAGAAATCGTTACGATTTCAAACTTGATTATGGTTCATTTAATCAGTGTTGCAAAACTTAGTTTGGGCTTATATTCGGCGACCTACCTTGGAGCAAGTACGCGGCCTAATCGGCAGAGTACTTGGGGGTCAAATCAGCCTATGCGTGGAGTACTCGGCCAACTCGGTTATACTCGACGACCTACCTTGAAGCGAGTACTCATGGAGTAATCGATCAACTCGGCCTTGTTTTGCAAAGATTTGTAAAGACGTACGTTCTAATTTGTAGATGGACATATCATCTAGATGAAGATAAACTATAGTGTCTCAGTTGTGTTCCAATGACAAGTGCACTCCCAACCACTTAAAAAGATTAACAAAACTTGAAAGACTTTCTTCTATTTTTCCTTTCTCTTTTATCTACCCCAAGAGAAGGTGATAAGTAAATTATGCCACCCTTGCTCCTCATTCTACGTTGTTTTCCTTATCAATGTTTCTCTGCTTTTCGTGTGTGATCGTGTGGATTCAATGCATCAATCGATATCCAAATCCGTTACAAAGTCTTAGTTTTTGCTCTTATTTAAAAAAAAAAAAAATAACCGATATAATTTAACCAATATAAGTGCCAGTGGGCCAATGATATTGTAGCCCAGTGATTGTAACGGAGGTGGGAAGGTTTACCTACATTTATGGAGTTCCTGCTCGGGGTCTCAGGTTCGATTCCTTCTTCCACCAAAAAATAACCATTGGGTTTGAAAGGAGAAACCCGTGTGGGGAAGGATTCGATCCTAGGCAGAGGTGGCTTTCTAGCCAAAGATTTACCGTTAAAACACAACCTTTCATTAAAAAAAAAAAAAAAAAAAAAAAAAAAAAAAAAAAAAAAAAAAGTGGCAGTGGAATCTTTTGGAAAGGTAATTAATCCAATATGATCCTTGCTTGAAAAATGATGTTTAAAGCAAAAGTGGAATATAGCTTCTATTTTAAGAAAGCATTAGGCACTTTTTCTCATAAGTCAAACAACTAACCAAACTAGTGTTTACATTCAAACATAGGTAGTACTCAAGATGACTTTTCAGTTCTTAAAGTAGAAGTAAAGATTGTGTGTTTTGAACAAGTTGCAATGATTTTAATCTTAGAAAAATAATAGAACTCCAAAAGGAGCATGCTTGATATGTAGTTTAACCTACCATTACAAATATATTCATATATTGACTCAATTCTTTATTTAAGTAATCATTCCACGAGCACTTAACTCGCCTCATGCAAACCTATTTCATGTTTAATAAGTCATGATTGATCTTGAGTTTTTAACACATTTCTGATATTGGGTTCAAGAATCAAGATCAATGAGAGCAAGAGATGAAGTGCGTGTGATATTCAAAGTACTATTTTGAAAAATTGGATTTAAATACTGCAAATTATTACTCGTTGGTCGGTCTCACTCCCAACTTACTTGACCATCAATACTCCTAAGTTTATACTTTGTTTGTTATGTCACCCCAAACTAACCAAACACCAACTCCGTTAGTTTTTTTGATGACGTGGCATTTTTTTCCTACGTGACATGCTGACATGACATTTTTTCCTTATATGTAATGCTGACGTGGCAAAATCTTCATATGTGGCATGCTGACATCTCCATGTCACGTTGGCAAAAAACACCACATCATCAAAAACACTAAGGGAGTTAGCGTTTGGTTAGTTTATAAGTGACATAGCAAAAAAAAATGTTAAGTTGGGAGTATTGTAATTAAAGTGATATTTTGGAGTGATATCGGCCAACAAGTAATATTTTGGAGTATTTAAATCCAATTGCCCAACTATTTTACAAGGACCCAATCAGGTTTTTTTTTTTTTTTTTTTTTTTTTAACTTTGTTTAAAATAAACAAAAAAAATTAGAAGCTAAACTAACATTTTAAAATGTTTAGCCAAAAGAAATCTAATGTGTAAAACAACATTGAAAACTGAAAAACACTTAACTAACACTCGTCAAGTAAACAAGTGATGATACATTGAGACCAACTTAGAACTTATATAAACATTTTAATGTACTTGAAGATAACTTTATAAAACAGTTAATAACACTCATCAGGTAAATCCTCAAGTAAAGATAACAGCATTGGACTTTTTATATGAACAATCTAATCTAATCTACTTGAAGAAGCCCTCAAAAGATTGTTATGAACATGGTGATCTGAATCCCAAAGCCATCCAAGATCAAGGAAAATCCCAAAGCCTTCATAGGCGGTGCATGGAGCGATAGTGGTATCGAAAAAAAATTAAGAATTAAAAGAAGAAACGTGCCGCGTAGTTTTTAATGACTTAACCTCCAATAAGATAAGTTAGTGTGATCTTAATTCCAAGTTGGTTAAAGAGAATGATGTTTTGAAAAAAATGAAATGAAGGGCTTGTAACTTGGCTTGAAATTTTTAATTAAACCATGTTTAATGAAGTAAATGATTTAAAGAAGAGAAAAAGGCTGCAAGAATGTTCACCTTGTGATGAACTTAAACAAGCAATCAAGACTTTGCCAAACAAGTTTAAAAATGTTTTATGTTGAGAAACAAACACTGCCAAAATTCTATATGTTAAGGCCATAGGATATAGTTATCTTCCTAGTCACCATCACTACCATTCACGTCATCGTCACATCAATCCATCCTTCATCACCGCCCTCCATCACCCTCCACCTTGGTATAGTCACCACAATCCATAACCTTCACGGTCATCACGTGCAACATTCGAATTTTGCTCCGTGGTCAGCATGATAACCCTCACGGTCGCCACATCGTGAGGGTGTGGGGGACGGTGTTTGCGTGGCCTCACGGACCATCACGGCCTTCGTCACGAGGCCCATACCGTATGGCCTAAGTGTCATGTTGAATATTCAAAGCCTCTTAGTGACAAGTTTCACTTGGATTTTCAAGGAGTAAAGATAAAGTAATCTACACATGAAATTAATTGATAAAAACAAGCAGGTGACAACCAAAAAACATGGTCAATGCACTGTTTTACCGTAATTTAACAATGTGATCACTGTCCTACACAATATTTTGATAAATGCCAATTTACCTGTACATCTTTATAGCAAAATAATTTTTCCAATAGAGTTGTTTCTTTTTAAAAACTAACATGAGCTGCAACACAGGTTGATAGCAGATCATGTGAGTTGTCATCTCATCTGAGTACCAATTGGTTGTAGATAGATGTACAGGTACAAGTTTATAATGGCAAGCGCATAGTTTAACTCCGCATGTATATGATTGATTAAATCTCCGCTTGTAAAAAAAGATGGCACATATCATAGATTTCAAGAACCAAACAGCATTAGGTTCGAGTTAACACGTATGAATTTAACAATATAGGCTTAAAAGCATTATCAAAAGATTGAAACTCGCTTCTGTCAAACAGCTCCATATATGAACCTCTGTCCAAGATTCTTCATGCAAGTCGAACTTAATTTTCAACTACAGGACGTGGTGCTCTTACTTTCTCTTCACCGCAGGCTGTGGTTCTGTAACAGAAAATATGATTCTTTAATTGTTACAGATATCAAATACTCAATTCATTCTAAAAAAGGTGCACTTTGACTTTCTAGGTCAAACCCAACCCATTAACATGTGTTATGCTAAAAGTCCGATGCCTATAACTTTCTACATGGAACTATATGGTCATTTAACTTTCTAAGAGAATTTGAAGAAGTAAATCTATTTTGAAATTGGAAATTTGCATGGACCTCAAGAGTCAATCACATTACAAGACTGAACATGCTACAATTATAACTATTTTTTGGTGGAATGAAACCACGGGAACCCGCCGATACTCTGCTAACCAACGAGATCAAGTAAATCACAGTTCGCGTTGTGCAGGTGGCTAAATTTATAATTTATGATTGCCTCACACAAAGCCAACAAACAAGATCAGGTAAATCAGTGTGCGTTGGCAGGTTGCCAAATTTATAATTTATGATTACCTAACACAAAGCTAACCAACGAGATCAGGTAAATCGCCTTTTTATGCGTTGGGCACAGGGGCACAGCATTGTTGGGGCGGGAGGGGGCGGCCGACCCCCCCCCCCGAATTTTCGCGCAAAAGTTCCGATTATATAGTATTCGTATAGAAAATTTTGGAAATATAGGGTTTCGACCCCCCAAAACTAGTGACTTCCGACCCCCGATGACTTCCGACCCCCGAATCTTCGGGTCAAGCTTCGCCACTGGTTGGGCAGGTGGCTAAAATAATAATTTATAATCGCCTCACGCAGAAAGCAGTCTATTCTCAATCCTTTTATATGATTATCATTTATCACAAAAAGTAGCCAATAATAGTGTGTGCTGCAATCCTACTTAAGAAGGTTGAGCAAAACTTAAAATAGGTTACATCTTACCAGAAATGAGAGCCTTTGGTCGGGTCTTGAACAAAATCCGATGACGAATGATACCGGTAACTTCCAACTCCACTTTTGATGAAGTAAGGTTATCATCATTCTGATCTACTTCCATATCAGATTTTATAATATTCTTCTTCAATACAAGTAATGGCTTCTTCAAGGGGATCTTTGACCCACTCAGTTCATGATAACCAACAGTAAAAGTATAACTTTCCTGAACCAATTAATTCATCAAGTTATTATACAATAAATAAAAGATCAAAACAACCCCATCAGTAAGGGTGTAAACGAGCCGAGCCATTCGTGAACTACTCAACATTGGCTCGCTAAAAGCTTAAAATTGAGCCGAGCTCAAGCCTAAAAAAAAGCTTGTTTAATAAATGAGCCTAAGCCCAAGCTTTACTTATAGAGCTTGAGCTGGCTCAAGTGCTTAAACGAGTCAAATATTCATACAACTTTTATTTAATATGTTAAATATATACTTATATAATAATAATAATAATAATAATAATAATAATAATAATAATAATAATAATAGTTATCATATATAAAATTATGATAAAAAAAATAACCAAACATATTATGTTATATGTAAAATTCTAACTATAAATATGTATAAAAATATTTATAAATGTGTATTAAGTTATTTAATATATATTCAGCAAACCAAGCTCGAGCTTGAAAAACTACAAACAAGGCGAGCTCAAATTTTAGAATAGACACCAAAACAAAACAAAACGAATCAAATAGAACCGCGCTTGAGCCTAGACAAGCTCGAACTCAGTTCATCTCGTTTACACCCCTAAACGAGGACATGAATAACCAATGTTGAATGCTTGAACCTCTACCAAACCCTGATTAAAACTTTCCCTATTTCAAACTTCAATAGCAATCACAATTTGTTTAACAGCCCAATTCATATACACACTAACCTTCCCATTAAAAAAATGATACTATCAAATTGTAAAAGAAACCCAAGTTTGCAGAAACAAAGTTGGACTAATGTTGTTCCTTTACCGATCTTAAAAGGAATTAAAATAGAATGGCAGTTAAACAGGCAAGAAGCTATAGAAATAAAAGAAGTGAGCAGACAAATGGGTTGGATTACCTGAGAAGAAGGGCGGCAAAGAAGACCGATTTGGAGGTTTTGCATACGATCCTGAAATGCAGGTTGAACTTCAACAACGCCTTGCAATTCGATGATTGCCCACTCCAGGCAGCTCGATTCGCCACAGCTACACTTCAATTTTATCTCCATGTCGATGGATTTGAGATGAAAACTTCAGGGTTGTTTTTTAGGGCTGGGGATGTCTTCTACTATTTGGGACTAAATTTGGCGGGAAGATGAGAAGGCTTAAGTTAAGTTATTAGAACAAGTGTAACAACATGTCTAATGGGCATTATAGGGGCATGAATAAGCATGATAATGCCTTCAACACCATCCTCTTGGGCATTATATGGGCATTATGAGGGTGGGGTATTTCTAGTATAATACTCAAATAGGATAAAAAAAATATGGAAAGTAATAATTAAAAATGGCATTAAGTGGATTTAACCATTACACATTTATTTGAAGGGCATTATAATAATGATGTGGTGAAAAATGCCCCCTAAAGGGCATGAATCATTACTTATGGTCTAATGGGGGGGGTTAAAAGAGCATTTTTTGAAATATGGTAATGTGGGGTTACTTGGTGGGTGAAAGGGGCATTAAAGGGCAAAGGGTGCAAGACCATATGTAATGAAAAGGAGATTTGGGCGTTATTGGGGCAAATAACCCCCAGAGGTTATTTCAACACCGCCCCCTAAAGGTGGTTTGGGGCGTTTTTGGGGTGGGGTGAAATTTTTAACGGTGTTTTTTTATTGTTTGGACCAATCACATTTCATCTTCCTTTTTTTATTATTTTGGGCAAATAAAAAAAATTACATATTTAATATTAAATGATTTATGCCTCATGAAAATTTTCACCTCGCCAATACACCCTCAAGCCCCTTTCAAGTTTCACCCTCTAGTGACTACATATGGCCTGATGGTGAGTGAAATTTGGTGTGGGGCATTTTTTGACATGTGACATTTCACATTTGGGCCACATGCCAATTTATATTATTTTTTTAAATTTAAATAAACAAGCTAGTATTTAATTTAAATATTTAACTAAAATAAACATAAAAAAATTACATTAATTCACTACCTAAAATTTAAAAAAAATATGAAACATAAAAAAATACAGAAAATAAAAAAAATACGAAACATAACACTAAACATTAATAATTAAACAATAAAACGACGAATCATTTGCAATGATTGAACATTGGTGATGGCGAAGTCGATTCCGTACTGCTCCCGATAACTGTCGTTTGTGAGTTGAATTCCCATTTCTTGGCTAATGCCAGGGTTCGCCTCAATCGCGGCTGCATAGAGGGTGTTCCATCTCGTACAGTTATTGCGTAAGAGAGACCACCTATGGGCGATCTCATCAATGTTGCGATTGTTTGTTTGGCTAATTCGATTGTATTCATCCAACACATTGCGCCAAAAACCCGACCTATTGCATGACGGATTCCCGTTGACATTGATCCAGGCCGTCACCAACTGGATCTGCTCGTTGTTAGTCCATGGTGCCATTAATCCGACCTAGTGTTTTTTATTGATGATTTAATGGGATTTTATAAATAATAGGGTGAAGATATTTCAATTTGAAGTGGAATATGAAGAATATGGGTTGTGAAGGTTAATATGGTTTGGTTTATATAGTAGGGTGTAATAATTAAAAAAAAATTCAAACGGCTATAATATTTAAAAATGGAACGTTGGAATTTTTTTTTAATCTTTAAAGCTGCCACGTGGCAGCCATTGATTGGCCAGAGCCACATTTCACGTACGCGAAATATTTCGCGGTGCCCCCTTTAGCGTCCCGTTAACCTAGGGGGCGGTGTTTACAAGTGAAAGGGGCGCGAAAAAGCCCCCTTAGCACCAATTAACGAATCATTAAGGGTGGTCTTATATGGATAAAAGTATAAGGTGCAATTTTGTTTTTTCTGCAGGAGAAGATGTGGACCAAAAGTCTGTAGTCTGCAAGGAGAAGACTGTTTGTTTTTTAACGTCTGCATGCTACTGAAATAAACTGAATTTAAATTAACTAATTTTTAACAGTAGTCTGGTGGTGGACTGTGGTGGTGGACGGTGGTGGTAGACGGTGGTGGTGATGGTGGACCGTGGTGGTAGTGGACAGTGGTGGTGGTGGGTGGGTGGTGGTGGTGGTGGACCGTGGTGGTGGTGGGTGAGAAGAAGAGGACAATACCTTTAAAGACCTTGGAACAAGTCTACACCAAGAAGAGGTCAGGACGACCTTTTTGAGTGAAAGGTCTTCCAAAAAACAAACAATCTGCTGACCCCAAACGTTTGCGCAACGCAGACAAAAGAAGTCAGAAGTGCTTCTGAGCAAAAAAAAAAAAAAACAAACAAACAACCCCTAAATCTAAGTCGCATAAATCATCATCAATAGCAAATAGCAAAACCCATGACTTCTTAGTCTAGTGGTATGGTGTCTCCCTTATAAAGTGTGAGGTTGTGAGTTCAAACCTTTGCAAATGCAAGATGAGGTCGAATGAATGTGTAATAAAAATTTGTCGTTCAAAAAAAAAATAGCAAATAGCAAAACTACTATCCCGTCTGAGAAAGGTAAGATGTAGATAGTCTTATCTCTAGTCCATAAGAATAGAGAGGCTACTTTCAATGAGACTCCCGAGTCGATAATAGTTTTGCAGCTTTTCAACCTGAACTCGACCCGCATCGTTTCAATCCGTATCGACCCTCCAACAACCTGCACCGTGATCTGGGTTTGGCTGGGCTTAGTGGTCAGAATCGAGTTGGTTTTACAAGCCTAGTTGGTAGTGCAGGTTCGGTTGGCAAACCAAGTCTATATATGATTTATTATTCATGGACATTGATAAGATCCATCCATTTAGCAGCACCTTATGATGGGATATCCTTAAAATGAAGGGCAAGGTTTAAACAAGGAAAGGCTTACGGTGGATACATAGGCACCCAGAGACGAAGAAGGGCATAGTAAGCGACAAAATGCTTCGGGGAGTTGAAAACAAGCATAGATCCGGAGATTCCCGAATAGGTTAACCTTTCAAACTGCTGTTGAATCCATGGGCAGACAAAAGACAACCTGGCGAACTAAAACATCTTAGTAGCCAGGGCAGCAATGAGGGTCGGAGACCATGGGTTTGGTCAACGATGCGTTTCGGAGCCAAGTTCTATTTAAGCAGGTGGGCCGTGTCAGGACGATTTCGGTTCAGGCAAGTTGTTAGATTCGAGGAGGCGACCCTAATTGGGTCAACGATAATAGGGCGCACGTGGTGGGGGCAGGGACGATAGATTCTAATTTATTTGTTAACCAAACACAATAATAATAATGAAATTGAGATTTTAAGTCCAACAATTTTCAATTCTTATACAAATTCTAATTTAAAATCATTTCGTGAACCAAACATACTTTAAGTGATTTTTATATGCTTTAAGAATTAGAACCATGAAATGTGTCGACATTTTGAATAAGCTTTTAGATATTTCAACAAAATATAAAAGGTGTACTAAAATGATCAAATAGCTAAAAAAATTAACCAATTGGGGTTGGTGGCTCGATGGTAGAAGCAAAGCTTTTAGAAACACCTAAGGAGGAGGTCACGGGTTCAAGTCCCACAAGGAGTGAAATTTGTCATTAAAAAAAAAGCTAAAAAAATAACCAACGTTCATTGACATAAGGGCACATGGGGTGGTCACTTGTTTATCACACTCATCACACCCAATTAGATTCTGCCACCTTATTTCATCACATTCTATCACATTTCATCACTAAACACATGTGGTGGTGTTCACATTTCATCAACAAACTTTTTTTTTAAATAATCTAAACATTACATTAAATAAAAAACAGAAAAAACAGAAAAATAAACATAAAAAACCGGAAAAAAAACTAAAAGTTACATGGCCAACCCCACTTGTGGCAAATTTCACGATCGAACATAGTTAGGCCGAACCTTTGATTTAAACTTTCATTTCGTAGCCGATTGTTTCTTGCTAGATCATTCCATTTTTTTTGAAGTTGGGTGTATTGTTTGATTGTGTGTTGTTTTGATTTTGTATGAATATATATAATTATTGTTTCGAAGGTTCGACACTTCGATTGGAGGTCCCCGAACTCGATATCTTAACTACGTTACCAAACCGATGCCTGATAACGAACCCACTCGATATCAAAATTTGTTTGCAGAATTTAACAATCACAATAATATAATTATTGTTAAATTAAAGGAAGAATTGAATATTAAAAAAATAAAATAAATGAAATAAATAAAGTTGAAAAAAATGAAATAAATCAAATTGAAATATTAAAAAAAAAATGGAAGCCAACTGGTCGTCCCTTTCTTTTCCACCGTGATATACATCACGCTTTTGTTGTTTCACGGCCGCGGTGGTGGAGCGGGGTTTCGCGGCCATCACGCTATTACGGGGTAGCCATTACGGACCACCCCGTCCGCCCTAAGTGAAAATAAATTGACCATACAAACACGCAACGAGCTTATCAAAATCAATAATTACTAGTTTTTAGTGATTTAATATCAAACATTTTTAAATATCTTATTAAATATTATTAATGAACTTTAGAGAAAAAGAAGAGGAACACAAGAAAAATTGACGTGACTATTTGGAACCAATTATTTGACTTATTTTTGGTATTCCTTCGAACTCAATGAAATATTTTGGCTTTTTGCTAAACATATTAATATACCACTAAACGAAACTACAACAATACATTTGTTCTCAAAAGACAAAATAATCATGCATATTTAAAAAAAAAAAAAAATTAGTAGCAATCAAACAAGAAAACCTTACGTGTGTGCTATTAAAAAATAAGTATTTTCTGTACCTAATTCTTCCATATTATAAGACATAAAAAAATGAATATTTTTTCAGTATGTTAACACGACAAATTATGTAAAAGAAATACAAATTATAGCATGAGACATGTGATATTGTTTTAAATAATAATTAAGTAAATGGCATGTTTTAAGTAGGAGACTATCTATCTAAAATTTGGTTACGAATGATAATATTTCATTTCAAGGGCAAATTACATAAGGATAGCTGGTAGGCGGACAACAAACTGCAACGCCACCCCTTTTTGGATAGAGAACCATAATTTAGTGAAAACAAATCCTCGCCCCTGGAGAGTCGAGAAGTTGTTGTGGACCACCCGCTAGACTCTCGTAAGGAATCTGATCGCCTCCGATACCAATGAACCAAAGGTGTCAAAAGCCAAAGGGACAAAAGCATGTTGGTTATCCTCACACGTTTTAGCGTGTTTACCACCTTGTTCGACTCTGCTTTAAGGACCGCTTGCCCATAAAAAAAATAAAACGAACTACCATAATTCAAAAACTATATTTTAACAAGCTTATTACATATAACGTGTTAAAATGTGACTATACTCAGTTTACTAAGTATAGTTTTGCGTTATACCTTCATTTGATAACAAAACATACATTATCATATTTTTTTTTATGTTAACAATCTTACCATATTCCATTTCATCAACCCAAAACAAGTTACATTTCGATAGTGGATAAATGGGCAAGAAGCTACGCCGCTATCAAAATGATATTTTTAGAAATTTTTCAAAAAGAGAGATCAAAATGATATTTTTAGACGTCAAATTACACTTTTAGCATTGTTTCACACACCAAAATTGGTTGGTCCTCTGAAGAAACAATAAGTAACACGGTGATTATTACTAATCGCCGGGGAGTTTATACTTACGTAACTACAAGATTAATTCTTTACCCAAACCGTAATGGTGACCCGTGTGAGTGTTAGTGCAGGTGAGTATGTGTATGAAGTGTGTGAGAACACGAGATTTAAGTGGTTCGGTCGTTAATGACCTACGTCCACTGTAAGTACACCGGAATGTTATTAATAATGAGAGATTACAAGAATTGTATGTGGTTGTTATGGCTATTTCTGAATGAATCTACAAAGATTGCATCTGATCCTATTTATAGGCACCGAAGTGGGCTGCATGGAGAAGCCCACGGGTGACACCATTGGCCTGGGCCCAACCGAGGCCCAAGTCCATGGTTCCTCTGAAAGTGGCGGGAAAAGGCAGGTTACTGTTGATGACGTCACGCTATAGTGTGGTCGTTGTTGTAGCTGGACACGTGGCGGATTTCTGGTGGTGCATAGTAACATCGTACTTGCTACAGTGTTCAGGCTATCTCTGCCGTCTGATGTGACGTCTGACAGTCGGCGAGGTAATGCCTGCTGGTCACTGTTCACGACAGCATGCACAGTGTAGCCGTTCACCTTTTGTACTATCTGCCACATGTCCTTCTCCTGCTGGTGTGTACTCTGACATGGATCTTTATGAATCTTCCTTCTGCCGTTCTTTGTACTTCGTATGAAAGGTGCTAAGGGAAGATTCCGCGCGTGGTTGCACGCGCGTATCAGGTGTTGTTTGTTGCTTATCGTATGCCTTGGCGCGCGAGACATGTTGATTGCTTGTCCCCGCGCGAGTGCGTTCCTGCGCCATGATCTGGCGTAGGGTTGTTGTTTCACGGGGATAGGGACGCCTTTCAGATTAGGCTCCCTATCCCTTCAAGTCCCCCTAGTCTAGGACTTCTCCTGCTCGCTGATGAGGAGGTGGAGTGCTAGACTCAAAATATGTTAGTCGCGGATGAGAGCTCATTTGCTTGTGTTGTAGGAGCTCTTGGAAGTGTTCTTACGCGGATTCTTGAAAAGTTCTGCGGGGAACGTCTTTTCCAGTTTTACGTCAAAGTTGCGCCGAGAAGGACGTGCTCCGCCTTACCCTTGCAGGCGTTGGGCGGGGAACGTCTTTTGCAAACTTATGTCAAGTTTCCGCCGTGATGGGCGTTTTCCGCCTTGATTTTGCAGGAGTTGGGCGGGGAACGTCTTTTGCAAACTTACGTCAAGTTTACGCCATGAAGGACGTTCTCCGCCTTAACTTTGCAGAATTTAGGCGGGGAACGTCTTTTGTAAACTTACGTCAATTTTACGCCATTAAGGACGTTCTCCGCCTTAACTTTGCAGAATTTAGGCGGGGAACGTCTTTTTCAGACTTTACGTCAACCTTCCGCCAAGGAATTAAATGCTGTTGGAGTGATTTAATGCGGGTCTGGAGTTGGTGATAAATTCTAAATCATTGACATTCAATTTGTCTCTCATAAATTGGAGTGAATGCGTTTGGAATTCGAATGATCAGTTACTTCTGATGGAAGTTTGATGGTTGCTGACGTGTGCAGTGACTGCCTGGTTGTGCAGACCGAGGCACGTCACGTCGTGGTTGCAGTTACCAACTTCTCGTCTGTGTCAGGAGCGTGGGACGTCACGCGTCTGACGTTTTGTCTTCGTGGTTAAGATTGTGCCACGTGTCAGTGGGCACGTGCTTTCTGTCAGGCGCGTGGGTTATCACGCGTTCACTTTACTGATATCGTGAGATCTTTCGACACGTGTCGATCATCCGGCGTGTGTGTAGCACACAACTGTCACACACTACCATCTGAGCCGCCCGTTTGTGTTATTGACACGTGTCGTCATCTGGTGCTTGGAATTTGAAAAGGTGTGACGGTTAGCGCTTCCCTGGTGGGTCCCTCTGTCATTAATGCGATGAGTATATAAACCTCATCATGGTTCATCTGAACGGTTATTCTCTCAAAATTTCTTCTTCCTTTCCTTGCTTTCAGTTTTCTATCAAACTTCCGGCCAACTTCCTTTGAAGTTTCCGTTAAATCTTCAAAGATCTTTCTGATCTTGAAGATTCATTGTTGAAACTTCAGGTTTCTTTGTTTCTGCTTCCTTTTCGTTCCTTCCTTTTCACTTGTTAATTTTTGAAATCCGTTTTTCTTTGAACTTCCGTTGAAGATTCCGGTGGATCTTCATATTTTCCGGCACATTTTCCAGATTTCTTGAGTTTTCTTGTTATCATGTCTGAAGTTCCGGTGAGTCCATCGCCATCCACCGAGGATGTTGGGATGGAGCCAGCTGTGGAGGAGGTGGTGGAGGAAGAGGTTCTTGTCGAACATGGCAAGATAAAGGAGAGGAAACTGATGTCCAACACCTATCGTGTTTGGAGTCAGGAGGCCTTCAACCGATTCTGTATTATGTATGGGATTCTGCCGAATGGGAGCCCACTCTTCCGTCTCCGACCAGCACCGTCCTCTCTGCCGGTAGTGGTCAGTTGGCGTTGTATGAGGCCCACTTTGCTAAGTGTGGGTTCCGTCTGCCCTGTACCCGCTTCCAGGTTGACACCATGGTGGCCTATGGCGTTGGGCCTACACAACTAACCGCCTTCGGGCTTCTGAGGTTAGTTCACTTTGAAGCTTCATGCCGCGCTCTGGACATTGAGCCAACCGTTGAGCGGTTCAGTGTCTTCTATTTTATGGCGCAAGACGAGATGTGGTTCTCGTTTAAGCCACGCCCAAAGGTGCCGCCTATGGCCACTCACACTCCTAAGTCCTTGCATTGGGCGAATGAGAAGTTTTTCTTTGTGAAGAGGGGTGTGATCCCCATCAGTCTCCCCTGGAAGGTTATAGGGGATGGGCAGCGTGTAGCGGACATAGCTGTGCCCAAGGATTTCAAGAAGCAGGCTTGGTTCCTTACCCTCACCTCTAATGCCACCAAGCTGGAATTCCACAATTTGACAGAAGGCATCTTTTTCCTTCTTGGAATGAGCCGTCATGGCATCCGCGCGGGTAAAGAGCCTTATATTGCGGAGGAGGGTATGTATTTTTATTTTTTCCCTTTTGTATTTTTCTGCGCCGTTTCCCTTATTGTTTATTTTTGTAGGTGTGGACAAGTTCCAGTTTTATGCTGCCCGCAAGGAGAAGGGTATCAAGTGGAGGCCTTTGGCGGAGGGTCAGACCTCTTTGTATAGATGAATTTGCTGACCGCTTCTACTATCCTGATCTCACCACTGCGCCCAAGCCTTACTATACAACCGTGAGTCTTCGGATCCCTTCGGCACTAGCATTTTTGGAGATGATTCTACTGAGTTTTCAGTAGAGATCGTTCCGCCGGTGAGCTCGTCCGCGGGGCGTGGATGTTGGAAACACGCGTCGCGGAGGCATGGGTATCGAGCAAAGGTTGCTCTTTCTGACTCGGGTTCTTCCGTTTCAGCAGGAGAGGTTGTTAAGGGGCGCCGACGGCGGAAGGATGGCCCGCCCTCAGAAGATGAAGAGGAAGCTGAGTCCTCTCAGCTAGAGAGGAGGAAGAGGGCTTGTCCTGATAGCGCTGCGACCAGCAGTGCTGCTGCTGCGGAGGGTGTGTCTTCTGCCCCGGCTGGTGGGGGCGAGAGTGGGGGTGCCACTCAAATCTCTGAATCAGTGGCGGCTTCAGAGACTGCTGCTGAGGTCGCTGGCACGCAGAAAGTCAGCTTTGCTGGGGAGCAAAGAGGGAGTGCCCCTGTTTTTTCTGTAGGGATCCGCGCTGCCCCGACTAGACAGCCTCTGTTCCAGAAGCTAATAAAGAAGAAATCGCCTGGTAAGCAATGCTCATTGTCCTTTTGAATTTTTAACTTTGATTTTTTCTCTCAATATTCTGTTTTGCTTTGATAGTGTCGCCCAAGATAACTCCTACTCCTCCTCCTGTGTCTCCATCCGCGGAGGCAGCTCAGGTAGAGGAGGAGAGGCTGTGGAGAGAGCAGGAGGTGGCTCGAGAGCAGGCGGAAGCCGATGAAGCCTTGCAAAAGGCTGAGGCCGAACGGGCCGCCGTTGCTGCAAGGAAGCAGGCGGAGGCTGATGAAGCCTTGCAAAAGGCTGAGGCCGCTAAGACAGCTGCTGCCAATGAAGCCAAACGAAAGGCTGAGGCAGAGAAGAAGGCGGAAGCTGATCGCCTTCGCCTCCAAGAACAGCAATTCTTGAAGGAGCGAGCCCGGTTGGCGAAGGAGCGCGAGGCAAAGGAGCGCGCTGATGTTGAGGGCCGGGAAGTGGCCCTTGAAGGAGATGGTTTTGAGAGGGCCCTGTTCGAGCAGGACGCTTCTGGGGCTGGTGGCTCGCGCCAGGATAGGCGCGAGTCTTCAAGGGTTGGGGAACCGTCAGGAGCCTATGATGGCTCCTGTTGGTCTGGTGGTGACGCCATTTGGCGCCCTCGCTGGGAAATCAGGGAGAATACATTATTCTCTAACTCCCTGGCTGCTGAGGAATTTGTCAGCGAGGTGGTGCCTCCCTACGAGCGCACTCACCAAGACATGTTGAGTCGTCAGGACCTTATTGCCGCCCTGTGCGTTAATCAGGCGACTCAACTGTCTATGATGGACTCGCTGCGCCGCCGTGATTCGGCGGTGTGGCGAGATATTGAAAGGGTGGATGTGACATCCGTCACTTTTTCATTATATATATATATATATATTTTTATACAATAATAATAATAATAATGATAATAAAAAAAAATATTAGTCTAGACTAGCCCTTAAACCCAAACCATTACCCTTATCAACCATAACCAAACCGTAAGCCCATTAAGCTGGCCCAAGAGATAGCTGGCCCAGCACTCACTCTCCTCCCCCTTATCTACTTACAAACAAAAAAAAAAGGAAACTGCTGCGGGCCGGAATCGAACCCGAGCAGCCTCGCACAACACACCTACGCAACAACCATCTGAGCTACACCTTGAACTTATTTATAACTCAACCCAAATAATATTTATCCTGTTTTTCGCGTCCCTTTCTCCTTCTTCTCTTGGCTGTTACGAGCAGCAGCAAACAACACCAGTCAACACATCAATTAATTGCAGCAAGATATGGAAACCATTTACCAGTCAATCTCGCCCAAATCTACACTCCATTAACAACTCCAAGTTGACCAATCTAGACGAATTTCACGCGTATACATTCAAACGGGTCAAACCTTTCCAATTCAACGATCCGGATCCTATCACTATAAATTGGACCTCCCTACACCATCACACATCGCCGAACATCCTCCCTCACTCTCAATTTTCTGTTTAAAAACAATATGTAATTCAAGCCCTCGTCGCGTTGACTTTTTCTTTGACCGAGGCTCTATCACGTTTGCATCATTGTAAGTCTTGTTTCTTGGTTGGGTTATGTTATTCGGCACATGTAGAACAATAGCCCCAAGAATTCAGGGGCTATTGGTCTCTAATTGTGATGATTGATAGGTTAGGGCTCGATTGGTATAAATTTGGGGAAGAACACTATTGTAGCTTGTGTATATAATTATTTCAAATCCATTTACGGGCCTGTTATGCTTACCTGGGGATTCCTGTAGTGAGTGTCCACTTATAGGCTAAAGCATGTCTTCTTTGATCACCATTGGGTTCAATTCCTTTGAAAAGTCAACGTTCTTGTTGAGCTTTACAGCTAGACAAAGGCACTCCAAGCATTTTGTACAAGTTTTTCCAATAATACCCTCTCGTTTCATATACAATACTTTGCATATCATGATTACTTACAAGATCATATCTTCATAATCATCTGTACGATTATACACTTACATTTTCTAATCTCATGATTATTCATTAACTACCTCATAGATGTCTGCTCGCCGCATGCTCCGTGATGCCAGCCAACGCCCTGTTCGTGCTTCTGGACGACGTTCTGATCGTCGCCTCGCATCTTTAGTCGCCGAGCAAATTGCTGCAGTGATCCCAAACCTTGTCAGTGAGATAACCCAGAATAGTAACAGTGCCAACACAGGGAGTACGACTCAATTTCGGTGCACTTTCAAACACTTTAACTCCTGCAACCCCACAAAATTCACTGGTGAGGAGGGTGCTACTGGCCTTCTCCAATGGTTTGAAGGCATGGAGAGTACTTTTGTGAACAGTGAATGTCCTGATGAACTCCGCGTTCGCTATGCTACTAGTGTCCTTCAAAAGGGGGCGCTAACCTGGTGGAATGGTGAAAAGCGCAATCGAGGAGCTGATGTTGCTTTATCATTATCTTGGGCAGATGTTAAGGAACTCATGATCGCCAAATTCTGCCCTAGGAACGAAATCAGGAAACTGGAGGAAGAGTTCCATGGACTGAAACAAGACAGTGGTGAGAATCTTGCGTATAATACTCGATATCACGAACTTAGCATACTGGTTCCACACATGGTCACCCCAGTCTCTCGAGCAATCGAAAAATATATCGAGGGATTACCTAACCTGATTCAAGACGTTGTCACTGGAGGCAAAGCCACTACGGTAGAAGAAGCCATCCAACTTGCAGCCACATTAACAGACAAACACGTAAGGAAAGGAAACTTGATTAGGAAGGGCACCAAGACACCTACTGAGAAAACCACCAATGTTGTTGAACAATCTAAGACTATTTTAGCAAAGGCCGCCACTACTGCTTCGAACTCTAAGAAACGAATGGGCGATAATCAGAACCAGGCTGTTGTGGATCCTGTGACTCAGCCTCCTAACAAGAAAGCCTACATGGGAATCCATCCTCAATGCAACACTTGCAAGTATCATCACCCTGTAAATCTCCCATGTCGTCAATGCACTAGATGTGGAAGGTTTGGACACTTTGTCACTACTTGTCGTGTAACAGATTGGACGCAGGGTAACCATCAAACAGCTGCCTAGGAACCACTACGGATTACTAACGGTCGGGCATGTTATCATTGTAGAGACCCTAACCACATGCTACCTCAATGTCCCAAATTGAACAATGTAAACCTGGTGACACATGGACAAGCTTTCAATATCGATATCAACGAAGCAGACGATCAGGATGACGTTAATCCCACTGGTTAAGCCATGGATGAAATCTTCCCAAGACTCGAGAATCCAATACTTGTGTTTTCATTTTCTTGATCCTATTATCATTTTGTACCCAATTTTGTCGCACTCATTAGCATACAACATCTAGAAATTTCCTTGCATACTATTGTGTACGAACACAGATTGGAAATTTATCATACTCGGTTACGTTTATTTTATATCGTATAAGTTTCAGACTTTACCTTACATTTTATTGAAACATTTGGACTTGATTTCCAAACTACTAAAAACTCGATACTTGGCCCCACAGAGCTTTTCTAAGAAAAACATCATTGCTTGATTGAAACTTGATTTTTCCTTTAATTTGACTATTCATTGAACATTTAATTATTCATGATACTCGTAAACTATTCCTATAGGCCACTAAGATAACACTTACATGGTTGTAGTACTTACAAACTTGCTTGCATGTGTGTATTATCCACGCAACTCAGATAAACATTTCATTTAAAGGGCTCCTCGGACGAGTGGTAGCCCATACTTAAATACTATTATGCTTACAAGTCATTGCAAGCCCATGCAATTGACCTCATTATTACATGGCCTCATTTCATTGGTAACATTTCATTGTAACTCGACGTGTTTGATGTGACATCTTTTTGTGAAATTTACTTGTGTTAATGTGTTGTTAGAATAGGATCATAGAAGGACATAAAACCCTAATGTAAGGTAAATTGATGATTCCGGTCCAGAACGTAATCATGAATTTACAGGTACGTTAGGGTAGTGTGAAATTCTATTAGAGTTTTTGGTAGACGCCAGTACGTTTTCAAGGTATCAAAGGTGTGGTGGGTTAGCTGCGGTACACCCTGTATACAAACACTAATGATGCATTGAAAGTGAGACTAGAAGTCGGACCAGGAACAAACTCTAGTTACTTGGTAGTTCATTAGTTTTTCTATAATCAATCAATTCATACATTTATTTTAGAATGATTAGTGTCTTACTAGAATCTTATTCTCCTTATTTTTCGAGACAAACCTAATCCAAATCCTTAACTCACACCTATCAAACCTCATATCCAAATCATTCGAATTTTCCAAACCACAGTTATCTAAATTTTTACCCAAGCATCCATAACCCTATGTTTCCAATAACTTCGGGACGAAGTTTCTAAAAGTAGGGGATGCTGTGACATCCGTCACTTTTTCATTATATATATATATTTTTTTATATAATAATAATAATGATAATAAAAAAAATATTAGTCTAGACTAGCCCTTAAACCCAAACCATTAGCCTTATCAACCATAACCAAACCGTAAGCCCATTAAGCTGGCCCAAGAGATAGCTGGCCCAGCACTCACTCTCCTCCCCCTTATCTACTTACAAAAAAAAAAAAAAAAAGGAAACTGTTGCGGGCCGGAATCGAACCCGAGCAGCCTCGCACAACACACCTACGCAACAACCATTTGAGCTACACCTTGAACTTGTTTATAACTCAACCCAAATAATATTTATCCTGTTTTTCGCGTCCCTTTCTCCTTCTTCTCTTGGCTGTTACGAGCAGCAGCAAACAACACCAGTCAACACATCAATTAATTGCAGCAAGATATGGAAACCATTTACCAGTCAATCTCGCCCAAATCTACACTCCATTAACAACTCCAAGTTGACCAATCTAGACGAATTTCACTCGTATACATTCAAACGGGTCAAACCTTTCCAATTCAACGATCCGGATCCTATCACTATAAATTGGACCTCCCTACACCATCACACATCGCCGAACATCCTCCCTCACTCTCAATTTTCTGTTTAAAACAATATGTAATTCAAGCCCTCGTCGCGTTGACTTTTTCTTTGACCGAGGCTCTATCACGTTTGCATCATTGTAAGTCTTGTTTCTTGGTTGGGTTATGTTATTCGGCACATGTAGAACAATAGCCCCAAGAATTCAGGGGCTATTGGTCTCTAATTGTGATGATTGATAGGTTAGGGCTCGATTGGTATAAATTTGGGGAAGAACACTATTGTAGCTTGTGTATATAATTATTTCAAATCAGAATCTATCACAAAACGAACCATAGACCAGTTGGATGAGACAAGTGGTGGTAAGACTTGAACCGGCTTATGGCCCAGGTTCGAGTCCCACAATGAACAAGCATTTTTTTTTTGTTATCATTTATACATATATTATCTTCATTCTTTTTAAAATCGTTTTAAAATACTAAAACTATTTTATAAATTCTACAAAATTTATTTTATGCTATTCCACTGAT
This sequence comes from Ambrosia x helenae, assembly GCA_030844895.1. Lineage (NCBI taxonomy): Eukaryota > Viridiplantae > Streptophyta > Magnoliopsida > Asterales > Asteraceae > Ambrosia > Ambrosia x helenae. Next base: position 71,632,569 of record CM061225.1, on the reverse strand, counting down.
AAAGTTCATCATCCAATTTTTGATTTTTCAAAAATAATTTATTTAATATATATAATAAATATTACAAGCTTATTCATTTAAAAATATAAAATTCAATAAAAATATCTAAACGATTTTATAAAATTCCACAAAAATTATCCTAAACTTGTATATTCTTAAACATTCCAGAAAATATTTTTATTTTAGAAAAACCGTTTATTTTATATTTTTAATGAATTTTTGTTAGTTTTAATCATAAATAAATCATAATAAATTCATTTTTCAATATTTTTGCACCAAAATTTTACATAAATTATTTCTATCCATCTAGAACTGAAATACAATTTTTAATTCAGAAATTCTTTGATTTTAATATTTTTAGATATTAAAGTCATATTTTGACAATTTGAAATAATTAGATTAAATATTCTATTTTCAAGAAAATAATTTTATAAAAATTATTTTCATACTTAAAACCTTATGTTGTGACTATATTCAATTTAAAATTTACAAAAAGACTTTTGTTTATATATTTACCAAATTGCTCTTAATTATTAAACAATTTATTTATTAATCAAAACGAATACTTATCCCCAAATTCGAAGCCCTAGAAATACATGTATCCTAGAGTTATTCCCCTTACACATTATCAAATACTTTAGGTTGATCATTTGGGAGTAATCTCAATTCATATTTCGTTGTCTAAGTTCAATTTCAAGTATTACGTGAACCGTGAGTATTCCTACCCCTTTTGCTTTTATACATTTTTGGGGTGTTACATGTACACTATTACAATTCCAAATACAATTTTACATTTTCACAAATACAATTCTAGTACTATGTGCATTGCTTACAACGTGCTTTATGCTTAGACAATACATGTGGATTACATTTGTACTTAGTGAAATCATTAACATGGTACAAGCCGACCTTAACATTGGATAGCGCTATTTGGATTGACAACCCGCCTAGATTGATTCTCCCCCTTTTTCATCGGAGAATCCGTGGCCAGTGTTAAGCTTTTATCCATTTATTGGATAAGTACACCGCCGTTCATACAGTACATTATACAGTCACAGGGTTGATTTCGCTCATTTGTATGATACATAGTTTACATAATTGCACTGTAGCTTGCACTTGAATTGTATAACTTTTTAACCTACTATATATATCAAAACTAGGAATGCTCACCAACATTTCATATGTTGACCAAATCTATTTTGTACATGTTTCAGGTGCAGTTTGATCTAGTGCTTTAACAAGAGACATTTAGTGCTTTATTTTAATTCAGTTATTTCAATATTTACATTTCATTTAGACAATGTATTTCCATTTCCATGTAAGACAAATTTTGGTTTATTCAATAATATTTACATTTTAGTACCATGAGCTTTTGAACAATCGTCACTACGTGACACCTCGATGATTCCGCCATCGGTTGGGGTGTTATAGATTGGTATCAGAGCCATGGTTATAGGGAACTAGGTTATTAGATAAAATGGCCTAGACTATAACCGAACTTTCATGCATTATATTTCCTATATTACCTTACCCTCATTTCCTTCCACTTTCCTTCCTCTATCTTTCTCTTCTTTCATCCTGATGCATAGAGATGGTGTCCTACTAGGAGTGGAAAGCCTACATCACTATGGAACAGGAGCAGTACCTTTCATGAAGACACTCTTAGACATAATACCTACTCTTATTCTGCTCCTTCAAAGTTGATTGAACTTTAATGAGTATGATAAGGACACGTGCAATCTGGAAGGGTGGACGCCTGTACACTGGGTTTTCTGGCATAGGCAAGCATAGCGCATAAATCCATTTACGGACCTGTTATGCTTACCTGGGGATTCCTGGAGTGAGTGTCCACTTATAGGCTAAAGCATGTCTTCTTTGATCACCATTGGGTTCAATTCCTTTGAAAAGTCAACGTTCTTGTTGAGCTTTACAGCTAGACAAGGGCACTCCAAGCATTTTGTACAAGTTTTTCCAATAATACCCTCTCGTTTCATATACAATACTTTGCATATCATGATTACTTACAAGATCATATCTTCATAATCATCTGTACGATTATACACTTACATTTTCTAATCTCATGATTATTCATTAACTACCTCATAGATGTCTGCTCGCCGCATGCTCCGTGATGCCAGCCAACGCCCTGTTCGTGCTTCTGGACGACGTTCTGATCGTCGCCTCGCATCTTTAGTCGCCGAGCAAATTGCTGCAGTGATCCCAAACCTTGTCAGTGAGATAACCCAGAATAGTAACAGTGCCAACACAGGGAGTACGACTCAATTTCGGTGCACTTTCAAACACTTTAACTCCTGCAACCCCACAAAATTCACTGGTGAGGAGGGTGCTACTGGCCTTCTCCAATGGTTTGAAGGCATGGAGAGTACTTTTGTGAACAGTGAATGTCCTGATGAACTCCGCGTTCGCTATGCTACTAGTGTCCTTCAAAAGGGGGCGCTAACCTGGTGGAATGGTGAAAAGCGCAATCGAGGAGCTGATGTTGCTTTATCATTATCTTGGGCAGATGTTAAGGAACTCATGATCGCCAAATTCTGCCCTAGGAACGAAATCAGGAAACTGGAGGAAGAGTTCCATGGACTGAAACAAGACAGTGGTGAGAATCTTGCGTATAATACTCGATATCACGAACTTAGCATACTGGTTCCACACATGGTCACCCCAGTCTCTCGAGCAATCGAAAAATATATCGAGGGATTACCTAACCTGATTCAAGACGTTGTCACTGGAGGCAAAGCCACTACGGTAGAAGAAGCCATCCAACTTGCAGCCACATTAACAGACAAACACGTAAGGAAAGGAAACTTGATTAGGAAGGGCACCAAGACACCTACTGAGAAAACCACCAATGTTGTTGAACAATCTAAGACTATTTTAGCAAAGGCCGCCACTACTGCTTCGAACTCTAAGAAACGAATGGGCGATAATCAGAACCAGGCTGTTGTGGATCCTGTGACTCAGCCTCCTAACAAGAAAGCCTACATGGGAATCCATCCTCAATGCAACACTTGCAAGTATCATCACCCTGTAAATCTCCCATGTCGTCAATGCACTAGATGTGGAAGGTTTGGACACTTTGTCACTACTTGTCGTGTAACAGATTGGACGCAGGGTAACCATCAAACAGCTGCCCAGGAACCACTACGGATTACTAACGGTCGGGCATGTTATCATTGTAGAGACCCTAACCACATGCTACCTCAATGTCCCAAATTGAACAATGTAAACCTGGTGACACATGGACAAGCTTTCAATATCGATATCAACGAAGCAGACGATCAGGATGACGTTAATCCCACTGGTTAAGCCATGGATGAAATCTTCCCAAGACTCGAGAATCCAATACTCGTGTTTTCATTTTCTTGATCCTATTATCATTTTGTACCCAATTTTGTCGCACTCATTAGCATACAACATCTAGAAATTTCCTTGCATACTATTGTGTACGAACACAGATTGGAAATTTATCATACTCGGTTACGTTTATTTTATATCGTATAAGTTTCAGACTTTACCTTACATTTTATTGAAACATTTGGACTTGATTTCCAAACTACTAAAAACTCGATACTTGGCCCCACAGAGCTTTTCTAAGAAAAACATCATTGCTTGATTGAAACTTGATTTTTCCCTTAATTTGACTATTCATTGAACATTTAATTATTCATGATACTCGTAAACTATTCCTATAGGCCACTAAGATAACACTTACATGGTTGTAGTACTTACAAACTTGCTTGCATGTGTGTATTATCCACGCAACTCAGATAAACATTTCATTTAAAGGGCTCCTCGGACGAGTGGTAGCCCATACTTAAATACTATTATGCTTACAAGTCATTGCAAGCCCATGCAATTGACCTCATTATTACATGGCCTCATTTCATTGGTAACATTTCATTGTAACTCGACGTGTTTGATGTGACATCTTTTTGTGAAATTTACTTGTGTTAATGTGTTGTTAGAATAGGATCATAGAAGGACATAAAACCCTAATGTAAGGTAAATTGATGATTCCGGTCCAGAACGTAATCATGAATTTACAGGTACGTTAGGGTAGTGTGAAATTCTATTAGAGTTTTTGGTAGACGCCAGTACGTTTTCAAGGTATCAAAGGTGTGGTGGGTTAGCTGCGGTACACCCTGTATACAAACACTAATGATGCATTGAAAGTGAGACTGGAAGTCGGACCAGGAACAAACTCTAGTTACTTGGTAGTTCATTAGTTTTTCTATAATCAATCAATTCATACATTTATTTTAGAATGATTAGTGTCTTACTAGAATCTTATTCTCCTTATTTTTCGAGACAAACCTAATCCAAATCCTTAACTCACACCTATCAAACCTCATATCCAAATCATTCGAATTTTCCAAACCACAGTTATCTAAATTTTTACCCAAGCATCCATAACCCTATGTTTCCAATAACTTCGGGACGAAGTTTCTAAAAGTAGGGGATGCTGTGACATCCGTCACTTTTTCATTATATATATATATATATATATATATATTTTATATAATAATAATAATAATAATAATGGTAATAAAAAAAATATTAGTCTAGACTAGCCCTTAAACCCAAACCATTACCCTTATCAACCATAACCAAACCGTAAGCCCATTAAGCTGGCCCAAGAGATAGCTGGCCCAGCACTCACTCTCCTCCCCCTTATCTACTTACAAAAAAAAAAAAAAAGGAAACTGTTGCGGGCCGGAATCGAACCCGAGCAGCCTCGCACAACACACCTACGCAACAACCATCTGAGCTACACCTTGAACTTGTTTATAACTCAACCCAAATAATATTTATCCTGTTTTTCGCGTCCCTTTCTCCTTCTTCTCTTGGCTGTTACGAGCAGCAGCAAACAACACCAGTCAACACATCAATTAATTGCAGCAAGATATGGAAACCATTTACCAGTCAATCTCGCCCAAATCTACACTCCATTAACAACTCCAAGTTGACCAATCTAGACGAATTTCACTCGTATACATTCAAACGGGTCAAACCTTTCCAATTCAACGATCCGGATCCTATCACTATAAATTGGACCTCCCTACACCATCACACATCGCCGAACATCCTCCCTCACTCTCAATTTTCTGTTTAAAACAATATGTAATTCAAGCCCTCGTCGCGTTGACTTTTTCTTTGACCGAGGCTCTATCACGTTTGCATCATTGTAAGTCTTGTTTCTTGGTTGGGTTATGTTATTCGGCACATGTAGAACAATAGCCCCAAGAATTCAGGGGCTATTGGTCTCTAATTGTGATGATTGATAGGTTAGGGCTCGATTGGTATAAATTTGGGGAAGAACACTATTGTAGCTTGTGTATATAATTATTTCAAATCAGAATCTATCACAAAATGAACCATAGACCAGTTGGATGAGACAAGTGGTGGTAAGACTTGAACCGGCCTATGGCCCAGGTTCGAGTCCCACAATGAACAAGCATTTTTTTTTTATCATTTATACATATATTATCTTCATTCTTTTTAAAATCGTTTTAAAATACTAAAACTATTTTATAAATTCTACAAAATTTATTTTATGCTATTCCACTGATAAAGTTCATCATCCAATTTTTGATTTTTCAAAAATAATTTATTTAATATATATAATAAATATTACAAGCTTATTCATTTAAAATTATAAAATTCAATAAAAATATCTAAACGATTTTATAAAATTCCACAAAAATTATCCTAAACTTGTATATTCTTAAACATTCCAGAAAATATTTTTATTTTAGAAAAACCGTTTATTTTGTATTTTTAATGAATTTTTGTTAGTTTTAATCATAAATAAATCATAATAAATTCATTTTTCAATATTTTTGCACCAAAATTTTACATAAATTATTTCTATCCATCTAGAACTGAAATACAATTTTTAATTCAGAAATTCTTTGATTTTAATATTTTTAGATATTAAAGTCATATTTTGACAATTTGAAATAATTAGATTAAATATTCTATTTTCAAGAAAATAATTTTATAAAAATTATTTTCATACTTAAAACCTTATGTTGTGACTATATTCAATTTAAAATTTACAAAAAGACTTTTGTTTATATATTTACCAAATTGCTCTTAATTATTAAACAATTTATTTATTAATCAAAACGAATACTTATCCCCAAATTCGAAGCCCTAGAAATACATGTATCCTAGAGTTATTCCCCTTAAACATTATCAAATACTTTAGGTTGATCATTTGGGAGTAATCTCAATTCATATTTCGTTGTCCAAGTTCAATTTCAAGTATTACGTGAACCGTGAGTATTCCTACCCCTTTTGCTTTTATACATTTTTGGGGTGTTACATGTACACTATTACAATTCCAAATACAATTTTACATTTTCACAAATACAATTCTAGTACTATGTGCATTGCTTACAACGTGCTTTATGCTTAGACAATACATGTGGATTACATTTGTACTTAGTGAAATCATTAACATGGTACAAGCCGACCTTAACATTGGATAGCGCTATTTGGATTGACAACCCGCCTAGATTGATTCTCCCCCTTTTTCATCGGAGAATCCGTGGCCAGTGTTAAGCTTTTATCCATTTATTGGATAAGTACACCGCCGTTCATACAGTACATTATACAGTCACAGGGTTGATTTCGCTCATTTGTATGATACATAGTTTACATAATTGCACTGTAGCTTGCACTTGAATTGTATAACTTTTTAACCTACTATATATATCAAAACTAGGAATGCTCACCAACATTTCATATGTTGACCAAATCTATTTTGTACATGTTTCAGGTGCAGTTTGATCTAGTGCTTTAACAAGAGACATTTAGTGCTTTATTTTAATTCAGTTATTTCAATATTTACATTTCATTTAGACAATGTATTTCCATTTCCATGTAAGACAAATTTTGGTTTATTCAATAATATTTACATTTTAGTACCATGAGCTTTTGAACAATCGTCACTACGTGACACCTCGATGATTCCGCCATCGGTTGGGGTGTTATAGTGGAGGTGGAGAAGGCATGCCTTGCGGAGAAGGAGGCTGCTTTCAAGGCAGAAATTGCCAAGTATCGTCGCCGTGCCCATGATGCGGAGGCAAAAGTCTCCAAGCTTGAGGAGGAGGCTGTTGCTGCAAAGCGCCGTTGGGCAGAGTCCTGGAAGAAGGCCAACCTTGAAACAATGAAGGTCAAGGACATTCTGGCTGAGGTGCAGGAGGAGAGGCGGACGGCGGTCCGCAAGCTGGAGGAGAAGAGCAAGGCTCTTACTGAGAGGACCGCTAAATACGTGGAGATGCGTAAGGAGCTGGAGTCTAAGGACTCGGCCCTTGTTGCAGCCACAGAGCGCGTCTCCTTCTTGGAGCAGGAGAAGGTCCGGATCCTTGGTGCAAAGGAGGATCTGGAGCGGGATCTGGATTCTTCTGACCAGGCTCGCCTTGAGGCTGTTAAGGAGTGTGAGGCGGCCAAGGTCTTGTTGGAGGAGGCGGTCTCCGCCCTGACCCAGATGCAGAATTCCATCAACTGGTTGATGACAGATGGAATGAATGGGGTGAGTTCTCGCGCTTTCCTTATTCTTGATGTTTGTCTTTCCAGCCAATATGCTAACTTTTGTTTTCTTTGTAGGTCTTTAAAAGATTTTGGCAGGAGCCCAAGTTGGGCGATCAGGTTGCCTCCATTGCTGCCGCCGCACAAGCTTTTGGATATGGCGAGGGCTATGCGGATGGTTTCCTGAGCGCCCAGGGTGATGGGCGGCTTGAGGATGCGGAGCATTATGGCAAGCCGCCGAAGGAGGAATATGAGGCGGAGCTGGCCAAGTTTGAAGAGATCGACTTTCCTATCCTCCAAGTCATTGCTGAATGCAACAACAACGCGGATCCCCTTGCCGCCTTGAAATATTTTATCGACAAATCTGATGAGTTGGCAAGGGCTTCTGGCGAAGGGCCCTCCGGGGCGGGTAGTGGATAGGCGTTACCCTTGTTATTTGTAATCGTTTGTGTAAATATAAAAGGGTTTTTAAGTCCCTTTCTTTAATGAAATTGTAAGTTTGTTATATCGTGTTGTCTCGTTCCTAACTCACTTATTTAACCAAGTCGTCACCCGGTGTGTAAGTAGAAGTTAAGACGCGCGCTCGGCTAGACAGTCCGGCGTTTAAGTGTTAACACTTTTTTTCCTTGAAGACTATAGCGGAGATCGACTTGTGCCATTGAGTCCGACTTAGGCGCGTGATAGCCTTGCCTAGAAGACCTTTCACCGCGTTTCATGTTGCGCGTTGTTCTCTTGTCCGAGTTGCAACGACTCTAGAAGACAAGAGTTTATGCGCGTGGCGTTGTTATGCGGGGTTATAGGTCCGGCAAGTAAATCCGTCTTGAAGACCATGCGCTGTGTAAGGAGTGTAAGCCCGACGTGCACGCGGCGCGTCTTGAAGGCACACCTTGCTTTGTTAGCTAGCGGCTTTGGTCCGACGTGATTTTGCCCAAGTCTTGAAGACTTTGGCGCGGAAAATACAAGTAGAAACACAGATATAGGAAACGTTTTCATTGATAGTGTAACACCCCAACCGATGGCGGAAACATCGAGGTGTCACGTAGTGACGATTGTTCAATAGCTCATGGACTAAAGTGTAAATTTGAATATATTGATTTAATAATTTATTACATTGAAATGAAATACAACGATTCTAACTGCCAACTAAATTGAAATACAATGAATCAAAATCTAAATATAAATCCGAAAGCTTAAAGGATGCATCTCAAAACAACCTAAAACATGTACAAAATGATTTGGTCAATACACAAAGTATTGGTGAGCATACCCTGTTTAAATAAATATAGTAGAAAAGTGTTTAGCAATTCATGTGCGGTACCATTTGCAATTATGTAATAAGTAATATCCGTTCAAAACCAAACCTGAGAATAATGACTAACACATGACTAACCAACTGAATAATGAATTAACAAGACAATGACCAAGATTCTCTCAACAGAGTCTCAAGGGGGTATACCATAGTACTATTCATTGAAAAGCTAGGCCGCCCAACGGTTAATGATTTTGACAAGTCATAGACACACCAATTAGCATAAAGCAAACACACATGAGAATTGCATTTAGTAAAAGCAATAGAAACTTGATTAATAGGTACATGAGTCACCCCAAAATAGTAAACAGTAAAAAGGGGAAAGATATACTCACAGTTTGCGAAAGCGATCAAAATCCACTTAAGCGGTCGTGAGCTAAGTAATGGAAATTCCGAAGAATTCAACCTATAATGTAATATAATACTAATAAGGAAAAAGTCTAAGAGTCTAACGTAACTAGGGTCTAAGGCATTAGGGTTTGCTAAGTCGATTTGGGGAATTAGAGTTTTTATGATAAGCCGCGTTAATGTAAAAGTTGTATATCACAAATAATATATGAAAGGTTGTAAATGTGGTTTAAATAATATAATTATTACCTATTGAATAAAAATATGTTTGAATAATTAAGACAATTAATTTAGTTAGTTACTTTAACTAAATTAAAATAAATACAATAATCATAAATATATAAATAAATAATTTTGAATTACACAATGCTCCAACAAAAGCTAATAAAGATATTAAACCATATGAGTATTTCTATTTTATAAGAAAAATATTTATAAAATAGATATTTAAATTGTATAAATAAATAAATGTTTTATTATGTCTAATTAAGCGTAAATAAGACTAATAATACCATACGTGATCCAAAGATACTGGTTTTATAGAAAATGGATGATTTTCGATGTAAACAAATTAGAATAATTTTCCCATAATTTATATAAACTTATTTATATTTAAAACTGATTTAACGAGATTAAATTATGTTTTAATGATTAAAATTAGGAAAATCAATAAAATAATTGTTTTCTGAACCAAATATTTTTATTTCAGTTCATAATAATTAGGAATAGTTTCACAAAAAGTTTGAGATTAAAATCATTAAAAATGAATTTTTAATCAATTAAATATGATTAAAACAAGTTAATTCAATAAAAATATAAAAAAAATAAAACATTTTACAAAAATAAAAATGTGGTAATTTTCTTTATGGTTTCAAGATGCTACACCTAAATTTTTATAATTTTTGGAGCAAAAACGAATTTATTATGAATATTCTAAATATATATATATATGTATTATAATTGTGTTGTTAAATAACAAATAAGAATAATTAAGTAAACAAATAAATAAAATCTGAAAAAAAATGGTGGAGGTGCCTGGGTTCGAACCCGGCTCCCTACTCCCACATAACACATCACAACCACTACACCACAAGATATATTTGTTGATTTCTTTGCAAACTATTAATATTTAACATAATAGTCATACTCATCTTCTTCCCCAATTCAACCTCAAGAACCCTAACCCTAAGCCTATAATTAATTACCCCCAATACGAAGAAGATAACCCTCGAACGTATAGGGCTTTTGATTACCACCAAAGATTAAGTGAAACGGCATAAATCAAATGAACTTACAGGCTCGTTTGGAGGTCGAAAAAGAAAGAACTAGATAATAAGAACAAGCGCCGATTTAAGTCATCTTCTGGATGTAGGGAGATCGAAATTTTAGTGGGTTTTACTCGCAAATGGTTACAGGGAAAGAATATAGGTTCAATTTATAACAAATTCGTTCTAAACCGGTTGATTCTTGATTACAAGCAACGGTTATGTTTCAATGTATCATTATAGTCGATTAACCATGTTTAAACGCTGCATAAATGAGTGAAACGGTTCGAATGTGTCATGAGTTACAAATCCCTCATAAAAACTGCATTAAAAAAACGATATTAAAGGTCTTGAATGCTTCGCCGGAAAAAATATTCCGGCGGCCGGAAATCCTATGGCCGGAAAAACGTGGATGGGCAGGAGGGAGGAAAGAAATTTGAAACTTTCATTATTTGGCATAATTGGTCCCTCAACCTTAACTTGGTTAGACATAATAGGTTTTTGATTAAGTTTTTCTTATAAAAAGTCAACTAACTTAACTTAACTTAAAGTTTTAAACTTCATAAAACTTTGGAATTTTTTTTTTTTATAAAATCTATTCCGAATAGTGTTTCAACACACGTATTTGACTAAAACGACGGTACGATATATAATAAATACAATAGATAATAATTTTTTTTTTTTAGTTAGCTCTAAAATTAAATTTGAATACGACGAAACTTACAGGGAATATAACGAAATATTTGAAGGGCTCATATTGTCAATTTAGATAAAAGACGAGGGTGACGGATGTCACAGATAGTGTGGCATGTGTAGCCATGTTACATGATTACAAATAACAACGCCGCAGCTGTGCGCCGTTCCATGATCGCGGAATGGGAGTGCCATCTAACCTTTCTAGCGCGTAGGCGCCTTTGCCTAACACTTCTTGTATCTTGTAAGGACCTTCCCAAGTTGGGGCTAGTTTCCCCGGCTTTTCAGCGTTGGAAGCTTCGTTGTTGCGGAAGACGTAATCCCCAATCTTGAAGGTCTGTTCTTTGACGCGCTTGTTATAATATTGTTCCAGTTGAGTCTTGTAGCTGGCTTCCTTTATTGCCGCGAGGTCGCGGCGCTCTTCTAGTAGATCGAGGTTCATGCGGAGCTCTTTATCGTTATCGGTTGTGTCGGCCATCAATACCCTTGCCGTGGGGCAAGTTATTTCTGCGGGAATCACTGCTTCGGAACCGTATGTTAGGCTGAACGGTGTTTCTCCGTTACTTGTTTTTGTGAGGGTGCGGTAGGCCCACAAAACGTGTGGGAGTTCGTCTACCCACCCTGTTCTTTTGGTTCCCAGCCTTGTCTTGATGCCTTCTACAATTGTGCGGTTGGCCCTTTCCACTTGGCCGTTGCCTTGCGGGTGCGCAACGGATGTGAATATTTGTTTGACTCCCATCTGAGCCAACCATTGTTGAAGGGATTGGTCTTCGAATTGTGTTCCGTTGTCGCTGACCAATTGCATCGGTAAGCCGAACCGACAGATGATGAACTCCCAGAGAAATTTCTTTACGTGCGTGCCGTCGATCTTGGCTAGAGGCTTTGCTTCGACCCATTTAGTGAAGTAGTCGATGGCAACAATTAAGTATTTCACATTACCCGGCGCCGTTGGGAATGGCCCCACCAGGTCAATGGCCCATTTTTGGAAAGGCCAAGCCGCTGTGACCGGCACCAGGTTGTTCTTAGGGCGCAGGGTATTTGGGGCGTGGCGCTAGCAGCTGCCACATTTGCGTAATTCGTTGACCGCGTCGACATGCATGCCAGGCCAGTAATACCCTGCGTTCATCAACTTCGCTACCACCATCCTTGGGCCTGCGTGTAGCCCGCAGGTTCCTTCATGTACGTCCTTGAGGAGAAAGGAGGCTTCTGCAAGGTCTACGCAGCGCAAAAGCGGCCCTAGGTAAGAGCGGCGATACAGGGTGTCGCCTGCCAGTTGATATTGTAAAGCCTTGTTCTTTATCTTCCGGGCTTCTAACTTATCGTCAGGTAAGGTTCCAGAGGATAGAAAGGCTTTGATTGGCGTCATCCATGACGCATTGCCCGTTTGGGTGACGTTGACTTGGCGCGGGGAGACGGACGGTTTGTCTCGGACCTCGATTCGGACCTCTTTGGCCATGTGCTCGAAGACTGTGGACGCCATTTTGCTCAGCGCATCGGCTGGTTTGTTCTCGCTGCGCCTGATGTGTTCGACTGTGCATGTGTCGAATCGGCGCATGAGTTGCTTGGCTTGTTCCAGGTATAGAGCCATGGTCTCGTCTTTTGCGTCATAGGTCCCGTTGATCTGTCGCGCTACTAACAGTGAGTCCACATGCGCTTCCACGTGCCTGGCCCCCATTTTTTCCGCTATGCGGAGGCCTGCCAGCAACGCTTCGTATTCCGCCTCATTATTTGTACTTTTAAACTCAAGGCGGATGGCATATGTGAACTCGTGCTTATCTGGGCTGATAAGGCGTAATCCGGCGCCAGCGCCATCTCCGTTAGAGGCCCCGTCAGTGTATAGGGACCATTTTTGTGATGGATCGTGTGCTGGCGCGGGTGATTCTTCTTCGAGGCATTCTTGTATTTTGTCGGTAGGAATCTCAGTGACGAAGTCTGCTAATACTTGGCCTTTGATTGCGGGTCGGGGCTTGTAACTGATTGTGTGCTCTCCCAGCTCGATAGCCCATTTCGCCAGTCTTCCTGACAACTCGGGTTTGGCCAGGATATCGTTTATCCGATAGTCCGTGAGGACGTTTTATCGGGTGGCCTTGAAAGTACCTGCGCAGTCTTCGGGATGCATGAATGAGGGCGAGGACCAGCTTTTCCATTATTGTGTACCGAGTTTCCGCATCTAACAGCGTGCGGCTGATATAGTAGATTGGCGTTTGCACACCTTTACGGTCAACCATCAGGACTGCGCCTATTGCCCGCTCCGTGACTGAGAGATAGAGCGTGAGCGGCTCTTTTGGGAGCGGAGCTGTTAGTGTGGGAAGATTCATTAGGCATTGTTTCATTTGCTGGAATGCTGATTCCGCCTCTGGGGTCCAGCGGAAATTGCTCTTCTTTAGGCAGTTCTTCAAAGTGTCTACGAATGGGAATGACTTTGAAGCATAATTGGATAGGAAGCGGTTTAGGGCGACTAAGCGGCCCATCAGTGTTTGTACTTCCTTGACGGAGGCCGGTGATGGCATCCTTCCGATTGCCTGTACCTTCTCTGGGTTGGCGCGGAAACCATCCCGCGTAACAATGACGCCCAAAAACTTTCCTTCTTCCATCCCGAACGAGCACTTGCTGGGGTTCAACTTCATGCGCACCTTGCGCAATTGGCTGAATGTTTGTTGGATGTTCCGCAGCATGTCACTTTCTTCCTTGCTTTTAATCACCAAATCATCGACGTACACTTCAAGTCGTACGTCGATTTCCTTCACAAAGGCCGTGTCCATCAGACGCTGATATGTTGCGCCCACGTTTTTCAGACCGAAAGGCATCTTTGTGTAACAAAAGATACCCGCGTCTGTGCGGAACGCTGTCTTGTCTTCATCCGCTTTGGCCATCTGTATCTGGTGGTACCCCTTGTAAGCGTCTAGGAAACACTTGAACCGGTAAGGGGCGAGAGAATCCACTTTCAAGTCGATTTCAGGTAGAGGATAGCAGTCTTTTGGGCACGCCTTGTTGATGTCTTTGTAGTCAACGCACATGCGCCATCCCCAATTCGCCTTGGCGACCATGACAGGATTGGCCACCCAGGTCTGGTATCTGATGGGGCGGAGGATGCCCGCATTGAGCAGCTCAGTAACTTGTTCATTCATGGCCTTTGTTTTCTCCGGGCCATACTTCGTTTCTTCTGCACTATTGGCTCCGCGGAGCGATAGACATTGAGCCTGTGTTTCGCTATTTCTCGGGGAACACCCACCATGTCCGCTGGTTGCCATGCGAAGATATCCATGTTATTGATCAAGAGTTGTTTCAGGTGATTGCGTATGGTCTCGGAGATTTCATGGCCAATGGTCACCGTTTGCTCCGGAAATTTAGGGTTAAGTACCCATTTTTCAGGCTCTGTGCGGGCGTTTGTTTTGACCATTTTTGGTGGTTTAGCTGTATCCGCGACATGGCAATCCTTGTTTCCCCGGATGAAGGCAACGCCTGTCTTGGTGGGGAAGACCACCATTGCGTGTGCCGTGGAGGCGTTGGCGTTGAAGCGTGCGATGCCTTCTCGTCCCAGGAGTATGTCGTTATTTGATGTGGCTGGTAAGACCATGAAATCACATATTTCTGTGCGCTCATGGGTGCCATCGGTCCAAGTTACGGGCAAGGAGAGCATGCCGCGGGGCATGATGGTCTCATGGATGAAACCAGAGATGGGCTCGTTGACTGGAATGAGCTTTGCTTTGTCTTCATCATCAAGTTGCTGAAAACACTGGTCGTACATGATATCCGTGCTGCTGCCGCCGTCTAGGAACATATACCGCGTGCGGTAATGTCCGAAGACGGCGGTTATCACGAGTGGAGCTGTACATGAGGCGCCGCCTCTGACCCTTGGTATGAGGATGTCAGCCTCTTTCCAAGAGTCGTCCGACGGTTGTACCCGGGTGCGCTTCCCATGTTGGGTGTTTTTGCCCCGCCTTGTCATGTTGCATTGGTGGCGGGGAATTAGCGTGGCTGCATGGGTATTGAGGTCTCGGATTTTTTTTCGCGACCCCTCGCCTTGGGTTTCCTCGGTAGCTTGGCCCTTGCCAGCTCGGTGAACATTCTTGACCAAGTGGCCTAGCTGGCCTGACTTCAATGCGGCTTCAATCTCCATCTTTAGACTATAGCAATTGTCAGTGAGGTGACCGTAGTCGTTGTGGTACTCACAGAACTTGCTACGGTCCACGTTTCGCCGCTTTCCCAAAGGGTTGGGCTCCTTCAGCGTGACCTGCTCGGTCTTCTGAACTTGGGACGGTGTCTTTGTCAACGGGGTCCAATCGTGGTTTTTCTTGGAGTGTCCACGTTGGTCCCGGGTTTGCTTTGAGCTGATGATTTGGCGGGCATCACCGGCGGGTGAATATTTCCCCTCGTCGGTGGTGCCAGTGATGCGGCTCCAAACGGATTTGTTTTTGTGCTTATTATTATTATTATTATTATTATTATTATTATTATTATTATTATTATTATTATTATGGTGTTGTGGTTGGAAGCCGTGCAGCTGGTTGAAAGATCTTTCGGAGGAAGCGTATATTTTTGCTGAACGGATGAGTTCATCCCAAGACTCTGGGATACCATCCTTGCCAGTCAGGCATTTCATGAGGTCCGGACTGCATACATTATGAATGAACGCAGCCCGCGTGAGCTCCTCTCCGCAGCCAATTTGCAAGGCTTCTTTGTCAAACCGAACAATGTAGTCCTCAATTGTTTCATGGTCGTACCGACGACATAGCAAGATGTGTGCTTTGTCCTTTTTATGTTTGCGCAAGTGCGAGAAATGACTGCCAAACTTGTTTGTGAGGTCGTCGAAATCTTTTACGCTTCCCGCCGGGAGATTGTCGAACTATACCCTGGCGGCACCCGTAAGGGTTTGAGCAAAAAGGTGGCACCATACTTGGACAGGCCAGTCCACAGACATACCCGCGCACTCAAAGTCGTGCACATGGTCGTCGGGATCACGCAGGCCATCGTATCTACCGATGCTGCTTGGGAGCTTGGCCTTTCTTGGGATTTTGGCAGCCGCTATGCGGGCGACAAACTTGGACTTCTCGGCAAAAGCTTTTGGTTGAAACGGTTTGACCAAGTCATCATCTATCTCACTGTCTCGCGACGCGTGAGTATGTTTCTTTCCTTTGTAGCCTGAGTCGCTACTTGATGATTCATAACCATCCGGCTCCTCACGTGGTTTGGCGTAGCCCCGAGCTCTGACGTTTCCGCCGAGCTCCCCGCTACGACCATCACCATGATCGGCCATGTCTTTCTTTTTGTGCCTTGCTTTTGACGGTGTGTCGAAAGCAAGGGTCTTGCCTTTCTTCTTAGCTTGCTGCAGGAGCTTCCGTTGGTAGATTGCAGCACTCTTGGCGTTCTGACGGAGGAGCCATTGGTCCGGGTCCTCCTCAGAGAGATCTTGGCTGTCGTCGTCTGACTTGACGTTACGGATCTCAACAGCTGACCTGTCGAGTCGTGAAGTCGTTTGTTTGACGACGGTGTTGGGTGTGGTTTGGTCCTCCGGCTGTTGGAGGGCATCTTCTCCGGCTCGGTGCATGCCGGAGGTGTTAGGGTTGGGTTCAGCCATGGGTGGGTTAAAAGATGGGTGAAAAAAGCTGTTCTAACCGCTGGATGGCGCCAATGAAGAAACAATAAGTAACACGGTGATTATTACTAATCGTCGAGGGGTTTATACTTACGTAACTACAAGATTAATCCTTTACCCAAACCGTGATGGTGACCCGTGTGAGTGTTAGTGCAGGTGAGTATGTGTATGAAGTGTGTGAGAACACGAGATTTAAGTGGTTCGGTCGTTAATGACCTACGTCCACTGTAAGTACACCGGAATGTTAATGAGAGATTACAAGAATTGTATGTGGTTGTTATGGCTATTTCTGAATGAATCTACAAGGATTGCATCTGATCCTATTTATAGGCACCGAAGTGGGCTGCATGGAGAAGCCCACAGGTGACACCATTGGCCTGGGCCCAACCGAGGCCCAAGTCCATGGTTCCTCTGAAAGTGGCGGGAAAAGGCAGGTTACTGTTGATGACGTCACGCTATAGTGTGGTCATTGTTGTAGCTGGACACGTGGCGGATTTCTGGTGGTGCATAGTAACATCGTACTTGCTACAGTGTTCAGGCTATCTCTGCCGTCTGATGTGACGTCTGACAGTCGGCGAGGTAATGCCTGCTAGTCACTGTTCACGACAGCATGCACAGTGTAGCCGTTCACCTTTTGTACTATCTGCCACATGTCCTTCTCCTGCTGGTGTGTACTCTGACATGGATCTTTATGAATCTTCCTTCTGCCGTTCTTTGTACTTCGTATGAAAGGTGCTAAGGGAAGATTTCGCGCGTGGTTGCACGCGCGTATCAGGTGTTGTTTGTTGCTTATCGTATGCCTTGGCGCGCGAGACATGTTGATTGCTTGTCCCCGCGCGAGTGCGTTCCTGCGCCATGATCTGGCGTAGGGTTGTTGTTTCACGGGGATAGGGACGCCTTTCAGATTAGGCTCCATATCCCTTCATCCTCCTTAACTCTGAGTATGCAGTTGTTTAGTTAGAACTTCTTTATCGGAGTTCATCATAAGATTTTCTTCACTATCGACTGCAACCAGAGAGAGTCATGTTTTTTCTTAGAAAAAGAAGATATTTCATATATAAAAATTTAACAACTTCGGCCAGCCTGCTCTCTTAAACCACCCCCGATTCCGCCGCTGAGTATGTATGTATGTATATATGGTTTAGATGTCAAACTGTGCAACCACCATCATAAGTTCATAATCACCCTATTAGTGGCCGCATAAGCTTATGAAGCACGCGTGCTGGCGAACATATAATGGTCACAATTCCGCATAAAAGCCACACAACTCAAATACCATATTTATCGAACAAGTGCGATTAACAACAAACAGTCATTAACTTATGCTTAAATATAGAAGTAATAACCCTCATAAACTTCTAATCATCCTTGCCAGCTTCTACCGTGGCTGAACTTTCTTTCTTTTCCTCTTTAGCTTCTGTGGGTTCTGCAGCATAAGCAACACCCAAACATGGCTCTGCAGGAAGAACACCAGCCGAAGATGGCTCTGCAGCTGTTGGCTCAGTGGATTCGGTTGTGGTTGACTCAGTGGACTCGCCTGCAGTTGATGCCTCGGGTGCATCTTCGGGTTTTTTAATGGTTCCAACCTTCACATACTTGCTCATGAACTTGTACTCCCAATCTTGCAATGCATCAAGCTCGAATGCACCAAGACCAGTGAGATCACCGTTCAAATCTTTTTCCTCGAATGACATTTTTGCAAGAGCCCTGCTAGCATCTTTTCCTGCGAAAAGTGCATATGGCCCACCTGGCCCGTAAAACATCCTGAAAGAAATTTTAATTCACATCCATTAATAAGTGAACCGTCAACAACAACAACAACAACGGACTGAATCAGGGAACAAGATAGCAAAGGATGGATTAAACTTGTGTAGGCGCCGGCGGGTCAGAATTGGTAATGTTTTTTTGTAACAGTTGAAAAGAGTCGTGTAGGGGTGACCCACAAGCTCCTTCTGTTAATCTTGTTAACCCCTATTAAATTTTTATAGATGTGTAATGCATAAATTTAAACAACATTACAAAACTATATCATGACAATATAATCAGTACACGGACGAAAACAATTTAGTAGGTTGTGTGCATTTCTAATACATTTTGGATAACTTTCGACCTGTTCAGCCCGTTACCTATTTTGCTAACAATAATTTGACACGGAAAAAAAAAATCATCGAAAGGAACGACAAGTTAAAAAAAAGCAAGTGGTGATTTTGACGCGCTAACATATACCGCACCCTGGATGAGGCAAAAATAGAAACAAAACAGTACAAGGATAACAAATAATCAACTATTACCTAAAATGAAGATGACAAATAATAATGCATAAAAATTTAGGTAAACGCGGTACATCACGGGGATTGCAACACTGCAATACATGTTAGGTGAGCATATGTTGCAGAGTATAACCAAGAAACACAGTAGGTGTGAGCTAAAACTTCTGCCGGTGTACATACACAAACATATATCATGATTCGTGCTCGACTTACCGGTTCTTTGAAAATTAAGATGATTAAAAACATTATCATGAAATAATTCCTACAAAGACTTCCTAATAATGTGAAACTACAAAAACATCTAGATTAAAATTGCAGAAATCAGTAGCACCATTAAAAAATAAAAACACTAATTTTGAAATTAAACGGTCAAACACAGATAAATTAAACTAAATTTCACCTTCCCAGGGGTTGGGTTTGGGTTCAATTAACCAAAACTATCGAAGCTAAGATTTAAGCCGTTTAAAAAAAAAAAAAAAAAAAAAAAAAAAACCTTTTTTTTTTTTCCCAAAAGTGAATTACGAATATTATTTTTATTCAAAAAAGTTAAAAAGTCGTATTTGTTGGGTTCATTTGGCAAAGCGATTGAAATTATGATTTTTCTCCATTATCATCAAGGGTTCAATCCCCGTCAATGGCGGATTCGATGTAATTGAATCGGTTAAAAAAAGTTACCTTTTTCCCAAAAGTAAATTACGAATAATGCTAAGGTCTAATTTACAACGCCATTGAAATTATGTTGGTGTTGTGGTCAAGGGTTAGAGCCCCTATAATTTAATTTTAAGCAACTAAAAGAATTTACCTTTTCACCAAAAGTGAAATACGAATACGATTTTTATTCAAAAGGCTAAAAAATAAACAAAACACAGCACCTGCTTTGTGTGACATCATAGATCTGGCTTTTGATAGCCATAAGGAGAGGCTTTTGGGGATCTGTGCCGTCATAGGCTTTGAGTTCTTCTTCAGAGATCTCACCGAGTTGGACCGGTGGTGGTAGTGGGTGCACGTCTTCTTCTTCGAAGGACCGAGGCTGGGGTTGATGGTGGTCAGAGGATGGTCCGAACAGGACGTTGACGATGTAGTAGACGGCGATAGCGGCGGCGATTACGGTGAAGAAGGTGTTGGGAGAAAGGCCGGTGTATGTGGTTATGGCTTCGTTCAGAGTTTCTAGGAATTCAACGGCCATTTTTGTTGACTGTTGTTGTGATGGTCTTCTTGTTGAGATGGTTATCTTAGGAGTGTGTTTGTGTGTTTATATATAGTGTTCAACTGTTCATGGTGGGTTACAATAAAATATCTTTTTAACAGTAAAACCCTGAGAAACTATTTAACTAGAGAAAATTATGAAATTAGTTCCTGTGGTTTGCCTTTAGTTTCACCTTTAGGTATCAAGGTTTAAAAGTTTCATGTTAATGGTTTAAGTTTAATTTTTGTAACATAATAGGGTATTAGCATTAACGGAGGTTAATATTTAACTGAGTTTACCCTCACGTGACAAATGATAAACCACAAGGACCAAATGTGAAACTTAAGTGGAACCCACCTAATACCCTATTATGTTACAATAACTAAACTTAAAACCTTGACATGAAACTTTAAAACCTTAATACGTAAAGGTGAAACTAAAGGCAAACCACAGGGACTAATTACGTAATTTTCTCTAATCTAAAATAAAAAATATTGATGTATGTAGTGGGGGTCGAACCCGGGTTGATGGTCGGGTCGGTCCTAAAGCCAAATGGATCAACCAACTGAGCCACTTGTACATTTGGTTTATTATTGAATACGTAGTTTTTTATACAACATTTATCATTTTGATTTGGTTCCTTATAATAACCCACGAATATTAACCCTCAAACCCACCTGTTGAATTCATTGTATATACCACGAATTGAGAACTGAAACACCTGTATATATGATAGTCGATCCATTCTATAAAAAAAATTCCATTAAAACATTCAAATCAAGCTCCATTCGACGAATTAAAAGTTGACGTCATGTGTCTTTAATAAGTCAATTAACCATCGATTCGAACATGTTAGTTCGATTATTTTACATGGCTTTGATTAGAATTTAATGTAGATTAATAGCCCTATGATTTCATTCACAGCCGTGGTCTAATTCGATGTCAATCGAAGTGGGTTTGAGGGTTAAAATCTGTGGGTTACTATAAAGAACCAGATTCGATCTGATAATTGCTTTATTAAAAAAAAAAAGTTTCAATAATAAACCAAATACACAAGTGGCTCAGTTGGTTGATCCATTTGGTTTTAGGATTAACCCGACCATCAACCCGGGTTCGACCCCCACCACAAACATCAATATTTTTTATTTTAGATTATTATGTGGGCCCCACTTAAATTTCACATTTGGTTTGCCTTTAGTTTCACCTTTAGGTATTAAGGTTTAAAGGTTTCATGTTAAGGGTTTAAGTTTAGTTTTTGTAATATAATAGGGTATTAGGTGGACCGCACTTAAATTTCACATTTGGTCCTTGTGGTTTACCATTTGTCACGTGAGGGTAAACTCAGTTAAATATTAACCTCCGTTAATGCTAATACCCTATTATGTTACAAAAACTAAACTTAAACCCTTAACATGAAACTTTTAAACCTTAATACCTAAATGTGAAACTAAAAGAAAACCACAGGGACTAATTGTGTAATTTTCTCATTTAACTAACAAGTGAAAATGTTAAAAATACTTTCCCTTACACTCTATTTCAGAGTTACTAATTAAAATAAAATAGAGAAAGGGATACTAGGAGAGAAAAGAAAAGAAAGTATATAATTTTAATTCGTGTTCCGAGTTGAAAGGAAAAGAAAAGAATCTAAAGACTTTATGTGTTCCTGAGTTGAAAGGAAGAGAAAAGAAACGTATGTTTTACAATTATACCCTTGTAAGATTTTATTATAAGTTAAATGAGAGAGTAAAATGCTAAATGACATACTTTATATTTTTTTCCATTTCCCTTCCTTCCGCTTCCTTCCAATTTGGAAAGAAGATTATTTGGGAGAATTTTACTTTCCCTTCTCTCGACTTCCTTCCTTTAATGAAACTCTAGAACACAAAATTGTTCCCCTTTCTTTCCGCTTCCTTTCCTTTCCTTCTATTATTAAACTCTGGAACACAGTGTAAAGGATGGAAAAGAAAGGATTAGGAAGGAAGTGGGGAAAAAATGTGTTCAAGAGTTTTTTATAGCAGGGAAAGGGAGGGAATAGGAGGAATAATAAAGAGGTTTTTAGGGTGATTTTCAATCTTTCCAATTTGGAAGGAATTGGAGAGAAAGGAAGAGGAGGGAGATCCTTTCTCTTCCATCCTTTAATGAAACTCTAGAACAGAGTGTTAAGCTTGTCTTGGTATAGAAAAAAAATACAGATCTTGAAAATTGTTAAAAATTGGGCATCGAACATGTTTGGTACGGTGCGGTCTTTGAAGGTAAAAATCGGTAAAATACCGATACTGTAGTAAACCGAAAATACCTATCCTGAAAACGCCAAAATTTAGGTACTGATTTGGTTTTAGGATGTGATACCATTTGATTATTCCTACAACGACGCCCCTCCTTGATGCTTGCAAAATGGTATTTCGCACCCATTGTGGTTGAGGTGTACGTGGGCATTAACCCGCTAAACTATGTCTAACTAGCTATAGTTTAACGAATTAGATTGTTATATTTTGTACTAGGTTAGAGTCCCGCGTGGACTCACGATTCACCCGAAAGTAAAATGAAAAAAAGTAGGAAAATAAGAATTGTATTATGCAAGTTGTTTTGGTTACTAAATGTTTGATAACACAATATGTATGAATTTTGATGTTAAATGCAAAATGCCATCTAACGGTTTAATGTAACATCATGATGGATATATCGACCAAGTAAAGTTTAATTTGACAAAAAAAATATAAACAAATAATTGAATAAAATGAATAATATTAATATTGTATTTATTCTAATGGATTTATTATCAATATGAACATGACTAATATAGTTTTCATAACATTGAAAATAATAATAAAAAAAATTCACTATTCGAACTTTTAAAGCAACATTAATAAACCTAAAATAAAAAACAGCGAAATCAAAATCTTATAAAGTTATTCATAAAGCTTCAAATATTTCTTTATACACAACGTTTGATGTTTTGTTCGTAAGGCTGCCATCTTGATCTAGTATTAGTATCTTCAGTCCATCTCGACTTTTGATCCTTGATAGCGCAACATACAACTGCCCATGTGATGGATATATCGACTAAGTAAAGTTCGATTTGACAAAATTTATAAACAAAGACTGAAATCAATTGTAGTATGCAATTTGTTTTGCTTACTTCAATTGGTATAGATTTTGTTGTTAAATGCAAAATATCATATAAGGCTTTTAATGTAACACAATGAGGGATATATAAACTAAGTAAAGTTTGATTTGACAAAAAATATAAACAAAGACTGGAATCAAATGAATAATACCGGATTTATTCTAATGGAAGCCAAATGAACATGAACATTCAATGTGACTAAATATAGTTTTCCAAAAGATACAAAATAATAATAAAAACAAATTTCACCGTTAAACTTTTGAAGCAACATTTAAAACCTTACATAAAAAAATAGATAATTTAAAATCTTATAAGGTTATTCATAAAGCTCCAAATATTTATTTGTACACAACATTAGTTGTTTTGTTCGTAAGGCTTTCATCTTTGTCTAATATTAACATCTTCAGTCCATCTCGACTCTTGACTTTTGATAGCGCAACATACAATTGGCCATTTGAAAAAACAGGATGCTTCAACAACTCAACTCTAGATAAGGATTGTCCTTGATTCTTGTTTATTGTCATTGCGAAAGACAAAGCAAATGAGAATTGTCTTCTGTTAAATTTAAAAGAAACTTTTTTTATCAGAATGGGACAGACTAATTCTTTGAATTTCAATGTTACTTCTTGAAATGATTTTTAGCTTCTATTACACGTTTCCCCCTTTTAACAACTTGTAATCTTGTCTCGTTACACAAACCGTTTTCTGATCAATGATTTTTAGTAACATTACTGGAACAAAATAAATGTATTAAATTTATAATTCGGGAAATAAGACTAAAAATATATACGTAAGGAAAAAATTTAACGTTTTCAATGCTATAAACACAATACGTAGATCATAAGCTATTTAAATAAACTAAATAGAAACAAAGTAACATAACACATAACTTATAGTTATAAATCACAAACCAAGCTATAAACACACTACATAAATCTCAGTTATTGCCAAAATTAAAATTTCATTTTATCGTAATTAAATTAATACCAAACTGAACATTTTGCCAACTTACGTGATTTTGAGCATAAGTTTAATTTAGAATGATTAAGCGTTATATTTAAACATTCAGACAACTACAAACCACATAGCATACTAACACAATAATACACATTACATCATTTGGATAATATCTATACTCTAATCATAACTAAGCTTAAGCATAGAACACTTATCATTTAGTTGGGGCTTAACGAACTTCAACCAATGGACCATTTTCATTACTTCAATCAAAATCTTACAAGTCTTGCTCATTGATAGCTGATTTTTCACCTTCGAAGATGTTATCATTATCATCACGATCCTCGAAGTGCGGCTCGTTTTCAATAATTTATGAAAACCTCCACCATTGTTTTCAATATTTGTGTTCTACATAAAATATAGTTGTTGTAAAGATATGGATACGGTGATAAGTAAATCAAGAAATAATCCTTAACCCATTTACTTGAATGGATCGCTTAAATTTTACATGTTATCTCTCCAATTGTTCAAACCGATTACATAGCTAAAAACAACTAATAAGAAAATGGGTCTAATGTTACATGCTGTAATATAAATTTCCTATATTTTATTAAAAAAAATACACACCAAAAGGATCAACCCCCGACCCATTTCAAAATGTAGCCAAAAGGACCCATTGTACACACACTTTAGGTAACTTTTGACATGTTACAAAACGCAGCCAACAAAACGTCATTATTTAAACTGTGTAATGATCAGTTAGATTGTATTATGGTAATAATGTTATTTTTTATTTATATAAAGATTGGATAAAGAAAATGTCTTAAATTTTATTACATATATTTAAACGAAAATAGTAACATTATTATTAATTATTTATTTAAATATCTATTATTATTATTATTAATTATTTGTTTAAATATATAATATATTGTAGAAAACTGTTAATCAATAATAAATTATATTCATTATTAATTTAAATATCGGTGTTTATCTTTGTACATGGTTGACAAAACTTCCATTAAAACGTTTATAATTTTTTAATTTATTGACATTTGAATGATTGATTTCGTTATCATTTATTGTCAATTGAATGAGGGTCAATGCTAATGAATACATTAATATCTTAAAATGACCAATATACTTAATTAGTGCATTATTGAATTCGTAAGCATTTATGGACAATTGAATGAGGGTCTATTTATTGTAAACATAATATGATAGCGTTAATTTTAAAATGAAAACCATTTATGGTAATGAATTGGTTTTTAGTTCATATTATTACTTATAATAAACTGTAATAGTATATATTATAATATAATAAGGTATTAACATATAAATAAAAACACATAAAATGATATGTCATTACTAATAAGTTGTAACACCCCAAAAATATTAGATTAATGATAATATGGTATGTATGTATATATGTATATATATATGTTATTGCGGGTATGTATGTATGCGTGGATGTATGTATGTATATGTGTGTACCCCTAGTTGTAAGTAATGCATTGTAGTGGTACATGTAACAAAAATAAAAATTTAACCAAGTTAGCTACTTGGTTAATTTGGTAGAACTTAGTTGGTAAAAAGGGGAGGGGTTAAACATGACCCAACACTCTTCTTGAGGGGTGGGTTTTGGGAGGATTGAAAGACTAACTAGATAAGGGGGTTAGAAGGAAAATTTGGGAGTTTAGAAAAAAAGAAAAGAAGGGATACGCAGAGAGAGAGAGGAGGCGACATAGAGGACTCCCAAACATCCATCCATAGCAGAAAATTAGAGCAAGGGATCATCCCCAAATCCCTGCATGTCTAAGAGTTCATAACCATCTAGTGGCCCTAATATTATTGGTAAGTTGTAGAACTAGTAATTGTAAGGTTTGGAAGTAGTATGGTGGGTTTCATGAATATGTTGTGATAATTACTTCGTGTGGTTAGAAAGCATGCTTGTTATGTGTAGTAGTGTGAAATTGAAGAAATTTGTATGTTAATTGCTTGTAATAGGGTTGAATTGAGAATGTGTTAAGTGGGTATTGGAATGAAGGTTTCTGTTGACTTTTTAAAAGTCAAACAGGGACTTAATCTCATGAGAGCTCAATTGATTATGCTTATTGTTAAGAAATTCATGAAGAATTGTGAGTATAAGTATAGAATTGGGAATGTTGTGTCATGGAATGTTATGACCACTTAAATATATGGATATGCACACCAATTGTATGATGAAATGCCTAGTATGTTAGAATAGGAGAAATTGTGGGAAAAATACATGATGAATATGATGGTAGATGATATAGCTATAAGATTATGCTAGTTTATCTACCTTGAACCTAGAATGGTAAAGGGTAAAGTACGAAAAGCTAAAGTATGAATTCCTTCACTATGTAGGTGTGAAGGTGGAAGGTACTAGCGGTTACAAGGAGCAAGGCGCACACGACAAAGGTAAGTTGGTTACTACCAACTATGTAGTTTAATGAGTATGTTAGTCATAATTGTTATGTATGCATTTTGTGAATGAATTTGGTAGAATGGAAGTAACATGTAGTATCCTTGTGGCTAAGAAGGGTATAAATGGGTAGAATGAATTAGATGGTGGAAACACCCTTAACGGGTCAAAATAGTAGGAACACCCTCGATGGGTCAATACGGTGGAAGTACCCTTAACGGGTCAAAATGGTAGGAATACCCTTAACGGGTCAAAATGGTGGGAATACCCTTAACGGGTCAAATGGTAGGAATACCCTTAACGGGTCAAAATGGTAGAAGTAAGGATTTCATTGTGATTCCATGGACTTCTTGGGTCCCTTGGATAAGATGATCATATGGTTTATAACCTACTAAATGTTTGCTTTGTTGATTTGAAATAGGTAAAGCACATGAATGAAGATCAAGTCTCAAGCAAGGATGGGTTATGCACGCTCGCGTTCTTTTTGGGTTGGGTACCATGGTTGTGTTAGGATCTTTGAGTCTTTTAAAAACAAATGGTTAATGTTTTGTATATGGTTTGGATATGGGTCAAAGATTCGCATGGTAGCCAACTTAGGCTTTGTCTTTTGCAACTTAACTAGTGTCGCCAAGGTTGTTGGCACGTTGTGAACTTGACGTTTTGGATATATATATATATATATATATAATGGATGTTTATATATTATCTACATGTAAAAAAAAAAAAAAAAACGAGCCTTACAAGTTGGTATCAGAGCCAAGGTTTGAGCGAATCAAGTATATTAGGTACTTGAACTCAAACCCGAAGCTCGTAGGGGCGTGCATTCGATCCGAGACTTGATCAAGGTATGTGCGGGATAATGGGTGGGAGAGTTACCAAATGAGAAGCGGGAATGTCGGGAATTGCGGGTAAGGATGGCAGGGAAGATATGGCGTTGAAACGGGAAAAACGTGGAGCAAACCTGCAGTTGGCGTACCCTACGCCAGTTTTGGCGTAGGATACGCCAAACCCAGATTGCCTACGCCAAGGCCCTCTGCCCTACGCCAACTTGCCCCCTTCTGCCTACGCTAGTGGCGTAGGATACGCCATTTTTGGCGTACCCTACGCCAAACCCCCTGTCAGCATTGGATGCTGATTTTTTAGCTTGTTACGCTCCCGTACCTTGCCCGAGCAACTCCAGACCTTGTTTATAGACGCAATTATACACATGGGATTGCGAATCCGTGTATACATGTAGTAGGGAATGTGGAAGCCCAAATATTGGGAGTAGAAAAAATTTACTTTCGTAGAAAGAATGAATGATGATTGAAATACCGTGATATGGTATACATGTTAAATGGTTGTTATGTTTCAGAAACATGGCGGACGAAGGTGATAACGTGGTGGGGGAACGTACCCAACATGGTGAAGTGAAGGAGATGGTAGCAACCGAAGTGGGGGAGGCTATAAAAGTAAACCTCCCCAAGATAATAGAAGAGGTGGAGAGTAACATCATGGGGATAGTGGAAGGTATGTTGACAAGCAAGTTCGATGAATTGAAGAAATTGATTGAAGAGGGGTCATCCGGCTCCAAGAATGTTAAGAGATGTACATACCGAAACTTCATGTCATGCAACCCCACCGTGTTTAAGGGAGAAATAGATCCACTCGAATGTCTAAGGTGGATCTCGGATATGGAGGGGGTGTTTGCACGAAGTCATTGTGAAGGCGAAGATGAAGTAATGTTTGCCACGGGGCAATTGCGACTCCGCGCGAAGGATTGGTGGGATAGTTATAGTAAGGAAGTGGGGCAAGAACGAGTAAGAACCATGACATGGGCTGAGTTTAAAGAGCCCTTCCTGAAGCATCATTGTCCTCAGACTGCAATCGATCGCATTCAGGAAGAGTTTCTACACCTCCGCCAGAAGAATGAAACCATTGATGAGATCACAAACATATTTCTTGACAAAATGAAGTTTTGTCCAGAATTGGTGGGAACGGAACGAATGAAGATTAACAGGTATCATGCCATGTTAAGGGCAGAATACCGGGAGTTTATCACTGCATCGAAATGCAACACGTTGGGTGAACTCATCGATTGGGCTCGTGAACGAGAAACGGAATTAAAACGACAAGAACAACGGGGTGAGAAGAGGAAGGCCGAAAAGACTTGGGAGTCGCCAAAGAAGGCTAAGGGGCACGAACAAGGCAAGAAGGATCCTAAGAAGGGAGAAACACCGAGTTGTAAAACGTGTGGGAAACCGCATACGGGGGAATGCCGCTTGGGGCAAAAGACGTGCTACAATTGTGGGAAGACGGGACATCCGTTTTACAAATGCCCTAGTCCGGTTCAGTTGTGTTATCATTGTTATGAACCCGGGCACTTCAAGGCGGATTGTCCCAAGCTCAAGAAGGAGGCACCGAAAGAAGGAAAGAAGAATGAAGCTTCAAAGGCTCGTGGAAGAATGTTCCAAATCACCGCCGAAGAAGCAAAGAACCACCCCGAGGTGGTGTCGGGTATGTTACTAGTCAACAATACTCCTATGTATGCGTTGTTTGATACAGGGGCAAGTAGGTCTTTTGTGTCTACCAAAGTGATTTACCACCCCTCCTTTATCATAGAAACGTTGGCAAGCCCATTAGAAGTAGAAATTGCGGATAGTAAAAACTATTTATTACACAACATATGTAGAGATTGTACTCTCACGGTAGAAGGGGAGGATTTTAGGGTAGACTTGGTACCCATGACAATGGGGGAGTTCCAAGTGGTGATAGGCATGGATTGGTTGGCCAAACACCACGCGGAATTCCAATGTAAGAATAAAACCATATACGTTACCTCACCTAGTGGGCGGCGGGTAAGTTTTATAGGGGATAGAAAGGTCGAAGCCAAGTTATGCACCTTGGTGGAGACCATGAAACACGTGCGTAACGGGGGAAGGGCATTCATGGCCTATGTGGTTGATACCACTATCACCACCCCTAAGATTGAAGAAGTACCGATTGTTAGGGAGTTTCGGGATGTATTTCCGGATGATCTTCCGGGGCTTCCTCCCGAACGCGAAGTGGAGTTTAAAATTGAATTGGTGCCCGGGGCTCAACCCGTTGCAAAAACACCATATAGGTTGGCACCCACCGAACTCCGAGAGTTGATGACACAACTTCAAGAGTTACTCGATAAGGGCTTCATTCGCCCGAGTGTGTCCCCGTGGGGAGCCCCTATATTGTTTGTGAAAAAGAAGGATGGGTCTATGCGAATGTGCATAGACTACCGGGAGTTGAATAAATTAACAATAAAGAACCGCTACCCCTTACCCCGTATTGATGATTTATTCGATCAACTTCAAGGGGCGAGTTGGTTCTCAAAGATTGACCTTCGTTCCGGGTACCATCAATTGAAGGTAAGGGAAGAAGATGTGGCCAAAACGGCGTTTAGGACCCGGTATGGGCATTACGAGTTCCTAGTAATGTCCTTCGGATTGACAAATGCTCCGGCCGCGTTCATGGATTTAATGAATCGGGTATGTCGTTCGATGTTGGATCGTTTTGTGATAGTGTTTATAGATGACATTTTGATTTACTCCCGAAGTGAATCAGATCACGCGGACCACTTACGGGAAGTCCTCGAGACGCTTAGAAAGGAAAAGCTTTATGCTAAATTTTCTAAGTGTGCCTTTTGGTTGAGGGAAGTCCAGTTTTTGGGGCACGTAGTGAATGAGAAGGGCATTTCGGTAGACCCTTCGAAAGTGAAGGCGGTGGTGGAATGGGTTTCTCCTAAGAACCCGAGTGAAATTCGAAGTTTTCTGGGCCTAGCCGGTTATTACAGAAGATTCATCCAAGATTTTTCAAAGGTGGCACTACCTTTGACCCGGATGACAAAGAAGAGTGAAAAGTTTGTGTGGGGCGAAGACCAAGAAAGAGCCTTTCGAATGCTAAAAGAGAAGTTGACCAGTTCACCTGTTCTGACCTTGCCTGAAGGGTCGGATGATTTTGTAGTTTACACGGATGCCTCGCATCAAGGGTTGGGGTGTGTTCTGATGCAACGGGGGAAAGTCATCGCCTACGCATCAAGACAACTCAAACCCCATGAATGTAATTACCCAACCCATGATTTGGAATTGGGGGCCGTAGTTTTTGCATTGAAAATCTGGAGGCATTACCTGTATGGGACAAAATGTACCATATATTCCGATCACAAAAGCCTCAAGTATTTCTTCGAACAGAAAGATCTCAACATAAGGCAACGGAGATGGCTAGAGTTGATCAAGGATTATGATTGTGACATCGTGTACCACCCGGGCAAGGCTAATGTGGTGGCCGATGCTCTAAGTCGGAAGGAATACCCACCCCCGATTCGAGTTAAGGCCTTGGGTGTTGTAATTACACCTACCCTTTTGGGTGAGATACGAAAGGCCCAAGTCGAGGCTTTGCAAGCCAATGACCCAAAGAAGATAAGAATGAAAGGGATGATAGACAAGTTGGAAGAGAATGCGGATGGGATGAAGACCCGATATGGGCGGGTATGGGTCCCTTGGACATGTGAAGTCAAGACTTCACTACTTGACAAAGCCCACAAATCCCGGTTCTCAATCCACCCGGGGGCGACCAAGATGTATCGGGATTTAAAGAAAGACTATTGGTGGCCGGGAATGAAGCGCGACATCGCTAAGTATGTGGAGAAATGTTTGACCTGCTCTCAAGTCAAAGCCGAACACCAAAAGCCTTACGGGAAATTACAATCACTTGAGGTCCCGGTGTGGAAGTGGGAGGAGATCACTATGGATCTCGTGACAAAATTACCAAAGACAAGGAAGGGTTATGATGCGATTTGGGTAGTGGTGGACCGACTCACTAAAAGCGCTCACTTTTTGGCTATCCGGGAGGCCTACACCTCCGAACGGATGGCAGAAATTTATGTGAATGAGATTGTATCCCGGCATGGTGTACCCGTGTCTATTGTGTCGGATCGGGACACTCGATTCACATCCCGGTATTGGAGGAGGTTCCAAGAAGAAATGGGTACGAAGTTGTTGGT
Source organism: Ambrosia x helenae (assembly GCA_030844895.1). Classification (NCBI taxonomy): domain Eukaryota; kingdom Viridiplantae; phylum Streptophyta; class Magnoliopsida; order Asterales; family Asteraceae; genus Ambrosia; species Ambrosia x helenae. Next base: position 71,600,804 of record CM061225.1, on the reverse strand, counting down.
TAGTACCGCCTACCACCCCCAAACTGACGGACAAACCGAAAGAACCATTCAAACCCTCATAGATATGTTGAGGGCATGTGTCCTAGATTTTGGGGGAAGTTGGGATGAACACCTACCATTAGTGGAATTCTCGTATAATAATAGCTATCACAGCAGCATCCAAATGGCACCATTTGAAATGTTATACGGGAGAAAATGTAGAACCCCGGTGTGTTGGGGGGAAGTGGGTCAGCGGGAGTTAGCTCCAAGTGATTTGGTGGCTCTCACTAACGAAAAAATTAGCCTAATACGGGCTAGGATTCAAGCCGCTCAAGACCGACAAAAGGCGTATGCGGATCGTAGGAGACGACCGATCGAATTTCAAGTGGGAGATTTTGTGTTGCTAAAAGTCTCCCCTTGGAAGGGCATCATCAGATTTCGTAAGCGCGGGAAGTTAGGCCCGCGTTATATAGGACCCTTCAAAATTTTGGCACGGGTCGGGCAAGTGGCTTACCGGTTGGAGCTACCGCCATCCTTGAGTGGGATCCATGACACCTTTCATGTGTCCCAGTTACGAAAATGTCTCGCGGATGAAACCGCGTACGTGCCTCTTGAAGACATAGAGGTAGACGACAAGTTGAATTACGTAGAAAAACCGGTGGCTATAAAAGATTTCAAGGTGAAGCGGTTGCGAAATAAGACCATAAACCAAGTCTTGGTTCAATGGCAATATCGGAAGGGTTCGGATCTTACGTGGGAATCCGAAGAAGAAATGCGGAAACACTACCCGGCTCTTTTCGGTACGTATCCAGGTTTCGGGGTCGAAACCTTTTTAAGGGGGGTAGACTTGTAACACCCCAAAAATATTAGATTAATGATAATATGGTATGTATGTATATATGTATATATATATGTTATTGCGGGTATGTATGTATGCGTGGATGTATGTATGTATATGTGTGTACCCCTAGTTGTAAGTAATGCATTGTAGTGGTACATGTAACAAAAATAAAAATTTAACCAAGTTAGCTACTTGGTTAATTTGGTAGAACTTAGTTGGTAAAAAGGGGAGGGGTTAAACATGACCCAACACTCTTCTTGAGGGGTGGGTTTTGGGAGGATTGAAAGACTAACTAGATAAGGGGGTTAGAAGGAAAATTTGGGAGTTTAGAAAAAAAGAAAAGAAGGGATACGCAGAGAGAGAGAGGAGGCGACATAGAGGACTCCCAAACATCCATCCATAGCAGAAAATTAGAGCAAGGGATCATCCCCAAATCCCTGCATGTCTAAGAGTTCATAACCATCTAGTGGCCCTAATATTATTGGTAAGTTGTAGAACTAGTAATTGTAAGGTTTGGAAGTAGTATGGTGGGTTTCATGAATATGTTGTGATAATTACTTCTTGTGGTTAGAAAGCATGCTTGTTATGTGTAGTAGTGTGAAATTGAAGAAATTTGTATGTTAATTGCTTGTAATAGGGTTGAATTGAGAATGTGTTAAGTGGGTATTGGAATGAAGGTTTCTGTTGACTTTTTAAAAGTCAAACAGGGACTTAATCTCATGAGAGCTCAATTGATTATGCTTATTGTTAAGAAATTCATGAAGAATTGTGAGTATAAGTATAGAATTGGGAATGTTGTGTCATGGAATGTTATGACCACTTAAATGTATGGATATGCACACCAATTGTATGATGAAATGCCTAGTATGTTAGAATAGGAGAAATTGTGGGAAAAATACATGATGAATATGATGGTAGATGATATAGCTATAAGATTATGCTAGTTTATCTACCTTGAACCTAGAATGGTAAAGGGTAAAGTACGAAAAGCTAAAGTATGAATTCCTTCACTATGTAGGTGTGAAGGTGGAAGGTACTAGCGGTTACAAGGAGCAAGGCGCACACGACAAAGGTAAGTTGGTTACTACCAACTATGTAGTTTAATGAGTATGTTAGTCATAATTGTTATGTATGCATTTTGTGAATGAATTTGGTAGAATGGAAGTAACATGTAGTATCCTTGTGGCTAAGAAGGGTATAAATGGGTAGAATGAATTAGATGGTGGAAACACCCTTAACGGGTCAAAATAGTAGGAACACCCTCGATGGGTCAATACGGTGGAAGTACCCTTAACGGGTCAAAATGGTAGGAATACCCTTAACGGGTCAAAATGGTGGGAATACCCTTAACGGGTCAAATGGTAGGAATACCCTTAACGGGTCAAAATGGTAGAAGTAAGGATTTCATTGTGATTCCATGGACTTCTTGGGTCCCTTGGATAAGATGATCATATGGTTTATAACCTACTAAATGTTTGCTTTGTTGATTTGAAATAGGTAAAGCACATGAATGAAGATCAAGTCTCAAGCAAGGATGGGTTATGCACGCTCGCGTTCTTTTTGGGTTGGGTACCATGGTTGTGTTAGGATCTTTGAGTCTTTTAAAAACAAATGGTTAATGTTTTGTATATGGTTTGGATATGGGTCAAAGATTCGCATGGTAGCCAACTTAGGCTTTGTCTTTTGCAACTTAACTAGTGTCGCCAAGGTTGTTGGCACGTTGTGAACTTGACGTTTTGGATATATATATATATATATATAATGGATGTTTATATATTATCTACATGTAAAAAAAAAAAAAAACGAGCCTTACATAAGTCTAGTGTAAGACAATAAAAAATAAATAAAGTCAGACAATTTACCTCCATCAAAGTTTCAAAAATTAAAAACAGATAAGGTTTTTTTGTTAGGGTCAATGATTGGTTAGACTGTATTATGGTTTTAATGTTATTTTTTTATTTATATAAAGATTGGATAAAGAAAATGTTTTAAAGTTTATTAAATATATTTAAATGAAAATAGTAACATTATTATTATTGTTAATTATTTATTTAAATATCGTATATATTGTAGGAAACTGTTAATCAATAATAAATTATATTTAATATTAATTTAAATATCGGTGTTTATCTTAGTAAGGGTGTTGTTAAACATACCAAGTTAGTCAAACCTTTTACTAATTTATATTAAATGCTATTGGCTTTCCCATGCACACTTTTTCAATCAATTTTTAATTTTTTTTTTTTTGAAAACACATAATTTATTAAATAAGTTGGTTTTAGCTAAGATTAATCTTCTTATAAATAGCAAGGAACCGTTGATAGACTGGACCGAGATCCCATATGAGCCAACCAGACATAGTTCATGCGTAATAGACTTGAACGAAGTACCACTCATGGATGGTTTAAATATGCTGGTTGATATTCCAAAAGTATTACATCTATACATAACAAATATACAAAATGTTAAAGGCGATGGAAATTATGGATATCGAGCACCAGTTGTTTGCCTCGGACTTGATGAAAATAGATATTATGAGTACATTCGACAGATGATGAAAGAAGAGTTACAAAGTCGATATGATATCTACGCGAACATTTTTGTTAGGGATGTAAATTCATTGTATCAAGACTTATGCTTCTTTGGGTCGCCTTGTCCAGAAGTACAATGGATGAAAATGCCTGAGGCAGGTATTCTGATTGTTAATAAGTTTGGTGTAATCGTCCATTCTTTAAGCATGTCAGGCAGTTCTATTTTCCCATTTTGGAGTGGTCCAGAAGAGATTCAACATCACAGAGCTCTTACAATTGCCCTAGTTAATGATGAGAACCATTATGTCATTGTGGAATTACAAGGAGGGTACCTAATGCCTACTATCACGCCTTATTGGAATTTTCGCAACATTAGCCAGTCTGCAACTAGATGGGAAACCATATATAGGTCGCGTCTAGAACTATATACTCAACTTTGTCACCGTGAAATTGGTTTTGTCGATCTAGTTGACTAAGTATTTTAATGTTTGCATGTTTACTTTTTTTTATTAGAGACTCGTATTGTTGTTTATTTATAATGAACTTTAGCACTTTCGTATTTATTTATATTTTTTTTATAAAAGATTAATTTTTTTTATTAATATTGGTATTAATATTATTAATAATAGTACAACAAAATATAAAATTGCAAATAAAAAAAGTGATAGTAGATAGTAATAATAAATAATAGTATAATAATGTAAATGTCTATTTATCATTAAATGCCTGCCTATCATTAAATGGCTATCTATCATTAAAGTTTGACTAAATTGGTATATTAATCCTCTTACTTGGTATATTTAACACAAGCCCTTAGTAAATTGTTGATCAAACTTACATTAAAACGTTTATCATATACTAATTTATTGAGAATTGAATGATTGATTTCATTATCATTGATTGACAATTGAATGAGGGTCAATGCAAATGAATACATTAATATCTTCAAATTACCATTGACCACAATTATTGCATGATTGAATTCGTAAGCATTTATGGAAAATTGAATGAGGGTCTATTTCTTTCATTTAAACGTTTTTCATTTACTAATTTATTGAAAACTGAATGATTGATTTCGTTATCATTTATTGATAATTGAACGAGAGTCAATGCTAATAAATACATTAATTGATTTCGTTACTAATTTCATAAATTTTAAAAGAGAAACATTTTAATGTCAATAATCATAGGTGTTGTTAATTCGTGTTCAATAATTTTGAAGAATGGGACATCCAGTTGCAGAGATGGAGAATGATTGTAATGATTTATTAAGAAAGATATTTAAATCAACAACACTTAAAATTAGCACAATTATTGCAATCATGATTTGGTTAGCATTTCATGACAATTGAATAAGGGACAATTCTTCGTAAACATATTATTATAATGTTAATTTATCAAAGATATTAGACTGAAAGACGTAATATTATTATTATTATCATTGAAATGATATTTAGTTAATGTTGTTACTGATCGAGGATTTCATGAAAAATGAGGATTTTTATTGTTATGAAATGGCTTTTACTTAATGTTCTTACTGATATTATTATTATAATTGAAATGATATTTAGTTAATGTTGTTGCTGATCGAGGATTTCATGACAAATAAGGATTTTTATTGTTATGAATTGGATTTTATTTAATATTGTTACTGATAATATAAAATGATATTTCATTACTAATAATTGTATTGTAAAACAAGAAAAATAAATAAAGTCAAAGAATTGACCTCCATCAAAGTAACAAAAAATTAAAAAGAGATAACGTTAATCTGCTAACGATATTTAAATGAAAGATGTAATATTATTATTATCATTGAAAATTATTTTGAATATAGTATATATTTTAAGAAACTGATAAATAGGTTTTAAATTATATTAACTAGTATTTTACCGGTGCCGCGCGTTGCAGCGGCGCACGACAGATATGTTGGGCGTTTTTTACCCGACGCCGTGGTCTACGGGGGCGTCACAGTGTGTCGAACAGGTAGCAAATAATCAACCGATTACCTGCCACGCGTTGTGGCGGCGTAGAAACGTACATTAAATCGACATTATATTGTGAAATGGAAACATATTATATTTGATCGACTTGCTCACGCCGCGTGTTGCGGCGGCGGCCGGCTAACGTGCGCCTGGCGAGGTGATTAAGCGGCGATGACAACGTGTTTTTTAAAGTTTAGGGTGGTTCATTGCAATTAACCGAAACGTGAGTGGGTGGCAGTGGAAAGTAGGAGGACTAAACTTGCAATTAACTGAAACATAAAGTTGGAGGACTAACTTGCAATTAGCTGAAAGTTGAGAGGGACGCCGACATTCTCAAATAGTATATATAATTATTAAATTACATATTGTATTTATCTTATTAAATTGGTGACAGAATTTCCATTACAACGTTTATCTTTTACTAATTAATAGGTAATTGAATGACTGATTTCTTTATCATTTATTGACAATTGAATGATGGTAAATGCTAATTAATACATTAATATCTTCAAATTACAATTAAACTCAATTATTGGATGATTGAATTCCTAAACATGTCGACACTTTTTTACACTAATTTAAAGGTTTTGTTGGTTCGTTATTAAGGATATTTGAAATTTGAAATATTTGAATTTGAAATAAATGAATATAGTAATAGTAATGTTATTATTATTCATTTAAATCGTATATATTAAAGAAGTGATAATCAGATTTTTCTTCATATTAATTATTTTAATAAATATCGTGTTAATAGTAGGAAATTGTTGACAAAAGTTAACTTAAAATTTTCAATTATTTATTACTTTGTTGTTAATTAAATGATTAATTTGATTATCATTTATTAATAATTGAATGTCATTAAATTTAAATGAATACATTCATGTTTTTTTATTCTCACTTACCAAAATTAGTGCATGATTGGTTTTGTTATCATTAATTGACTTTCTTATAATTTTTGTAATAATTATAATTATATAATATAATTTGGTTTTTCTGAAAATTTTAAAATACAGAGAAAAAATATATTAAACAAAACTATTGTTAATATATATATATATATATATATATTGGGAAACACTTTTATTAATGTAAATATATGTAAATATTACACTAATATAAAATAATAGTCTTGGTAATAATAATATGTCTTGCATAACACATATGGTTCGAATATTGAATTCCATCCCCAAATCGTGAATTTTCATTTAAAGGTATTTAATTGAATAACTTCATAAGATTATTATTAATTTGAACATCGTATAAATTTTTGGAAACTGTTAATCAAATTTAAGTTATATTAATCATTAACAAAAATATCGACTTTATCATATGAAAATGTTAGACAAAATTTAAATTAAAAAATTCAATCATTTACTAATTTGTTGACTAAATGAATTAACGATTTCGTTAGAATGCATTTATTGACAATAGAATGAATCAATATGATTGTTGAGTTGGCCAACTTAAATGAATCAACGAAAATCAAGATTAAATTTACGAATGGGTACGCGTGGTCTGTGCCGATGCGTGTAGAAATTGTTTCTCAAGTCACTAGGTTTGTTATTAGCATATTCAAGATTTAACTTTACAATATTCTTATTTTATAGTTAGTTAAACATTCTAAATTATTCTATACATAATGCTTCTGTAAAGATTTAGTGTGGTTGGATGACCTGATTTCAATTGGCGAATATTGTATCTTCAAATGGTGTCCAATCCAGCATAAGATGTTTGTTTCTAAGGCGGCACCACAAGATGTTATTGATTTGAAATTTAAATTATAATTATTCAATTAATAAGTTTTATTGGGATTGTAGGCGGATTGAATGTTATTTATTAGGAGTTTTTATGTTATTTATTTGCATTAATATGAATTTTTAAATTTGACATTATTGCAATTAATAAGTTTTATTGACTTTGTATCAGTTTTAATGTTATTTATTGACATTAATAAGAATTTTTACATTCTAATTAGACTTTATTAGCAGAGATGAATATATGTCATATATTTATTATGAAAATTATAATGTATTAATTAGCATTACTTGAAATTCATTTGTAAATAAATGATAAATAAATAAATCATTCAATTGTATATTAATAAACTAAATTTTGTCACTAATTAATAGCTTCCTAAAATATTATACTGTATTCAAAATAATTTTCAATCATATTAATAAATTTTGTCACTAATTAACAGTTTCCGAAAATATTATACTATATTCAAAATAATTGAAATTGTTAAGTTAACTTTTGTCAACCATTTATTACTATTAATACGAATTTTGTTACAATTATTAACATAAAGAATTAACGTAACATCACTAAAACAAATCCTCATTTTTCATCAAATTCTCGATCATTAACAACATTCAAATTATTTCAAAAATTATAAAAAAAAGTCAATTAATCCTCGATCATTAACAACATTAAAAATGAAAGAACCATTTTTTAAAATTAAATAGGCATATGAACATAAAAATATAAAACATATCAAAACTGTTGAAGAAGGGTCATGCAAAACCTTGAAGAATTGAGAACTATTGTGATAAAACATAATAGCGTTTGCGTGTTCGGATCAAATCCTGTTTTTTTAAATGTTAAAACACAGAATGATTAAATCATATTGAATATTAAATCCGATTGAACATGAATCTAAAAAAATCGATTGAATCATTCAAATGAATGATTAAATCAAATTCAATATCTATATAAAAATCGTTAATTCAAAAAAATTTAATATTTCAAAAGAATGATTAAATCCGAATAAATCCGATTGATAAACTTCTTGTGATTATATTCATTCATTGGATATTTTTTAATAGGGATATTCATTCGGATTTTTTTAAATGTTAAAACACAGAATGATTAAATCTGATTGAATATTAAATCCGATTGAATATGTATCTAAAAAAATCGATTGAATCATTCAAATGAATGATTAAATCAGATTCAATATCTATCTAAAAAATCGGTATTTCAAAAGAATGATTAAATTCGAATAAATCTGATTGATAAACTTCTTGAAACACTCTTGTGATTATATGTGCCCAGTTTATTTACTTAGTTTATAGTATCTGTAATTTTAAACTTCAAAATTAGTTTAAATCCTCGTCATGGTATTAAAAACGATTCAATATTCAATCCGAATGAATATCTCTGTTAAAAAATATCGAATGAATGGTTAAATCAGATTGAATATGTATCTAAAAAATAGGTATTCTCAAAAAATTTGGTATTTCAAAAGCATGATTATATAAGGTTAAATCCGATTGATATACTTGTAATAACGTTAAGAATAAAAAATGAAGTGAAAATAATAATAGGAATCAACATTAGAACAGTAGGATCGATGATTACCTTGAATCGGTTGTGGAGAATCAAAAAATTATGCAAAATGAAGAAGGAGGATAGAAAGCTTTGTTAGGAAGAAATGGAGAGTTATATTTCGGAGAATGAAAATAAAAACGGTTTATATACTTAAATTTCGGAGCTCCATTTCTCAGTTGGATCCAATGAAGACACTCTCTAAGGCCTCCATTCGACTCGAGTCTATTCTTTTATTATATAGATGACTATGTTATGTACCTGTGTGATACACGGGTTGAACAATTTAAATTAGATATATATCAATTATTATAATTAAATTTGAATTTATTGTATTAAATTAAATAAGAAAATGAGAGAATTCATGAGGGAGTGCCATGTGTTTTCTTTTATTATATAGTGTAGATAGTGTAGAAGTGTAGATGTAGATATATAAGATCAAATTATTGTAAAAGGAATCATGTATTTTCTTTTATTAATGATTTCAGTTACAACTATGATTATTAATATAATTAATAAAATTTATTTTAATAAATTTATAATATGCTTTTGCAAATCAATTATTATAATTAAATTTGAATTTATTGTATTAAATTAAATAAGAAAATGAGAGAATTCATGAGGGAGTACCATGTGTCCCTCATGTGTTTTCTTTTATTATATAGTGTAGATGTAGATGTAGATGTAGATTAAACTTATATTGGAGAGTTCAAATGAGAAGAAATTGTTATGTAAGAAGAAAAAGAACAAATTCTAACCAATAGGAAGCTTTCATTTAATAATTGTATTGAATGTTAAATTGATTATTATTTTTTTTGTAACCCCCTATAAACTAGTTAAATAAATGAAACTTATAATTCATTTTTAAAATATATTCTTCCAAAGAAACCCTTATTTGGAGTGAAAGATAATTTCGATATGTGTAGGATGAATTTTTATATGTGTAGGATTAACGTATGATAATCTCGACATGTGTAGGATAAACATATGACAATTTTGTTGTATGTAGGATGAATTTTTATGTGTAGGACAGTTTTGTTTAACCATTATGTAACTTCTTATTTTTGTTCTTAAATGAAGTTTCTTCTTTTTGTTCTTAAATATTATTATCTTATATTAAACTTAAAGGTTAAATGACAAGTTTGAGTTGAACGGTTTCAAGTTTTGAATTGTCGATTGAGTTGTTAAATCCAATTTCTGTATTTATAAATCATAGATCAAAACGTATAAATATGGAATCGAAACTATTTGCTTTCTTTATAATTCACTTAACTTTCCCATTTATGTCCTTTGTGTGGCTCATTTTCATTGTGGAAATAAGCCGAGCTGAGTGGTTAATGAATTACACGAGATTGGTGATGTTAAAACTTAAATTGAGATGAGCTAAAGCGAGCTTGAGACCAAGTATGTATTACATATGTATTTAAATAAATAACATAATTATTATATAATTAAGCCAAATATAATTAAATAATATATAATATATTATGTATTCAAGTTAATTTTATAAATATATAAAACTATTTAGAAAAATATAATTAGTTGATAAATAAGAAACGAGATGCCCCCGAGTTTCGTGAGCCATGTTCGAAATTTAGAAATCTATCTATATAATAATTGAATACATCTCGGGTCGAATGGAGGTCTTAGAGAGTGTCTCATTGGATCCAATTGAGAAATGGAGCTCCAACTTTTACACTATACTAGTAGGAAACCCGCGCGATGCGGCGGGAGTGACACTTTTTATTTCGGTACTTATTTCAAATTCGTATAGTATTTGTTGTAGCATCATTGCGGTGGATTTACGTCATAAGCGTTACACATGTCTAGTAACTAAAAATATTTAACATTTAAATTGTAAAGTACTTTTAAGAAACATTTGTAACACCCCAAAATGTTAAAGTAATGGTAGTATGGTAAAAATTATATGTATATGTATATATGTGTAAGTAGGAGTATGTATGTATGTATGCGAGAATATATGAGTATGTATAGGCGAGTACCCTTAGTTGTAAGTAGTGCATTGTTAGTTGTACATTTAGCAAACATAAAATTTACCAAGTTAGTTACTTGGGTAAATTGGTGGAAGCTTAATTAATAAAGAAGGAGGGGTTTAATATGAAATAACACTCAACTTGAGGGGTTGGTTTGGGGTGAATGGAAGTAGTAATTAGTTGAGGGATTTGAAAGGGAAAATGGGGAATGTTACAAAGAAAAGAAAAACGCAGAGAGAGAGGAAGAGGGTGGCGACAAAAGGAGGTCTTCACCTCAACCATCCATAGCTGAAAATTAGGAGTAGAAATCACTTCTAATCCCCTGCATGTTCTCGAATTATTAACCCTCTTGTGGTTCTAATCTCATTGGTAAGTTGTATAATTAATTTTAGTAGAGTTTGGAAGTAGTTTGGTGGGATTTCATGATTATGTTATGATAATTACTCTTGTGGCTTAGGAAAGCATGATTTCTATGTGTGATAGTGTAAAATTGATGAGATTTCATGTTAAATTGGGTATGTTAGGGCTGAATTAAGATATGTTAAGTGGGTGTTGGAATGAAGGTTCCTGTTGACTTTTTAAAAGTCAAACAAGACCTTGATACCATGAAAACACTCACTTGAACATGCATTGTGGTATGATATAAATGTAGATTGAAAATGTTAGTGTAGAAGGGAGGGTTGTGCATCCTAGAATTGTATAATGATTTGAATGAATTGAATGAACACCAAGTGTATGATAAAATGCTTAGCACCTTAGAATAGGTGAAATTATGAGTAATGAATGACAAACATGATGGTAGTGTAGGTAACAATGAAATCATGTTAGTTAATCATCCTTGAGCCAAGAATGGTAATGGGTGAAAGTATGAGAACTAAAGTATGGAATTCCTTCACTATGTAGGTGTGAAGGTTGAAGGCTCAAGTAGTCAAAAGGAGCAAAGTGCACGCGACAAAGGTAAGTTGGTTGCTACCAACTATTTAGTTTAGTAAACTTATTGGTCATGATTTTTATGTATGTATTTGTTGTGGTTAGACATGATAGAATGAAATTAGTAGGAAGTGCCTTTGTGGCTACACAAGGGTGCAAAATAGTGGAATGGTATGAAATGGTAGAAATACCCTAAACGGGTCAAAATGTAGAAACACCCATAACGGGTCAAAATGTAGAAACACCCTTAATGGGTCAAGATGTAGAAACACCCTTAACGGGTCAAAATGGTAGAAATACCCTTAACGGGTCAAAATGGTGGAAGGAAGGTTATATCATGGTTCAATGGATTGCTTATTTGCTTGGTGTCCCTTGAACAAGATGATGATATTATTTTTAGCATACTAAATGTTTGCTTGTTTGAATTGTTAATAGGTAAAGCTCACGAGTGAAGATCAAGTCTCAAGAAGGTCGAATCTTTCACGCTCAAGTTTATTTTGGGTTGGGTACCATGGTAGTATTAGGATCTTTTGAGTCATACAAACAAGTCGTTAATGTTTTGTAAATAGTTTTAGGTATGGGTCAAAGATTCTCATGGTAGTCAACTTAGGCAAGTCTTTTTGTAAATCTAACAAAAGATGACAAGGTGGCTTATGTTTATCGTTGGTTAAGTTGTTATGGGTATATATATATATATATATATATTATATGTTTTTAAAAAAAATCGAGTCTTACAACATTTGATAAAATAAAGTAACATACGAAAGGAAAAATAAGTATTAATAAACATAAAAGTTGAGAAAAATAAAAGATAGCGAACTACTTGAATCATGAGATCAATTTAGTCATACACGTTCCAAGTCTGCATGATCTCATCTATATTGTCTACCCACCATTCGTCATCAAGAACGATCACTGAAATTTCTTGTATATCTATATGTTTGATTATTACATCTTTTGGTGAGGATGAGTTTCCTCCATTTTCTCCTATCTAAAGTGTCATCAAATATGTTTTCTTTTTCATTTTCATCAGAACTGTCTAGATCAATAACTTGACTCCATTTTCATTAAGAGAGCCTCTTGGATCTCTTCCTATTAATTTCATGCATCTGACCCTTAAAATAAATTAAAAATATTTAATAAACAAGTTAATAAAAGATAAATAAATGTTGATATTACATATTCACTAAATTCATGTTGAAGATCAGATTTGTAGGGACTAAACATTGCACCATAGCAAATAATCTCAACATTATTATCACCATTATCCTGTAATAAAACACATACAATATACCACATAAAATAACAGCTATGTTAATATTAAAAAATTAAACATTAATAAATACAACCTTAGACGCTACTTTAGACGCTTGTATGGCTATTGGTTTGTTCATCTCTGTATGTTTTCATCTAAATGAATCTGCAAAACCAAGAAGTTAACACTTACATGATTAAGATATGTATAAAAAGGTATAATTAGTAAGATGAGATGAATGAAAACCATAAACTAACAAATAACCAACATTAAAAGCTTCAACTTTTGAATTCAGTATCCATGCCTACGTATTTTAGCAAGTGAAATAGGTGTGCATTAGTATGTATTTATAAAATAAACTTTAGTAGGTTAGCACATGGTTTAATTTTCAAATTCATGATTTTCCCACCCCTTTAAATTATGAAATTTTGTTAAACTTTAGTAGGTTAGCACATGGTTTAAATTTTGAAATTGATGATTTTCCCACCCCTTTAAATTAGGAAATTTTGTTTATCTTTGACTAAAGTGTAAAAAATTATTGTGTTTATCTTTTTTTTTTTTTAAACTTTGTTAAAAAGAACCTCTTCAAATTAGGGAGTTTTGTTGTTATTAACATAGATGTTCATATCACATAGATATATAATATGCATCATGTGTTTTCTACCAAATTGATGCAACTGAGGTTTTTAAAAGAAATTTACCTATAATTAATATCTACAATGCATTTTTATATTTTTTCTAAACTTAATTATTTTAAAGGTTTATATATTTAGCTAGTTATGTTTATTTAAAAGTTTAATGAGATTTCTTTTAGTTAATTATATTTATGTGTATACCTGTTAATATATGCATGCATACCCATATACATATGAACATATTGCTAATGTTGATTATTTAAATAGGGTACTACAATTGAAGCTATCAGTAACAAACGTGCTAAAGCATTCTTAGAGCCTAGTCTTGTGTTGTAGTTTTGTTACCGCGTGACAAAGTATTTGTTTGTCAGAGCAAGGATGAACCATAATGTTTAACAACATTATCATATTTTAAGAATCACCAAAGCTGATATGTAGATTTCGAGTGCCCTGTTTGGTTTTTTAAATCGTTGCATTTGATTTATGTGAATCTTTCATTATTGGGCGGAACAGTATTTCACCAAATTAAATTTTACAATTTTTAGTTTTACTTGATCATCAAATAGTGTTATGATTCAACATCCATATTAATAATAAATCCATATTATATTTCATCTAGTTAGTATTCAAAACATAAAATGCAATAATCACTTGTACATAAGGCATTCTTTCTTGTACATTTCAATCCACACATCGGTATTGATTACGACAAACACCGACACGTCGACAAAAATGAGCCGGTCGTCATGGTATATTTGAATGTTTTTAAAATATAATAGTTTTAAAGTTATGATAGAATTAAATAAAAGAAATCTTAATTTTGTAGGGGAGGAGAGGAAAATGTAATTACTAACTAAAAATTAGGGAATTAAAGTGTAAATAAGATAGGGTATTAAAGTGTAAATAATGTATGAATGACTATTTTACCCTCATTTTAGGGTTGTTAATGAAAAATTAGTTCTTAACTTTTGGGTATCTTAAAATACCCCTCCCTCATGCATTATAATATAGTATAGATAATCCGTTTTTATATTTTTTTTTCATTCTCCAAAACACAACTATCCAATTCTTCCTAAGAAAGTTTTCTATCATCCTCCTTCATTTTGCATAATCTTTTGATTCTCCAAAACCGATTCAACATCTTCAATCGGATTTAATCATTCAATTTTATCAAGGTAATGATCGATCCTACTGTTCTAACGTTGATTAATTATTATGTTTCACTTCATTTTTATTATTAACGTTATTATTGTTATGTCAACATCCAGATGTTTTCATAATACTTTGTATTTGGCCGAAGATAAGCAACAATTCTGGGTTTGTATTCGATTTGGGTATAAAAATGAGAAGTAATCCTAAAGATGCGTTTCTTTAGGATTATCTGGGTTAGTATTCGATTTGGGATAAGCAACACTTCTGTTTTCATAATACTTTGTATTTACCTAGAATTGTTTTTGGATATAAAAATGAGTAATAATCCTAATTTCTTTCCAATAATAATGATTTAATATTCGATTAAAAAACAATCGGATGTTGACCGATTTTAAATATCAATTTTTTTTTATTTCAAGTTTATCAATGTTTACAATAGTTGATGAAGATTTCAACTCATTTTGAAACTTTTTTTTTTTCATTCTCCAAAAAACAGGATTTTGATCCAAACACACAAACGCTTATCACAATGGATCTCAATTCTTCAAGGTTTTGAATGACCATTCGTCAACAGTTTTGGTATGTTTGATTTTTTTGTGTTCATATGCCTATTTAATTTAAAAAAAATGGCTCTTTCATTTTTTATGTTGTTTTTTACGTGCCTTTCCAGACTGTGCCGAAGGCCATGAATAAATTTCTGTTGTCTAAAAACATACATAACAGTGATGTTACAGTAGCGACATACGAAGGAAAGTAAAAGTTTTTACGTTTATCGGTCAACAATATTAAAATGAAAGTCGTAATATTAGTAATATCTATGAAAATTATTTTGAATATATTATATGATTTAGGAAACTGTTAAGTAGATTTAAATTATATTTATTATTAAAAGAATAAATTTAAATTATATTTATTAAATACGTTTAAATGAGATTCAATTTAAAAGAATAGATTCATGTTTTCAAATTTTTGTTTACCAAAATTATCGCATGATTTATTCTGTTATCATTAATTAAGTTTTTTATAATTTTTGAATAATTTGAATGTTATTAATGATCGAGGATTTCATGACAAATGATGATTTTTTATAGTAATGTTACGTTTATTCTTTATGTTAATTAATAACTGTAATAAATATCGTATTAATAGTAAGAAATGATTGATAAAGTTAACTTAACAATTTAAATTATTTACTAATTTATTGTCAATTCAAATATTAATTTGGTTACCATATTTTAACATTTGAATAAGATTCAATTTAAATGAATAGATTCATGTTTTCAAATTTTTATTTACCAAAATTATTGCATGATTAATTTTGTTATTATTAATTAACTTTCTAATAATGGTGTTACGTTTATTCTATATGTTAATTAATAATTGTAATAAATATCGTATTAATAGTATTAAATGGTTAAATTCCTTAATGATCTTCGTTTCCAGATTGGTGACTTTATTTGTTTTGAAAAAAAAAGAATTCAACCATTTTAATGCTGTCACTTTTAACAAAAATGGTCGTCAAATGAAATTATTCAAAGTCCATACTGACAATGTTTTAGAAGATCCTAACAATGTTTTACAACAACCAATAAGTTTGAATATGTAAGAATTTCAAGTAACCAACTATGATGGTTTACCTGGCTTTGCATGCACTGTTACAAATGAATTGGTACGTTTATTTCCTTTTGTATTAAAAATACCTTAAATGCTATTAGTTCGCTACATGTAATTTTTACTTTTTTCTTATTAAATTTCGATTACTCTGTAGATAATTCCTAATACGATTACTGAATTGGCAAACTTAAATGAATCAATGAAAATCTAGATTAAATTTGCTAATGGCTACGCTTGGTTTGTGCCGGTTCGTGTAGATGTTGCTTCTCAAATGGCTAGGTTTGTTATTTGCATATTCAAGATATATGTTTACAATATTCTTATTTTATAACTACTTAAACATTCTAATTTATTCTAAACATAAATTTTTTTTGGGAAGGTTTATCGTGGTTGGATGGCCTGATTTGCTTCAATTATAAGATATTTCCATTGGCGAATGTTTAATCTTCAAATGGTGTTCAATCCAGCACAAGATGTTTGTTTCTAAGGTTGCACCAGCAGATGTCATTGATTTGAAATTTAAATTCTGATTTTGCAATTAATAAGTTTTAGTGAGATTGTAGCAGTTTTAATGTTATTTATTAAGATTTTTATTGAAATTTTGTTATTGACATTAAAATTATTCCTTTTTTAAATTTACGATATATAGTAAATGATGCTACTTATTCGCAGAGATGAATGTAATCATTTCAGTTGACCATCATTAAATTGTTAATAAATGCTAAGCAAAATAATCATTCAATTGGCAGTAAAATAGTAAATGATTGAAATTTTTAATCTAACTTTTGTCAACAATTTCCTGCGATAAACACCATAATTAAGTTAATAATTAATATAAAGAAAAATCTGATTATTACTTTCATTTAACAAATTTACGAATTTGGGCTGGAATCCAAATTTGTTACAATAATCTCGCATTTAAACTTATATATGCATGTCGATTTAAATTGAATGTCATTCAATGGTTAATAAATGGTAATGAAATGAATCATTCGATTGGCAATAAAATGTTAATTTTTAGATATTAATGCATTCATTCACATTAATTCTCATTCTATTGTCAATAAATGCATACTAGCAAAAACATTAATTCATTTAATCAACAAATTAGTAAATTATTTAATATTTTAATTTAAATTTTGTCAACATTTTTATATGATAAAGTCGAAAAATTTGTTAATGATTAATATAACTTAAATTTGATTAACAAAATCAATCATGCACTAATTTTGGTAAATGATAATAAAAAATGAATGTATTCATTTAAATTGAATGTCATTCAATTGTTAATAAATAGTAATGAAATGAACATTCAATTGATAATAAAATGGTAATTTGTAGAGATTCAAGCATTCATTCACATTAACTCTTATTTTATTGTCAATAAATGCATGCTAAAGGTTTCATTAATTCATTTAGTCAACAAATTAGTAAATGAATGAACTTTTGTCAACAATTTCCTACTATTAAAAAGATATTAATTAAAATAATTAATATAAAGAAAAAATCCTAAAATATATACGATTTAAATGAATAATAATAACATTACTATTTATGTATTCATTTATTTAAAATTCAAGTATTTCAAATTTCAAATATCTTTAATTTAGGAACAATAAAACCTTAAAATTAGTGTAAAAAGTATTGACATGTTTAGTAATTCAATCATCCAATAATTGAGTTTAATTGTAATTTGAAGATATTAATGTATTAATTAGCATTTACCATTATTTAATCTATACATATTATAAAATAAAGCCATTTTAATGACATGTCATTCAAGGAGACATTCTTCTGATTGAGTGTGCCATGTGTCATGCCATGTGACAAATTAAAAAAAAATAATAATAATATAAAACCTAATCTACTAAATTTAAATTGAGTTATTTTAAGAAAAAAATAATTTAAAAACAAATTTTAATTTCTCTCTTATGTTTCTTCCCATAATTTTTAAACGTTAATATCTTTTATATACAAGATTTTTTAAATAAAAAAATTACACCAAATTAACGAGCGTTTTATTATCTTTCCAACGAGTACCATAATGCTATATAAAAAACGGAGAAAAAAAACGACTATTTTTTGTGGGGTTTCGTTAATACAGGAAAAAAACACAAAGTGTTCAGGTTATTCATTCATAATGTTTTTTCTTTTAAACCAGGTTCTTATCTACGATGTTGAAATTCAGCACAATCGCCATGCTTTCATTGGAATTTTACTCTTTTAAAGATGCATAGGTATACTTCATCAAGAGAAGCTAGGAGAAAGAATCGCGCAACACTGCAACACATGGTGTCACCTTATAGCAAGGTTATTTTTTTTTATTTATTTAATTACAAGAGTAATAATTATTACTATTAGTATTAGTATTATTAGAATGGTTATATTTTTCAACCCCGGGATACTCCGGGGATAAAAGCTAGTATATGACATAAAACAAAAGGCTACATAGTTTAATTTGTTTCAAATGAAAAATAATATTTTTTCCAATACAATTCCATTCTATAACATTTATATTTGAGCTTTTATAAAACAATTAACCGCGGATTTATATTTTTTTATAAAAAGATCATGAAAGTAAAATTTTCAAAGTTCACACAATGTACTTCGTATTTTAACTAGTTTTTACCCGCCCCGCGTTGCAGGGCACAACTCAAATTTATGCCGTTTAATTATAGCGTATAATGTCGGCCCCTGCCATCGCAAGTTTTTATCAGCCGCGCGTTGCGGCGGCGGAGCAAGGTATTCGTGAAGTTTGTTTAACTCGAACATAACTACAGCGTTGTATTACACACTTTACAAACCATATTGTTTTCGTGGAGGAAATACAATGACTACATATAACCTATTTTGCTTTGTTACAATAGGTTCACAACATCCACGCTATGATGAGTCACAACACATAAAGCAATGGCATTTGTGTAAATATATTAAAAACAAAGTCTTCTTAAGAGGCGCATTTTAGCTTGTGGTCGCTGGTCCTAAGACCATACCCAAAATGTTAGTATAGGATAATTTGGGTTTTTTTTTCTTATCAAAAAATAAATTCAATATTATTTAAATAATAAAACATGGTTCAAATAATACTAAATTTATGACTTTGCTATAATTTAATGACTGTGGTATTGGATTATTAATATCGATGTTATTCGGTCGAAATTGGTGCGGTTTATCTAGATATCATCACGGTTTCGACACTCAGAAAACACTCAATTTTTTTAATAAAACTTCATTGTCAACAAAACTTATAAAGAACTAAACATAGTCGCGTACTTAATTTTTAAGTTAATGAACACAACATGCTTAAAGGAAATCAAATTAAATGGATTGAAAATGTATATTGTTTATAGAGTTTTAAAAGTAAATGGTGAATAATAATAATAATAATAATAATAATAATAATAATAATAATAATATAAATAATAAACATTTGATGAAAACAAAATCGGTTGATGAGATATATGTGACTTATAAAAAAAACAAAAAGTCACATGAGTGACATAAGACTATATGGTGCAGAATAGAGCCCCGTCCTAACGTCACATCAAAATGTATTAGAATAAAGCTCCTTTAATCATTACCTAATCATCTTTTTTTTTCTATAAATTTAAATTAAATAAAAAATAGTAAAAACATAAAAATAACATAAAAAAACATAACATTTTATAAAAAAAATATAACATTCAAACTAAACTATACATAAAATTAAAAGAAAAAATAGGTTAGCTGAAGAAACAATAATGTAACCTCTTATTAGAGAAGCTAAATCACGTTCCTAGAAGGTTGATCCTTTGCTAGAGAAACGACATGATGGGTGGTGGAAATGAATGACCTGAAATAACACAATAATCCGATGAAAGGGGACTGGTAGGAACCGAGAACGGATCTACACACAGACACAAAAACGTAGTCGGCCTTAGTGTGTTCTTCAGGGTTTTTCGAATGGCCTATCCAAGGAGGTGAAGTCCTCCTTAAATAGGTTTCACACGAGCCTCAACATTAACCTTTAACCTATCCATTGGGCCAAGGCCCAGTTAAAGGTTTGCCTCCACATTAGCCCATCATTAGTTGGGGATAAGATGTTATATTTTATTATATAAATCAAAGATAAAGAATGTACCATTCTATCCGCGTGGCGTCATGCCATTGGCAGACATGTGGGGCCTGGACGCGTGTCATCCGTCTGTTGGTTGCAAGGCTGACACTCTTTGTCAACTTTACCCTTGTCCCCTCTGCTGCTGCTCGTTAGTGGAAATCATTGTTGAGGTGGCCTCGCGTGGTCCTATTGGTTTAGGCGGATGGAAAGTGTACCTGTTGTCCCCTTTGCTGGATCCGCGTCCGTGTGATGACAGGTTTGGCTCCTTAGTGGAGCCTCCTGATTGGATGCTTTTACTGCGAATCGTACGGGCTGTCCCTTGGCCCATGCACAAACATAGGGATTTGCCTTGTTGGCGTCTGCTGATTGGCTGGTCGTGTGTAGCATGACCTCTGCCAAACGTCCAGCGGCTGCGATTGGTTTGTACGAAGTTGTACATTGTACGTACTGTTTACCTCATGCTCTCATAACTTTCGTTGTAAGAAACTCGTGTTGTACATGGCGGTCGTGACACGGGTAGGACGTCCGGGTGACCACTTACCCGCCTGCTTGGTGGGATTCGCCAAGCTTTGCGTCTGCCAACTGCGTGGTCTGCCGAGTTGGCACGTTTTGGGCTTCTTTTGGGTATGAGTCGGTGTTATCCTTTGTGGAGTTTGGGCCCATATCCCTTCATTAGTTTTTTAAATTTTATTTTATTTTATTTTTAATAAAATTAAACGATAAATATATAAAAACACCCACCTACCTCATTCACAACCACACCACCATCCACGTCATCACCACCGTCTACCACTATCACCACTGCCACCACATTTAGAAACCACCGTCCACCACCACCACCACCACCACCACCGTCCACCATCACCATAGCTTTCTTCTTCCTTTAAAAAAAAAAAAAAGAACAGGGTCCCTACCCTTCACCCGTTAACCTCCGCCATTACAACCACAATCCTTCAATCCCCCCTCCAATGGCGTTGGGAAAACAGATGTAGGGCACGATTGAAGGGAAAAATGCTGAGGTGGAGGGGGACGCGATCACGACACCGTCCACGCTAAGTATTATGAAATAATGTAAAAAAAAAAGTTGTCGAAGGATTCGAACCATGACGTCCTTGAAAAAGTGACCAAACGTAAATACGTAATTGTTGGTGTCACCGTGTTTCTTCACCAATCAGAATATAGTCTTGTAGTATGTACATATCAATGAGATACCGCAACCTGTTCTTTTATTGTTAACGTTTTTTTAGAACGATCAATAAATTTATTCACCAAAGCTAGCGGGATACTAGCAATACGTCATGCAATCCATACAAAACATTACAAACACTATCACCAACCAAGTCTAGAAAAGTTGAAAGCGCACCACATACTCCACTTCAAAGATGGTTGTTTCGCCCTAGCCTTAACCCAAAAGAAGCTAAGAAATTTGATATCGCCAAGAACCATTTGAAGCGAGACTTGTTTTTGATTGAATACCATTTCGTTTTTATATTTCTATATACACCACATTGTCGGCAAACAAATCGCGTAAAATGCCTTCTTTTTCTTAACCTATTGTTAACGTTTAGTTTTGTTAATTTATAGAATAATTTTTCATTTCACAAAAAATAAAAAATTGTCTTCGTGATTTTATTAAAGTAATTTTTCAACGTGTGATCTACGGACACCTATGTTGGATTGTTGGGACTTGGAGAGTCATTTAATATATATATATATATATATATATATATATATATATATATATATATATATATATATATTCTTGCTTATCAATATTTCATGGAGATTTGTATTAGTGTATTGAATCCACGTTTGGTTAACTAGACAGGTGTCTGTGTGATACAGTCAGGAAAATATACACTACTAGATGTGTGCATGGTTCGATTATTAGTCTCAAGCGAAACCAAAGTCATTATTTAATCTATTTTATTAACTAATTTGTTCTCGCTTAAATGGTTTGGTTTATCTGATTATATTGTCTGTTTTTCGATTCAGTTAATTTCGTTTGATAACCAAAACTAATGGGCTCAAAATTTCTCTTCAAAATGCATATATAAATACATAAAATAGAGGTATAAATACATGAAATAAAATACATGAAATAGAGATATACAAAGCTAGAAATAGATGCGTTAAAAGTTAAATGGGTGATGAGGAGCACAACATGGTCCAATACTCCATAGTGATACGGTTGGTGGACATAATAAATAGGAAGTTCTATACGTGTTTGTGCTTATTTTATTTAAGTTCTTAGTTATACGCTTTGATATAAATTTTGTTTGAAAATGAGTCAGGTAAAATATAATGCGTTTTCATTAGACGGTATAAGTTCTAGTTATATTACGTTTCGTCACCACCTCAACGTGCTGTTAACTTAAGAAAAAATTATTTTCTTACGTTTTTATTTTTAAGTACATGTTGGTATGAATTTAAGTTGGTTTACGTTTTGAAAATGAGTTGGGATTAGGCCTGTAAATGAACCGAACGTTCATGAACTATTCGTGAACTGTTCGGCGGGAAGTTCGTTTATGTTCGTTTATTTAGATAAATGAACGAACACGAACACAATTTTTTGTTCGTTTAATTAAACGAACGAACATGAACACACGTTTTGTTCGTTCATTTATGTTCATGAACGTTCGTTTATGTTCGTTTATTTTCGTTCATTTATGTTCGTTTAATTAAACTTTACTTTATTTTTTTTATTTAATTCATATTATATTTTATACAATATATTTGATATGTTCTAAAATTTAATCCTAACCCTAACATTCTAAACATATCAGCCACTCTCCACACTTCACAACCCTACCTCCCTTCTTCTCCACACTCCACAACCCTACTAATTTAGATTTTGTTTTGGCTGCATTGTGATGTATTAGACTTGGTTGAATTGTGATGAATCATTATTAAACTTGTTTTTGTTTGTGTTCATTAATGTTCGTTTATGTTCATTTGTGTTCGTTTATGTTCATGAACTGTTCGTTTAGGTTTTAATTGAACGAACATAAACGAACACGAACACGACAAATTTCTTAATGAACGAACACGAACACAAAAATGTGTTCGATTATGTGTTCGTGTTCGGTTAAAGTTAAATGAACAAACACGAACACGCCTGTGTTCGTGTTCGTTCAGTTCGTTTACAGGCCTAGTTGGGATATTTATAACATATATTTGTGTTTATTTTTACTTACGGTTTTAGTTGATCTATGTTTTGACATAAACTTTTTTATAAACGTTTCCACTTGGTCTACGCTTTTTATCAATAGACAATTAAAAAAAATCCAGTATACTCAAATCACGTTAAAAAAACCCGACTTCAAAACGCATGGAACCAATTCTAGTTAAGAAAAATAAATAAGAGAGAATTACACAGATTGTCCTTTAGTTATACATCAAATTGCATCTTGTGTCCTTTATGGAAAATTTTCACTCCTTATGTCCTTTGTTTTATACACTTGTTACACCCTATGTCCTTTAGACCAAACCAAATTAAAAAACACCATTAAGTGTGTCACGTGCCCCTCACGTGAGGGGCAATTATGTCTTTTCACCACTCCATCTTCTCCCCTGCTACCTTATAACGTTCGAAAAAATTAGGGATTTTATATCAGATCAAAAAATTAGGGCTTTGTATCACAATCAAAAAATTAGGGCTTTGCAACGATGGTGTATTGTAGGTGTGGAATGCTGGCGATGGTGTATTGTAGCATTCCTTACATCCCTAAGCATTTTCTTCCTAACCCTTGATGCATCCTCATCAGACTCACTGCCACTATCAAAATCATTGCACAATACATCATCCTCAGTGTTTTCAGATGGTCCCTCATTATTATTCTCATCAAGCCCTAGATCAATGTTAAGGTTAAAATCCCTCATGTCTACATCTACATCATCCTTACATGTATCCTCACCATCAAAATCACTATCACTGTCTTCCTCAATTTCCTCAATTTCATCTACATCATCCATATTTATGTCATCATCAATTTTTTCAGCATTCTTATGTTTATCATTGTCTATCTTCTTATCTTTATGTTTATCATTGTCTATCTTCTTATCTTTTAACCTATCAGTTTCATCAACATTAGACCTAGACCCAAAGAAAGGATCAAAATCCTCAAAAAAACCAGTGTCATAAATCTGTTCAGGGGGTAATTCCACTGCAAGGGGTGTTGGTTGAGTTACACATTCACCAAATTCATCCATGAAAAAAGCATTTGTATACCCAAATTCAACATAAACCCTCATCACCAAGCTACTGTTATTCCATACAAACTTCAAAAAATTTCCAACATCAACGTCGTTGCCTAATGAGCTAAGACCAGTATCTAAATCCCCATTTGGCTCAACATAATGATAAAAACTAACCATTTCAACAGAATAATCTAGCTTCTCTACTATTTGATCTAGTGTGTTAACACAGAAATAATGTTGATTAAGCAGATCAACAAGGCTAACCTTCCATTCCAAATACTCTCTACCATTGCCCTGTGTGAAATGTCCTCCATGATGCACTTCAATCGAAAACAACCCATCATATGTGCCTGTTTACAACCAGTAAACGTACATTAATTTATGTTCAAAATTAATATAAAAAAATACAAACTTTAACACACACTTACCATAGATACCATCAATATCTTCCTGTTCTAGATCTTCGCGTATGTAAAATCGTTCATCTCTCACATCAGGGCTTAGTGCCCGACTATCAAAATCCATTGTCGTCGTTTGGGTGTAATTTTGGGCGGGAATTAGTTAGGGTTTACAGTGTTGGTTTAGCTTAAATGATGTGGGTTATGTTGGATTATATAGAGATGTAAACATTTAAATAGAGGGTGAAAAGACATAATTGCCCCTCACGTGATACACTTAACAGTGTTTTTTAACTTGGTTTGGTTTAAAGGACATAGGGTGTAACAAGTGTATAAAACAAATGACATAAGGAGTGAAAAATTTCCAGACAAGACACAGGATGCAATTTGATGTATAACTAAAAGACAATCTGTCTAATTCTCTCAATAAATAAACAACTCGAACTAGAAAAATTGAAAAAAAAATGCAAAGAAATATAAGGCTGGTGGGTAAGCAGACGGGGGAAGGGATGACACGTAGGAAAAAGGTGGGACCGGAGGGATGGAGAACGGGGCAGGGGGCGGTGTTGGTGTCCAGGACGGGGGAAGGTGATTGGTGGAGGCATTGGTGGGTGATGGTGATTGGTCCGTCCCTAATGTCTCAAGGAGGACGGGAGAGACGGGGGTGTCCGGGACGGGGATAGTGGGGCGGTGTAGCCTCTGGGACGGAGCATGGTGAGCGTCTACTCTCTCAATAGCCTAAAGGTGCAAATGTGCAACAAATGCTAAATGGTCCTTATCTACATCCCAACCCAAAGCACCCAAAATAGGGCACCTACTCATACCGAACAAACCATCTTCCCCTTTGTTGCTCATCGACGAGGCTAAATAATAATATGGGTGGCGGAGAACATCACGGCGACCATGGCGGCGACTTCCGGACCAAGGTCTGGACCATGACCGGTGGCCCCAACTGCCGCCCTCTTCACTGGAAGCGCAACACCGCCATCGCTATGGCCGGTATTTTCCTCGTTTGCATCCCCATCGCCATGAAATCTGCCGAGCTTGAGGTCTGTTTTTATTCACCCTTCATTTTTATATCTACTCTTTCATCCCCCCCCCCCCCCCCCCCCACTTTTTGTTCAATTTCGGTACCTACAATGTCCCAGATCTAGATTTATTAGGCATTGAATTTAGATCGGTTGCACACTTTATTTTGTGCAAGGGTTTATCTGATTGAGTATTAATTGTTTTAAAATATGTGTTTATTTTGATGCGGGTTTTAGGGCTTAATATTTGTGTTTGATAACTAGAATTAGAAGAAAGTTAAACAGGATTCTGTATAGTGATATAGTCCAATCGTTATTGGTTTATGTTCGTTTTGGGTTTATTGTTACAGCTTTTCTAGGTGCAGTTGTGCTTTATGTTCTTAGAGCATCCACAAACCTCCACCTTGGCATCACATATGATTTCCAAACTAAAATGTGTGTGTGTGTGAGTGAGTGAGGGAGGGACCCCACCATATGAATCTGGACCAACGTTTCAGACTTGAGTTTGGACAAGGGCCACAATGTGAAGGTTCACTTGTGTGGCATGTGTTTTTTTTGGCCACATAATCGGCCAACCCTTCACACACTCATCACTCTTGGTTTTAAAAAAACTGTTTTGAGGCGTGCACCATGAGGTGAGGCGCCAAGAAAATGAGTCTGAGGCGTGTCTCATGGGTTCAGTTTGTACAGTAAGGGCTGAGGTGTTAAGAAAATGTGCGCCTCAAGGGATTTAATGTTTTTTTTTTTTTTTTTTTTCATGTTTTAGACTTTTTGGTCACTTATTTTATTTTTCATGAGATGTATAATTTTTATATTTATTTATTTTTTTATCCCACTTCGGGCTTACGCCTCATGAGGCGAAAGTAGTTCCATTCTTTTAAACTTTGCTTGTGTGTGCTCATACTATTTGTGCAATATCTGGTGTTCTGATCCTTCTTATTTGCATGTAAACTGTAATGTATGTATACATTTTCATATACGGACGCTTTAGAGCATGGTTAATTGTCTGGATTTTTATATTTATGAAGCCAGTAGACAATTTGAATACTGGTGCCATCATTGATCTCGTTAAAGTTGCAGTATACTTTCCTTTAATCTGTATTCTACGTTTTCTGCAAGTTGAATGTTTGTATTCGATAACTAGAATTCAAAGAAATCTAAACAAGGGTTCAGCTAGAAAGCACTATATATTAAAATATCGTTCTTTCTTCACATATTAGTATTGTGTATCGTCCAGTCATTCTTTCAATTCACTATTGTTGCTTTTCTAGGTGCAGTTGTGCTTTAGGTTTTTACCTTTATGTGCAATATTTTGTTTGTTGGTCTTTGTTGTTTGTGTGTAAACTGTATTGTATACGTCTTTATACTTGACTCATTTAGTCAATGTTCTAGATTTTCATGTTTTTGGTGACGGTAAACAGTTTGAATCTTGTGCTAGAAAGCTGCTGAGCTCGTTAAAGTTGCAGTATTCTTTTGTTTAATCTGTTTTCTATGTGCATGCTATAACTCTGCATTTGTGTGTATCTACTGCAGCAACGACCTCATATGCCTGTTCGCCCAATTCCATCACAGATATGGTGCAAGAATTTCGGGAACAAAGAGTATTGAATCATATTAGTTTCTTCTTAATCATAACATTATAAACCTCTGTGAGGCAAAATGTGGTTGCCTTTTCTTGAACACTGCAAGTGTTATGTTTTTCCTTGTTTACCTACTATGGTTTTTGGTGCATAATGTTCAGTTTGAATAATAAAGACTTCCGTTTGCCCCATTTTGTTCGGTTTTGGTATAGTCTAGTCTAGTTATACAGTACACACTACAAACCCCCTTCCTCTACATTTTGAGGTCCCGGAGCTCACACTTGGTTCCCTTTACATGATTATTAAACTTTTGAAGTCGCGTAATTATCATATAGTGTTTTCCATCTATACGCAAAGGCTCTTTAGCCTGATCAAATTGTTAAGCAAGTCTATCTGCTCAGTTGGTTTGAGAGTTATACTGTTTTGTCCACGGTTTAGACAACCGTGTTTTACCTGTTTGATCAGTGGTTTGGAATTTGGAACCGGCAGCGTGCGTAAATCTGTCCTTCAACTTTTTTTGTTATTATTATTATTATTATTGTTATTATTTTTTGAGGAAATAGAATTAAATAATCTCAACTTTGTTGGGTTGGAAAACAATAGTCCCAATTTGAAAATTCGTATATAACAGTCTCAACTTGTCAATGATTTTATTTTATTGGTCTCAAACTAACCACCGTTAAGTTTTTTTGGTTAAATGCCAACGTGCCAAAACACGTGACGTATGACGTGGCAAATCTGTACACCTTGGTAAAAAAAAATGTGGGCCCACAAGATGTGTCTTTTTTTATCTTTATACCAAAAAAAAGTTTGCATATAGATATTATACATACATACAATATATATACACACATATACACCCTAAATTTCACCCCTCTGTCTACCACCCACCACCACCACAACCATCACCACCAACCACCTGTCGCCACCACCGACTACTCGTCCGACCACCACCATTCAGACCACTAACTTTTCACACGCACCATCAAACACCGCCAATCTTCACCATCGTTCCATCTTACTTAAAACCCTAAATTAGAAGCAAGCAATTAGGGCTTCTTCTCCAAGAACAATTAGTGCTTCTTCCCCAAAAGCAATTAGGGCTTGAACAATTAGGGCTCCAATTCTTCTACCTGTCCCTGTCTTCTTCCCCTGCAAATTAGGGCTCCGTTCGAGAAAGGAATATGAAGATGAAGCCTAGGTGTTTGTTTCAAGAATTAACCCACTCCCTTGCTTAGCCATCTCGAGCCCAATGTTGTGTCCTCACGTCCTCTTAGACATGCTAACAATAATGAAGGTGCTAATATAGTAAAGAGCTCGGTGGCTCTTGTTAGCAAAGCCGATCTCACACACACTCTCTCTCTCTTTTCTCGACGGCTTCTGTTAGCAAATTGGAGTGGGGATAGATGGTGGTGGTTGTAGGTTGTGATGGTGACAGGTGGTGGTCATGGTGTGGCGGTAGTAGGTGGTGGTGTGGTGACAGGTGGTGGTTACGGTGGGTTGTTGGCTGTGGTTGCAAGTGGAGTAGAAAGAAAGAAGATAGGTGG
Source organism: Ambrosia x helenae (assembly GCA_030844895.1). Classification (NCBI taxonomy): domain Eukaryota; kingdom Viridiplantae; phylum Streptophyta; class Magnoliopsida; order Asterales; family Asteraceae; genus Ambrosia; species Ambrosia x helenae. Next base: position 71,571,712 of record CM061225.1, on the reverse strand, counting down.
TGGTGCATGTAAGTGTGTGTATATATAATTCTTTTTTTATTCTTTTTTTTATTATTAAAAGATTTTTTTAATAATTACAAGATTTTTTTAATTAAAAAAGACCAGTGGGATCGTGGGCAAGGCGGACCATCTTTTTTTTTTTTTTTGACAGCATGACACTTTCGTCCACGTCAGACGCCACGTGTGTCACCACGTTGACATTTAACCAAAAAACTTAACGGTGGTTAGTTTAGGACCAATAAAATAATATCATTGACAAGTTGGGACTATAATATTCCAACTTTCAAGTTGGGATTATTTAATTCCATTTCCCCTTATTTTTTTCCAACATATAACCTTGTATAGCATTTATATGTATAATCTTTGAACTTTAAGACACAAGTGATCTTTGATTTCTTTTTAAGGGTCCGGATATCATACACAATGTAATAAAAATGAGAAGGGTGAGAAGGATAGAAAAAACATAATAGATCACGTAATATGACACATTGAGCCACAAAATATAACACAATGCCGAAAAATATAACACAATGCTAAAGAAAAAAGACACAATGAATCGTAAAAATGACACAATTAATAAATAAGAAAAAGACACAATGCTACATAAAAGACACAATGATATAAAGTAAATTTTAAAAACTATGAGCTAAAAATCCAAAAAACGAAAATCTAAAAACTAAGATCATAGGGTTCGATGAGACGGTTCCAATGCCGCTTGAATGAGTTCAATCGGAGTTTGTTTCATACCCTTCCTACAACTTTCTCTTTTTCTTTCACTGTGTATTTGATCCTAACCTTTCTTTTATAATGGCCAACTTTTCAAATCAGTAAATTTAACTGTTTTGGATGACCCAACCAATCTGACTGGTTCAAATCCCACTGTTTTGGTTTAAGTTTTCTAAAACTTTTGTTATCGATTCGGTCAAGAATTTTCATCGAAATTGGCCAAACTGGACCGTGAGTACTTCTAATTCATTGCTCAACCTACAAACAAATGTGAATTGATATTAGATTTTGGATTTGTGAATTGTGACCTCACCTCCACCCCAATCCCCTTCGTTTTTTGCTCCGTAGTGTAATTTTACGCTTTTTTTTTTGTCCCAGGAAGTGGTGTTATTGGGTAAAAGGGATTATAGAGTCGATAAGGTCCTCGGTGTTAGTTAACGGGGCATCCACTTTTGAATTACAATGTGGAAAAGGCTTACTCCAAAGAGATCCGTTATCACCATTCTTGTTCTTAATAGTGATGGAGGCTCTTTCTTGTGTGTTTTCTAAAGCTTGTAAGGTTGGAATGTTAGATGGGATTAAATTACCAAACGACGTCCCGGTTTTGTCGCTTTTGTTTTATGCGGATGATACCTTGGTTTTGAGGGAATGGTCTAAGGAAAATGTAGCAAAGACTAGGGGTGTGCAATGGTTCAGAACCAGGCTGAAATGGAACCGTTTAGTGCTAAATATAAGAACTGAAACCAGTCCATATAAAAACCTATTGGTTCGGTTCAAAACCGGTTGTCAATTAAATCCTAAAATTAACAATTAAGTAAAAGACAACTTTAATAAACGTAAGTTGTGGTGTCGTAATCATATTAAGGACATGTGATACATTTTTAGAAGTGCACGGTACCAACCAAATATATAGCAGTGAATGTAATTTTGACACTAGGAATAATATACGTCAAGTATTACTAATGTCATATGTTACATTACATTATTGCCCGATACACATTATAAGCCAACCAATGCACCTCGTAAATGCTTTTGTAAGCGTTGGTTATTAGATTTAGCTATTTTCTTTCCTTTTATCGTACTCTATATGTTTTATTAAAATTACATAATTTGAATGGAACTCCTATCTCAACAAGTTTCATAGATGTTATATTTTTAACATGACTTGAACAATATTCTTTATAAAGATTAAACCGAGAAACTAAAAATGTGGATGGTCAGTCTACAGGCTACTTGGAAAAGTCCACTAACTTAATAGGGTTTATAAATATAATATTTAAAGTTTTAACCTCATCCGGTTCTAGCAGTTCTTTAAATGGACCCGGTTTCGAACCGAACTGAACCAGAAACCGTTTTCACCAAAATGATACAAGAATACGATTCGGATCTAGCAGTTTGGTGGGAGGGTAACGCTTATAAAGTCGGTCATGAAAAGGCTTTCGATACAGTATTTCTCATTATATAAGGCTCCAGAGAAAGTTATTGATAAGTTGGAAAGTATTATGAAAAAGTTTTTGTGGACAGGCTTGAATACGATTAAGCCAATCCATTAGGTGGCTTGGGATAGGGTAACGACTCCTAAAAAGTTGGGCGGGTAGGAATAAATATATTAAAAGATGTGAATGAAACACTTTTAACGAAGTCAGTGTGGAGATATTGGAGTGGTGATGGTAGTCTTTAGAGGACGGTTATAAATGTGTGCCATAGTAGTAACCAGAGTTGGACGTATATTTCGGTGAACAAATATATGTCGGGGTGTTGGAAATCTACTATTAAATTGTATGATATCTTGAAATTTGTGTGTGTGGGTGGCTCTTCATGGGCATATTAGAAGGGTGGTGGGAAACAAGACATCCAATCGATTTTAGTATGATTCTTAGTTATGTGATGAATAGTTAAAAGATTGATGGTCAAATTTGTTTAAGCTCTATAGAATGCAAAAGATTAGGGTGGCGGATATGGATATATATATATATATATAGTGTTAGATTTTTTTCAGAAGGGTGTTATATATATATATATAGAGAGAGAGAGAGAGAGAAAGAGAGAGAGACAGAGAGAGAGTCAAACAACGGGCCAATTGGGTTTTGGATTGGACGCACCATCCAATTATGAGGAAAAGATGACCGAGTGACAAGAATGTTCCAACACGTTACATTCGGTTGTCCTTTCTGGGTATAAGTTTAGATGGCATCATAAATAGTGGTCTCCTGTTGGGCTATATGGAAGGCTCATATTTGAAGCCAAAGCGGTGAAGGTGAACGAGATAGTTGCTAATGTCAAGTCTATGTCATTTCTTTGGTTTAAAAATAGGTTTACGTGTAAAAACCTTCTTTGGAAGGATTGAAGTAACTACCCTTTGTATATTATTTTAGTTGAGTTGAGTTGTGTTCGGCGGTCATTGATTTGAGGACTTGCCGGTTGATGAATAAAAGTTAACGTTAAAAAAACATAGTTAGATTTTAAAGTATTTGAAACTTTCTTTTATTTAAGGAAGTACTTAATATAATTTCCTCAAAGGATATTTTTTTATAATAAAAACAATGACTTGTTTTTATAGGTAATTTAAGGATGCGTAAAAAACAGAATTAATCAACTATAACCTAATCAACTAAATAAAAAACGCCGGGCCAATTATTTTTTTCTCTTCTAAAATTTGAAAGTAGCATATTGGTTATGATTACCAATGTTTCTATACCCGTCATAACCAGACCGAACGCACATGTAGTAAATCCACGATTAACTGAACCATATGGTCGACTCAATGGCATCTGGTTTTTCCTTTTTAACTGATGTTCTTAAGTTGAGCCTTGAGATTACTAGTTAAAACACAAAATAAAGAATGAAGCATGGAATTAGGAGCAGACTTAGACTATTCTAGGGATAACACCCGCTACCTCTCAACTTTTACGGCGAAGTGGAAAAAAATCTTTATTTTTTTACGTTTTATGTATTACGTTCCCCTTAAAATAATTTTACGTTACCCATTAAGACTACAACTTAGACGCATGACGTTCCTGTTATCCCACGTTCTTATTCTCCGACGCTATGTTATTCCGACGCCTCAATGCATTATGCAACTTGTCATCTTGTACACATCTTACACATCAGAAATATATAGATATTGTTGCAGGTTCAATGGAGATTTAGATTGTGAAGAAGAAGAAACAAGAGAGGAAGAAGTATAATTATGTACTTGCCTCTGATGTAAAAAGAGTAGGGCAAAAAGATAATGGAAAGAGAAGTCAATATTAATTACTTTTTAGAGTTAAATTCCAATTAATTTGTGTTTAAAATCTGGATGCTAGACTTATTTTATTTTCAGCGGAATTTTATGTGTGCAAAGTTTTTTTTATGTGTGAATGTCGTTGTCGTTAATGCTACCGGATTGGATTAGGTAATGCCATGAACAAAAAAAAATAGATGGAATCTTAACACTTAACGTTTAATAATAAACGTACAATTTAAGTACAAATCAAACCAAACACAAAGAGACATAAACCCTATACGTTAACCTAATCAAAACCGTTTGATGGCAAGAAATCCAACATTGTGTGTTCGCTAAACCTATTCAGTGTGGTCTTGGTTCACAATTATACATGTTTGAATGGCCGATTTGAAAAACTGCGATTTCAAGAAGCTGATTACGCAATTAAATGTGATTTTCTACCGCTAAATAAAACTGCATGGCAGATTGAAAGAGAATGTGAAACCCTAATGGATAAGTCACTTGAACAAACAGGAGGACCACGGGCAGTAAAGGAAGAAAAAGGAAAAAACAATTGGTCTTTTATTTGGTATATGAAACATATCAATTAATAAAGTGTTCTCTTCCTTCACTCTTTCTTTCCATACATGATGTTTAGAGTCTTCTTCTCATGTTTATATAACTTGTATGTAGGTTGCTACTAGATTGTTATTTTCCAACACGTTATTAGCACGACTTTTTTGTTGCTCTTCGTTTTAGCAATATTAATAATGCAGTCTTAAAATCGTATTTGAAGGAGTGCAAACAGGCTGAAAAGTATGATACATGAAGATCAAGTGGTGAAACCATGTATTACATGTTGCCAGCAAAGCAAGATAGATTTAATAAAATCGACATTCCTTCTGCCTAACAAGTTATTAAATTTAGAATCATTAATGCTAGGTTTGTTTTTGAAGTCACTTAATTCTTAGTTTCTTGCTTAAATAATATGTTTTACTTGTAATGTAAACCACTGAGTTTTTACTATAATCACACATATACATACATTCATATTCTTTTCATGGTTAATTCTTTTATCATTAATTTTGGAGTTGTGTTTATATATAGTTAATGAATTCGACAAGTTAATAAATTTGAATAAAAAAATTCGTGTCTAAAATTTTTAGCAAAGACCATAGTTAAAAATATCTAGCAAAAATGGTAATTAACATTTTCATAGCAAAAACCGTGTATAAAATCCATAAGCAAACATTTTTGTAGCAAATTCTATAGCAAACATTTTGGTATTAAGTAAATACAACCTTTATTGCTTATAGTACAATGTTTGTAAGTCATTTAGCGGTAAAATTGTCTTTCTACCTAAATATTAAATTGTTGAGGAAATTAATTTAAACATAATTATAAAATTGATGAGAAAATTAACAATAATGTAGTGACTTTTTACATTCATAACCTCCATGTCTTTATTACGTTTGTATCAATGTTATAATCTTATAAATAATGGTCATGTATTTGGTATCTAAATAATGCGGTGACTCTTCACATACATAACTTACATATCTTTCAATGTTTGTAGCCGTATAAATGGTGGTCCTTTATTTGGTAACTAACTTGTTGTACTAACATGGAGGTCATGGGTTCAATACCCACTAACAACTAACATTGGAAGAAATTTGGCCGTTCAAAAAAAAATCGGTATATGAAACATATCAATGAATAAAGTTCTCTTTTCCTTTATTCTTTCTTTCCATACATGATGTATAGAGTCTTCTTCTCATGTTTATATAACTTGTACGTTGGTTGCTACTAGATTGTTATTTTCTAACACATTATTAGCACGATTTTTCTTATTGCTCTTCGTTTTTTTTTTCCACTTTGAATCCATAGTCTAACCTCGCCTTGTGCCGATACGTTTACAGAACAATGTAAAAATATAACCGTCACATGTCTATTGCCGTTATAGCCATTGGAATCAAAAGTGACTAGAAATCATAATCAATCTAATCCATCTCCATTCACAATTCAAGTAATAAATACATACCTTTTTCTTTGTGGTGTATATACATAAAATACGAAAGAACTATTTCAGACACACTTACTGATTTGTGTAAAATTTTTCTTCAATTTTAGATTACTTTTTTTTTTATTCAGACCCACCTTATTTCCCATGCAAAATTGGTTATGTTGTATTTTTTTTAATGATTTTTGTATGGTAGGATTTAGATAAAAAAAAAAGGTTGTTTTATTATAGCTATCTAATAATCAATCAAAATTTTAGTAGCATAATTTGTTCCCATGATTGGTTGCTAATCATAATTTGAGTATTGAAGGTGATGGGGTGGGGGTTGCTTGGTTATGTAAGTATTGCAAACGGAGGCCAACGATTTTAATGGTCTGTCGTTTCTCTTTTATTGTTAATCTCAAATACGATTATTATTCTTTAAAAGCCTATTGTTTTTTCACTCAAATTGAATGAATTAGTAATTGATATTTTATTAAAAAAATTGAATTCCGGTCTGGTTCATCCGGAGCTTGAAATGTTTTGATTTTTTTAATTTAGAAGGTAGAGACGAATAAAGATATAGAAATGTTTATTAATATTGTTGGTAAAAATGGAGGGGGAAACAGGTAATAAGGTCATATTTAATGTGAGATGGCTCAAGTTACAAGGTGGAAATCTATAACTTTTTTTTAGATTTTTAATTTGATATCATGTATAATATTTAAGCCCTAACGTGTACATGATTTTCAATTCGGTAATATTATCAATTCTTGTTTTTTTTCTTGGTCCGGAGACGCATTATACAACTATATTGATTTGATTATATTATATATGTCAATTGTAGAGGCATAATGCACTATGCATTAATCCATATTGATTATGAATGCAAAGAATATGTGGTGGTAAATCTTGGGTAATAACTCATTTTTCACAAATGGGTTAAATAGATATTTATTTAACAACTAAAAACCATTTAATTTGTTTGTTTTATCAAAAGTTACAAATAAAGTTTTATAAAACATATAAAAACTATATTACCAGTAATGACAATATGATATTTACCAGTAATGACAACATGACATAATTTTTATCGTCTTCTCAACAAAGTTAGTAGTTTATTAACTAATTAATAGTTTGCTTATATTTATTTTCTACAAGTCCAAGAACCATCTTAAAAATAAAATCCATTAACAATATATTTACCAGATCTAGCACATCTTTAAAATCAAATACTACACAATATATCATGAGAGAATCGATAAACTAACAGTAACGAGTATCGCGCGACAAATTGTCTCCCCGCAGCAATGCGCGGGTTCCCCACTAGTATATATGGGTGAGGCTAACGTAAAAAGGAGGTTAGCGTAAAAGTATAAGAAGGATTATTAGCCATAGATTAAATTTGATAATCAGGGGCACGATGATAATTTCTTTGCGTCATTAAAGTTTCAACCCCTTTTTTAAAATGACCATAACTATTTCATACGACGTTATTTTTTTTTTAAAAAAAACTATACCATAAAAACAAGCTTTTCATCTTCTTTCATTTCCATACCATATTGCTATACTTTTTTTTTTGCTGGGTTGATAACTTGCGTTTTATTGAGGGTATACTTGCGTTTAGAAATGCAAGTTATAAAACTCCTGAAGGGTTTCACTAGAATGCCAAAAGTTATAAAGAATCATACATTAAGATCATGAATGCTAATCCGATTACCAGAGGCTAGACGATATAAATAATATAGAGTGATGTTAAACGACAAAATCAAACTTCCATAAAGTCCAAATCCTTGATATTATAAGCATTAATAACCTCATGGCATGATTAATATGACATATGTACATAAATCAATCCTTACATGGAAGAAACAAAGCTAAATTAATCACTATAATACTCGGATCAATGCAATGCAGATGCTAAAGATCAACTAGCAGTATAGTTTAATCCATGCCAATGACCATTTATAGGATGTTAAACCAGAAAATTACATACATACATCATCAAAAGGCTGCCGCTATACAAATATCACTGACTCACTAACTATACATCACTGAAGTACTGACGTGTCATTTACAACAAGGATTTGCATCAATACTTACATGAATTTTTGTTATTGCTAAGAAAACGTAACATGTTTGCAAATAGATTGTAGCTTTAAAACTAGTAAATTAATCATGAATGCAGGTATGTCTTCGTCTATACGCAAGTTATAAATGATAAAACGCAAGTTGTACATGCTAAAATGCAAATTATACATGCTAAAACGCAAGTTATACTTGATAAATTCATAAAAAAAAGATGCAAGTTATATATGATAAAAAAACGCAATATGTATCATGATAAAACGCAAGTTATCAACCCAACAATTTTTTTTAAATATAGCAATAGGGTATGCAAATGAAAGAGGATAAAAGCTTGTTTTTATGGTATATTTAAAAACAAATAATGTCGTATGAAAAAGTTATTGTAAGGATAGAAAGGATTGAAGAAACCACTTTTTGCCAACCTTAGTCTAATTCATACTTCTGCAAAAATATCCTAAGTATAGAACTACTGAAGAAAAAAGACCCAAGTACTAAAGAAGGATTCAAAAAGTACTGAAGAAGAAAGATCAGAAGTTCTGAAGTCAAACCAGACAAGTCTACCGAATAACTACTGAAGACAAACTACTCATCAGTAGTTTGCCATTCATCAGCACTTGTAATAGAATCTTTCCACCGCCCTTATGTTTCAGTAGTTTAATAGTTTATTATTACTTTATCATTTTGTACAAGTTCCAAGACTACAACCTGTTATAGTATTGCTTTTGTTTGAAGTATTGAACAAGTTGTATGTATCTGCTGGTCTATAAATAGATGGGTTCATCCCACTATTTTAGACATTGATTTTAATAGAAAACTGAAATCCTTCAAAGCTTATACTTGTCATTCCATTTCTATATCTACAAAATTCTGTTTTGTGGTTAAAGAAACCACAAATTTCACATTCTTTTGCCTTTTCTTTTTCATTTAAAGGCAAATTTCTGACTGCCTTGATTTGATTTAGGTCATCAGTAGTTTTCAGGTTCTCAACTCCTGATGTAGATGAAACTGCTGATGGCTTAAAGTTAGATTTTATCAGTACTTCTAAAGAACTTTCTTTTTCAATTTTTAGAAAGTTTTCATGAAAAGATGTGCATTCTTTCTCTTCAGAAGTTTCGTTTTGAATAAGTTTTCTCCCATCTTCAGTAGTTTTGGGAGAAAAATCAGTTGGTGTAAAATGTCCAGTATGCTTAGTCATCATTGATTAAAGATCTCATGAATATGGTACAACTACTGATGGCCAAGGTTGATGGTGGTCCTCAAAAGGATACCACCATTGCTCTTAATGAAAAATCCATTGCCAAAAAGACATGGATTCCTCAACCTAGTCAAGAACAAACTGTTAATGTTCTCAAGAGCAAACCCAAAGCCAAATTGGCTTGGGTTCCCAGATCTAACTAGTTTGCTACTTTGTGCAGAGAGTCTCCAGAGGCTTAAATAGAATTTGGTATGTTGACAGTGGAGGCTCAATGCACATGACAGGATGCAGATACCTGATAAACAATTTTATTAGTCAAAGAGAAGGATCAGTATCCTTTGTGAACAATTCCAAGGGATATGTGCTAGGACATGGCAATGTCTCTTCAGGCAAAATACAGTTTGACAAGGTCAATCTGGTTGAAAAACTTGAGTACAACTTGCTGAGTGTGTCACAAATGTGTGATAAAGGATATTCTTCTTTTTTCACAAAGACAGCATGCAAGATCATATCACCAGAAGGCCAGAAGTTGATAGAGAAGATCATACTTTGTTGATAGCCAAAAGATGTGGCAATGTCTATGCAGTGGACATTGAAAAGGACAAAGTACTGAACAACACTGCCTGTTTCTTCTCAAGGGCATCAACTTCAGAGACTGATCTCTGGCACAGGAGACTTGGCCATGTAAACTTTAAAACCATAAATAAAGTCACTAAAATGGGCTTGGTCAGAGGTCTACCCTTGAAAGTATACCAGTGTCAAGAACACTGTGTATCCTGTTTAAAGGGAAAGCAGCATAAGTCCTCCTATAAGTCTATTGAAGAATCTAAAACAACTACATGTCTTCAACTACTCCATATGGACTTATTTGGGCCTGTAAAAATCATGAGCCTTGGTAAGAAGAAGTACTGCTTAGTCATCATTGATGACTATTCAAGATTTACATGGGTATTCTTCTTATTTTCAAAGGATGGGGCAGCTGAAATCATCAAGTTCTTCATTCTACAAATAGAGAAACAATATTCTCTTTCTGTCAAAGCCATTAGAAGTGACAATGGGACAGAGTTCAGGAACAAAACTCTGGATGAATTTTGTTTGTCTAAAGGGATTATTAGACAATTCAGTGTTCCCAGAACTCCTGAACAAAATGGTGTGGTAGAAAGGAAGAACAGGACATTAATTGAAGCAGCAAGAACCATGTTAGCTGATTCAGGCCTACCATTGTATTTCTGGGCTGAAGCAGTCAACACTGCATTTTATGTTCAGAATAGAGTCCTTGTCAATAAAAGACACTCCAAAACTTCCTATGAAGTTCTTCATGGCATTAAGCCCCTTATCTCCTTTTTCAGGGCTTTTGGATGTCAATGTTTCATTCTAAACATTAAAGACTCTATTTCAAAATTTTGCTGCTAAAGTTGATTCAGGTTATTTTCTTGGTTACTCTTCCACTAGAAAAGCCTACAAGGTTTTTAACTCAAGAACCAAGATAGTAGAAGAAACACTGAATGTCAAGTTCAATGAGTCAAAACACACTCTCATTCCAGCACATCCTGCTGAACTCTTTGACCTTGACAGCTTCCATTTCGGACCTGAAAAGACTGTCACTTCATCTAAACCTACTTATTATGGTGATCAAAGGTTTGATGATGAGGATCCAGCACCATGGACTCCTAATACAGTCATTAAGTCAACTTTCAAACCATCAGAAGTTTCACAAACTTCTTATTCAACAACTGCTGATGTACAAACTCAAACATCTATTTCAGCTCATACAACTACTGAAGATGTTCAAACAGCTGAACTAGACATTATAAATCTCAGTGGTTTGTTTGAAGAAGTACAAGAGCCACCTACACCTGTCAGTGGTTTACAACAACTGATTGAATACAAGGATCATCCATTGGATCAAATCATGGGTGATATAGCATCAGGGGTTTTCACAAGAAACCAACTTTCCAACTTTTGCTTCTTCTCAACATTCATTTCTCAGTTGGAACCTAAGAAGTATCAAGAAGCCCTCAAATACAACAATTGGGTGCAAGCTATGCAAGAGGAGTTGCTCAAATTTAGGAAGCAACAGGTCTGGGAAATCTGTCCCTTACCACCAAACAAGCTACCAACTGGCACAAGATGGATTTTTAGGAATAAACAAGATGAAGCTGGTATGATTATCAAGAACAAGGCAAGACTGGTGGTACAAGGTTATTCTCAAGAAGAGGGAATTGACTATGATGAAACCTTTGCTCCAGTTGCAAGAGCCATCAGGTTATTTTTGGCTTATGCTATTTCCAACAAAATCAAAGTTATTCAAATGGATGTTAAAAGTGCATTTTTGTATGGAAAAATCAAAGAGGAAGTGTATGTCTGTTAGCCACCTGGGTTTGAGGATCCTTCTCATCTTGAGTGGGTGTACAAACTTGACAAAGCTCTTTATGGGCTAAAACAGGCTCCTAGAGCCTGGTATGAAACATTTTTCAAACTTTTTACTCAAAAATAACTTTACAAGAGTCTCTATTGACAAAACTCTTTTCATAAAACATGTTGGAAATCATGTCTTACTTGTTCAAATTTATGTTGATGATATCATATTTGGTTCAACAAACACAAAACTGTGTGATGAATTTAAGAAACTCATGCAATCAAAATTTGAGATGAGTACAATGGGAGAGCTGCAGTACTTCTTAGGACTGCAGATTAAACAACAAACAAATGGAACTTTTATACATCAATCTAAATATGTTAAAGAATTATTGAACAAATTTTCTTTACAAAGCTGTAAATCATGTTCCACTCCCATGACACCAACCACACAAGTTGAACCAGATGATCAAGGAAAACAAGTTGATCAAACCATGTATAGATGTATGATAGGTTCCCTTTTATATCTAACTGCTTCTAGACCAGATATTATGTTTTCAACATGTGTCTGTGCTAGATATCAATCAGCTCCTAGCGAATCACACCTCATTGCAGTCAAAAGAATCTTCAGATATCTGAAAGGAACTCCTACACTTGGAATTTGGTATCTTGCTTCCAGCAATACCAAGTTAACAGCTTTTTCAGATAGTGACTATGCAGGGTGCAAGATGTCAAGAAAATCAACATCTGGTGGTTGTCAATTCTTGGGAAACTGTCTAGTGTCCTGGCAATAAAAGAAGCAAACATATGTTGCAACTTCAACTGCCGAAGCTGAATACATTGTAGTTGCAAGTTGTACATCACAGATACAATGGCTCCAATATCAACTTCTTGATTATGGAATCAAAGAGACCAAGACACCATTGCTTGTAGACAGTAAATCTGCCATTAATATCATTCAAAATCCTGGTCAGTTCTCAAAAACTAAACATATTGAGATCAGGTATCATTTCATAAGGGATTGCAATGAAAAATGCAAGATTGAAGTGAAGCATGTGACAACAGCTAATCAAATAGCTGACATATTCACAAAACCCCTTGACACATCAACATTTTAGAAGTCAGTATCCATTCTTGGGATGCTAAATTTGTAAGTGTTTCTTTTATTTTTCTGCACATATTTTTATTTTCACTTACATTTCTCTGTCACAAAACTTCTGAAAAACAAAAAGAGAGAAACTATTGATGTACAAAAAATCAGTATGGGAATATTTTCTGAAAAATGATTAACTTCTGATAAAATAAACTTCAGAAGTTATGAATAAAGTGTTTATAAATATTCTCATCAGTTGTTAACAAACTACTGAAGAGAAAATGGGAACTACTGATGAAAGTTGTTCTTCATCAGCAGTTTTGTCATTAAGGGTAAATCAGACATTTCCCACTTCAGAAGTTTGACCTAGGGTGGTTATGATAAACACCTTTTCCATCACTTATCCTTTCAAAAAGCAAAATTCCCTCATTCTCTCTAAAAAACACTCTCTAAACCTAACCTGCAAACAAAAACACTGTTCGATCCACACACACACAAACGACATGGCTCTTATACTGAAACAGGGACACAATTAAAGAGGCTACTTTGAGAAACATGAAGCCTGGTCCCAATACAATGAAATAATTGATTTAGTCGTCAAAATCCCAATACTTCACTGCCCTCACTGTAACAACCCGGACCTAGGGCCCAAAATTTTTGCACACTATTATTATTATTATTATTATTATTATTATTATATAGTAATAAAGTAACTAAGAACAAATAATGGATAGTACGGTTATGTGCGAAATTAAAAAACCGAACTATTATAAATAAATATCATACATGAATATACGATACGTAACCGAATTAAAACCCGATAACGAACCAACCCGAGTTTAAGTGATTAGTCACCACTTGGGGACACATGTCACCTCTCTAGAGGGACACATGTCCCCTTTTCTAGTGTGACAACACCATTAGTAAACCATTTGTAAACAAATGGTTTTGTTACAAAACCATTCAACCATACCCATTATAAAACCACAAACCATTTGTTGTGATCCCTGTTTGTTTGTCTGTCCACCATACACAACACACACACACTAGTATTCAAGAGAGAGAGAGAGAGATATTGCGGAGAGGAACTCGGTGGCCCTCTGCCACCGTCCCCGGCGGCACTCCCGACATCAACCACCCCCACCTCTTAAACCATCACACAACCCCCACTCTCTTCTTACCAATGACACCTGATTCACCCCTTTATCTAGAGAGAGAAAGAGATATCAGAAGAGAGAGAGAGACGAAAGGAAGAGAGAGAGACCAGAGGTCTCCGGCCACTGTTCCGACCGCCGCCAACAACACCATCACCCTCGTCACCATCTGCCTACACGACACAACACCCACCCCAACCTCCTTATATGTTCGAAAGAGAGAGAGAGAACAGATCTAGAGAGAGAGAGAGAGACAGGAAAGATGAACGAGGAAGGGGAGAGGGGCGATTGACGGCGGCAGCGGACCGAGTTCCAACTAGGGTTCTGATTAGGGGATTGAAGGTGAACGATGGGTCTCGGGTGATGGTTATACACCGTGACGACAACGGTGGGTCTTCGCAGAGGATTTTGGGTGGAGGATGGTATACAGGGGATAATGGTGGATGTTGATGGTTCTATAGTGGCGACTAGCTGTGTAAGTTTTCAGATCCTTTCTAGATGCATTCCGATTATCGGATGTTAAGATAAGATGTGGTAGTAAGTATTATGATGGATATTGTTGTTGTTGCTAAGGTTATTAGAAACCACATATGGCTAAGGATCGATGCAAATAAGAAGAAGTGACAAAACCCGAGTCAACCCAGTTGACTCGGTCAACGCCGGTCAACAGCTGGTCAACGACCAGTTAACTTGGTCAACTCAGGTCAAGGCTCAGTCAACAAAGGTCAAACTGAGGAGTCCCAGGAAGGTATAATCGAGTACCCGAGCTAGCTAGACAATTAATTGTATATTATTATTATTATTATCACTCACTTACAATGTGTTAAACGTGTGGGACATAAAGGAACGACGGACCGGACGACCCGACTAATATAACACATTAATATGTTTAATATAAATATGTAGATATTGGGTACTTGATGAACATAATGAAACCGATGATAAACTTATATAAATATATAAACTAGGCGTGGCACTTGACTAGTTATAACAGTGACGTAATTGGACATAGGACACTTACTTATATGTACAATGATATCTAGTATTGATAATTGAAGCATTGGGACAAATGGACGTAATATAGGATATCATACCTTGAGGATTTGGATACACAAAACAATGCGTAATAGACATAAACATTTGGACATTAGCCGAGTAATGTAATTGTTATAATATCTAGAGACTATGGATTTAGATGAGATAGACGAGTAAAAAATGATATGGCGATGGGCGATTAAGACAAGGATCTAATCCAATATTTATATACATGACTTGGGACTTAAATACATATGTGAATGACTAACATTAATGATTAGAATTGAATCATGACATCTAAGGCCTTGAGCGAATAAAGGTATACGCGAACCTTGTATAATTGAAAAAATGTTTATAAAATGTGAAGTAATCAAGAACTAAGACTAGATTACATGAACCACTAAAGGTCCTAGACCCTCCACACGTGTGAACACAATGATCGGTTTAACACCCACTAATGCTTATGATTATAGTAGGATCTTACTCGTGGACGATAAATGGACCTAAGACTTTGGAGTACCATGTGATAGTATGACGTGACATGATATACTACCAAGGTGAGTTCCGTGTACCATTCCCCTTTTTTCTGTTTTACTGTTTTGGGGTGAATGCATGCTTCCTTTTTATAACTGTGTGATGTGACAAGATACTAGCTGCCGGATAACACTGACACTCATTAACTCAGAGGTGAGCCGCTTAATATATGGGTAGTACTACTTGGGGAAACCCCCACGCACAGTGGACCCGAGCCGTTGGGCCCGGGAAACCCTCCACTGAGGCCTACGGACCGTTGCGGCATATATTATGCCTTGTAGATCTATAATGGCAGTAGATAGATCTAGTGTAATGGCAATCACACCGGCTACTCTGGGAATTAGACTGGGTCTGGATGATGTGGATGCACCAGATAATTTTCCCAACTCTGAAATTCATTTGACCATGACAGAGTGTCGTTACTAAGGTACTCTCTCACATGCAACAATTTTTAAGAAATATTTTGAACCAAAATATAAACTTTTGTTTCATTACATTATCATGTGTCTGAGTCCAAAAACTGGATCTTATGATCAGATGCCCTCTACTTTTCAACCAATTTTTCATTCCATTGTGAATGAAACAAAATTCAGGGCATCAACACTTTTCTTTAATGAGTTGGTGTTACATCACCAAAATTCGAAAAAGAAGTTTTTGTTGTATCCAAGGTTCATCATGCATTGCATAATTAAAGAACTTGGAGATGAGGTGCTTGTGGGAAAAACAACTTTTTTAAACCCATTAACCTCACAAGCATACTCAAGGCATAACAAATCGGCTGCCTGGCCAGAAGATGACCAATGGGAACCAGAAACAGTCCCCATGGAACCATCATCTTCCAAACCCTCACCCAAAAAGGCCAAGAAAACCAAACAACAAAAACCTAAACCCACCAACCTTAAAAGAAAGGCAGTTCAGGAAGTTGAGATGCCTAAAACTGCTGATATGGAATCTGCACTTGTTAAAGATGTGACTGAAACATCCTCTTAGTCTCATCCATCTCAAACCTCCCAAAGAGCATAAATTACCATTCTTTTCAAAAGAAAAAAATTTAAGAAAACTATAACTACTGACCCTTCTTTTGAAACTGCTGAACCTTTACCCCAAACTACTGAACCAGAACCATTAACCATAGAAATTGCCAAACTTCTCTCTGGGCTAAAAGAGACTATCCCATCAAAACATGTCAGTCCCCAAAAACCACATCAAACAGGGGACATACCATCAGACTTTGACATGAATGTGGATGTCTTTAGCCCTAACCCAAGAGATGAGGATGAACCAGGGTTTCTAAGCCCAAATTTAGAGACCTCAGGTACATTTGAGGCTGCTACTACTCATTTACCACCCAGTGGTGGATCTGAGGACAGAAGTAACATAGCTAAGACATGAACCACCTATGCAGCCCAGATGGTCCCTATACCAGATGATGAACACCCTCATTTCTGATCACCTCAAAACTTTCACAACTTCTTGGGAGTTGAAAACCAAAACTCAATTTGAGGTGATCAACAACAAACTAAGTGAGCTGTCCAACAAAATAGACAACAATACAAGGCAGCTTGCTAAGTTATCTGGTAGAACTTCTCAACCTGGCAGGCTTCCAGAAGTGGATGAAGCCAAAAAGGGGGAGAAGATTAAGGAATCAAGAGAGTCACTGGAAGCCAGGATAAAGGCAAGAGTGGCTCTACAACAACAACAACTGATAGAAAAATCCCAAAAAGAAAAAGAAGATCAAGATAGGCTTCTTTCTACAACTGAAGTTGAAGCTGAACCTTCCCAAGGCCATAATGAAGAAACTTCCGAAGACTCAGAAAGTACTGAAGACAATCCTTCAGTAGTTGATACTTCTATCAACACTTCAGCAGTTAACACTTCCAACTTACAAACTGAAGAACCTTCTATGGAAGCTGAACAAATTCCAACTCCTATTCCAAGGCCTACAACCACTCAAGTGACTGTACTAAGCCCTTCTCCCATTTCAATGCCCAAAGAACTACTGGAAAAGAGTTTACTTGCAGCCCAAAGAAAGGCTAAGGAAGATGAGATCTGGAACAGCCTGGAAGCAAGGGAAGATATGAGCTACACTGAAAAGGTTCAAGCTTATGAAGAAGAGTTGAATAGACAAGCTGAGATTGAAAGAGTTGTTGAAGAAGACAAAAAACAACAACTAGTGTCTTTCATCAAAAGAACAGCAAGACAAAAGCCTATTCACTCAAAGAGCTCTCAATAGATGAGCTAACAAGAAGAGCTCAACTTGTTGCTGACAAGATTGCCACTAAGAAAGACAGAAGGGCAAAGAGAGCTGAGATAATTGAAGAATTGGTAGCCAATGACTTTGGTTCAAAAGCCTTAGTGTCAAAGTAGAGAGAAGACAAACTTTTTGACACATATAAAAGATTCAAGGCTGACAAGGCTGCAAATCCGGAGAAGTACAAAACTTCTGAAGTGTCAACTTTAGTAGTTAGAACTTCTGGTGCTAAATATTCAAGGCCTGCTACCAAAAGAAAGCCAGAGGACAATACAAAGACTGACTTCAAGATGGTATTGCTGGAAGGCAATACAGTTGTACAAGGAGACTTTGATATTGAAGAAAAGCCTCTGCTAACACAATTCAGGGATCCTTCAACATTTGCTTACCAAATCCAGAAGACTGTAACTGATAGACTGCACACAAAGGTAATCACTGAACATCACTTACCTACATTTGAAATACCTAATGTGGTGCAAACAGAATACAGAAGAGAATCCCACCTGAGAGTCACAGAAGTGGAAAACATCCAACACTTAGGAATATCCCAGGGATCCAGCATGGTCCCTTACACTTTAGATTTTGACAAGTCTAAAGTTCTGATTATAAGTGGCCCTTTACTGATTCCAACTCAGTATTGTTGACAAGGAGAGATTGTTCAAGCAAGGCCTTCAAATACATGAATGAACTGAAGAATCTATCTACACAAGACTTGCTTACAATTCAACATCTTGAACCTGAACAAGGATCTCTCACAAATGAAAAACTGAATCAACTTAAGAATTCCATGTTCAAAGAAATCTGGAAGATAGTTGAAGACAGAAGAAGACAATAAGGAATTAGATAAGGTTTTGGGTTCATCAATCCAGGGGAGATTGTAAGGACAGAAAGGATTGAAGAAACCACTTTTTGCAAACCTTAGTCTAATTCATACTTCTGCCAAAATATCCTAAGTATAGAACTACTGAAGAAAGAAGACCCAAGTACTGAAGAAGGATTCAACAAGTACTGAAGAAGAAAGATTAGAAGTTCTGAAGTCAAACCAGACAAGTGTACTGAAGAACTACTGAAGACAAACTACTCATCAGTAGTTTGTCATTCATCAGCACTTATAATAGAATCTTTCCACCGCCCTTATGTTTCAGTAGTTTAATAGTTTATTATTACTTTATCATTTTGTACAAGTTCCAAGACTACAGCCTGTTGTAGTATTGCTTTTGTTTGAAGTATTGAACAAGTTGTATGTATCTGCTGGTCTATAAATAGATGGGTTCATCCCACTATTTTAGACATTGATTTTAATAGAAAACTGAAATCCTTCAAAGCTTATACTTGTCATTCCATTTCATTAACTGAGAATCTATTTGCTTATTTATTGTCATATACATTCAATACTTAGATTCTCATTAAACTTATCTTTAGTTTGCAAACATCCAGGGGGATTAATAACTCCTGTTGATAGTGAAACTTTATAACTTATTCCGCTATGCAAAACTGATTAAACTTGCAAAACACATGAGTGTTCATAGGCAAGTAAACTGTTAAAGAGCATACTGATCCAACAATTATGGACGTTTAAAAAATGGGGGTAGAACTTAACCATTGTGGTTATACCTATTTTGCCCTTCTCATCCCCTTTTAGAAACTCAACGTATACTTTTCCAATTTTAATATCATCCATTGATTTATTTTGATCAAAAGTCTAAAATCTTTCTTATCATTTTTATGTAAAGTTTCTTTTTATGGTAAACTTTCTCTATATATATTATCTATTATTATTATTATATATAATATATCAATATAAGTTTGGACACGTGTAATTCAGTAGAGCCATTTGTTTTTTTTTGTTTTCCCGCCTCTATGTCCTACTTAATTATAAATAATTATCTTTTAATGAAAGATATTATTCCACTACTTAATTAAGGATACGTATCTTTTAATTAAATATATTATTTTTCTGTATTGCTTAATTATGGATAATATTTTTTAATTAAATATAATTATTATATTATTCACGAAATAAATTTAGTAAAAAATAATTATTAATACTTTAAATAAATTTATATTTTTGTACTTAAATACTTCGCCAAGTTCAAACTTATGTTAGCTAAAATGCTAAAAATAAAAAATAATAAAGACAATTGTTTTTATAAGTGTTATCTAAAGATTTTTAAATACTTGATGTGGTTGGATAGTAAAGAATAGTAAAAATACAATATGTTAAATAATAAGAAAAACATTGACGGGTATTAAAAAATCAAAGTTAATTCTCATTTGAAACATAAAATGTTTTAAAAATGAACTTAACAAAATTTATAATTGTCACGTCAATATTTAATCTTTTAAATACATATTTTGACGATTGTATATGTTAACAAATCATATTATATTTTATTCTATTAGTATAATACATCGATTTTTTCAACCATGGAATGTATATGTTTGCTTAAACATAATTTTTTTTATAATTATATAATATTACATTTATCAACCTGTGTAATACACGGAATTGTAACCTAGTGTATATTTATGTTCACTAAATCAAGTGGCTGATTTAGATTAAAATTTTGAATTGTTTGGATATTTACAAATAGGAATATTAATTGTTTAACTTTGTTGATTGTTTGAATATATATAAAAGGTTAGAACTTCGTGTATTACATTGTTTAAATAACTGTAATTTTATATACTAAATAATAAAATAAATTACATCTTTAAAAAATATGTGTATTGTAATTAGGGCTGAATAAACAAGTGTCTTATACGGGTTGAATCATAATGTAAATCAATTAAGTGATTAACATATATGGTCATCAACATATGTCTTTTAAAAAATAAACTTTGATATACCATTTACTTATTATAACATTACTTATTTATTTATTTATTATTAAGTTAGAAACGTGTGTAATATACGGTGTTGAATCGATAAAAATTAAGTGGTTGCTAATAAGCAGAAAAAATAAAATAAATAGTTGAGAAAAGAAATATTAAATAAACTTTGATTGGTTTTTTAAGTTTGACATAACTAAATTAGTGGCAATTTGTTATATGTATCTGAATGATTTTAGTATGAAACCAGAAAAAAATATTTTTCCTTTAGTTTATTAGATATTAAAGCTGGTGTTTGTTTCGTTTACATTGTATGAATATACGGTATAAAAAGTTTTAAAAGGTCTCACTGAAATTTTGTTACTAAAAGTTTGATAAAGTCTAAACTAGTTGCAAACCACTTTATTCTTTTAACTTGGAATGGAACATGTACTTTATTAAACAAAATACCTCAATGTTGTTCAAAACTTCAAATGCTAATAGACCTTTCACGCACAGTATACAAGCCGGTGATTGCCTAGGGGTCATGTATTAAAATTTTGGATAATTTCATACCCCGTGAAAAGAAAACCTTGATTATCATTGACCTAGTGCATACACCAAGAATGTGCTAATTTATGATTATTTTTCTCGTTTTATGTCCAAGTGAGACAAGTGTGAGCACACATGCATTCATTTTATGTTACTTCAACCTTCTAAACCTTTGTTTGATTAAAGGAAAAATTACAGAAATCGTCCTTTATGTTTACCTCTTTTTTCAGTAGATGTCCTTTAACTTTAAAATTGATGAAAATCGTCCTTTATGTTGTAAAATCTTGCAAGTCTCGTCCTTTAGGCCTAACTTGGTTAGTTTTTTTGGTTAAGTTTTATCATGTGGACCCACATGAGGGCAAAATGACAGTTATGCCCTCTTCTCTATCATCTTTATCATCAGTCACCGCCACCACATCCACCACCACATCGCCACCTCTATCACCAACCTGCCACCACCACCACCACATCCACCACTGCACCACCACCTCTATCACCAACCTGCCACCACCACAACCTGTTTTCTTTCTCACCCACCCACCACCTGTCACCGTCAACATCTCCCACCGCACCTCCCCCGACCACCACCACCTAACCTAACCACCACCACGCCCACCAGATAACTTGAAGACCAAATGACAGTTATAATACCCAAAACCAATAAATAATCCCTAAAAATAAGGTCAACAACAAAACGCCCAAATTCACAACATCAAAACCCTAACTCAATAAAAACAACAGAATGAAGTTAGATCTATAACAACACTGAAGAAGCATACCTCAACCATCCAGATAAAGAAATCAAGCGGTGGTGGTCCGGTTCAGCGGTTTAATCGCAGTTCAACGTTACTCCAAGATCCAATAATTAGCCTTCAATTTGCCAAACCAGTTATTGTATATGCAAGGCAAGGGAAGACATGGGATGAGAGACAAAGGTTTAGAAGGTTGAAGACAGGAAGCGCCGTTGTTGTATAAAAATAGGGTTGTGGTTGGGCTTGTAGATGTTGCTGTTACTGTTGTTGTAGATGTTGTGGTGGTGGTGGCATGTTGGTAGTAGACGTGGTTGTTGTCTCGTCGAAGATGGTAACCAGAGAGAGAGAGAGAGAGAGAGAGAGAGAGAGAGAGAGAGAGAGAGAGAGAGAGAGAGAGAGAGAGAGAGAGAGAGAGAGTTGAAAGATTTTTTGATTTTTTTTTTCAAATGAGGGAGATATAGTAAATGACTGTTTTGCCCTCACGTGACATAACTTAACCAGAAAAACTAACCACGTTAGGCCTAAAGGACGAGAGCTGGAAGATTTTACAACATAAAGGACGATTTTCATCAGTTTTGAAGTTAAATGACATCTACTGAAAAAAAGTAAACATAAAAAACGGTTTCTGTAATTTTTCTTTGATTGAAATTTGAAACTGTTATGTTTTTAATAATTTCTCAAACCAAAGTTAACAATTTTATATTGTTTTTTACGTTTAGTTTTATCATTAAATAATTTAAGAGAGAATGAAAGTTGGTATTAATCTGTTTTAATATTGTAGATTTTATGTATTTTTAAGCTACGTAATATACTAATGTATAGAAATGTGTAAATTGTAATAGCAACTTAATTCATGCTAAAAAGGAATTAGGCCCAAATAATGCACAATATGTTTTTTAAACTATTTTTAGGTAGACTCAAATTTATAATTAACCGACCTGTTTTACCCTAATCAAATAAAAAAAATACTGATACCGGTTTTGATAATATTGTTATCGATCTCGATGTTGTTCAGTGCATTATTTCGGTTCGTTACCGTAACCTTACGGTATTGGTAGTTGGTATAGTTTACAATACAAAATAAATATTTTATTTTGAATGCAACTATTTATACCGAAATGTTAAGAAAAAAAATAAACACAACGTGTATTTTTTAAATACAATTACATAATAAATTTAATATTATTAAAAAAATAAACAAGTTAAATGTGTATATCTATTATCTATTAATCTATTAATATATATAAAAGAATTGAATATTGCTAACGTGACAGGCAATAGTGCCTTCAACCTCTTCATAAAACTGCCACGTGACCTCATAATTGAAAAATTTTAGTGTTTTTGAATTATTTCATTTTTAATTAAATTGAGTTATTTTAGGAAAAAAGAATTTAAAAATAAATTTAAAATTTTCTCTCTCATGTTTCCTCCCATAATTTTTAAACGTGTATATCTTTTATATACGAGATTTTTCAAAGAAAAAATCACACCAAATTAACGAGCGTTTTATTATCTTTCCAACGAGTACCATAGTGCTATATAAAAAAAGGGAGAAAAAATCGACTATTTTTTTTGTGGGGTTTCGTTCATACAGAAAAAAAAAACCCACACAAAGTGTTCATGTTATTCATTAATCATGTTTTTTTCTTTTAAACCAGGTTCTTATCTACGATGTTGAAAATCAGCCCAATCGCCATGTTATCATTGGAATTTTACTAGGTATACTTCATCAAGAGAAGCTAGGAGAAAGAATCACGCAACACTGCAACACATGGTGTCACCTTATAGCAAGATTATTTATTTATTTATTTAATTTCAAGAGTAATAATTATTACTATTAGTATTATTAGAATGGTTATATTTTTCAACCCCGGGACGCTCCCGGGAAGAATTGATAGTTGCTGACGTGTCGTTCAATGGTGGCTTCAACCATCTCTTGATTATGCCACGTGGCATAATGAGATGCAATGGTTACAACTTCCAACTTAAGTGTTTGTTTAGTTGATTAGGTTAGGAATTATAAGAGCCATTAGAATGTGAGAAATTAGAGAGATGTGATGAGTTTTTGAATAGTTGCAGCTTACATAAGTGATTCTTTAGATGATTACTGATTAGGTTTTAGATTAGGGAATATGAGTTATTACTGATTGAGAGATTTTGTGGTTAGATAACTTGAGCCATTTACAATAAGTTATTACGTAAAATTAGTTTTTTCAACCCTTGGACCCTCCCGAAGTAATCAGCTAGTTATTTATATATAGTATAAAGGGTAGACATTAAAATTTAAAAATATGCTTTCTAAAGACACCACATCACCCATTTTTCCCTCACACCTCATCTACTTTGTTTATTCAATATTACATCAATTTTTTTTTATGACGCAGATTTTGCCTATTTACATGTCATCTTAAAATTTGCCTCTTTATTAATCAAGTTATCATGGGCAATATTAAAATGTTAAAAGGCATCTAACTTTTTATTTATTTAAATATAAGAATAAATAATAGTAAATAAACATTTTTGTATAGCACTAAACTAGTTCGACCTCTCGCATCATATCATCATCTGAACCACAGATTCACTCTCTCCACATCTTCAAGTATTCTCGAGAACAATGGTCGGTACATTCGAAAATGATGCCTAAATATATCTTCCGAATACATAAGATCAACTTCTTTAAAATAGTCTTTGACTAGCATCGTATGAGTGCGTAGCCGGTTGCCATTGAGTGCAACTTTTCGTGTTTGTGGCAGTGCTTGTGGTTGTTTTGAAAATCTTGGGCCGTGGCTACAAATGTTTGGAAAAATAACCTCGTCTACAACATCAAACTCGGATGATGAAGAAGACATTGTTTTAAAAATAGAGATTGTTTTTGGTGTGAAAAAGATAATACGATGTTATGTATGTTAATGTATTGTTTTAAAAATAGAGATTGTGTTGGTGTGAAAAAGATAATAAGAAGTCAAAGCTTCAAAACAACAGTTGGCATGGCTTCAAAATTTGTTCAATGAATCAAAATTGGTTGTTAGCTTTTTATGATTCTATTAAGAAGCTATTTCTGAATCGGCCAGAAATAAACATGTTGATCAATTCAAAAACTTTTTTTTTTAATCAGTCAGGCCGCTTATACCTCTGCACAATATTGGCAGATAACCAATACACGTGTAATGGCCCAACTATTTTAATTGTGTAATAGCCCTACTACTTTAATTGGTGATATATTTCTACTTTATTTTTTTAATAATTCGATTTTTGTACTTTCCACACGTTACACGCTCAACACATGTTACCAATTGCTTTCATGATTAATTGCAACAAACATATATGTGTCTCTCTACCATCCACCTATTTTTGACCGGGTATAAACAAAACTATTTTATAGTAACAAATAAAATGAAACGTTCCATCATATAGACGAGAAAAAAGGAAAATGACCGGGTTTAGATTTAGAGATGTTTAAAGTTAGTGGTGTATTAAGTTTAGAGGGTCCTTAAGCTGCTGGATCAACCTGCACAAAGAAGCAGACACCGTTAGCCTTAACGTAGGAGGGGGCCTCCTGTGTTTGAACTCCGGCGTGAGAATAAGTAGATATTCGTTTGGAGTTAGGTAAATATGAAGTAGAGAGTATAGGAGTGAAAGGAATAAGTGTAAGTGAGTGTGTAGGCTGACAATCCTAAGGGCCTCCTTATATAGGTGGTGGATTTCCGCCCAGGAGCTCCCATAAGTTAGCCTTCCTACTATACCTGGTAAGTGCTGACTCTCCTTCTTTGTCCCTGTGGAGAAGCTTTGCCTATTTGGTATACTTTCAGCTTTTGCTACTTTTAAGGTCAGATTTGGAGCTTTTGATGTTATTTACTTTTGACCATAGCAAAAGTTAAAATACCTTTTGGTATTTCCCATGAAGTTACTATTCACTTTTCAGTCAAGCGTTACCGTATGGCAGCTTACGATATCCTGTGTTGCCCTACGTAGGCTGCTCAGCTCCATTAAGTCAGACATCTTTAACACTTTACATTGCTTTGGTTTTTAACAAGGGACTAAACGTGAGGGTTTTAGGACCTACGTCATCAGCCCCCAGTCATAAACATTTGTAAGGAAGTTAGAAGTGCTTGTGACTTATAATGCATCTGGCTTCTAGGTAACAACATGAGCTTACTTAGCTTTGCTACCTAGGAGCTATTTATTCAGGGCTCCCCTAAGGAAGCGTGATTTTTTTTTCTAGTATCCCTTAGTCAATTTTTATGTAAAAATATAGCCTGGTGTTGCTAAGCATGACCTTTCTTGCTTTTTACTAGTCATCATTGCTTCCTGAAAGCAGCATCCTGTCCCATCACCTGTCGCAAGCTTAGGCCGAAGTCAGCCAAAATGTGGGACAGCTGTATGGCAGTTGCCTTTCTCGAAAACCGTCCCCTTCCATTAATTTGAATTTTAAACTTATAAATTGGGGTTATCCCATTTTTGTTTTCACACTTCATCTTCTTTTAACTCTCTTTCTCCGAAGTTCTTCATCCGCCGTCGCTGCTCTTTTTTCTCCTTTATAACCGGTAAGTTGCCTCCTTTGCTTCTCATTTATGTTTTGGTTATGGGGTCAAAAAGTGATATTTCCTCTCATTTCTCACGTCTCTCTAAATCTGAAGCCGAACGGTTCTGCACTGAGATGGGTATCCCCTTGTCGTTTGAGCCTGTTGTCTCGAAGGGGAAGACCCTAGTGACCACCGTTCCTGTGGGTAAGATAGATGTCTATACCCAGCAGTTTGACCAGGAGAACCTCCGGTACCCCTTCTCTAAATTTTTTCTCAATGTCCTCGAGTATCACCAACTATCCCTTGGCCAGTTGTCCCCTCCAGGTGTGGCTCGAATCATATATTTCGAGATTGTGTGTCAATGCCTCGGTCATGAGCCTTCTTTGGCCATTTACCGTCGTTTCTTTAGGTTGGCAAAGAATGGGAACTGGTTCACCATTGAGAAAACCCAATGTGAGCCTGCCCTAATTTCTAGCATCGTAGGTCTTTTGTCCACTTGGAAAGATAAATTCTTTTTCTTGAATGACAACATTCTCCCTTTTAAGGCTTCATGGAGGGCTTCTGATGCACCTTTGAATGATAAGGAGCATGATCCAAGTACTCTTGATCAAAATCTGCTGAAAAAACTCAAGGCTTTCCCTACTCGCCTTCGTACCTTCCCCGAGGAGTTTTTGGTTATTATGGGTCTTAGCACCAGGTGGGATGATGCTGAAACTGAACCTGAACCTGTGATAACTGTTGGTGGGGAGGGTATGTATTATTGTAGCTTGTTCTCTTTTTCCTTTTTGTGTAGGCGTATATTTCTTATTATGTGTTCCTCTTTATTGCAGATATGAGTACCTTGGACTTCCTCTTGCTGGATGACTTTTCTGATGTCAATTTTTAGACTCGTGCTATTAGAGAAGGTGAAAAGAATGTTGTGGTGAGGGCCGAGCACATTAGGTTCCAGGGGGAGTATACTAGTGTTGTGACATCTACCGTGGCTGCTGCTGAGCCTTCAGGGAAGAAGGGGCAACTGTTCGCCGTTCCAGTAAACAACTGAAGACTGCTTCCTCCTCTGCATCGGGGAAGTCGTCCTCTATTGCCTTGGTCCTGGAAGACGAGGATGAGAGCACATCATTGATAGCTTCTGCCCTAGGCTATGCTCCTGCCTCAGGGAATGGTAAGCTTACGCTTTCTTCCCCTAAGAAAGATGATGATGTCTTTAAGAAACCCAAAGATGTTGATGTTCCCGTTTCCTGGGATGAAGGTCAAAAGTTGTTGGCTTTGAAAGGTGAGGGGGTGAAAATTCCAAAGCCATTGTGAATGTTGCAGGGGGGCCTTCTGTATAGCAGGATCAGGGTAGTGAGCCTAATCAAGATGTTTTTGTGCCTAAGTGGAGCATAAAGAATCGTGATACCCTAAAAAGGCGGCTGTTTGTCAAGAGTTGATTGATCATTGTATTCCAGAGGCAGAGAGGAAAGCATATGAAGAATGGTTGGATCGTGATGTTATGAGGAAGATGTACTATCATTTTGGTCAGCTTCTTTCTTGGTTCCCTGATGGTATGGCTAGGTGGGGTGAGTTGGTGAGTCGACGAGAATAAGTCGAGGCTTTTTTCGAAGAACATGAGGCCGAGTTGGTGAAAGCTAAGGAAGAGTTGACACGTTTTGTTGCCCGAGAGAAGGATCTCATCCATGAGTTAGCTGTTTCCCGCACTCAGATTCGGTTGGAGAAGGAAAATTTTGACACTATGTTGAAAGGTTTGAATGAGGAGAAGGCAAAGGTTGCTAAAGAAGGGGAGATGTTGGCTAAGGTTCGGGAGGCTGTCAAGGAGGAAATGGTTGCCATAGAGAATGTAGGAATTGAGCTAAGGGCCCAAGTTGATTGTCTGGCCGAGGAGAAAGACTGGCTGATCTCTAAAGGTGTTGCCCGTATTACCAGTAACCTCCTGCACTCCCAAGAGTTTAATGCTCCTCTTGCTGAGATTTATTCCAAGGCCATATCTTTTGGCTGGCATTGGGGAATTCATGTTGGTTTCAAGACAGCCGAGGCAGGTCAGAAACTCGAGGAGCTACCCTCCTTCAAGCCTTCTTCCGGTGCTGAATTTGTTGATGCAGTGAAAGCCATGGAGCTGTCTACTTACCCATATATCTTTGCTGTTGGCAAATCTTCCGAGGAGCCACTTTCTTTTCTGCGAAACTTGGAACCTGAAGGGTTGAAGAAGGAGGTAGCCGACGAGGTTTTTAGCTCTTATGTTCTGAAGAGGCCGTTGAAGATCATGCTTGATGTGGGAGATTCTGGGGAGGGGAGCTCCAAGTGTGCTAAACACGTGGAAGCCCTTTCTGAAGTTCCCATAACGGAGTAGGTGCTTGACAATCCCTCTCCTATTCAAGATTTGGAGGTTGAGACCACCCCTCCCTCCGCTGAAGATGATCCTTTCTTTGGTCTGGATACTAAAGGCCTCTATGAAGATGCTGGTAACAAGACGATTGCTTCCACCGGCAAGGGTGATTCCACCAATGAAGCAACAGATGTCGTTACTCCATGAATCTAATGTTTCTTAAGACTGTTTTCTTTGGAATGAACTATGTATTGTTAGCCCTCGAGGCTTTTTAACTTTTTAATGTGTTTAATGAAGATGCTCCCCCTTGGGGGTGATGCCCTTATGTTTAATGTTCGGTTGTCGTTTATGCTCTACTTGTCGTGTGTTGTATTTGCAATGTCTTTAACATTTTACTTTAAGTTAGATGCTGCAGTCACCCAACCCAAGCTACTTTGCTAGAGAGCCGATGCAAAACTTACCCTATCAGCTTTCCTATTTGAAACCATACTTAACGGTTTTTATTTTATATGTTCGTTCTCTGTATTTTGTATGAACACGTATGAGCTTTCTTGTTGTGAGGAGCTCACCCTCTTTCATGGGTTTAACTATTGGTTATGACATGTCCCATGGAGTTATGGATTGTATTAGGAACTCACCCTGTATACAGGAAGGTACTTAGCCTTGTTTCCTGTTGAGCAGTTGTGGCCTAGGAGCTCATCCTCGTTTCATGGGTAGGTATAGCGCCAGATCCCATGGAGCCTTGTTAGGAGGGGCTCACCCTTTGATAAGATAAGTGACAAGTGGATTGATTCTAAAACAAAGTTTTTTCATTACTCATAATGTTCGGAGTACATGACAATGTTACAACCATTAAACATAAAATTTTTTCAAGTGTTTGTCACTCCAATGCCTAGGGACCATCTTGCCATTAGGATCAGCAAGCTTATAGGACCCTCCTTTGTGGGACTCCTTGATGACGTAACGGGGCCCAGCCTCCTAGTGTTTTGCTGCTTGCTAGCTTCATTGTATCTCAAGACAAGGTCCCCTGGTTTGAAAACTTCTTTTTTGACCTTTGAGTTGTAGTAGGCTTCAAGCTTCTTCTTGTATCGAGCTTCCCAAATGAAGGCATGTTCCCTTTCCTCTTACAGGAGGTCCAGGTTTAGTAACACTTCATCGTCGTTATGTTGGGAATCTCTTCGAGCATTTCTTCTTGAGCTTACCCCTACTTCGGCAGGTATCATAGCTTCGCTTCCGAAGACAAGGTTGTAGGGTGTTCTTTGGTGGCTTGTTTTCTCCCTAGTTCTTATTGCCCATAAGACGCTTGGGAGTTTGTCTACCCAATTATTGACGTACCTTACAAGCCTGGCTTTAATGCCTTCTACAATGCTCCGGTTCATACGTTAGACCTGCCCATTGGACTGATAATAAGCTACCGAGTTGAACACCTGCATGATTCCTAAGTCTGGGCACCAAGAGCTGAATGGCTTATCTGCGAATTGTTTTCCATTGTCCATAACGATTTCTGCGGGTAGCCTATATCTGCAGATTATCCGCTCCCAAACGAAGTTGATCACATGTTTCCCCGAGATGGAAGACAATGGTTTGACTTCCAACCACTTTGTGAAATAATCAACAGCTACCAAGAGGAATTTCAGCTTCCCGGGGCTTGTGGGAAATGCCCCACAATGTCCATACCTCATTTATAAAAAGGCCAAGCTGAGATATAATGGGCACGAGGTCATGCTTAGGGTTGTTCTTGACTGGGGTTTACAGCTGCCATGCTTCGCACTTACGAATTACTTTGGATGTATCTTTGTGCATAGTTGGCCAATAGTAGCCAAGATTCATTAGTTTTGATACCACAACAAGAGGGCCAGCATGCATTCCACAGATTCCTTCATGCACCTCCCTAATGAGGTAGTTGCTCTAATTGGGGCCTACGCACCTTAGTAGGGGTGCCAAGTAGGCCTTCTTGTAGAGCTTGCCATCTTCGATTACGTACTGTCTTGCTTTAATTACCAAACTTTTGGCCTCTCCCTCGTCATCTGGAAGCTTACCTTCCCCAAGGTAGGACACAATAGGCGTCATCCAAGTGGATTCCGTCTCAGTGACTATATCTTGGACCTCTTTATCGTTAATGGACGGTTCTCAGAGCACCTTGACTAGTACATTCTTGGTTAAGTTGTAACACCCTGGACTCGTTTTACCGAAAATATGCAGCGGAAAAACGGACTAGAAAATGTCTTGCTTTACAAAACATTCTCAAACGTTTGAAAACCATATCTAAGAGATATTTTTGGTGTTACATCTTTTTACTGTCTCCTATTACATTCTACAGGACTCATCTTTATTAGGTTACGTGACCGTGACCATGTACAATCCACGTCCTCACTTGATCTCCTTCTTTTCCTTACTTTATTAGGTAGACAAGACAACCTGCAATCACCACATAACCGTTTCGTTAGTTCGTTAAGTGACTTCATGCAAATCATTTACAAATTGGAAATACCATCCAACAATACTCATTGATCCTGTTTAAACGCCTTTCTGCAAATTTGGGTGCGATACCTGGATTGGAATCTCCAAGTCCCGTGCATTCATACTTACATACCTGCGTCATCCTTACCATTCTCATAACAAAATGGTTAATAACACTACAATACATACTTGCGTGCAATTCGCATACACAACTTATCTTGACTCGCCATACTATTTTTCCTTTCAGTATTCTTTACGGCAACATGACTTTACAATCCTATACCCAAGCTACACATACTGTCCAACCTTTACATGCATTAAACCTTCATGAAAACCCGGGTATAAGTACCCATACATACCTCACATTCTCAATCTACAAAGCATAACAAATCTACTTACTGTATTTGTTACCATGTATATAGACATATCAATATAATTACTTACACCCGCATCGTTCCGTACTTAAGTCTTAATTGCAAATCCGACATTCCTATTACTTGCTACACCCATACCTAGGATTCATGAAGTCCAACGATGTTATTTGACGCGTTAAACGCGAACACGGATTGCGCATGTAAGCAAATCATCAAACACAAGCTAGTGTAGTTACATTTTTTTTACATCTTCCACCGTAACTTACGGTAGCCACCGTAACCTACGGTAGACCCTAAAATCACACGGTGACTCTATACACTGTGCTACGGTGGGGATTTTGTGCCAGGGGCTACCGTAAATTACGGTGCCATCGTAAGTTACGGTGGATCCCTGAACTTCCCCCTTTTTATTTCTTCTTTCCATCCTTTCGTGATCCATCCCACGCCGGTCCATCCAAAACTGCGTTTTACCCATCATAAGCTCCATAACATACCTTGGCATTATTATTAATATTCCATCCTTTCATGATTCCCATACTACATTAACATAGAAATTCGATATCATACGCAAGATAAGTTCAGGAATCACTTACCTTAAGTCCTCCAAGTTGATGCTTGTTACTTGCCTCCTCTTGACCCATTAGCCACTCATGCTTGAGCCCATCTTGCCTATGCCTTCAAGTCATCATTCCCACCATTTCGTTAGCATACATAACTATGCATACTATCAATCATATTACACTTACTTGTTCCCATGACTTTTATTGGTCAATTACTAATATGCACATCACATAATTAACTACCACATTGTTTATCAATCAAGCAATCGAACATACCATCATGTACGACACCTAGATAATCTAACATATATCACAAGATCTCCTTAATAATCACAATCATGTTGGGTAGCCTAACCTTGTTAGTCATACATTGTTGACTTTTCAGAAAGTCAACTATCAAGTATGCAAGTTTCAATATTTAGATACATACATCCATATCAATATACTACTCCATATCAATTTCTACCCTCACCATTACATTAGCATGTTATAGGACACCTATCATGATATGACTACTTTGGTGCACATAGAATTCATTGGACACATACTAGCGCTTTCATGATTCTACAATTGGCAATTACAATCCAAGGTTAGCGAACATCATATAATACCAACATTGTCTTTTCTTAATAAGTTCATACACCTCACAATTAGTACACATTCATTTCTTAATGACAAATAAGAAATAAATCCAACACTTGGTGTGCATCCTACTATCCAAACATATAATACAACATCCTAACGCACACTTCTTACCAAATCATAAAATTTAATAAATTCCCACATGAATACTCTCTAATACAATCCTCATGTTAACCTACTATCAATTGTATCTATTATCACATTACTTTCATATTTGTCAAGTCTTGCATACAAATTCATACATCATACTCATCTAGACATTTCATCAGACACATGGTGTGCGTACAACTTTCTAAGCTCAATGTACAAGCTCCTAATACACGCATTCCACCAAAACACATAATCACCTTTAATCTTGACCAATTTCCACATGCATATCATCAACTACACATTATTCCTACAATTACATGGATTTACAACTAATTTAGCAACATCAAAGCTCTAATGAAAACCCAATATCATCATCTTTCGCAAATAAGCAACTTCTAGTGATTAGCTCATCACTAAACCATTAGAGATGATCAATATCATTTACAATCAAGCAATAATACGAATTTGACATCATTTGCTCAAAACCCACATGTGGGGTTCGAACCCCACACGAATTTGAGGGTTAGGGTGTAACATTTGTACTTTTCGTATTTTCCATTCTAGTCCTTGTATTCTCGTATCTTTCCCTTTTACACCCTTGTAATCCCGAGCTTATGATCAATGGAAGAATATTTTGTCAATTTCATTTAATTATAACCTATTTCAAATATTCTATAAACTCTACATAACGCAAACTTTATACTTTACACTTAAAAACGAAATTCTAATGCTAAGCCGAAGCAAAAACGAACCAATACAAGTTGGAAATCAAGCCCAACCCAAAAACATGTCAAAATGGGCTTAAACCTTAAGTTTTAACCCAAAAACACGTCCAAAACCAAGTCTGTTGGGCCAAGCCCAACTAAAAAGCACTTTTGGGCCAAAAACACCCCGTCGCGTGACACGACCAGGATGCTGAAATCCCGTCGCGTGACACGACGGCCTTACGAATTCAGCAACCAGATCAGCCATCTAATCAGCTCGTAAATGGCCCCTTTACCCAATTAACTCACTCCCAACCACCCTAATTACTCCCTTAAATGCCCCACCAACTCACCCCACTTATAAATACCACTCCTCTCCACCCATTAACCTCTTGTTCACCCATAATCTCTCTAAAATCACTCTCTAATCCTCAAAGTTTTGAGCAAACTTTCTGATAACACATCAGTAAGTTTTCCAACCTCAAACTCTCTTTCTTTTCAGTTTTTCCTTCTCTTTTCTATCCAAAACTCCTTGGAGAACCCTCTGGGATCTTCCCCATGTTTATCCACAAAAGTGTGATAAGGGTAGAGCACCTAAAAGAGGTCCCAAATGGGTTTATTTTCTGAATTGTTTTATGAGTTATACTATATAATAATATAAACATATACTTTCAAGTTTCTATCTTACTAGCTTATTATTAATCCTTGGAAGGTTTGTGGTTACACCCTACCTTACCAACTCTCTTAACCCTTCTTGTGCTACGGATTTATCCACACTAGAAAGGGGGAAATCCCGTGTCCAAAACCCACGTTTATTCCATAAGCGAAGTGGTTATGACATGAACCTATCAAATGGATTCACATTCCTAACTTTATACCACCCGAATCATCTATAATGGTTTTGTGCTTGGTCTAACTTAATCTCATGACCATCCGGATTGCCCTAAAGACAATTTGTGCTTGGTTTGCCTAAAAGGCTTGCATGACTCTCGTGAATCTATAATCTAAACTCGAACCTAAGACCCTTAATTCTCTAATTCTAGTTAACCAAGGCTAAGGAACTAACCTCCCAAGACTCATCTTTGGAACCTTACTAAACGCACCCAAAGGTGAGTTCATACTTGTCTCCTTTTTACTCTTTATCACTTTTGGGGTGTAAACATGTATCATATGCAAAACCCACTAATGCTTTCATAAACACACATGCTCAATCTATTAAACATACTTATATGCTACTTGCCATGCTTATGATTCTTAGATACTTAGACATAAATCATTAACTATTATTAGCCCACTTAACATGTATAGCGCTATAGGACTAGCACACCGCCCCCTTTATGGGTCATTGTTAAGATTTAAATTGCCTAGAATGAATATGTTAGGTATACGCTGTGGTACTCGCGGGTTTGAGTTATGTCTTTTGTATGATAGGTATGTGCAATGCTATAGTATGTGATTTGAGTAAACCATTCTAAAATACTATGTATGTAAACTATACATGTTGCAGGAAATGTTTAATGCAGGTTTATTCAAGAAATCTACTTAGGATTGGACTAGAAACACACGCTAGTTTAAATTCTATATTTTGATGTTGTACTTTCCATTTTATGAAACAATTTTGTATTCTGTTATCTTTCTAGATGATGATTATGCTATGAATGAAATTTTATCTTTAAATCATATTGTCACGAATTCTAATGTCATGAAGTCTTTGAACAATCTATCACAAGTCTCACCTCGATGTTTCCGCCATCAGTTGGGGTGTGACAGATTGGTATCAGAGCCATGACTATAGGGATCTAGGAAAAATTGCCATGTTTGACCTAGACTATAGTTAAGAACCCTTTTGACCATTCCTTTTATCATGCTTAAAATACTTGTTCTCCCTATCTTGCTTCTACTCCATTCTCTTGGTCCTTAAGTTTACCTTCCTATTTGTGGATCATTCTACACTCGAAGATGCTCGTATACCACAAACGAATGGAAATCACCAAAATAGGCGTGAAACCCTCACTTTGGTGATAACTTTCAATCCGCGTAAATTCTTTGTGTTTTTTTGAAACTACACCAAGATAGGAGTGATATCCTCACCTTGGTGGAAATTTCACAATTCTCGTTCTAGTGGACACTTACCAATTGAAGGTTAGAATTAATTTTCTTACCACATTGGGCAAAGTGTACAAACCACACTCAAGAAACGACCTCACTAAGATAAGAGTGAAATCCGCAACTTAGCGATTAGTTCCAATCCTTGATTATTTTTTTATCTCGCCAAAGTCTCAAATTTACTAATGACAAGGAACATGTAGTAAGTGGAAGGGTGAATACCGTTAACCGAAAGTTTCGGCGAGAGTATTTCCACCTATTAGGCCAAAGCATGTTTCCAAACTCAAAGGTAAATTCGAATCACTTTGGTTAGTCTTAGTTCCATTCCGGAACACTCCAATTGCTTGTTTAAAGCAAGCCTCTCATTTTATGTTAATATTACTTTCAATGTTGTTTTCATGCTAAGTTTTCACTAAATATATTCGATTTATTTTTTTTCTACTCGCAAAGGCTCTCAAGACTCGCATCTCAAGTACTCTAGCAATCTCCAAACAATACTAATAATCGCAAACCAACATTAATCAAAGCTCCTTTATATTGTCTAAATGCACTATACTTGCTTATACTTATGTGTTATGCTTTATAAACAATGTGAAACTACATGCTACTTGAACTATTTGACACTATGTGCTTTGTATGCTTAATTCACTTCTAAAAACAAAGACAAAATGTAATCTTTATACAAATAAACCATTGATCAAAGCTCATAATCCCTTTTTGTTTATCCCTTAGATGTCTTCCATGTCTAACCGAAGAAGCTCAAAACAAAGCACCAACAAGAAAATGCTCTCTTTCATGGCCCAGCAAATGGCCAAGGTCATACCCGAAGTGGTTAGCAAAATCCAAGCCTCCGCAAGCCCACATGGTTCTGTTGACTCAAAAGCCGAATCCTCCAAAACTACCTCCTTCACCTTTAAGAAATTTAACCTACATCGACCCGACTCTTTCACGGGAAACGATGGTGCTACCACTATGCTCGAATGGTTCGACCACACCGAGCTAGTTTTCATCAATAGCGAATGCCCCGAGGATCTCCGCACTCGTTACGCCACTAGTGTCTTCAAATCAAGGGCACTTAAGTGGTGGAAAAGCGAGAGAGCCACCCGTGGAAACGAAGCCGCTTTAGCTCTGCCGTGGGAGGAACTCAAGCAACTCATGATTGAGGAGTTCTGCCCCGCGCAAGAGATTGAGCGACTCGAAGATGAGTTTTGGAAACTCAAGCAAAATAGTGGTGATAACCCAACCTATACCAATCATTTCAAGCAACTCCTTGTCCTTGTACCTCACCAATTCAACACCACTAAGAGAATCATAGCTAAGTATCTCAAAGGCCTCCCAACGAGTGTTCGTGATATCGTTGAAGGAGCCGAACCCACCACCCTAGAAAAAGCCATTCGTTTAGCTTCCAAAATCTCGGATAACCAAGTGAAAGATGGAACCTTAACTATCCCAAACACCACCAAAACCATCAATCAAACCACCACCATTCCCACCGACAAACCAAAGGAAACCAAAACCCCATCAACCCATAGCAATAATTGCAAACGCGAATCCCGAAACCAAAACTATGCTGTTACCATTCCATCCACCGAAGCTCAAGCTCCAACTCCTCTTAACCAAGTGCCTGCCAAGAAACCCTACACCGGCTCCTTCCCAAAATGTAACACATGCCATTTTCACCACCTAACAACCTCTGCTTTCCGTTTCTGTACCAATTGTAACCGCTGTGGGCACCTTGTCCAAACTTGCAAAACCGGCCCTAGAACCCAAAACAACCAACCTCAAGTTGCCAACCAACCCCGAGCCGCTAACCAACCTCCTCTAGCCATTGGCAATGGTCGTGCATGTTTTAAGTGTGGTGATCCTAGTCATTTTGCTCCTCAATGTACCCGCAACAACCCAGCTCAAGCTCAAGGTATGGCTCAAAATCAACCACCAAGGGGCCGCGCTTTCAACCTCAATGCGGCCCAAGCTCAAACTGAAAATGATGTTGTGAGCGGTACGTTCCTTGTTAATGGATCTTATGCTTCTATACTCTTTGATACTGGTGCGGATAAGAGTTTTGTGTCTCTAGAATTTAAACCTTTACTTGCTTGTGCACGATCTAAATTATCGGAACCTTTCACCGTTGAAGTCGCAAATGGTGAACCCATCTCTTTTGATTTCATCATAAAAAACTGCACCTTGAATCTTAATGACCATAATTTCTCCATAGATCTAAATCCTATGCAATTGGGAAGTTTTGACATCATAGTAGGCATGG
Source organism: Ambrosia x helenae (assembly GCA_030844895.1). NCBI lineage: Eukaryota > Viridiplantae > Streptophyta > Magnoliopsida > Asterales > Asteraceae > Ambrosia > Ambrosia x helenae. The sequence continues at coordinate 71,533,911 of CM061225.1, read as the reverse complement.
ATTGGCTTGCAAAACATCGTGCCGAAGTTGTTTGTTTCGAAAAATTCATCCGCATACCGCTTCCTAGCGGTGACACTTTACAAATCTATGGTGAAAAAGCCTCCAAAGGACTCAAGCTCATGTCTTGTACCAAAGCTCAAAAGTATCTCCGTAAGGAATATGTTGCATTCTTGGCTCATGTGGTAACAACCAAAGACAAGGAAAAAGGCATAAAAGACATACCTGTCGTTTGTGACTTTCCCGAAGATCTACCCGGTCTTCCTCCTGCTCGTTCCGTTGAATTTCGTATTGACCTCATACCCGGTGCTACACCTGTTGCAAAAGCTCCTTATCGTCTTGCACCTTCCGAAATGCAAGAACTTGCTAGTCAACTCCAAGAATTGCTCGAAAAAGGCTTCATACGCCTGAGTACTTCTCCCTGGGGTGCTCCTGTTTTGTTTGTTAAAAAGAAAGACGGATCTTTCCGTATGTGCATTGATTATCGTGAGCTTAACAAGCTTACTGTCAAGAACTGATATCCTCTTCCACGCATTGATGATCTCTTTGACCAGCTCCAAGGAGCTACTTGTTTCTCAAATATCGATCTTCGTTCGGGATACCATCAACTTCAAATCCACGAAGAAGATATTCCAAAAACCGCCTTTCGTACAAGATATGGTCACTACGAGTTCATGGTGATGCCTTTCGGTTTAACCAATGCAACTGCAGTGTTCATGGATCTAATGAATCGAGTGTGTAAACCTTATTTGGATCGTTTTGTGATTGTGTTCATTGATGACATCTTGATCTATTCCAAATCCGAAGACGACCATAAACGACATCTCCGTTTGATTCTAGAACTCCTACGTGTCGAACGACATTATGCCAAGTTCTCTAAATGTGAATTTTGCTTAAAAGAAGTTCAATTCCTTGGGCATATTGTGAACGATAGGGGTATTCATGTTGATCCTGCCAAAATTGAAGCCGTTAAAAATTGGATTGCACCAAAATCTCCTACCGAAGTTCGTTCTTTTCTAGGATTGGCGGGTTACTACCGTCGGTTCATCTCCAACTTTTCCAAAATTGCTACACCTCTCACCGCTTTGACTCAAAAGTCCCAACCTTTCATTTGGGGTCCTAAACAAGAAGAAGCCTTTCAAACCCTCAAGGACATGCTTTGTGAAGCTCCTATTCTAGCTCTTCCCAAGGGGAATGATGATTTCGTGGTTTATTGTGATGCATCGAATCAAGGTCTTGGTTGCGTTCTTATGCAACGAGGCAAAGTCATCGCCTATGCATCAAGGCAACTCAAAATCCACGAGAAGAACTCCACCACTCATGATCTCGAACTTGGTGCCGTGGTTTTTGCCTTAAAAATCTGGAGACAATATCTCTATGGTACGAAATGTGTTGTTTTTACCGACCACAAAAGCCTCCAACACATTTTTAATAAAAAAGATCTTAACATGCGACAACGACGATGGGTCGAATTGTTAAACGACTACGACTGTGAAATTCGCTACCATCCTGGTAAAGCAAATGTAGTAGCCGATGCTCTTAGTCGAAAAGGTCATGCAGTTCTATGCAATATCCGAGAAACCGACCGTCTTCGCAACTCTCAATTTCAAAATGATCTCTTCAACCATATTCGAGACGCTTAGCATACATCGGTCAATGAAAATACCCTATATGAAGAACTGTCTTGTGGTGCCGAGTTACACTTGGAATCCAAGGCAAATAGGATCCTTTATTATCTTGATCGTATTTGGGTTCCCAGTCGTAATGACCTTCGTACTCTTATAATGAATGAAGCGCATGAATCCCGATACTCCATTCATCCTGGTGCGGATAAAATGTATCAAGATCTCCGTCGCAATTATTGATGGCCCGGTATGAAAAAGGACATTGCTCTCTTCGTGTCCAAATGTCTCACTTCCTCCAAAGTAAAAGCCGAGCACCAACGACCGTCGGGTTTGCTTGAACAACCCGAAGTCCCCATGTGGAAATGGGAAAGAATTGCTATGGATTTTATTACCAAGCTCCCTCGAACATCATCCGGTCATGATAGCATTTGGGTAATCATTGATCGTTTAACCAAGTCAGCTCACTTCCTTCCCATTCGTGAAGATTACAAAGTGGAAAAGTTAGCCCAGATCTACACCAAGGAAATCATTTGTCGTCATGGTATTCCTCTTGACATCATCTCAGACCGTGATGGTCGATTCAACTCCCGTCTTTGGGAAACATTTCAGGCTGCCATGGGCACTCAGCTTAATCTTAGTACAACTTTTCATCCTCAATCTGACGGTCAAACTGAACGTACAATCCATACTCTTGAGGATATGCTTCGATCTTGTGTAATCGACTTTGGTGGAAACTGGGATGCACATCTACCATTGGTTGAGTTCTCGTACAATAATAGTTACCATACCAGCGTCCAAATGGCTCCATTCGAAGCTCTCTATGGCCGAAAGTGTCGTTCTCCCATATGTTGGCACGAGATTGGTGAAGCACAAATCACCGGTCCCGAAATCATCCAAGAAACGACAACCCCTTGAATTCAATGTTGGTGATCAAGTACTCCTCAAAGTATCTCCTTGGAAATGAGTAATCAGGTTTGGAAAGAAAGTAAAGTTGGCTCCACGTTACATTGGGCCATTTAAAATCATTGAACGAATTGGGAACGTGGCTTACAAGCTCGAGTTACCCCAAGAACTCAACAATGTCCTTCCTACCTTTCATGTCTAAATTTGAAGAAGTGCTTAGCCGAAGGGAACATACACATTCCTCTTGATGATGTATGAATTGACGAGACTATGCATTTCGTCGAAAAACCAGTGGAAATAACGGATCGTGAAGTCAAACAACTCAAACGAAAACGTATTCTGCTAGTTAAAGTTCGTTCGGAATCGAAGAATGGACCCGAATTCACTTGGGAACATGAAGAACAAATGAAGAAAAAGTACCCACATCTTTTTAGTCAGGCCACTTAAAAAATTTCGAGACGAAATTTCCTAAAGTAGGGGAGACTCTAACATTTGTACTTTTCGTATATTCCATTATAGTCCTTGTATTCTCGTATCTTTCCCTTTTACACCCTTGTAATCCCGAGCTTATGATCAATGGAAGGATATTTTGTCAATTTCATTTAATTATAACCTATTTCAAATATTCTATGAACTCTACATAACGCAAACTTTATACTTTACACTTAAAAACGAAATTCTAATGCTAAACCGAAGCATAAACGAACCCATACAAGTTGGAAATCAAGCCTAACCCAAAAACATGTCAAAATGGGCTTAAACCTTAAGTTTTAACCCAAAAACACGTCCAAAACCAAGTTTGTTGGGCCAAGCCTAACCAAAAAGCACTTTTGGGCCAAAAACACCCTGTCGCGTGACACGACCAGGATGCTGAAATCCCGTCGCGTGACACGACGTCCTTACGAAATCAGCAACCAGATCAGCCTTCTAATCAGCTCGTAAATGGCCCCTTTGCCCAATTAACTCACTCCCAACCACCCTAATTACTCCCTTAAATGCCCCACCAACTCACCCCACTTATAAATACCACTCATCTCCACCCATTAACCTCTTGTTCACCCATAATCTCTCTAAAATCACTCTCTAATCCTCAAAGTTTTGAGCAAACTTCCTGATAACACATCAGTAAGTTTTCCAACCTCAAACTCTCTTTCTTTTCAGTTTTTCCTTCTCTTTTCTATCCAAAACTCCTTGGAGAACCCTCTAGGATCTTCCCCATGTTTATCCACAGAAGTGTGATAAGGGTAGAGCACCTAAAAGAGGTCCCAAATGGGTTTATTTTCTGAATTGTTTTCTGAGTTATACTATATAATAATATAAACATATACTTTCAAGTTTCTATCTTACTAGCTTATTATTAATCCTTGGAAGGTTTATGGTTACACCCTACCTTACCAACTCTCTTGACCCGTCTTGTGCTACGGATTTATCCACACTAGAAAAGGGGGAAATACCGTGTCCAAAACCCACGTTTATTCCATAAGCGAAGTGGTTATGACATGAACCTATCAAATGGATTCACATTCCTAACTTTATACCATCCGAATCATCTATGATGGTTTTATGCTTGGTCTAACTTAATCTAATGACCATCCGGATTGCCCTAAAGACAATTTGTGCTTGGTTTGCCTAAAAGGCTTGCATGACTCTCGTGAATCTATAATCTAAACTCGAACCTAAGACCCTTTATTCTCTAATTCTAGTTAACCAAGGCTAAGGAACTAACCTCCCAAGACTCATCTGTGGAACCTTACTAAACGCACCCAAAGGTGAGTTCATACTTGTCCCCTTTTTACTCTTTATCACTTTTGGGGTGTAAACATGTATCATATGCAAAACACACTAATGCTTTCATAAACACACATGCTCAATCTATTAAACATACTTATATGCTACTTGCCATGCTTATGATTCTTAGATACTTAGACATAAATCATTAACTATTATTAGCCCACTTAACATGTATAGCACTATAGGACTAGCACACCTCCCCCTTTATTGGTAATTGTTAAGATTTAAACGGCTTAGCATGAATATGTTAGGTATACGCTGTGGTACTCGCGGGTTTGAGTTATGTCATTTGTATGATTGGTATGTGCAATGCTATAGTATGAGATTTGAGTAAACCATTCTAAAATACTATGTATGTAAACTATACATGTTGCAGGAAATGTTTAATGCAGGTTTATTCAAGAAATCTACTTAGGATTGGACTAGAAACACACGCTAGTTTAAATTCTATATTTTGATGTTGTACTTTCCATTTTATGAAACAATTTTATATTTTGTTATCTTTCTAGACGATGATTATGCTATGAATGAAATTTTATCTTTAAATCATATTGTCACGAATTCTAGTGTCATGAAGTCTTTGAACAATCTATCACAAGTCTCACCTCAATGTTTCCGCCATCAGTTGGGGTGTGACATAGGGTTTTTACCAAAGCTTATTCCTTGAAGATTAACCCTCTAGAACACACCCTTCATCCATTACTTCAACCTCTTGCAACAATTTTCTTCAATTTGGTTAGATTGGGGCTTGTTTTGGCTCAAGTAAACCTCTTTGGGGCTACCCACGTTTTTCACCCAAATGGGTGTTTCTTGACCATATTATTTGACTCACATTTACACGAATGGTCCTACAATATTTCCCCAATTGTCATTTTTTATAAAACTTAACTTTGCAAGTTTCTTTCTAGTGTTATTTCCCCATTATAAAGATAATAACTTTCACTAGGAATTTTCATATTAGAACATAACCCACATTCTTATCATCCCGTTTTATTATCCATAAAAGGCTCATTCTACTATTTAATTCATTTCGTCATTTTCTTATTTACGCCCAATAGCGTAATTAAGTGAAACGGATTTTCGGGATGTTACATAGGTGGGCAAATGTTAAGGAAGCTAGCTTGCTTAAGGCATCTGCCTTCTTGTTCTTGGTTCTTGATATTTGTTCGAGCGTGAAGGTTTCAAACTCCTTGATGAACTCATTGACCTTTGCCCTGTACTTGATCATCGAAGGCTCCTTAGCCGTGTAGTCTCCGTTAACTTGATTGACTACTAGGTTCGAATCGACGAACACTTTCAGCAACGTTGTTGGTGCACGAGAAGTCTAGACGAAGGGTATAAGTGTATTTGGTTCTGAGGGGGTCTTTGATGATGAGACCATCCTCGGAACCTTCTACACTAGAGGCTCCGTCTGTGAAAAGACACCACTTCCCTTTGAGGTGAGGTTGCTCCTCTTCGACCTCGTTCACTTCTTTCCCTATCTGCTATCCTGGCAATTCGGTAAGAAAGTCCGCAAATACCTGCCCTTTGTAAGCCCTTCTTGGAACATACTCTATCTTGTGCTCCCCTAGGCCAACAGCCCACTTAGCCAACCTTCCAGAGTCTTTAAGCTTCTCTAAGACATAGCGTATAGGTTAGTCAGTGATTACCTTCATTGGGTGAGCTTGGAAGTATCGCCTTAGCCTCTTAGCAGTGTGCACAAGAGCTAGTACCAACTTCTCCATAGGGACATAATTAATTTCAGCATCTTTGAGGGCTCAGCTGACAAATTAGATAGGTATTTGTTCCTTCCCTCGGTCAACCAGGAGGACCGAGCTTACTGCCTCTGGACCTGTAGATAAGTAAACTGTTATTACTTCCTCTTTTTCGGGTGCAGCCATTTCTGGAAAGGAAGCTATGTGTTTTTTAAGCTCAAGGAAGCCAGTTTCCACCTCCATTGTCCAACAGAACTCCTTCTTGTCAACACAACTTTTGAGTGTTTTAAAGAAAGGCAAGGATTTTTCTGCTGACTTGGGTAAGAAACGTTTTAGAGCAACAATTTTACCATTTAGGCTCTGCACTTCCTTCTTTGTGGTAGGCGACTTCATGTTTAAGACAACTTGGATTTTGTTGGGATTTGCCTTGATATTTTGTTTTCCAACTATATGGCCGAGAAACTTGCCCTCTTCGAATCCAAAGGAATACTTCACAGGATTGAGCTTCATGTTTATTCTTCGGAGGTTGTCAAAGGTTTATCGAATGTCCTTAATCATTGCCTTCCCAAATTTGCTTTTACTGACCAGATCGTCCAAATAGGCTTCCATATTTTTGCCTATCTGCTGTGAGAAAGCTTGATCCACGAGACGCTGATAGGTTGCCCCTGCATTCTTTAGGCACAAAGGCATCTTTTTTGTAACAAAAGATCCCCTTATTGGTGTGAAAGGTCGTCTTTTGTTCGTATTCCCGCTTCATTTGTATTTGGTGACACCCCTTGTAGGCATCCAAAAAACACTTGTGTTGGAAACCAGTGAGGGAATCTACCTTCCAATTAATTTCGGGCAGGGGGTAGTAGTCCATGAGGCAGGCCTTGTTAAGGTCCTTGAAATCTACGCACATCCTCCAAGTTCCATCTTGCTTTGCCACCATGTCTGGATTGGAAAACCAATAGTGGTATTTGACTTCCCTTAGGATTCTAGCCTCTACTAACTTCTCAACCTCTTGGCAGGTAGCCTGGCTCCTGGCCGGGGCCAGGCTTCTCTTCTTTTGGACAACCGACTTATATGAGGGAGCTATGTTCAACGAGTGTTCAGCCAAACTTCTTGGGACTCGAGTCATGTCACTTGAGCACCAAGCAAATACGTCCTTGCTTTCCTGAAAAAGATTAATTAGTTTACATGTAACCTCGTTCGGAAGCTTGTTGTTGACTTTAATGGTCTGCTCCGGGTAAGCAGGGTTTATGTTGACTTCCCATATAGGATCATCAATTGGCGTTGCTGCTTCCCGGAGGTCTTTAGCTTCTTCCACGGAGGCTATAAGCAAGGCTTCAGCTAAGGGCTTTAGCGTTGCAATCCCGTTTGGAGTGGGGACCGTCATTAGGCCATGTGTCATTGATACCACGGTACCAAAGGTGGCGATGCCCACCCTTCCGATGAGGACATTGTAGCTGGAAGGGTACCTGATTACTGAAAACGTTAGCTTCTCCGTCCTTGCAAGTCACCGTCCCTGAAACAGACGTTGAGGGTAGCTTCCCCAGAGAACCCTACCAGAGAAGTGTCTGATGGTCTGAGCTTGGATCTGATCTCAGGGCTTAGCGTCTCGAAACACTTTTCATACATTACTTCCGACGAAGCACCGCAATCAATGTATACCATGTCCACCGGGAAGTCATCCAGTTCTGCCTCCACAATTACCAGGGTGACAATCAGCTCATCTGGGGTAGGAGGGAGGCAGATGTACTGGTTGTTCCAGGGCTCGATACGAGCTCTCTTCTTCTATTGGGCCCCCTCCTGTCTAATCATATTGACTTCCTTGTCCTTACTTCCGTCATCCCTTTTCCCTTTGATGTCCTATATTAAGTGAGCTTGCTCTTCAGATTTAAAAGCCTCCTCTATCCGCTTCTTCAACTGGTAGCAGGCGTTGGTGTGGTGCTCTGTGTCATTATGGAAGGCACAGTGCTTGTTGTTATCTCTTTTGCTGGCAGGCTTTGATAAGGGTCTTGGGGACGGAAGGTGTACTTGACCTATTCGGTGGAAAGTATCTCCTGTGGAGTTTTTGTAAGGACGGTGAACACTTGTTTTTCTTTGTCATGGTACCTCCCTGATCTGGGAGATCGCCTTCGTTCTTCATTTCTTCTAGAATTGAGTGTTCTGCTTAAGCGTCTCTCGTTATAAGGCTGGAAGTTGGGTCTTCGTAAGCTGGAAGAGCTGTCTCTCCAGCTTCCTCTATCTCGTTTCTTGGAATCTTGGCGAGTGAGAGCTTCTTCCCCCCTAAGGAAGGCTTCTTCTCTCTCAAAGGCCTCTTCCATAGTTTGAGCGACATCCTCATGAAATCTTCGTAAAAGCTTTTTGGGGCGAATGGCTCCCATAAATCCGGACACCCTGATCTTCTTTGTGGCTTCACTATATTGCAAGCCTTCCCTCTTGTATCTTTTGATGAAGGTTCGGAGATCCTCATGTTCCCCCGGTTGGATCTGGTGCAATATGGCGGCATCCTTCGTGCACTTTCTTAGGGGGTTGAAGTTTGATGTGAAATTCTCCTTAGGTCATCAAAAGAAGAGATGCTCCAAGATGGGAGGCCACAGAACCATAGACGAGCTGGTCCTACCAAGGTTTGCATAAACGTATGGAAGCATTCAGCGTTATTCCATTTTCCCCAGTATTCGCCCTGGAGAAAACATTGAGGTGATCATCATGGTCCTTGGTCCCATCATATGTCTTTACATTAGCTGCCATTTTGATCTTATTTGGGAAGTCAAAATGGGCTATATATTCTGCAAAACATTCCAACGAATTGGGACGGCATGGCTCTGAGGTACTGGCTTCAATTCTTGGTTCTGCCAAGGGAATGAGCACAGGAGGTTGGGAGGTCCCTATGATGTTATGGACCTGACCCGTAGAAGAAAAAACACCCGGACCTTGGCTTCTAGGAAGAGATGCTCCCGGGGCTTGGCTTAAGGGAGGTGGGACTTGCCACGAGTAGCCTCTTGGCCAACTCGGGAAGTAAGGCGGCACATAAGGCGAATATTGAGGATGCGAGTAACTGAGGTACACCACTCCTGGAGGTAAGAAAGAGGCCCCAATAGGGCAGTTAACTCCCGTTAGGGAGGTGGTCACTGCACTTCTTGCCAGGGGTAAGGACCTCAAAGCCTCCTCGTAGGAGGGTAGTATGGAAGATGGCATGGAAGCTTGGGCGGCTTCTAGCAACTGCTCCATTGTGTATTCTTGGACCACGAGAGAGAGTACGGAATGGCTGGGACCTCCTTCTGAGATTATGCCTCCCTGATCATTCATGTAAGGATAGGGATTTGTGTTGAGGTGTCTGGTGACCGGTGATGTGGTTGTCCCGACCACCGGAGGACTAGGCGAGAGGGTAACAGGAGGCTCTTCATCATAGGACAACCTGACCCTCACACTTCTGGATCTTTCCTCATGTACATAACCGTTCAGGAGGTCTTGGAATTGCAAGAAATTTCTTCGTACTCCCTCCGGGGTAATCTCCATGCATTCAACAGGGAACAACACATCGTCTCTAGGTGACGAGTTGACAGCCCTTGAGGACTGAGGCGTCCAGAAGTCGGTCATGTCTCCCAGAGACGGTTCGACATGTGGTCCGTCCGTTCCAGGTGTATCCCGGCCAACTCCGTCACCGGAGTTTGAGGGGGACCCTCGTCTGGGTGGTTATCTCCACCGGTCATCACAGAAAAGGGTACTTAGGAACAAATGGGACTGTAAAAACTTCCAACGGTTTTGTTCAAAGTAGCGACAGCCCCACAATGGGCGCCACTTGTTGCTACAACAAGGAAAATGACCCGGTTTAGGTTTAGAGATGTTTAAGGTTAGTGGTGTATTAAGTTTAGAGGGTCCTTAAGCTACTGGATCGACTTGCACAAAGAAGCAGACACCGTCAGCCTTAACGCAGGAGGAGGCCTCTTGCGTTTGGACTCCGGCGTGAGAATAAGTAGATATTCGTTTGGAGTTATGTAAATATGAAGTAGAGAGTATAGGAGTGAAAGCAATAAGTGTAAGTGAGTGTCTAGGATGACAATCCTAAGGGTGTCCTTATATAGGCGGTGGATTTCCGCCCAGGAGCTCCCATAAGGTAGCCTTCCTACTATACCTGGTAAGTGTTGACTCACCTTCTTTGTCCCTGCAGAGAAGCTTTGCCCATTTGGTATACTTTCAGCTTTTGCTACTTTTGAGGTCAGATTTGGAGCTGTTTGATGTTATTTACTTTTGACCATTGCAAAAGTTAAAATACCTTTTGGTCTTTCACAAGAAGTTACTGTTACTTTTCAGCCCAGCATTACTGTATGGAAGCTTACGGTATCCTGTGCTGCCCTACGTAGGCTGCTCAGCTCCATTAAGCCAGACATATTTAACAATTTACATTGCTTTAGTTATTAACAAGGGACTAAACGTGGGGATTTTAGGACCGACGTCATCAAGTACCATAGGGTATACGTTGCTAAGGGCTAAAAAGTGCTGACAAAGATGAATACGACACATTAGATTTCCACTATTACTTCAGAAACATCAATTTTCTCCTCGTCTTTACAAATATCTTTAAAAGAATTACATTTTAACGTCATCATCATTTTTTTTTTTCATAATCAAATTATATTTTATACCATATAACTTCTAGTGGATAAGCACGCTAAAGCTTGTGCAGAGAACCAACATGTCTTTGTCCCCTTGGCGTTTGATACCTTTGGCTCCCTAGCACCAAAAGTTATTTGTTTCTTGACCAGGGTCCAACGGGTTATCTACAACAATAGTTTGTCTCCAGGGGGCATAAGTTTGTATTTGGTAGATTAGGGTTCGCAATTCAGAAAGGAGTGGTGGCGTAACTTGTTGCTCGTCTACCTTCTATTTTGATGTAAGTTGACAAGTTTTAAGAAATGAAAACGAGTATTAAACTCGGTTACGATCCTTTCTGAAAATATGTAAGTTGAAAATTAAAACGAAAATTCAATATGTAAGTTGAAAATAAACACAAAATAAAACTCATAATAATAACTAGGTTACAATTTCGTGTATTACACGGGTAGATAAATGTAATGTTATATAATTATTAAAAAATGTTATGCTTAAAAACCATATGCATTTGACAGTTGAAAAAATCATTGTATTATTTTTAATAGAATAAAATATAATATAATTTCTTAAAACATACAATCGTCAAGAGATATGAAAAATGAACATTGACGTGACAGTAATAATCTATGTTAAGTTACTTTTTAAAACACTTATTTTAATGGGAATTAACTTTGACTTTTTAATGCCGTCTATTTTTTATTATTAAACATATTGAATTTTTACTATTATTTACCATCCAACCACATCAAGTATTTGATTATTTTAGAGATATGATGTTAAAACCTAAATGAGAAAACATGAAGTGTTGAAGAAAATTGAACCTAGGAACCAAAACTGAACATAATGAAGAACATTCAGAATAGGTTCCAGTTGAAGAAATAAAGATCAGAAATGGGAAAGAAGACTGATATTGACCAAGTACACCAATCCCAGATGAAGACTTTATATTTATGGAAAGAAATTTGGAATCTTGACAAGTGAAAATGTAAAAAAGCATGCAACTTGACCCAAATTAATCATGCAAGAGTTTCTTTCCCTCTTCAACCTCCAAAACTACAAGTTGATGATAAACCAATTGTTTATTCATCAACTTGGGTCAACTCTTCTCTATAAATAGAAGACATCATACATCGAAGAAGAGTGCCAAGTGTGAATGTGAAAGTGTGTGATATACAAAGCAAACATAGTCGAGTCTTAGATATATCTTTTACACATACTCCACACCACATTCACACTAATCATAAGAATTCTTTTGAGTCATTTTTTTTAAAGTTAAACGTGATCCTTGTTAAAAGGTGGTCACTACATAAACTCAAAACTTCTTAAAAACTTGTGTGTTATATTGTTTCTGAAAGTTTGATTTCTTATTCCGCACATTGTTTATATATTGTTGAAATCACATTACCATTTGATTCAAAGTGAGGCTGATACTTCTGGGACCAACCCTTGGTATCAGAGCAACTTAAATAAGTTATTTTAAAAAAGATCCTAATTTGTTAAAAGAACTATTTAAGCTCAAATCTTAAACGTTTTAACCAAGTATCTTAAATACCACTTTTTACAAATTGCAAGCTTTTAATCATGGAATTCTGCTTTTCTTATGGGTTCAATGTCTAAGCCTCCCACTCTTTTGAGAGATGAATACCCCCAGTGGAAGGTCGGGATGATCAACTTCCTAAATGGACATGATCATCGTTTATACCAATCCATTGTGAGCGGACCGTACATTCCCATGACTGAAATACCAGAAGTTTCAACAACTGATAGCACACTAGCAATTCCTTCCACTCAAGTCCCCAAGGATAAGAAATTATGGGGAAATGATGATAAGGAAGCGATGGCTATCGATGAAAGAGCCAAATCTTTAATGATCATGGCTCTTCCAAATGACATATTTTCTCATGTAGATGCTTGTTCATCTGCAAAAGAAATATGGGATCAGTTGGAGAATTTGTGTGAAGGAGGAGAAAAAATGAGAAGAAACAAAAGAAGTAATTGTGTTTCAAGCAATGAATATTTCAAAAGTCTTCATAATGAAACATTGTCAGAAATTATAAATACCATTAAAAATTCTATAAAAATACATAATCAGAGTCATAAAATTTTACAGAAATTATTCTAGACTTATAAACTGATGACCTTCATAAATCTAATTTTTATTTTTAGAAAAATATTAATTAATTGTTTTTAAGCAATTAAAATTGTTTTAATCATAATAAATTAATAATAAAACCAATTTTCATCATTTTTCTACCAAAATTTCACATAAATTATTTTGAATAATTTAGGTTTGAAATATAATTTTTATTTTTTGAAATTATGAAATATAGTATTTCTAAATATTATTAACAAGTTTAAGTTAATATGTTGTAATTTATTTATAAATATTAATTATGAAAAATAATTTTATAAAATAATTTTCAAACCATATTATTTTAGTACAACAACCCTTGACCAAGATTTTACAAAAATTTCCTTTTATCGATTTATTTTATTAATTTTTATCTCATTATTTAATTAAAAGTATTTCAATTAATTAATAATCAACTGCCAATCCCTAAATTTGAAACACTGGAATGCCTTAGATCTAGACGATATAGACTCAAGTAGGTCCCAAACTAAATTGCCCATTGTTTAGGATAATTCCTCGGGATCTTGCCTAATATTCTTTGCAATATTTTAAGTTGTTCAAGGCTAGCAAACATGGTGAGTTTACATAGCCCATTTTTGTTGTTTTACATTTTTGGGGTGAAACATGTTTAAATAATTTAGACACAATATCAATTACTTATTATGAGTATCTTACAACATGTTGACTCATTTTTACCTGTAACAAAAAGACACGATACAATCATTAACATTGATCACGCTGCTTGTTTAGATTATAGCGCTACAGGTCTGACAAACCCACCCCCTACATAAATTTAGGGATGATTGACAACAGTTACACTTTTACTAACTTGCGAGTTAGGTCTCAGTCAACACAAGGTTTGATTATACAAATGAGGCATTGTTACATGTTAGAATCTTTCTCTCAAGTTGCTCATTGATATAACTCAACTATGATCGCTATTCAAATTATTGTTTACTATTACTTTCAAAAACCTAAGTATTTTCAACAACTATTTATAGTTGACCCCCCATCTTTCCAACTTAACATGTTTCAAGTTTTATTTTCTTTTGGAAGTTGTTCAAGTCTTGGTACACATATGAGCTTTGGACCTTGTTTATATTAATCAAGTTTATGTAATCATTTTGTCAATGTTATTACTTGCATGAAAATTGTAAATCATTTAATAATGTTTCAAATTTCATTTAGTACCATGAGCTATTAAGCAATCATCATTATGTGGCACCCCGATGTTTTCGCCATTGGTTGGGGTGTTACAGATTGGTATTAGATCCATGGTTATAGGGAATTAGGTTATTAGAAAAATAATCTAGTCTATAACCCAAGGATTTTAACCAGTACTTGCTCCTCTTACTTGCAACTCTACTTGTCTCTATTCTCTATTTCCATCCTACTCCTTTTCCTTACCTTAGCCCCTACAAGTTGCCTACTCGTTATAACCTGCTGCAATCCTGATCTATCCCTAGATTATTAGGACAAACTCCCCAGGCTCAAGCCTGAACTGTTATGATAATCTCATCAAAGTCCTAGAATTTAATAATGAACACGTGTAATCTGGAAGGATGAACGCCTATATGCCTACATGGGAATTCTTAGGATGAGTGTTCACTTATAGGCGAAAGCACGTCTTCGCTACCATTTTTATAATTTAGAAACTTTGATAAGTCAAAGTTTTCGTTTATTCGTTTTAATTAATGAATAAATGGTTACGATCTTCCTGTTCCTACACCACTGTACATTACTTCCTATTTCCAAAGTTCAAAATATTATCCTTGCACCCTGACTTTGTTTCCTTGTGTTTTCCCTAGAAGTATGCCTCATCGTTGCAGAGTCGTTCGTAAAAACGACAAGAACAACAGGAACCACAATACTAATCAGGACAACAATGCCCAGGATCCCGCCCAATTGGTTGACATCATTGTCCAAAAAGTGGTTGCGTTACTGCCCGAACTGGTGGCCCAACTCCACCAGGCTGTCTATATGGGCAGATCCATTGATAACATAGAAGAAAATGAGGCTTATGAAGAGACTACAACCAAATCCGATGCAGAGACTGAATATTCATCATTTACCAACAACAGGAAGCGCAAATACGAAGAATTTAATTTCGAATCTCCAATCCCACTAAATCAAGTGCCTTGGCTCCAGCCCAAACTAGAAAGCCGTACCTAAGAACCCACCCCAGATGCAACACTTGCAGGTTCCATCACTCCTTTATCACACCCTGTCGCGTATGCAACAAATATGGCCGATATTGTCACCACACTAATAGACGCCGTATCACTCCAAACACAAAATTAGGTTCTTGTCAATGACACTAAAATCAATGAAGCACCTAGACGCAAAGACGCTGATTTGGAATGTAACACTCTTAGCTAAGAAGAGGCAAATAGCTAGATCCTTATTTTCCCACTTTTGATTTTCTCATGTTTGAACCTTGTCGTAGTATCTTCAATAATTTTAAAAATTTTCATCATGCTTGAACCCCAATTCAAAAATATAAAGTGTGATTTTCTACATGGCTTTCAATGTTGCACGTATAAGTATTTGATATGATGTTTTATGAAATTTGATTTGATACATGGAAATTTGATTTATGTGTGACTTATGAGTCTAGGAAGGTTTAGTGTTCATTGTGACAACAAACCGCGTGCTTATCTTGAACTTAGCTGTGGTGAACATACAATTTGATTCATTGATACAAAGATTCATTAGATGCAAATATTCATTAGATTCATTGATACAAAGATTCAGTCGTAAGGTTGTAGTGCATTGTTGTGTTTTCCATGTGTTGTTGTAGATCAGAATCATGGAAGGACATAGTACCCTAATGTAGGGTAAAGTGATGATTGCGGTCCGGAACGTAATCATGAATTTACAGGTATGTTAAGGTGGTGTGAAATTCTATGAGGGTTTTTGTAACACCCCAACCGATGGTGGTTGAATTGCAATTGAAAGTATAACATGTTTCACCCCAAAATAGTGAAAAGGGGCTATGTAAACTCACCTTAGCACAAGTCTTGAATCCTTTGAAATAGTCTAAGTGTGGCACAAACGATTCCAAGTATTACCAAGTTTAAGAATGATTCGATTTATGCCGATTCAAAACAACACGCCTATGGCTTCAATACGCACGACACAGGATGTAATGGAGCAATTAAGTATGGGGGAAATGTTTTTCGGCCCTCTCTTATTGTTTTTAGACAATCAATTTATAATGCCATGATTCGTATGTTCGAATTGGAAGGTTGACCCAGTCTTTAATGGTTATACGCGTATAATTGGTTCAAATGAATGAAATTGAGCTGAGTAATGTATGACCGGGAATGATGTATTGGTCATCATTATGGCTGAAAAATCGTTTCCAAATATGGAATTTGCGTGTGAATTAAGGAGTTTGTGTCGGTTGACCATGGGTTTTGACTTTCTGTTTGTTTGACTTGGTTTATTTAGGAAGGTGTTAAATGTATTTGTTTCTGGAATCATATACAAAAAGTCAGTTAGCTCAGTTGGTTGATGTAAGTTAGTGAAGGGGGTTGGACGCGGGTTCGAGTCCCGGCTCCAACATTTATTATTTTTTTTGAAGCATTTTTATATATAAACTATATTAATATATATATATATATATATTATGATTACACAAGATTAAAAACGTTACAAAAATTTTTTAAAACATGATAAAACATCGAGATTCAACGATTTTACCAAATAATTATTAGTATAAGGTGTTTAAAACATATATTGTTTAAAACAAACATGATTTTTAATTAAAAATTTTGGGGAAAATATGCGATCTTATAGTCTCCCCTACTTTTGGAAACTTCGTCCCGAAGTTATTAAAACACAGGGTCGAGGGTGATTGGGTAGAAATTAGGGCAACTGTGGCTTGGAGAATTTGGGTTAAGGCACGACATGAAATTTATTGGTAATACAATAAACTGTTTCGAATAATTTGGATAAGAGGTTTGATATGTGTGAGTTTTAAGGGTTGTATTAGGTTCGTCTGAGCTGGCAAGGAGTTGATTGACTATAGAAAGACTAAATGAACTACTAGAGTTTATAATTGGTTATCTACCAAAAAACCTCAATAGAATTTCACACTACCTTAACGTACCTGTAAATTCATGATTACGTTCCGGACCGCAATCTCCAATTTACCTTACATTACGGTTTTGTGTCATTCTATGACTCTAGACACGCACACAGTGTAAAATAACCTTGTGATTGAATCGTATGCAATGTATCTAAAAATGAGTCCAACTGTTAAGCAGGAAAAAGACCTCTACCAGTCAGTGAGTAGGAACCTCTACCGATTGTTGAGCAGGTGCGATGGACTCTACCAGTCGTTGAGCAGGTTGTCAGGACCTCTACTGACTGTTGAGCAGGCATGATGACCCTACCAATCGTTGAGTAAGTTATTTGATACTCTACTAACTGTTAAGCAAGTACTTCATCCTCTACCAGTTGTTAATTAAGTGTAACAATTATCACACATAAATTGCAAATTGATAATAGGTTTACATAAGCAAGTTTATAAGTGTAATAAATATAGTATGTGAGTTGAAATTGTATAGATTTAGATATTAATATAGCAATTAGTTCATATTCAACCAGGCATGTATCTAAGTGTCACGAACATACTAGATAGACAAATTTTCATATAAAAGACAAAGTTTTCCATACTAGGATTTATTACTAGAATCAAAATGCGTCAATACATAGAGTTTTAAAAAGCAAATAACATTCAAATGGTGGAGCTTGTCATTAAGCAGCTGGAGGGTCTTGATCTCGGTTTAGGTTAGGGAATTGATTACGAAAATGATTGGGGTCACCACACTCGAAACATTGTCCACGACCAGGCCTACCATTTTGAGGATTGGGGGCTGGAGCATTCCTAGCAGGATTATTTTGAGCAGCAGGGGAATTAGCAGCAGGAATTTGACAAGCATTCGCGAGATGTCCGTACTTTTGACAATTGGTACATTGACGACAAGGCACTTGGGTTGGGTGGTGATACTGACAGGTGTTACACTTTGGATGGTTCCCGGTATACTGTTTCTTGTTGGGTGGGGCAGTGGCACATATTGCGAAATTCCTGGCCTTGCGTCTTCCGTTGGTTGAGGACTCAGTTTTAATCTCGATAGCGGGTTGGGGAGTATCTTTCACAACAGTTTTCTTATCCCCTTTCCGAGTCAGAGTTCCTGCCTTCACATGGTTATTTGTTAGGGTGGCCACTAAACGCTTTGCTTCATCGCCAAACGCTTTGCTTCCTCGAGAGTAGCAGGGTTCCTTCCCCACACCGTGTCCTGAATCTGCATGGGTAAGCCACCAATGTACTTTTCGATTGCAACAGGCAAGGGGGTGACCTTATGTGGTAGCAGTAGACTAAGTTCGTGGAAACGAGTGTTGTAAGCTAGGTTTTTCCACTGTCTCGGGCAAGATCGTGAAACTCATCTTCTAACTTCTTGATTTCATTACGAGGGCAGAACTCTGCCATCATGACGTCTTTAGCTTGTTCCCAAGTCAAGGCCAATGCGACTTCAACTCCGCGAGTCCTTTCCTCTTCGTTCCACTATGTGAGTGCCCGCTTGTGAAGGACACTCATAGCATAGCGAACTTTGAGATTGTTAGGGCACTCGCTATTAATGAAGGTATTTTCGATACCTTTGAACCACTGAAGGAGGCCAGTGGCTCCTTCGTCACCACTAAACTTAGGAGGGTTGCAAGAGTTGAAGTGCTTGAGGGTGCAAACAGGGTGAGCATTCTCATTCCCATTGCCATTCCCATTGCCATTGCTATTGCCATTTCCATTTCCATTCATTTGAACGACTTGAGCCACCAAATTGGGAACTAATGTTGCTATTTGTTGAGCCATTTGCTGGGAAACGATCGCAGCGAGTTGGACATCGTTGTCATGGTTGTTGTTTTTGTTGTTAATGCTTTCACCACCATGATCGTTGTTAATACGAGAGCTGCGATGAGGAGGCATTATCTGTAAGAGACACAATGAAGGTTTTAATGAGACATATAATAAATCAAGGATAGTGGGATATAATAAGGAGTGTAATCATTTATTCATTAATTAAAACGAAAAAACAAAAACGTTGACTTATCAAAGCTTCTAGATTCTAATAACATAGTGAAGACATGCTTTAGCCTATAAGTACCCGAGAAATCCCAGGTAGGCATCCGGGTCCTTCGTCTGATTGGGATATATGCGCAATGCCAGTCCTATACAGAAAACTCAGAATACTGGCGTTCAGCCTTCCAGATTGCACGTGGTCGTTATTAGAATATAGAACTTCGACGAGATAACCAAGGCAGTTCAGGTTAGGACCTGAGGATTTTGTCCTATCAGTCTAAGGGTAGATCTAGTGATGGAGGGTAATCATCTTGTAGAGGCTAAAGTAGGGATAAGAAGTAGGATGGAGATAGAGAATAGAAACAAGTAGAGTTGCAAATAAGAGAAGCAAGTACTGGTTAAAATCCTAAGGTTATAGACTAGATTATTTCTCTAATAACCTAATTCCCTATAACCAAGGCTCTGATACCAATCTGTAACACCCCAACCGATGCCGGAAACATCGGGATGTCACGTATTGACGATTGTTCAGTAGCTCATGGTAAATAATATATTTCATTAATTGATTACATAAATTACATACAATTGTTCTAAAACAATTTGTACATCAAAATGAAAAATACTAGATACACATCTTCAAGCATTAACTCTAATCTTCATTCAAAGCTATAACCTGAAAAATGTTAAGTTTGAAAATATTTTGGGTCAACAAAAGATGGTGAGAATTACATAGGTTTGAATATTGAATAAAATTTGTACAATTCGAGTGTCATGGCAAGTCTAGTCCATATGTGAAAACAATACTACCTGGTAAATAGTGTGCATAATCAAACCTTGTGACTAGAATATTGTGGTCCATCCCATACGCGTATGGTTCACTCGTTTATGTTGCGATAACAATCACCCACGCTACCCATACTGGAGGTAACGTATCCGGGTGGGGTTGTAGATCTATCATTGTGTATCGTTGGCTTGTACGGAGTTAATGATTATGCTAGAATAATTGTGCCTACCATAGTAATGTTTAAGACATAATGCAACATAGAATAACACATAGACACTAATGTTGAATTGCAATTGAAAGTATAACATGTTTCACCCCAAAATAGTGAAAAAGGGCTATGTAAACTCACCTTAGCACAAGTCTTGAATCCTTTGAAATAGTCTAAGTGTGGCACAAACGATTCCAAGTATTACCAAGTTTAAGAATGATTCGATTTATGCCGATTCAAAACGAGAAGCCTATGGCTTCAATACGCACGACACAGGATGTAATGGAGCAATTAAGTATGGGGGAAATGTTTTTCGGCCATCTCTTATTGTATTTAGACAATCAATTTATAATGCCATGATTCGTATGTTCGAATTGGAAGGTTAACCCAGTCTTTAATGGTTAACGCGTATAATTGGTTCAAATGAATGAAATTGAACTGTAATCGAGTAATTTATGACCGAGAATGATGTGTTGGTCATCATTATGGCTGAAAAATCGTTTCCAAATATGGAATTTGCGTGTGAATTAAGGAGTTTGTGTCGGTTGACCATGGGTTTTGACTTTCTGTTCGTTTGACTTGGTTTATTTAGGAAGGTGTTAAATGTATTTGTTTCTGGAATCATATACAAGAAGTCCGTTAGCTCAGTTGGTTGATGTAAGTTATTGAAGGGGGTTGGACGCGGGTTTGAGTCCCGGCTCCAACATTTATTATTATTTTTTTGAAGCATTTTTATATATAAACTATATTAATATATATATATATATATATATATATATATAGTTAGGTTCTTGTACAAAGTCAAAAATTTGTGAGAAGGGTGAGAAGCAATAGGGTGGTGACATGTGGCAGCCGAAATTATTAATTAAAAGGGCATCAATGTAATTTGCTTCTTAATGTTATTTTTAGAGATAATTTTGCAATTATGGTTGTTATTAATTTAGAGTTTTTTTAGGGATATTATTTCTAATGTCAAAGAATCATCTTTGAATTGTTATAAAATATCTACTTCACATTCTGTCATTCATCTTTCATCTACAACAATTCTCTAAATCTCATACTGGTGTGTTTTATATTCATGTTAAGCAAAAATGCAAAACACGTTGTGTTTTATACTAAATCCTTTTTTGTTAAGAACATCCAACATAAAACACATCATTTGTTAACAGCCTAAATAAACGCTAAGTACAAATTGAATTGTGTTTTATATTTCGTTTACAAATTGCATAACATGGTGTTTTTATGTTGAAGTATGGTGTTCTACAATGTCTTGCTGCTAAAGAGGTATAAAACACAACAATAAAATATGGGTGTAAACCACTATTACAAAACACCCAGTTAAGAACATTCAATATAAAACACATCATTTGTTAACAACCAAAATAAACGCTGAGTACAAATTCAATTGTGTTTTATATTCGTGTACAAATTACATAACATGGTGTTTTATGTTAAAACACACCTTCATCAGCAATCGGCGGCTTCATCATCGTTCGTTAAAAAAAAAAGCACACCGATAATAAAGATCTGGCCGTGTGTTTTATATTCATCAGCAATCTTTGATCTGATTCCATTAAAGGAGAGAGAGAGAGGAGAGATTATAGTTATTGAAAATATTAATGAGTTGTTTTTTTTATTATAGTTTCCTAAATTGGGGGTTCTAGATTTGGAAGAAGAGTGAATGTAGGAAGGAATGGACGGTTTTTATTTTTTTATTTAAATATAAGATGTGTTTTTACCATTACACCCTCCAAGCAACTAATTAGCTATTAAAAATTAAACACAAATTACAAAATTGCCATCCATTTAATCTCTACCATAGATTAATCTAATCTAATGGACAAAATTGCTTCTCACACTTCTCACAAAAAACACCATTTGTACAGGATCTTGACCCTATATATATATATATATATATAGGGTAGGGATCCTAAGAGAACCAACCCCTATTTGAGAACTGAGAGAACCATTCTGAGCCACACATTTCATATAAAGGCAAAAAAAAAATTTTTTTTTTTTTTTTTTTGCTTTAATCGCACATTTTTATGCAAGGAAATTTTTTTTTTTACTTTTTTTGAATTTTTTTTTCATTTATACATATGTGTATATGACAATTATACATATGTGTATATAGCAATTATACATATGTGTATATAGCATTTTTCAGCTATACATATGTGTATATTTCAGTTATACATATGTGTATATAGCATTATACATATGTGTATAATGCAATTATACACATGTGTATACCGAAAAAAAAAATATAAAAAAAAATAAAAAAAAAAATTTCCTTACATATAAAGCAGCGATTTTTGCAAAAAAAAAAAAAAAAAAAAAAAAAATTGCCTTAGAGAAATGTGTGGCTTAGAATGGTTCTCTAGTTCTCAATTTGGGAAAAGGTTCTCATTTGAACCAAATCCTATATATATATATATATATATATATATATATATTATGGGAAATGGATTTAAATACTCTCAACTTTCATCTATTGACGGATAATATTCCCAATTTTCACTTTGATCATTAGCACTCACAACTTACAACTTATTTTGTTTCATCAACCCCGAACTTACAACATTGTTAAGCAGTCCATTTTTTTATAGTGCATGTGACCATGTGTCCACCACCAATTATATCTCAATCATCTCTTATTCCTTGAATAATGGTCGGCTTACATATCTTGGTTCATGCAACTCATCTTCTTCGATCATTGTCAATCGATCGTGGGTATAATCAGGGAGATTAAAGGAGGCACGGTTATGTTGATAACTTTGTGATTCCTCAAAAAGCTCCATAGTGGGTCCTAGTCTAAAATTGCATAATTTTTTTTTAGAAAATAAATATTAAAATTTTATTAATCATCAATCAAAAACAACCAATTACAAGTGATACGCAGGTAAACGGGTCACAAGCTACGCCGCTACCCCTTTTTGTATTGCAAAACATACTCTATTGAAAATAAAACATTGGCCATTAGCAGATGGAGAATTACTTTGCACAACTTTCTTCACGTAATCAAGGAGTTTGATTGCATAATTAAACAAGCAGAGGTGACGTTCCCTTTCTTAAAAAAATATTATGATTTTCATATAAAAACATTGCTTATAAGGATTTGAAGCTTGCCGATTCCAACGTATTAAGAAAAAAGATAACAGTCTTCGCTAGTTTAAAAGTTCAAATCATATGGTCGACAATAAGACTAGATTTCAAAGTAGAATTAGAAAAAGAATGATATATCGATATTTTCATAGTTAAAAACTGTTGAAATTATATATGTTTTAATTCATATGTTTGATCGTATAACACGTCTAAATATTGTAATGGGACATTTGGTATTATTGGGCTCATAACATTTTATAGTCCAAGCATTTGTTATTTGGGTTAATATTATTGGGCTTGTTCTGTTGGCCTTTGGCCCAGTCTTAAGTCCGGTTATGAAATGAATGGCTGAGATTTATGTGAGATGTTTCAAATCAATGGCTGGCTGGGATTGTATACGAGTGCTTGGTAGCTGGAACCTTCTGGAGCTGATATCTCTCTCTAATCAGTAGTTGTTGATATTTTCTAGGGTTTCTCTGTATTTTCTCTCGTGTATTGGCTTCTGATCAGTTGATAAGATATGTAAGCATGTCTTCTTTGTATCGTTCTTTATATCTGATTAGTTGATAATCAACTGAGTTGATTATCAACTGATCTGGACTTTGTATGTTTAAGATCTTCTACGATTGTAGAAGATCTAGGGTGTCTGGTTGGGCACTACTTAGGGTTGGGTCAATAAGAGTTTTGTCACCGTTTTTGTCTCCTACATTTCTGTTATCTCTAGAGTTTGTGTTGGCTCTATTGTTGTTTGTGATTGAGTATTCCAACCCTAGAATTTTACATGGTATCAGAGCCTTAGGGCTTTATTATCATGTTAGTTCTTTGATTTTGGTGTTTTTCGCTGCATATTCTTTTTTTTTGTGTCTTTGTCTTGATTATTTCTGGCCAAGGATCTTATCTAGGTCATAGATATGGTCCTTCTCCTTTTGTTTCTGTACATAATAAATCTGATCTTAATATATAGACCTGGTCTATTATCTTGTTGTGTTTGGATCTGGTTGATATTGTTACAGGTTGTTGGTGGTCAACCATTGTTGGTTGTTCATATGATTGGATTGGAGGTGCTTGCTTCAATTTGTGACACCCGACATGTTCGGCTTAAACATTTTGGTAAAACATAAGTCTACCTTAGCGAGAAACATTTATAAACTGAGTTAACTAGGTTAGTTGAGTCGGGTTATGATAGGATTGTCCAGAGTTCAATGATCTGGAGGATCATTGGGAGTCGTTTTGGGAATACACTGGTACTGGGTCCCGTTGTTGGTGAAATTACATGAACTGAATCAAGTATGATATGGAGATTATCAGCATACGTGTAACATAACATGATAATACGTGCTACAAGGTGTGAACATGATTATACGTGCCTATTTATGCTTAACATGTGTTAGAATTACATGTTCATACGTTAGGATGTGTTTAAATGCGTTAAAACGACAAAACTGGAAAACCTAGAAAACATAAGTCCTGGTTCGACCCATAGCATGGGGGCGAACCTGGAAATGGGTCTTGGATCGACCCATGGCAAGGGGGCGAACCTGGAAGAAAGAACAACATTAACTCATTCGACCTTGTAGAAGGGGCGAAGGTGACACCTTCGACCCTATACAAAGGGCGAATGTGGAACTAGTATAAATACCACACTTTGTCATTTTTCACCATTTCACAAACCCTAAACGCCTTTAAACACTCTCAAGCGATTTTAGTCACTGAGGAAGGAGTTTTTGCTCTCGTTTTTCATAATCTAATCTACAAACAACATCTAACCAAGAATCCAAGGTGTGTTCTTAATCCTAAACCCTTTTTAAAGCATTTTGATTCGTTTTCATCTAACCCTAAATGTCCAGATCTGTTCTAAGGATGTTTTATGATTTAAAAACCTTTAAACATCTTCCTAAACCTAAACCTTATCATTAAACATAGGTTTTCATATTAATAAACATATGTTAATTATGTGTTATGTGATATTATGTGTTGTTTAATGATTTGTTGTTGTACTAATGATAGAAACATGATCTAGGGCTGCTATTATTGTGGGTATATGATTTTTTAAGGTTACAATTAGATGAATGATGATGTTATGTCAAATTTGGGGATTTTGATAAATCTAGGGCTTGTTGCATGATAGTATTATCAATAAAACTATTGGGGGTTTTCATATACACATTAAACTGAGCATGATATGATGATTATGAAAGGATTTTGAAAAGTTTCCAAATTGGGTAAAGATTTCATGCATGATGTGACATTTCCATAATTTTTGCCATTTTGGGAAAGAGTTAAAACGAACAGGTTTTTGGGCAAAATTGGTGGGGTTTTGTGGGGATATGTTATTCATACTTGACTGCTGTGATTGGTGATGTTTCGTGATGTTTTCGGATGTTTTTGAAGCGTTTTGTGGAAGAACACTCTGCAAGGGTCGAACCTGGGCACCTTCGACCAGTCGTGGGGTCGAAGGTGGACTCCAGGGTCGAACTTGGACATCAGATTGGTTGAATCTGTTTTATTTGGGTCGAACGTGGCTCAAAAGGGTCGAACGTGACTCAAAAAGGGTCGAACGTGTCAAAAAGGGGCGAACGTGGAACTGTAAACTCTAGTTCGACCCTATACAATCAAAGATGAGATGTTTGATGCAAACTAAGTGTTTTATGCTTGAACCTTGTGTGTAATCAGTGTATACTTGATTACTTTAGGTAATAGGTCACCAACGGGATGTCGGGTCGGTCTAGTGTGTTAGTTAAACATTTAAACACGTTTTAAAACATACTTGGTCACGATTTGGACAATTGGGGACTAGATAACCTTATGGTTATTAGTCAGAACACTTATGTGAACATTTTGATAGATCTCCGGTAGTTGGGATTATCAATGGCTTGGCTTTCTTATATTATTGAAGAACGCAACCTAAGGTGAGTTCACGGCCCCACTTTTTCTGCTTTTACTTTTGGGGGAGAAAACATGCGCTAAACTTATTTTGGTTACATATGTCATACTATGATTTAATTTTGCGTTGCTATACGATCCTTGAAAGTCCCGGGGGAAACCATGAATGTGCGGGGATGCATAACGGGGGAAATGTGGATAGATCTATTGGGTTTGACAGGCCCCACGCGACGGCTTAGAGAGCCAGGCGGGTGCATATTGTCTCGAACTTGCTAAACATTGCTGAACACTCGGGCTGAACATTGGTAACAGTCTAGTATTGGTTTTCCAATCGCAGTAGTAACAAAACATACGCCTAGCTAGCGTACTTTGGTAACATTGATATACTATGGACAGGTTGGAACTTGGTAACATTTTGTAACACATTGGTAACATTTTGAACAAACCTGTGAACTCACCAGCATTATATGTTGACGTCGTTTTGGCATGTTTTTCTCAGGTCCCTAAGGTTGCACAAACGGACTAGGCGCACAAGTCTGCATTGGCGTCTAGGCTTAGTCTCATGCTTTGAAATAAATGTTTTGAATACGTTGGCACATGGTTTTTGTACTGATTAAATGCTTTCGCTACGGTTTTATGTATTATGAGAACTATGTTTTGAGTTTACGTATTTCATATAGTGTTGTTTATTGTGACCGTTGACTTGGATCCTGGTTTGTCATGCGCCTCGCGGTAAAACTCCGCAAGTGGAAATTTGAGGGTGTGACAGATTGGTATCAGAGCCAATGGTTATAGTGAACTAGGACTGCATGTAGAGTCTAGTCTATAGCCGAGTCACACACACTAGACGGTCACATACTTTGAGTTGCTTAGTGGGATACGTACTAGTATTGTCGGGGTGTCTTTATATCCTCACACTTCTGTGTACATCATCTACTGAACTGCATGAAAATCCCAGTGGACTTGGAGTTTGGATGTACAGTCCTGGGTTTGTCCCTAGGTTTAACTCTTGCAATTTCTAGCGTTTGACACTAGAGGTAAATCTGAGTCTCTCAATTTTGATTCCAGATCATGTCTGGAGCTCGTGGTGGTGGACGTCGTGGTGGCGGCGGTGGCTGTGCTGGCAGTGGTGGCCGTGCTGGCGGCGGCGGTCGTGGTAACATCAACATGACCCAAGAGGAACTGAACAACTTGTTGCAATAGCAAGTGAATATGGCCATGGCTACTTTTCAGGCCGGGCTTAACGCCAAGGGTGGTGAGTTGATTTCTATCGACTTTGCCTCATTCTTGGGTGCCATGTTCTTTCTTTTGTGTTTTATTCGTGTGTCATGTCTCAGGTATTGCTGTCAATCCACCTCCACCTCAGTGTTCTTATAAGAAGTTTCGGGACTGTCAGCCCCATAACTTCGCTGGGACTGAGGGAGCAGTGGGACTGCTCCGATGGTTGGAGAAGGTCGAGTCCGTGTTTGTGATGTGTACCTGTCCCGCTGGGGACTGTGTTAAGTATGCTACTGCGACATTTGAGGGGCCTGCATTGTCATGGTGGAATGCTACTGCTCAAAACATGGATTTGGGGGAGGCTATTGCCATGCCTTGGGCGGATTTTGTGCATCTTCTGTAGAGTGAGTATTGTTGTAACATCACAAAATTTTTCCCCAAATTTATATACATAAAACCCCTATTATATATATTTTATCCTTAATATGCCTAACACACAACCTATATATATATATATAATAATAATAATAATAATAATAATAATAATAATAACAATAATTCTCTAATAATAAAAATCAGATTTTATTAGTAACAAGTTATCTCCAAACCAAACCCAAAGCCCACCCTTCATTTACCTTTATATTTTTATTTCGGAGCCCAGATACGTCCAGCCCAAACAAAACGCGGCCCAACACTGGCCAGGCCCAAAGCTGAGCCCACTAGTCCCTCCCCTCACCTCCTCTTTGTTAAAAAAAAAAATTTTTGGCCTCTGCCGGGATTCGAACCCGGGCAGAGAGCCGGCCAAGCCACACAACCCACACGCTAACACCACCTGGGCTACACCCCTTAGTTGGTTTAAACCCAACTTAAAATGTATAAAACACCACAAAAAAACAATCCATTCTTCTTCTTCACAGACGCAGCAACAGGCCAAAGGCATTTTTTTTTTGAAATCGTAAATTGCTATATTTATGTGATTAGGCCATGTTTAATTATCTTTGACCATTGATACGCGATTACCGGCCTAGGGTGACTCACACAAACGGTAATCAACCTTTAATTGTTACCATATCGATCAAATGACGCGTCAAACATTCATGTCATAGTCAACGTTGCCAAATCGAGCATCCAAACCACTACCCTATAAATTGAGCACTTCTGAACCATTACAATTCGCCATTCATCCTTTCTAAACCTCCAATTTCTCTTAACAATCAACTGATCTTGAATCATGGTTCGTGTTTGACTTCGTGGCTTTGACCATCCATTCGTATACGAATCGTGTCTGTAAGTTCGTAATTTTTGATGGGTTTCATTAATCGGAACCTACACAACATTAACCCCATGATTAATTGGGTTAATGTTGTGTGATTCGATCGATTGCAAAACTAGGGCTCGATTGCTAATATTTGGGGAAGAACATGAAAATCTGTTATGTTATTTATTTTTTATAAAACAAGAATCAACACAACCACTGGTCTGGACCAAGTGGTTGTGTCTGGTGCCCACTATCAGAGCCACCCAGGTTCGATCCCCGGCTGTGGCGAATATTATTCTTTTTTGTTGTTTTATTCTAACAACAAACAAACATTAAATATATATATATATATATATATATATATTACTTATATTTTATAAATTCATTTTAAATTATTAAAACTCTTTTAAAAATTCTACAAAAATTATTTTAAGTTAATCTAATGAAAAAGTTTAACTTCCAATTTTTAGTTTTCAAAAATTCATTTATTTAATATATATAATAAATAAATCAAGTTTATTCCATTTTATTTATAAAATTCTATAAAAATATCAAAACGATCTTATAAATTTCCACAAAAATTATTCTGAGTTTATATAATGATAAACTTTTCTGAAATGATTTTTATTTCAGAAAAATCATTTATTTAATATTTTTAATCAATTTTTGTCAGTTTTAATCATAATTAAATCATAATAAATCCAATTTTTAATATTTTTGCACCAAAATTTTATACAAATTATTTCTGAATATTTAGAACAGAAATATAAATTTTAAACTTATAATTCTTTAATTTTAATATTTTTAAATATTAAAGTTAAATTTTGACAATTTGTAATAAATAGATTTAATAATCTATTTTAAAGAAAATAATTTTATAAAAATTATTTTTATACTTTAAACACATTATTGTGACCATCCTAAATTTAAATTTCATAAAAAGATTTTGGTTATTTATTTACTAAATTTCTCTCAATTATCAAACATTTTAATATTAAATAAACGAGCATTTATCCCCAAATTCGAAGCCCTAGAACTTATACATTTGTAGACTAGATAGACTTAGACATATTTATTACCTTATTATAGGGTGATACTTGACACATTTGGGCAACACACTATTCTATTTTTCAACAGATATAACATTTTGCTAAGGTGAGTTTTACATAGCCCCTTTTATATTTATCACCATTTTTGGGGTGAAACATGTTACAACTTCATTCATGCAATTCAATCATCAACGTGTCTATGTGTTTTTCTATGTTGCATTATGTCTTGAACATGACTAGGGTAAGCACAATTCTAGCATTAACATTTATCAACCAACGGTATACATTGATAGATCTATTGGACTGACAATCCCACCCGGATACGTGCCTCCTACAAAGGTTGCGTGGGTGTTTATTACTGCAATATAAACGAGTGAACCATGAGCGTATGGGATGTACCACAATACAACAGTCACAATGGTTTATTATGCACTCGATTTACTTCTAGTATGTTTTCACATATGGACTAGATTGCCATGACACATGAATTGTACAACAATTTTATTCGATTATCAAAACCTATGTAATTCTCACCAACTTTTGTTGACCCAAAATATTTTCAACTTAACATGTTTCAGGTTCTACTTGCTTGAAGATTTGAATTAATGCTTGAAGATGTGTGCATAGTTTTATTCAATTTGATGTACGAATTCTTGTAGAACAATTGTATGTAATTTATCTAAATCATATAATGAAATTTATTATTTACCATGAGCTACTGAACAATCATCAATACGTGACATCCCGATGTTTCCGCCATCGGTTGGGGTGTTACAGATTGGTATCAGAGCCATGGTTATAGGGAATTAGGTTATTAGAGAAATAATCTAGTCTATAACCATAGGATTTAATCAATACTTGCTTCTTTTACTTGCTATACTCTATCTCCCTCCTACTTCTTATCCCTACTTTCATCCCTACAAGAAGGTTGTTCTCCATCACTGGATCCACTCTTAGACTAATAGGACAAGACCCTCAGGTTTAACCTGAACCACCTTGAGATCTCGTCGAAGTTCTAGATTTTAATAACGAACACGTGCAATCTGGAAGGGTGAACGCCTGTATTCTGAGTCTTCTGTCTAGGCTGGCATTGCGCATATATCCCAATCAGACGAGGGACCCGGATGCCTACCTGGGAATTCTCGGGATGAGTGTTCACTTATAGGCTAAAGCACGTCTTCATATGTTATTAGAATTTAGAGTCTTTGATAAGTCAACGTTTTCGTTTATTCGTTTTAATTAATGAATAAATGATTACACTCCTTATATAATCTCATTCATTTCACTGTGTCTCTTACAGATCTTGCCTCCACGTCGCAGTACTCGACTTAACAGTGGTAACAATCATGATGAAGGGAGTAGCAATCACAATCATAACCATGACACTAACCACAACAACAACAACAACAACAATGGTGTCGATGCCCAACTGGCTGCAATCATTTCTCAACAAATGGTGCAGCAAATCGCAACTCTGGTTCCCAACTTACTAGCTCAAGTCATCCAGTTGAGCGGCAACGGGAACGGTAATGGTAACGGGAATGGAAATGGAAACCACAACGGGAATGGGAATGGTCTTCCAGCCTGTACCCTTAAGCACTTTAATTCTTGTAATCCCCCAAAGTTTAGCGGTGAAGAAGGAGCTACGGGACTCCTACAATGGTTTGAGGGTATTGAGAATACCTTCATCAACAGTGAATGCCCCGACAACTTTAAAGTCCGTTATGCCATGAGTGTTCTTCACAAACGAGCACTCACATGGTGGAATGAAGAAAAACGCACTCGCGGAGCTGAAGCTGCACTAGCCTTAACTTGGGATCAAGCTAAAGACATTATGAAGGCAGAGTTCTGCCCTCGTAATGAAATTAAGAAGCTGGAAGATGAATTTCATGATCTTGCTCAAGACAGTGGGGAAAACCTTGCTTACAACACTCGTTTTCACGAACTTAGCCTACTGCTACCCCACAAGGTCACTCCCTTACCTATTGCAATCGAAAAATACATTGGTGGCTTACCGATGCAGATTCAAGACACGGTGTGGGAAGGAACCCTGCTACTTTGGAGGAAGCAAAGCGTTTGGCTGCCACCCTAACAGATAACCATGTGAAGGCAGGAACCCTGACTCGTAAAGGGGAAAAGAAAAAGGATACTCCCCAACCTGCCGTTGATATCAAAACTGAGGCCTCAACCAACGGGAAGTGCAAGGTCAGGAATTTTGCAATAGACACCACTGCCTCACCCAACAAGAAACAATACCACGGGAAGCTACCTAAGTGTGACACCTGCCAGTATCACCATCCAACTCAAGTACCCTGCCGACAGTGCACCAATTGTCAAAGGTATGGGCATCTTGCGGACGCTTGTCGAATTCCTGCTGCAAATGCCCTTGCTGCTCCAAACAACCCCGCTAGAGACCCTCCAGCTACTTAACCGCAAACCCCACAATTTGAATGATGTCTACTTTCTCTTTAATTCCATGTATTGTCACTTTTGATTCAAATAATAAATTCAAGTATTATCATAACATCTGAGTGCATGCTTGTTTGAATGTGAACTAATTGCTATACCTATAATCATACTTGCATACTTGTACGTCAATTAGTTGACTACCAAACAGCCTACTCAACGATTGGTAGAGATCATCATGTCTTTCCAACAGTCGGGAGAGGCCCTACCACCTGCTCAACGACTGGAGGAAACTATCGAACCTGCTCAACAATCGGTAGAGTCATAAAAGGACGCAAAACCCTAATGTAAGGTAAATTGGTGATTACGGTCCGGAACGTAATCATGAATTTACAGGTACGTTAAGGTGGTGTGGAATTTTATCAAGGTTTTCGGTAGTTGACCAATTGTAAACCCGGTGTTTTTTCTCTTAACTTCGGGACGAAGTTCCTAAAAGTAGGGGAGACTGTAACATCACAAAATTTTTCCCCAAATTTATATACATAAAACCCCCATTATATATATATATTTTATCCTTAATATGCCTAACACACAACCTATATATATAATAATAATAATAATAATAACAATAATTCTCTAATAATAAAAATCAGATTTTATTAGTAACAAGTTATCTCCAAACCAAACCCAAAGCCCACCCTTCATTTACCTTTATATTTTTATTTCGGAGCCCAGATACGTCCAGCCCAAACAAAACGCGGCCCAACACTGGCCAGGCCCAAAGTTGAGCCCACTAGTCCCTCCCCTCACCTCCTCTTTGTTAAAAAAAAAAAATTTTGGCCTCTGCTGGGATTCAAACCCGGGCAGAGAGCCGGCCAAGCCACACAACCCACACGCTAACACCACCTGGGCTACACCCCTTAGTTGGTTTAAACCCAACTTAAAATGTATAAAACACCACAAAAAAACAATCCCTTCTTCTTCTTCACAGACGCAGCAACAGACCAAAGGCATTTTTTTTTTGAAATCGTAAATTGCTATAATTATGTGATTAGGCCATGTTTAATTATCTTTGACCATTGATACGCGATTACCGGCCTAGGGTGACTCACACAAACGGTAATCAACCTTTAATTGTTACCATATCGATCAAATGACGCGTCAAACATTCATGTCATAGTCAACGTTGCCAAATCGAGCATCCAAACCACTACCCTATAAATTGAGCACTTCTGAACCATTACAATTCGCCATTCATCCTTTCTAAACCTCCAATTTCTCTTAACAATCAACTGATCTTGAATCATGGTTCGTGTTTGACTTCGTGGCTTTGACCATCCATTCGTATACGAATCGTGTCTGTAAGTTCGTAATTTTTGATGGGTTTCATTAATCGGAACCTACACAACATTAACCCCATGATTAATTGGGTTAATGTTGTGTGATTCGATCGATTGCAAAACTAGGGCTCGATTGCTAATATTTGGGGAAGAACATGAAAATCTGTTATGTTATTTATTTTTTATAAAACAAGAATCAACACAACCACTGGTCTGGACCAAGTGGTTGTGTCTGGTGCCCACTATCAGAGCCACCCAGGTTCGATCCCCGGCTGTGGCGAATATTATTCTTTTTTGTTGTTTTATTCTAACAACAAACAAACATTAAATATATATATATATATTACTTATATTTTATAAATTCATTTTAAATTATTAAAACTCTTTTAAAAATTCTATAAAAATTATTTTAAGTTAATGTAATGAAAAAGTTTAACTTCCAATTTTTAGTTTTCAAAAATTCATTTATTTAATATATATAATAAATAAATCAAGTTTATTCCATTTTATTTATAAAATTCTATAAAAATATCAAAACGATCTTATAAATTTCCACAAAAATTATTCTGAGTTTATATAATGATAAACTTTTCTGAAATGATTTTTATTTCAGAAAAATCATTTATTTAATATTTTTAATCAATTTTTGTCAGTTTTAATCATAATTAAATCATAATAAATCCAATTTTTAATATTTTTGCACCAAAATTTTATACAAATTATTTCTGAATATTTAGAACAGAAATATAAATTTTAAACTTATAATTCTTTAATTTTAATATTTTTAAATATTAAAGTTAAATTTTGACAATTTGTAATAAATAGATTTAATAATCTATTTTAAAGAAAATAATTTTATAAAAATTATTTTTATACTTTAAACACATTATTGTGACCATCCTAAATTTAAATTTCATAAAAAGATTTTTGGTTATTTATTTACTAAATTTCTCTCAATTATCAAACATTTTAATATTAATCAAACGAGCATTTATCCCCAAATTCGAAGCCCTAGAACTTATACATTTGTAGACTAGATAGACTTAGACATATTTATTACCTTATTATAGGGTGATACTTGACACATTTGGGCAACACACTATTCTATTTTTCAACAGATATAACATTTTGCTAAGGTGAGTTTTACATAGCCCCTTTTATATTTATCACCATTTTTGGGGTGAAACATGTTACAACTTCATTCATGCAATTCAATCATCAATGTGTCTATGTGTTTTTCTATGTTGCATTATGTCTTGAACATGACTAGGGTAAGCACAATTCTAACATAAACATTTATCAACCAACGGTATACATTGATAGATCTATTGGACTGACAATCCCACCCGGATACGTGCCTCCTACAAAGGTTGCGTGGGTGTTTATTACTGCAATATAAACGAGTGAACCATGAGCGTATGGGATGTACCACAATACAACAGTCACAATGGTTTATTATGCACTCGATTTACTTCTAGTATGTTTTCACATATGGACTAGATTGCCATGACACATGAATTGTACAACAATTTTATTCGATTATCAAAACCTATGTAATTCTCACCAACTTTTGTTGACCCAACATATTTTCAACTTAACATGTTTCAGGTTCTACTTGCTTGAAGATTTGAATTAATGCTTGAAGATGTGTGCATAGTTTTATTCAATTTGATGTACGAATTCTTGTAGAACAATTGTATGTAATTTATCTAAATCATATAATGAAATTTATTATTTACCATGAGCTACTGAACAATCATCAATACGTGACATCTCGATGTTTCCGCCATCGGTTGGGGTGTTACAATTGTCCTAGAGAGGAAGTACAGAAGTTGGAACATGAGGTCTGGAACTACAAGATGGTTGGGTTTGAGATAGAGGAGTACACGGTGAGGCGAAACGAGTTAGGGTGTTGTGCCCTGATTTGCACACACCTGAGTATTGGAGGATCGAGCATTACATTTCTGGGTTGGTGCCGGAGATAGCAGGGTTGGTGGCTGCCGGGAATCTTCCCACACTTGCTGAAGTTGTCCGATCGGCTCATCGGATGACTAACCTGAAGGTGGCAGAAGGTGTTTTGCCTCCTAAGGGTACTACTATGAAGGGTTCTGAGGGGAACACGAGGAAGTGGGATATCGTGGGGAAGAGTGCCGTGCCAACACCATATCAGCCGGTAAAGAAGTTTGATTCGTCTGGATCTTCTTCAGGGCAGAAGTCGGGTGGGTATGTTGGAAAGCATCCCAAGTGTAACAAGTGTGGTTATCATCACTCTGGGAGTTGTGAACGAGCTCGTTGTCATCGATGCCATCAGTTGGGGTATCTTTCTAAGGATTGCAGGGTGTCACTTCCCTCGACTCAGGCTCCTGCTGCTGCTGCTCCTGCTGCTCAGGGGACTCCGGGAAAGCAGGGGTGCTACAACTGTGGTGACACGGGGCATTTTAAGCGTGATTGGCCCAAGCTAAGACAGGGCGAGAATGGGAAGGGTGGGAACGGTAACAGGAACAACGGAGGCGGTGACAGGACTGTGCGTGCTTTCGTCATTGGATCTACAGAGGCTAGGCAGGATACAGACACAGTTACAGGTACGTTCCTTCTTAATGATCGCTCCGATTCTGTCTTGTTTGATTCTGGTGTCGATAAGAGTTTCATATCTGTGGACGTTAGTCGATTGCTAGATATAGTACTCACACCTTTAGATGCTAAGTACTGGATAGAATTGGCTAATGGTAAGAAAATCGAAGCGACACATATTCTTAGGGAATGTCGCTTAGAACTGTCGGGTTTGTCGTTCCCCATTGACCTTATGCCGGTATCCCTGGGTAGTTTCGATGTCGTTGTGGGCATGGATTGGTTGTCATTGTATCGTGCAGAGATCGTTTGTTTCGATAAGGTTATTCGGATCCCTCTCCCTGATGGAGAGACTCTTTCGGTTCATGGCGAGAATAGCGGTGCTCCGCTGAGTATCATTTCTAGTATGCAAGCCCTTAAGTTTCTTTGAAAGGGTAATTCGGCCATTCTGGCACTTGTTTCTGTTTCGACTGACGATGGAGAGACTCTTTCGGTTCATGGCGAGAAGAGCCGACATTCCGAAGACTGCTTTTCGTACCCGTTATGGCCATTTTGAGTTCTTGGTCATGCCTTTTAGTCTCACTAACGCACCGGTGGTGTTCATGGATTTGATGAATCGCGTTTGCAAGCCTTACCTGGATAAATTCGTCATCGTGTTTATTGATGACATTCTGGTTTATTCTAAGAATAAGACGGATCATGAGGAACACTTGCGGTTGGTCTTGGAACTTTTGAGACGAGAGCAGTTGTATGCTAAGTTCTCAAAGTGTGACTTTTGGTTGCGTGAAGTTCAATTCCTAGGACATGTGGTTAATGAACTAGGAATTCATGTCGATTCGGCTAAGATCGAAGCCATCAAGGACTGGGAAGCACCAAAGACGCCATCTGAGGTGCGGCAATTCCTAGGTCTTGCAGGTTACTATCGTCGTTTTATTGAGGGATTTTTGAAGATTGCGCAACCCCTCACTTCTCTCACCCAGAAAGACCGAAACTTTGACTGGGGTGAACTGTAGGAATCGGCATTACAGATGCTGAAGCTTAAACTTTGTTCTGCATCTATCCTATCCTTACCCGAGGGTACGGATGATTTTGTTGTGTACTGTGACGCTTCTATTCGTGGTCTCGGTTGCGTGTTGATGCAACGTGAGAAAGTCATTGCTTATGCTTCTCGTTAACTTAAGGTTCACGAGAAGAACTACACTACTCACGACCTGGAATTGGGTGCGGTGGTTTTTGCGTTGAAAATCTGGAGACATTACTTGTACGGTACCAAATGTGATGTATACACCGATCACAAGAGTCTTCAGCATATTTTCGACCAGAAGGAGCTAAACATGCGGCAGCGTCGCTGGGTTGAACTTCTGAACGATTATGACGGTGCTATTAAGTACCATCCTGGCTAGGCGAACGCTGTGGCGGACGCCTTGAGCAGGAAGGAATCTGCGAAACCTCGTCGTGTTCGAGCCTTACAGCTCACCATTCATTCTTCCTTGCCTGATCGAATCCGTTCTGCATAACTGGAAGCTTTAAAGGAGGAAAACCTTAAAGCTGAAACTATACACGGTGCTGATAAGCATCTTGATCTCAGGTCCGATGGCCTACATTACTTTGCAGAACGTGTTTGGGTTCCCTTGATCGGGGGATTACGGGAGCTTGTCTTGGATGAATCTCACAAATCCTGGTATTCTATTCACCCTGGCTCCGATAAGATATATTAGGATTTGAAGATACTTTATTGGTGGCCAAACATGAAGGCTGATATAGCTTCATACGTGAGCAAATGCATGACTTGTGCTAAAGTCAAGGGGGAGTATCAGAAGCCATCTGGTCTCCTGCAACAACCGGAGATTCCAGAATGAAAGTGGGAACGAATCACGATGGATTTTGTCACCAAACTACCAAAGTCACCAAGTGGATGCGATATGATTTGGGTGATTGTTGACAGGTTGACAAAATCAGCATGTTTCATACCTATTAAGGAAGCCGATGGACTCGAGTGGTTAGCTCGACTATACCTTAAGGAGGTGGTTTCTCGACACGGGGTGCCTGTTTCTATTATCTCTGATCGTGATTCTCGTTTTGCTTCGCGTTTCTGGAAGGCTCTGCATAAGGCTTTGGGTACTCAGTTGGATATGAGTATGGCTTATCATCTGCAAACTGACGGACAAAGTGAGCGGATGATCCAAACCTTGGAAGACATGCTTCGGGCACGTGTTATCGATTTTGGCAAAAGTTGGGAGATTCACCTACCGTTGGTGGAGTTCTCTTACAACAACAGCTATCACGTTAGTATCAAGGCAGCTCCGTTCGAAGCTTTTTACGGACGGAAATGTCGATCTCCTCTTTGTTGGGCCGAGGTGGGTGAGAGTCAGCTCACTGGTCCGGAACTAGTGTACGAAACTTCGGAGAAAATCGTGCAAATTCGTAACCGTTTGGCAGCCGCACGGGATCGTCAGAAGAGCTATGCCGATCGCCGTCGCAAACCTTTTGAGTTCCAGGTTGGGGACAGGGTACTTCTGAAAGTTTCACCATGGAAGGACGTCATACGCTTTGGAAAGCGTGGCAAGCTTAACCCTCGTTATGTTGGGCCGTTTGCAATCCTGGAACGGATTGGACCGGTGGCATACAGACTTGACTTACCGGCGGAGCTCGGTAGTGTTCACAATGTCTTCCATGTGTCTAACTTAAAGAAGTGTTTGACCGATGAATCTCTTATTGTACCACGGGAAGAGATCAAGGTTGATGATCGTCTTTGCATCGTGGAGGAACCTGTTGAGATTCTCGACTATAAGTGTAACACCCCGCCCTCTCATCACCAATATTGTCCGCTTTGCCCATCCAGAGCTCACGGATTTGTTTTTGGTTGCCCAAGTGGAGACTTCCCAGGAGGTCACCCATCCTGAAATTTCTCCCACCTGAGCACGCTTAACTGTGGAGTTCTCCTCTCATCCACTAACATTAAG
Organism: Ambrosia x helenae; assembly: GCA_030844895.1. Classification (NCBI taxonomy): domain Eukaryota; kingdom Viridiplantae; phylum Streptophyta; class Magnoliopsida; order Asterales; family Asteraceae; genus Ambrosia; species Ambrosia x helenae. The sequence continues at coordinate 71,495,307 of CM061225.1, read as the reverse complement.
CCCCAAAACGCGTTGGTGATTTAAGAGGCAAGACATTACTTATGAACCAAGGATCTCTCCTGGCCACGGCCGATGTGGGATTTTCCTGGGGTGTCACATTCACCCCCTGTTAGAGTCTCATCGTCCCTGATGAGGTGTGTTCCTGGGATGTCACATTCACCCCCTGTTAGAGTCTCATCGTCCCTGATGAGGTGTGCACCCACCATCCCGAACGGCACAGGAGTGGCTCTAATACCATCTGTAACACCCCGCCCCTCTCATCACCAATATTGTCCGCTTTGCCCATCCAGAGCTCACGGATTTGTTTTTGGTTGCCCAAGTGGAGACTTCCCAGGAGGTCACCCATCCTGAAATTTCTCCCACCTGAGCACGCTTAACTGTGGAGTTCTCCTCTCATCCACTAACATTAAGCCCCAAAACGCGTTGGTGATTTAAGAGGCAAGACATTACTTATGAACCAAGGATCTCTCCTGGCCACGGCCGATGTGGGATTTTCCTGGGGTGTCACATTCACCCCCTGTTAGAGTCTCATCGTCCCTGATGAGGTGTGTTCCTGGGATGTCACAATAAGATTCGTAGCCTTCGCTGGAGTAAAATCCGCATCGTTAAGGTTTGTTGGAACTCGAATCGTGGACCGGAGTTCACGTGGTAACGGGAGGATCAGATGAAATCTAAGAATCCTCATCTTTTTCCGAAATGCGCGTTCGAATCTAGACATGTTACCACTGAAGCTGAATGAATCTCGGGACGAGATTCCTTTCAACGTGGGGATGATGTGACAACCGGTAAATTTTCTTTTCGTTTCCTTCTGTTTTATCTCTTTCATTTTTGGCTTCGTGCAATTTTCGGAACAAAAATTCTTTCAACGTGGGGATGATGTCACACCCGGCATGTTCGGCTTAAACATTTTGGTAAAAGATAAGTCTACCTTAGCGAGAAACATTTATAAAGGGACTTAACTAGGTTAGTTGAGTCGGGTTATGATAGGATTATCCAGAGTTAAATGATCTAGAGGATCATTGGGAGTCGTTATGGGAATACACTGGTACCGGTCCCGTTGTTGGTGAAATTACATGAACTGAATCAAGTATGATATGGAGATTATTAGCATACGTGTAACATAACATGATAATACGTGTTACAAGGTGTGAACATGATTATACGTGCCTATATATGCTTAGCATGTGTTAGAATTACTTGTTCATACGTTAGGGTGTGTTTAAATGCGTTAAAACGACAAAACTGGAAAACCTAAAAAACATAAGTCCTGGTTCGACCCATAGCGTGGGAGCGAACATGGAAATGGGTCTTGGTTCGACCCATGGCAAGGGGGCGAACCTGGAAGAAAGAACAACATTAACTCATTCGACCTTGTAGAAGGGGCGAAGGTGACACCTTCGACCCTATACAAGGGGCGAATGTGGAACTAGTATAAATACCACACTTTGTCATTTTTCACCATTTCACAAACCCTAAACGCCTCTAAACACTCTCAAGCGATTTTAATCAATGAGGAAGGAGTTTTTGCTCTCGTTTTTCATAATCTAACCTACAAACAACATCCAACCAAGAATCCAAGGTGTGTTCTTAATCCTAAACCCTTTTTAAAGCATTTTGATTCGTTTTCATCTAACCCTAAATGTCCAGATCTGTTCTAAGGATGTTTTTATGATTTATAAACCTTTATACATCTTCCTAAACCTAAACCTTATCATTAAACATAGGTTTTCATATCAATAAACATATGTTAATTATGTGTTATGTGATGTTATGTGTTGTTTAATGATTTGCTGCTGTACTAATAATAGAAACATGATCTAAGGCTGCTATTATTGTGGGTATATGATTGTTTAAGGTTTCAATTAGATGAATGATGATGTTATGTCGAATTTGGGTATTTTGATAAATCTAGGGCTTGTTGGATGATAGTATTATCAAAAAAACTATTGGGGGGGGGGGTTCATATACACATTAAACTAAGCATGATAAGATGATTGTGAAAGGATTTCAAAAAGTTTCCAAATTGGGTAAAGATTTCATGCATGATGTGACATTTTCATAATTTTTGCCATTTTGGGAAAGAGTTAAAACGAACAGGTTTTTGGGCAAAATTGGCGGGGTTTTGTGGGGATATGTTATTCATACTTGACTGCTGTGATTGGTGATGTTTCGTGATGTTTTCGGATGTTTTTGAACGAACCTGGGCACCTTCGACCCGTCGTGGGGTCGAAGTTGGACTCCAGGGTCGAATCTGGACATCAGATTGGTCAAATCTGTTTTATTTGGGTCGAACGTGGCTCAAAAGGGTCGAACGTGGCTCAAAAAGGGTCGAACGTGGCAAAAAGGGGCGAACGTGGAACTGTAAAACTCTGGTTTGACCCTATACAATCAAAGATGATATTTTTGATGCAAACTAAGTGCTTTATGCTTGAACCTTGTGTGTAATCTATGTATACTTGATTAGTTTAGGTAATAGGTCACCAACGAGATGTCGGGTCGGTCTAGTGTGTCAGTTTAACATTTAAACACGTTTTAAAAACATACTTGTTCACGATCTGGACAATTGGGGACTAGATAACCTTATGGTTATTAGTCAGAACACTTATGTGAACATTTTGATAGATCTCCGGTAGTTGGTATTATCAAGGGCTTGGCTTTCTTATATTATTGAAGAACGCAACCTAAGGTGAGTTCACGACCCCACTTTTTTAGCTTTTACTTTTGGGGGAGAAAACATGCGCTAAACTTATTTTGGTAACATATGTCATACTATGATTTAACTTTTCATTGCTATACGATCCTTGAAAGTTCCGGGGGAAACCATGAATGTGCGGGGATGCACAACGGGGGAAATGTGGATAGACTATTGGGTTTGACAGGCCCCACTCAACGGCTTGGAGGGCCGAGCGGGTGCATATTGTCTCGAACTTGCTAAACATTGCTGAACACTCGGGCTGAACATTGGTAACAGTCTAGTAATGGTTTTCCAATCGTATTAGTAACAAAACATATGCCTAGCTAGCGTACTTTGGTAACATTGATATAGTATGGACAGGTTGGAACTTGGTAACATTTTGTAACACATTGGTAACATTTTGAACAAACCTGTGAACTCACCAGCATTATATGTTGACGTCGTTTTGGCATGTTTTTCTCAGGTCGCTAAGGTAGCACAAACGGACTAGGCGCACGAGTCTGCATTGGCGTCTAGGCTTAGTCTGATGTTTTGAAATAAATGTTTTGAATACGTTGGCACATGGTTTTTGTAATGATTAAATGCTTCCGCTACGGTTTTTTGTATTATGAGAACTATGTTTTGAGTTTACGTATTCCATATAGTGTTGTTTATTGTGACCGTTGACTTTGATCCTGGTTTGTCATGCGCCTCGCGGTAAAACTCCGCAAGTGGAAATTTGAGGGTGTGACACAATTTCACTCACAACTCTATACCCTAAGTGAAGGTATAGGTTGTGAGTTTGGAGAACCTTAACTTGGGTCCCCCTCTCGGTGAGATTGCTCTGATTGTCTCTTCTTGTTTATTTTTTTTGTTTGTGTGTCTAGGCGTCTTTGGTCGGGTTAGGGTGGACCGGCATTGTTCTTTGTGTTGTATTTGTTGGTATTGTCTTTTTGTCTGGTTTGTATTGTTTATTATTGCTATATATATATATATATAGGGAATGGTTAGAATGAAAACCCCAAAAATTTGAAGAAACCCATGGAAACCTCATCCTAGCCATTGATCTCTAAGATTAATGGCTCTTGTTTAATCAAAATTATTATATTCATTAATTGTATACTAGTGGACAAAAAAGGGTATAATGGACAAATGACATTTTTCTGAAAAAGCATCTATGACAAGTTGACCTGACACATGTAACATCATCTCTCTCATACTTTTGTGACCATTGTCCTAAATCTGTCCGGACGTCGTGTTACATATGTAACATATGTAGTGTTGCATATGTAAACATATGTAGTGTTGCATACGTTAAAATTGCACATACTCTGGTCTCATATGTGATGTCTTGTTGCATACGTTAAAATAGATAGAATGTATAAAATCACTTAAAAACTTTACAGAACAAAAAACACTCAAAAGTACACAAGAATGTTTCTTACAAATGCTAAAAACAATCAAAACGGTCATTACAATCAACAAATGCTAAAAAAACTATCACAAAAAAATTGTCTACACTTCATTCTTGATAATGATCATCTTCATCTTTAATGCAACAAATATGTTCACCTGCAAAAAGAAAACAAAATCATCAATTTACATGTAAACCCCCCCCCCCCCCCCCCGTATTAACATATGCAACTAGTGTTGAAAGTAAACATTTTTTTACCATTTAGTTATAAAAAAATATCAAACTTAACTTAGGAGGAATGTTATAAAAACTGCATAGATGTGTATCATACGCAACATAGATTCACTACTTTTTAAAATTCACTACTTTTTTATAAAAACTGCAACTTAGTTCTGTTACATACGAAACAGATGCAACATAGATTCACTACTTTTTTAAAAATTCACTACTTTTTTATTTAAAAGCTTAGATGTGTATCATACGCAACATAGATTCACTACTTTTTAAAATTCACTACTTTTTTTTTATAAAAACTGCAACTTAGTTCTGTTAAATACGAAACAGACGCAACATAGATTCACTACTTTTTAAACTTCACTAGTTTTTTATTCAAAAGCTTAGATGTGTATCATACGCAACATAGATTCATTACTTTTTAAAATTTACTATTTGTATCATACGCAACTGCATAGATGTGTATCATACGTAACTTAACAAAAATGTGTACCATTGCACACACTCCATATGAATTTACTTTTAAAAATTCACTACTTTTTTTTATTCAAAAGCTTAACTCATCATCGACAACAAACCATTAAAATATATAATACCCTTCCTTAGTAACATGTTAACTGATATGGTTTGTGAAAATTAGATTAAAAGAAAATTTAAGAAAAAAAAGATACAGTGTTACATATGAAACAACTTACTTCAGATTTTAATTCACACACATCTATAGAGTCCAAATTAGGTCCAAATCATATAAATAACAAATTCATCAAATTCCACATTATTCTTCTACCAAAAACAGCCAAAAAAAAACTTAAATAATTCTTTACTTTCTACCTCTGTTTTATCTATTTACAAAAAAAAATAGAAAGATTCTTGTTTCCATTAACCCTTTATTAATAATTCTTTACTTTTCAAGCATCTGGGATGCAAAATCCTAAACGTATAAATGTTCTGTAATGAAATGTGGTTGCTTTAAATTCCACATTTTTTGCTACTTTTAACCCATCCCCCAAAACAGAAAATAGAGCATACTCTGCTTAACCTCCTTTTCATACTCTGTTCTGTAAAAAGATAAAAACAGAGCAAATGGAGAAGCTTTTGACGATGGGAGTAAAGTAACAAAAAAAATGACATGAATAAGAAGCTTGAGATTAAAATACTAAATCTGACCTTTTTTTTCTTGCTCCTTCCTGCCAATGGAGTAAAGTAACAAAAAAAAAATGACATGAAGACGATGGTGGATGATGGTGGTGGATGATGGTGGATGGAGGATGGGGACGGTGGTGAATGATGGTGGATGGAGGATGGGGACTGTGGTGGATCGACGGAGGAGATGTAGGATGGGTACGGTGGTGGATCGATGGTGGATGGAGGATGGGGATGGTTTCCATGGATTTGATTGTTAATAGAGAGAAGAGAGAGAGATGGAGAGAGAAAGTGTGTGTGTGTGTGTGTGTGTGTGTGTGTGAAAGAGAGAGGGATGTTCTTTATATAGGAGGGAGAATAAAAGATTCAAATGTTTAAATGGGGGGAAGATAAAATGACTAGTATGCCCTTAAAGACATAAAATAATATATTGCAAATGGGGCGATGTGGAACAATTAGAGCCACTAGATGGGTTTCCAGGTGTTTCTTCAAATTTTTGGGTTTTCATTAAATACTTAGCATATATATATATATATATATATATATATAGAGAGAGAGAGAGAGATAGTTAATAAGAGACTCCTGTGTTAAGATCTGGGTGGGCACCTTGAGTGATAAACTCACTATCTGAACACTAACACAGCTTCGTCCTCTTAGGGTTCTTGTTTGGATACGATTGTTTGTTATCTGTTGATAATGATTGCTATCTGTTCTGTTACTTGTTCTTTATCTGTTTGTTTGTTGATTGATTGCTTGCTGTTGCCATGGGTGAACCTGGTGGTGGTGGGGGTGTTGTAAACATTGGTGCTGACCCTACACCACCAGGAGGTACCAATACTCTAATAAGTAAGTTAGATATTGGTGATCCTCTTTACATACACCCTAGTGATACTAGTAGTCTCTATATTATTAGTATTAAGCTAAAAGGGACTGAGAACTACTCTGTGTGGGAAAGCTCCATGAAACTTGCCCTAGAGGCCAAAAATAAATATGGCTTCATAGATGAAACTACTGTTAAGTCTGTTGATGATGATGTCTTAGGTAAGCAATGGGATAGGTGTAACTCTATGGGATAGGTGTAACTCTTTTGTTCTTACCTGGTTACTTAATTCTGTGAGTGAGGAGTTATTCCTTGGTTAGGTTTTCTCTATGTTAGCTAGAGATGTCTGGTTAGACCTTAAGGAAACTTATGATAAGGTAGATGGATCTATTGTCTTCAACTTGCATCAAAAGATTAACTCAAAATGGTAGTACTGTTTCAGGTACTATCATAAACTTAATACAATGGGAAATTGGATTTTAACACCCTGAACTATTGACAATTGGCCGCTGACGCACTGAACTACAAAATTGAACAACATCGCACTGTACTTTCAACTTATTGGCCTGTATCAGCCTCAGACTAACCAAGGTTAATTTTTGCTGACGTGGCATGGTGTCGTGTCCATTTTTGCTGACGTGGCAGGTGATGTGTCCATGCCATGTTAGCTTATTCCCCATGCCACGTCAGCAAAAATGGACACGTCACTATGCCACGTCAGCAAAAATTAACCATGGTTAGTCCGAGGGTGATACAGGCCAATAAGTTGAAAGTACAGTGCGATGTTGTTCAATTTTATAGTTCAGTGTGTCAGCGGCCAATTGTCAATAGTTCAGGGTGTTAAAATCCAATTTCCCTAATACAATGTGGAAGCAATTGGCTGCTATTGTTCATTTGCCTTCCTGTTCTTCTGCTGCTTCTGGAAAATTTAATGATTTTAATAGTCTTATAAAATTGATGCAATTCTTAATGGGACTTGATGAAGTATATCAAACTATGAGATCTAATCTTTTGATGCAAGATCCTTTGCCCTCTGTTAAGACAACTTTATCCATTGTCTCTAGAGAGGAATCTCATAGAGGCTCTAGTGGAAGCTCAAAAGGGCAGAATATGTCTTTCATGTCTAGGTCTAGTCAACCTGTTGATAGTAAGAAGAGGGTAACCAATAGAGGTTCTAACCCTAACTTGAAGTGTATCCACTGTAACATGTTGGGGCACACTGTGGATAAGTGTTATGAGCTTGTTGGGTATCCTCGTGGGTTTAAGAATAGGGTTGCTGGACAGGTTGGACAGACTCCTAGGTCAAACCTGTCCAACACTATAGGTAATAGCTCTAAGCCTCCTATGTCTTCTGCTGCTGGTTTGCCTTTTTCACCTGAACAGATTTCCATGTTGATGAATCTAATGAGTGAGAAAGGGGCAAGTGATCCACAAAGTTCTAATTCAGGAGGTAAAAATGTCTATATAAATGGGTTTTCTACTTTGTCTAAAATATTAAACTTAAAACAAATTTTTGAAAATTTTTCAAGTGGTTCTAGTTTTATAAAAAAAGGCAATCAGTTGTGGGTGGATCACTGATTCAGGGGCAAATCAACACATGACCAAAAGTGATAAGTTTATGGTTAATTGTGTTAATGTGCCTGACTACAACATTCAGGTCAAACATCCAAATGGCACTTGTGCTAAAGTTACCAAAATTTGTGACATTAAAATAGCAGAAGGAGTTATTTTGTATGATGTGTTCTTAGTTCCTGAATATTGTGTCAATCTCATGTCTATTCATAAATTGTCCAAGGACAATAAGTTGAGTGTATTGTTTGATGAAGATCATTTTTACATTCAGGATTTCAAGTCAAGGAGAATCCTGGTGACTGGTGATGAAAGAGATGGTTTGTTTTTGTTGGTGAGAATGTGAGTTCTAACTTGTGTTTTAGTAGTATTGGTAGTTCCAACCTATGTCATAGTAGGCTGGGACTCCCCTCTGATCAGGTTCTAGCCATTCTTAGCAATGATCTTAAACTAGGTAAACCTGATTCTCAACCTTGTGACATATGCCACAAGGCTAAACAAGTTAGGTTGTCTTTTCCCATTAGTGATCATAAGACCAAACAGGTAGGTGATATTGTTCATCTAGATGTTTGGGGTCCTTATAAGGTCACAAATTGGTAAGGGTATAGGTATTTCTTAACTATTGTGGATGATTATACCAGGACAGTTTGATGTTATCTTATTAAAAACAAAGGAGAAGTGTTTGAAAACCTTGTTATCTTTTATGAACTTCTTAAAACTCAGTTTAAATCAAGGGTTAAATTTTTTAGAAGTGATAATGGGGGGTGAGTTTGTGAACAAACAAATGGAAACATTTTGTAATAATAATGGCATAATACACCAAACTTCATATGCATATACACTAAAATAAAATAGTGTTGTTGAAAGGAAGCATAGGCATCTACTTAATATGGCTAGAGCATTGCTGTTTTAGAGTGGCATACCATTAAGGTTTTGGTCTGATTGTGTATTAGCTGCTACTTATCTGATTAACAGGGTTCCTTCTTCAGTCTTATTAGGTAAGAGTCCTTATGAAGTCTTGGTTGGGTTCCCCCTACTCTTAGTCATTTGAGAAACTTTGGTTGTCTGTGTGTTCAACATTGTATTAAATGAGTTTGATAAACTGTCTATAAAAGCTGAAAAATGTGTTTTAATAAGGTATTCTAACTTTGAAAAAGGGTATAAGCTTTGGTGTCTTGAGTCAAAAAGGGTTGAATTTTCTAGACATGTTAGATTTTATGAAGAAATTTATCCTTTTAAACAAGAATCTTTAGGAAAAATGGTTTTTCAAAATCATGACCCAAATGTTACACATTTAAATTTCTTTGACTGTGTTGAGTCTTTTTCAACTGAAGAGTCAACAATGACTAAGGGAAATAACTTTCCTAATAATGAAGGGGAACCAACTGTGTCTCATGATGACCCAACTAGTCTGCAATCAGGGACTACTCCCAGGACTGTTGGGGGGTAGATCTTGATCAGCAGCCTGGCAGTCCAGGTGGTAGTGTCCCCGATATGGCAAACAATGATGCAGGGGCATCAAATGCTGAGAACAACCCACCAGAGGGAAGTATTAGGATGTCTGCTAGAGTCCCTACTATTCCTAGGAAATTTAGTGAATTTGTGGTTGATGGGAAGGTTAAGTATAGTGTTGAAAAAGTTGTCAATTATTCACATTTGCCTTGTGACAACTTGTCTTTTGTGTCAGTTTTGAACAAAAATGTTGAACCAAGTACTTATAGTGAGGCTGCCAAGGATCCCAAATGGGTTGAGGCAATGAATTCTTAAATGGAAGCCTTACATAGGAACAATACTTGGGTATTTGCTGATTTACCTAAAGGTAGAAAGCCCTTAGGATGTAAATGGGTGTATAAGGTTAAGTATAAGGCTAATGGTGAAGTAGAAAGGTATAAGGCTAGACTTGTAGCCAAAGGCTACAATCAGAGAGAAGGGCTTGATTTTAGAGAGACCTTCTCTCATGTGGTCAAAATGGTTACTGTTAGGTGTGTTATAAGTCTAGCAGTCCAAAATAATTGGGCTTTATGTCAATTAGATATAAGCAATGCCTTTCTTTATGGATCCATTACTGAGGATGTTTACATAACTTTTCTAGAAGGTTATTATTCAAAACATGATGGCAAAATTTGTAAGTTGGTCAAATCTTTGTATGGCCTGAAACAGGCTCCTAGGAAATGGAAGGAGAAATTGACCAAGGTCTTGTTAGATATAGGGTTTGTCCAAAGTGTTTATGACCACTCTATGTTTGTTTTGTCTAAGTCAAATATGTTTCTTGTGTTACTTGTATATGTTGATGACATTGTGATCACTGGTAACAATCAACCTGAAATAGAAAATGTTAAAAAGATGTTGAGTACTAGTTTTCTTATGAAAGACTTAGGAAAACTTAAGTATTTCTTAGAAACTGAAGTCTTATACTTTGAAAACAGTATTTGCCTGTCACAGAGAAAGTATTATCTTGAATTGTTGGATGAGTTTGGGTATTTGGGTTGTAAGCCATTTAACAATCCAATTGAACAAAGTTATATTGTTAACACTAAAACTGAGAAAAATGAAGTGTTAGTAGACAATATAACTGGTTTTCATCAGTTAATAGGCAAACTAATCTACTTGTTTTAACAAAACCTGGCATTAGCTATGTTGTCCAGTATTTAAGTTAGTTTATGCATAAACCCAATAAGGGCCACCTTCAAACTGCTTTGAGACTTCTTAGATATCTTAAAGAATCTCTAGGAAAGGGAATTAGGTTTGTCAAAGGTGATACAATGAACCTTGTGGGTTATGTTAATGCTGATTAGGCAAAATGCCTTGTTACAAGGAACTCTGTAACACGCTATTGCATATTTCTTGGAAGCTGTCTTGTTTCATGGAAAAGCAAGAAACAAAGCACTGTTTCAAGGTCTTCAGCCGAAGCTGAGTATAGAGGCATGTGTTCTGCTTCTTGTGAGCTGTTATGGTTAAAAAAACTTGCTAAGTGAGTTAGGTATTATTGTCAGGTTACATATGAAACTGTATTGTGATAGCAAGGATGTTATTGCCATTGCAGCAAATCTATTGTTTCATGAAAGGGTTAAGCATTTTGAAGTTGACATACATTTTCTCAGGGGAAAAAAATATCAAATGGGTTAACTGAAACTGAGAAAATTGAGTCTCAAAATCAAGTGGCTGATAGTTTTACAAAAGACCCGAGCATTCAATAGCATAGGAAGTTTTGTAATGATTTGAGAATGTTTAACATGTTCAAACATATGAATTAAGGGGTGTGTTGAAATTATATATGAATTAATTCATATGTTTGATCATATAACACATCTAAATATTGTAATGGGACATTTGGTATTATTAGGCTCATAACATTTTATACTCCAAGCATTTGTTATTTGGGTTAATATTATTGGGCTTGTTCTGTTGGCCTTTGGTCCAGTCTTAAGCCCGGTTATGGAATAAATGGCTGAGATTTATTTGAGATGTTTCAGATCAATGGTTGGGTTTGTATACGAGTGCTTGGTAGTTGGAACCTTTTGGAGCTGATATAAATACCTTATGTTCTCTCTCTCTCTAATCAGTTGTTGTTGATATTTTCTAGGGTTTCTCTGTATTTTCTCTTGTGTATTGGCTTCTGATCAGTTGATAAGATCTGTAAGCCTGTCTTCTTTGTATCGTTCTTTATATCTGATCAGTTTTGGACTTTGTATGTTTAAGATCTTCTATGATTGTAGAAGATCTAGGATTTCTGGTTGGGCACTATTTTAGGGTTGGGTTAATAAGAGTTTTGTCACCGTTTTTGTCGTCTACGTCTTCGGTTGTCTCTAGAGTTTGTGTTGGCTCTATTGTTGTTTGTGATTGAGTATTCCAACCCTAGAATTTTACAAAAACATTATTAAAAATTACAGTTTATCTAAGTTGTGTTTTCACTCGAGTTTATCTAGAATCCTACACATGACTGATAAAGTTCTAACGGTTATGGAACAATTGTGGAACCGGGATCTTATAATGCTAAACTTGAAGGATAAAATAGAGGACCATTGATCCTTCTCAAGAAAAAGCCTAAAAATTATCTAAAAGTCGTTAAACCACCGATTGAGAAAATTCCCTCATAGGCTTTCTTACTCTAATCTTAAACTACCTGCTAGACAGTCTACCTCACTATAACACCCCAACAAATAGCGGAAACATCGGGGTGCCACATAATGATGATTGTTCAATAGCTCATGGTACTAAATGAAATTTGAAACATTTAAATGATTTACAATTATCATGCAAGTAATAACACTGACAAGATGATTACATAAACTTGATTAATATAAACTAGATCCAAAGCTCCTATGTGTGCCAAGACTTGAACAACTTCCAAAAGCAAATAAAACTTGAAACATGTTAAGTTAGAAAGATGGGGGAGTCAACTATAAATTGTTGGTGAGAATACGTAGGTTTTTGAAAGTAATAGTAAGCAATAATTTACATAGCAATCATAGTTGAGTTATATCAATGAGTAACTTGGGAGAAAGATTCTAACATGTAACAATGTGTCTTTTGTTTAATCAAACCTTGTATCGACGGAGACCTAACTCGCAAGTTAGTAAAAGTGTAACTGTTTTCAATCATCCCTGAATTTATGTGGGGGGTGGGTGTGTCAAACCTATAGCGCTATAATCTAAACATGCGGTGTGATCAATGTTAATGATTGTACTGTGTCTTTTCGTTATAAGTCAAAATGAGTCAACAAGTTGAAAGATACTGAGAATAAGTAATTGCTATTGAATCTAAAATGTTTAAACATGTTTCACCCAAAAAATGTAAAATAGTAAAAATGGCTATGTAAACTCACATTGTTAGCCTTGAACAACTTAAAATGTTGCAAAGAAAAGTATGCAAGATCCCGAGGTATTATCCTAAAAAAATGGACAATTTAGTTTGGGACCTACTTGAGTCTATATCGTCTAGATTTAAGGCATTCTAGGGTTTCAAATTTGGGGATTGGCAATAGATTATTAATTAATTGAAATAATTGTTAATTAAATAATGAAAGAGAAATTAATAAAATAAATCAATAAAAGGAAATTTTTATAAAATCTTTGTCAAGGGTTGTTGTACTGAATAATATAATTTGAAAATAATTTATAAAATTATTTTTCATAATTAATGTTTATAAAATAAATGATAACATATTAACTTACACCTGTTAATAATATTCAGAAATATTAAATTTCACAATTTCAGAAAATAAAAATATATTTCTAACCTAAATTATTCAAAATAATTCATGTGAAATTTTGGTAGAAAAAAATTCATGAAAAGTGGATTTATTATGATTTTATTATGATTCAAAATATTTTAATTGCTTAAAAACAATTAATAAACATTTTTCTGAAAAAAAAAAATAGTTTTATGAAGGTCATCAGTTTATAAGTCTAGAACAATTTCTATAAAATTTTATGACTCTGATTATGTATTTTTATAGATTTTTAATGTTATTTATAATTCAACTTGAAATAATTATTATATATATTAAATACATTATTTTTCTGAGTAAGGGAAACTAAATATAATTTTTGGACTTAATTTACTAATTAAACATATTTTTAAAGTTTATAAATGTATTTAATGAAAATAAGGGTATTAGAAATATGCTAAAAAGGGAACAAAAAGGGGTTGGGGGCCGGATTCGAACCCAGCACTTCACCTGGTTCAGGGTTATAAACACATACACACAACTAATTGGACTACATCTTATTCCCTAAAAATAACTCTAGAATTCCCTAACCTTTAATCAACTCGATTCAAACATAAATAATTAAATCAACCATAGGGTTATGAATCAAAACGCAAAAACAAATACAATCGTAAGTTGAATAGAGGCTTACAGATGGTTGTGCTTCGAATACGACTAGTTACAGAATAAGTCAAACTCTCTGATTTGGGCACGAACTAGCGATGAACAGAGAAATGTGATAGTAGAATTAATTTATTGGTTGTTTATGATCAAGAAGGTTGGTTTAATTTATAGTGTAATAAAAAAAAATAGAAGGTTTGAATGATTAGCCAAAGGTTGGTCAAAAACTACTTATTCAAGCTCCTAATTAGCTGTTTCCGTGCAGTTAATGGATGGGTTTTACGCGTATTAGATATTCGGTCAGTAATCGAGATTAAATTCGTGAATTGTTTCCAAAAATCAAGCTCAATTCGAAGTCAAAGGTATCTGGGCCAGGTTTGGGTTTCAACCGGGTGAGATAGTGGTTTTATAGGTTTTAGGCCTGCTGTGTGGGCTTGTCCGGTTATGGGCTCAGGGTCTAGTTGGGCTATGGGGTTGGGTTTATGGTGATGGAATTGGTTTGGTTGTTGATATGGTTTTTGTTGTTTTAAAAAGTTAAGTTTATTATGAGTTAAAGTTTTAAAATCAAAAATTTATTATTATTATTATTATTATTATTATTATTATTATTATTATTATTATTCAAATTAAGTGATTAAAATATATAGTTTTATTGAAAATATTGTATTTATATAAAATTTTAAATGTGATAGTTTCTAACTTTTTGCGTTGTATAATTATTTTGAAACATAAAAATAAAATTTTTACTTAAGCATAATTGTATGAGAATGGGGCAAAATGAATAAAATGAATTTTTTATATTAAAAACAGATTGGGGAAAAATTCATGAGGTTACAGTCTCCCCTATTTTTCAGAATTTCGTCACGAAATTTATTTAAAGATACATTTAAATAGGGTTGAGGGTAGTCGGGTAAATGTTTGTGCGACTGTGGTTTGGGTTGAAGGGATGGCAAGAGTTAATGTTTCGAGATGGTATTGGATGAGAAAAATGATACGCATGAGTTATGAGGTTGGATGGGAATAAGAACTAGATTATGTTGGCCCGAACACCAAACCTAAGTTTCGGGAATGCGAAAAGGAATACATGATATGATGGACTATGGAAAGACTAAATGAACTATCAAATAACTGAGTTTGTTATTGGTCCGACCCCCGTCACACTTTCGTAGTATCATTGGTGTTTATATATAGGGTGTACTGTAGCTAACCCCCGTCACTTTCGTTGTATCATTGGTGTTTATGTATAGGGTGTACTGTAGCTAACCCACCAGACCTTTGATACCTCGAAAACGTACTAGGCATCTACCAAAACTGTAACATCGCATATTTTCCCCAAAATTTTCAATTAAAAGAAATGTTTGTTTTAAACAATATATGTTTTAAACACCTTATACTAATAATTATTTGGTAAAATCGTTGAATCACGATGTTTTATCATGTTTTAAAATTTTTCATAACGTTTTTAATCTTGTGTAATTATAATATATATATATATATATATATATATATATATATAGGGAAAGGATAATGTGGAAACCCTTGTTATATGGTAAACTCTGGAAACTCTGACTTCCCAATTTTTTTTATTTTTGAAAAAAATAGGGCATGTAATATACATGATTTTAAGCATTTTGAGCCAAAAAAAAAAATCAAAAAAGCGCCGAGTAGTTTTTTTTTAAAAAAATAAATAAAGTTTTGACTAAGGCATGTTAAGCGAAACTAACACGTGTTAACCATTTGTTACCCAAAGACGGTTTTTTATTTTTTTTTAAAAAAATGGCTCGACGCTTTTTCCATTTTTTGGCCCAAAATGCTTAAAATCATGTATATTACATACCCTAAAATTTTCATATAAAAAAAAAGTCGGGAAGTTAGAGTTTTCAGAGTTTACCATATAACAAGGGTTTCCAATAAAACCTTATACTATATATATATATATATATATATATATATATATATATATATATATGAATAAGATCAAATAGGAACCAATACCCTAGTTAAGAACTTAGGAACCAATCTAGACCACTAATCTTATTGACTTTTATTTTTGAATGAAAAGGGCATAATAGGAAGTTAAAAAAATTATTCCTTGATTATCTCTTCATTTTCTTTCATCTCTCTCCATAAATTAAAACTAAAATTAAGAAATCCCCAACCCTAACCATATATATATATATATATATCAGTTACCAATTTGGATGTAACTAATTATCCTTTTTAGTCTCAAACGATTCAATATCTTCAAGAAATCATAATGTATGTTGTTGATTCATTGTGTGTCGTACGGTCGTACCTTACTAGTGTACAAGGTTAAGGTAAAAAAATTATTTTCAATCACTTAATTCATACACGATTTTTGCAGGTTTTGTATTTTTATAGATCATATATGTGATTTTTCATATTATACATTTATGTGTAATACTTCCATATCATAATTGGTCTACGAACCCGATTATAATCAAGACATTTTTTAATTTCCACTCACTTAGTTCATAAATTTATGTTTTATAGGTTTGTACATTGTACACTGGAGATGATAAATATTGAGAGTTGTTAATTATTGAAGGGTATGCATACATACACTTGTGTACCTTCAGTTTGGTTTTAGATTAGATACGTTTTTAATTTACACCAATGTATATGTGTGTGTACAACTTATAGTCATGTAAGCTGGAAAAAAACGGATATACACCAATGTATATTTTGTGTTGATGATGATGATGAATGAAAGAAAAAAAAGAAACTGATATACACCAATGTATATCTATGTCGATGATGATGATAAATGAAAAAACAAAAAAAGAAACTGATATACACCATTGTATATATGTGTCGATTGTATATATGTGTCGATGATGATGATAAATGAAAAAAAAAGAATATGATATACACCAATGTATATCTGTGTTGGTGATGACGATGAATGAAAAAAAACAAAAAGGAAACTCATATACATCAATATATATACACCAATGTACATCTGTGTTTGTGATGACGATGAATGAAAAAACAAAAAATAAACTGGTATACACCAACGTATATCTGTGTCGATAATGATGGTAAATGAGAAAAAAAATACTTATATACACCAATGTTTATCTGTGTTCACGATGAATGAAAAAACAAAACTGAAACTAATATACACCAATGTATATATATATGTCGATGATGATGAATGAAATAAAAAAAAACTGATAGGGAGATTTTATAGGGATTGAGTATAATAAATGGGGGTTAATAATTATTCAGTTACAAATTAAGACTTAATTACCTACTAATAAAGCATATTGAACAAAAGTCAATAATACCCCTTGATTAAAATAAACAATTAATTAATGTTTCACTTATTTACAATCATGCCATTAGAGATCAATGACTATAAAGTGGTTTATATGGTTCCTACTTAAGCTATAGTTCCTATTTGAACCCTACCCAATATATATATATATATATATATAGGGCAAGGATTAAATAAAAACCCTCCTATTTTGAAGAAACCCATTAAACCCTATATCAACCATTGATCAATCTAGATCAATGGTGTGGATCAAATGCTTAATATTATAATAGTGAGAAGTACAAAAAAGGGCATATGGGTAATTGACAACCCAAAGGTGTTGGTAACTGCATGGTTCTGCAAATCAGTCACTTCATACTCTCTCTCATTCAATAACCTCTTTCCCTCTCACTTACTCGTATACCATCATCCCAAATTCAAAATTTCATCCCTGTTCTCTCTCCATTTGAAGCATCATCATACTTTCTTCTTCCTGAAACCTTCATCCCTGTACCCTTTTTGTCTCCGGTAACGATGAAATCGTTTATGTGGACCTTATCTTCCTTTAGCCGACGATTGGGGTCGAAGAAATCATCTAAAAGGTACGTGGCTCGTTGTTTTCTGTCCGTTTACTGTATAAAATTGGGGTTTCTCATATATCGTACAAGTATTCATGAAAAATCAGGGATATAAAATTGATGGTGTAAAGACAGATAAAAATGGGGATTTTGTCGACTTTGCTAAGTAGAGTTGTTATCATTTATTATTTATTTAGTGGATAAGTAGATTGTAGTTTTTAAAATGTGATACCCCTCGTGAAAGTGTAACAAATATAATGTTTGGGACAGGAGGAAAATAAAATTGGTCGTTTTGTCTGATGACACAACAAGAAGCCGGCATGGAAAGGACATTGGATTATCAGCTAGTGAGTTTGAAGATGTAAAACGTCATCTAGGTAAGTGTTACAGGGACTTATGGATAGTAATGAAGATAATTTATTTTTTAATCTTAGTAATGTAATTATAGGCTCCTGTAAATTTATTTAGAGTGCCATTTTTTTAAACATGTAGACTATGACTCGGATACACAACTTATCAACCTAAAGAGGCTGCGTAAAGGAATTGGCAAAGCTTCGGCTCATAATGATGATCCAGGGCCGTCGACCGTGCAAACTTCCTATAATGAGGATGCAGGACCATCATCGAATGAAGGTTCTGATAATGATTATTCAGGAGTGTCAATTGCGATGGAGTCTGATGATGATGATTCAAGTGTGCAGCCACAGAAGGATAAGTTGTCCTTTTTCTCTAACCGCCGTCGTCGTCAAAAGGCCAAAACCAAAGGTGAGGTGTTTTGTGGTTGTCCAATATATTCAGTGATATATGGTTAAAAAAAGGTGTTATCGTCTCGTTTAGCGATCAGTTGCTTACATTGGGTGTTTGTATGTTATGTAAAAACAGACACAAATATAGCATTTGGTGAAACTCAGACAAGAAATAAAAAAGGTGCGATGATGTCAAACACTAAATAGTTATGTAAACTGATATCGGGTCAAAGTTAGTTTGAACTGATAATTGTTACATGTGTAACAGATAAGCAGCCAATCCCTATGTATGATCTGTCTTCGTCTGCACCGGTTAGGATAACACGAGCAAAAACACGAGCATTAGAAGTTTCAGCAAAAATAGACATGGGGAAAAAAGAGAAAGCATTGAAGGCGAAAAAAACGGAAGAAGGTAGACAAGACATGGAATGATGCACTTGAGCCTTGTAGGCAACGCAAAAGGTCAAGGTTGAATGAATGGCTAGGGATACGTACTAGATCATCACCAACACAGTTAACAAGATGCATAAAGATTCTAAGTGACGAACAACGTTTAGCAGTGAAGGATATGGGGTTGGGAAGGTTGCTAAATCTTAAAATGGATGGGATACCTGCGAAGTTAGGGCATTATGTTGTAGATAACTTCAACCAGGAAAGTTTAGAGTTGACTGTGCCATCTGGCAAACTTTGCATTGATGCTGAAGTCGTGCACAAGGTCCTTGGTTTACCGATTGGAGGGGTGTCTTTCAATGCGTTGGAGCGTAGGGAAGCGCATGATGAAGACATAGCCCAATGGAGAGAGAGGTACCCACCAAGCAGATTTATATCTGCTAAGCAAATGGTGGACATGATTGAAAAGGAGTCAAACGGTGAGGATGATTGTAATTTCCGTTTGGATTTTATAATGTGCTTCTATACTATCATGATTGACTGCCACAAACAAGGCAGTCTGAAGGATAACATACTCGAGTATATTACGGATGACTTGGATTTTGCTGGTATGGACTGGTGTGAGTTAGTAGTTGAGGTACTAAAGAGTTGTAAGAATGGTTGGAGACGAGACAGTTTCGATCCACCTTTTACCGGGCCACTTACATTTTTAACGGTATGTTGCTATTTACGCATGTTAAGTTTTAATTAGTTGCTTATTAGTGACACTGTTTGTTTACTTGTTACTAACCAATTAAGCGATCTTCTATTTCTAGCTTTTATACGTGGATAGTTTTAAATGTAACGGGCTTGATGTTGATACTTCTTTGGATCCTATGAGTTTCTGGACATTCCAAAGGTTAAGAGACCGAGAAAAACTGGAAATAAATGGAGGTGGTTTTGGAAGGGGAACGCTAAAAGCTTTGTCTTCATACGACGATGTGAATGTCGGGTTAGATCAACCAAGCGTCCAGGTTGGTAACATTTAATGCATTACAAAAAGATAATTCATGAACTACATTTGATTGTATCCTAATCATCCTATCATAAACAGGGAAGGGTATCAGCTGTTGGGGATTTGCTAGATGTGATGATTAGAACCAAAAAAAGGGCCGAATTCGCCATCGGTAAGTTATGTGAGGATTATCCAGGTAGAGAAGAAGTTGTTGCAGTGAAGTCAAGGTACGATGCTTTTATTAAGGAAATGGTGAAGGCGAATGTGGATGCATCTGTTGCGCGCGTAACAGCTGATGCACAAATCGGCAATGTGTTGGAATCAATAAGTAAAGGGAAAAGCATTGCAGTAGGTAAGTCAGTTCTTTATGTCCTCTAAATTATTTTGTAAACAAGGAAATCAGTTGAGTATACGTTTTTTCAAATGCCCACAGACATATTTTAATTTGAATCCTATTGTGTAGAGGAGGATGATTGTTTGAACTTGGGTGATACGGCCCTGGACAAGTCGCCATTGACACGGTCAAAAACGAGAAAAACTCAGGGCACGTCGGACGAGGGAGGGGCGTTTGAGAGTCCAATTCTTAGCCAATACAGGAAGACCCTGCATGACAGTGCCAAATACAATACTGGTGGTATGTCAGGAATTGGTGAGAAAAAGGCCGCCTTAAAATGGACACTTCATTAACATGTGTTAACAGCAGATGCTTATGTAATTAACATGTGTTAACAGGAAATGAAGATCTTGCAAAGAATTTAACAAGCGAATTTGCAGAGGTGTGTGAAGATGGGACACATGATAAGAAGTTAGCAGGAAGCGATGGAACACAACAAAGAGGTAATCAGACCACACACCGTCTAAATCTGTTAAATACGCACAGTGTGAACCAAGTCAAAGTGGGGGGTATTTTACTAATAATATTTCCTTAGATGTGCACGATGAGTTAGACGATGTGGTACCAAATGCTACTGAAGAGGAATTAGTGAGCAGACAATCAGTGGTAGAAACAGAAAATGATGAACTAGGTATACCTGAGTTGTTTTTAATAAACCTGTACATCATATACAACAAATAAAAAAAACTGTTATTCTAATGTGTTACTTATGTTTCAGGACTGGAAGTTGAGGTGCCCACCAACAACGAAGGGCCAGGTGTGCATTTAACAAAATCCTAAAAACTTAAGTGTGTGTTTTTCTGTTGTTGTGACGTATGTTACATTATGTTAAGGCGGGGATCTAAACGAAGAAGTGACGGTTGAAGAAATTCAAGATGACAGTGTCGGTGGGGTAACACCGGTAGATGTGCAGATGGAAGATGGCAAAACAGGTATGTTTGTGAAGTTTCAATATTTGACAGTAGTAAAGAAGGGTCACACAATAATCAGATTCTACCGGTAATCTTATATTTATTTCAGGATGTGAGGGGATTTGTACAGCAGAGGCAGAAGTGTCCACATACAAGAATGATGAGCGAGGTATGTTGTGTTAGAGTCCGTAAGTACAGACATTCATATAGAATATTTGTAATCTTACCTATGTTGTTACATGATGTGAAGCAGACTCCCAAGCAAGCGCAGAGGCTGCGCCCAACACCATGGATGCCCCAAGTGAGTTTTTTGATGCTGCGAAAGAAGATGAACAAGCACAACAAACAGGTAATGTACTATCATTTTTATGTAAAAGGTATGGAACTTGTTAGATAGACAATGATGAACGGGGACTTCGATTTTACAGGCCTTGGGGGGATAACACCTACAGAAACCTTACCGGACAGGTCAGAGTTTGGAGATGGGAGTTCACAGGTTAATGAAGGAGGTCAAGACACAAGCGCGGGTACGCTAAAGACAAATGAAATATATTACTACCTTTGCCACAGTCGTCAAGTAATGTGGTTTAACTTACATTTACAGGATGCTCCTGGATACTTCCATATATGACGAAATCAGATGGAAATGATGCACCAAGTGTTAGCTTTGGCCTAACACAGCCAGAAGAAGAAGGTCAGCGGGGTTCAGGTTTGAGTTAGGTTTTTAACAAAACTCTGAGTCTAAAATGTTACATATGATACAGAATTTTTGGCTCCTTCTCCAAAAATGGGATCCGGAATGAACGCGCCATTTTGTGAATCAGGTACAAAGTGCAAGTTCGTGATAGGATGATTCAAACCTATAAACAAATTCAGAGTTATATCTAACAATGGTTGTGACGTATGTTACAGGGTCTGCCGGTGTGGGTCCGCAGGCAGAATCTAATGTTTCGGACTTGCCTGTTAAGCCAGGTAGGGGTATGGTTGGTTTTTAAACCATACCGCTGGTAAACATGCATATTAATGTACCATGTTGCATGTGTTACAGAGTGTGCAGATAAGTCTGTGGAGCAAGGATTGGATGCAAGCAAGGCGCGTGGAAAGGAGAAGGCCGATGATAGTATGGGTAAATCCACACCGCTAATTGTAATTTAATACTCTATTTCCTATACATGGTTAAACATAAATAGAAAAATGTTGCAGATGCGGATGGAGTTGGTGCATCAGTAAGCGATACCACACCGGTATATCCAATGGTGTCTCCTATTAGTTCATATGACGCGCAAAACAATATATACAATGAGTATGGTTTGGATGGAAAAATGGATGATGACCATATGACGCTGGCGATGCGTCAACAGATGATTGCAAAGATGGATGCAACCAAGCGAAACCCCCTACGCGAAAGGAATGTGACTTATGTTCATAAGTCACCTTTTCACATAAGGGGGGTTGATTTAACAGAGGGGGTGACAAAGGATGACGATGCTATGTGGAAGTATGTTTACATGGACGAGGACCCGCTGTATATGTTGTGTGGTGAGGATGCCAGAAGGAGGGTGGCGAAACAGAATAGGTAACGTTATGCATCAATATGCTTACCAACGATTTTTGTCTTTTGTAACATGTGTAACGTATCATTTCTGTTTGTTAATATCCAGGCTAGAACGCGGGGAGGTCGTAGAGAACGTAGAAATACCTCAAGAAGAAGTAGATAACGCACTTGCCAAGTAATATAATTTTTAATTTTTAAGTCCAACATAATTGTTTGTAAAAGAGGTAAAAACTGCCTTCTAACATTGTCTTTGCTGTGTGTTTATAGTGAGGTGTTATTTAGAAGCTTATCTAATGTGGAGGCAACGCGTAGCATGTTCAAAACTTTAAAGCCGGGCATGCAGGTGTTAGATGGGATAGTAGATTGTTGGGTTGATGTATTAAACTACGAGGAGAGGTTGAAATCGGAAGCGTCATCTCTTCGCTTGTTTGTGAACACAAAGGCAGTGGTATGTTAATTTCAAAACATGTAGTTTTGCATGATTATTAATTTATATATCTATTGTCAGCTGTTTATATTTATATATCCATTGTTGGTTGTTAAAAAACAAAAAATAGTTTCCATGGATGCTTAATGACAAGAACTGTGATGAGAATAGACGGATGACAAGGTTTTCGGCAGCTATGGTCGCTTCGGTGCCATCTTATGAGAAGAACCATGACTTCAAGAAATTTGATATCGCCTTCTTCCCTATACTTGAAAGGGCCCACTTCTACTTGTTGGTATTCGAGCTGAAAAACATTGCCATAATCCTCATTGATAATGACAAAAAGCGAGGGAGGCGTAGCTGCAAGGATCACATAGATTTCCACAAGAAAGATACGGTGTATAAATACGTAAGTTGTTTTTGTGACCTCCCCCTTTGTTTTGTTAGCCTTGGTAACATATGTAACAACCTGTTAATTTATTTGCAGAAGCACATGTTTGTGACGTTTCTAAAAAACATGAATCATCCGAAGGCAGCTTTGATTGGAGGGGCAGAGATACACAGGTTGGATGTGGAATGGGCTATGGCAGGCAATGCCATCGATTGTGGTGTCTACCTGATGAGACACATGGAGAAGTTCATGGGGCTTAATGTGCCTTTTGACTGCAATTTCAGTAAACATTGGCGCGCAAAGGACGGGGATATAAAGAAATTGCGGACGAAGTTGCGGCACATATTTTGCGTTCAGCGGTTAATACAAAGAAGGGGCAGGTGGAGGCTGCCGCAGCACTTAGGAAGTAACCGGAGGAAGTCGGTTCCAGCAGCATGTTTTAACTGTCTTTTGGGATGCATGTATGACATTTATTTTCTAAGTAACCTACTGCGTCTTTTGTCAACCATCTTCACGTATTAAGTATGCTAATATACTAGCTAGACAAACATGCCCCAGTGTATGTGTAGTTTAAACAGTACTAACCTGCTAGGCAGATGTACATTCTACTATTTTGATGGGGATACTATCTATGAATGTAACATATGTTAACCATATACAGCATCTTCTATCCGTAATTTAAGACTACTGAATCGGGCGGACTTGCTTATGTTTACTGTTTTCCATAATCATCAATGTATGTCATGTTACATATGTTAATGTGTTAAAAATGTTTCCACTATTTTGAGTAGGGTTGTAGATGGTTTTTAGGATACCACATAACACACAGTTAAAAGATATTAACAACATGACAAACATTCTGTTACATACATAACACATAGTTCGATGGTCAAACAGTTACAAGGGGCACTTCCATGTCGTGCCTATCTTAAAAGAAACACAAAATGAAACTGTCTTGACCCTATAAAGTAAATAGAAAACAACACATACACTGAAACAGAGAAAACATAAACGTTGTTAATTTGGCCCGAATCATGGCGAGAACGTACCATACTGAGCTCCGAAGCTCAGCTCAGACGGTTCACTGTCCTCACCTTCCCACGGATTGTAGCTTGCCCACCGAGCGAGAGTCTTTGGGGAATTTGGACACAAAGGACAACCACAAAACTCATGGTCGTACTCAGCTCCTGTACATTCCCCACCCGTTCGTTTTACGTCCTCTTTGGTTACCGAGTATGCAGTCGTGCTTGACCCTTCGCCATCAATGTCCATATCTGCATCCCGTTTATAGGTTACGTTGTTATCAGAATCATCTACCATCATGGTGTCGTTGACGCCTTTCTTACGTAGTTTCCTATCTTTGGAACTAGCACCATGTTGTGCACCATCAGCGCCTACTTCTTCACTGAGTTTCATTAAGCCAAGCGCATCAGTTTTTTTGGAAGTTACCTCATCTTCATTTTCGATCTTTTGGCGTTTAGCTGCATGAGTGTTTGAAGGGCTCTCCATTTGATTTGCAGATTTGTTATGCAAATTTGCCATGTAAGGGGTGGAAGGTATAATAGGGGTGGATATAAATAGTAGGGGCCATAAATAGTTTATTTAATTGGGGGTAGGTTGGTAGGTGGTAAGAAGTAAATTTGTGGTTAATGGTGTATTTTACCTTTATGTCAAATCACTATTAAAAAGGTGATAGTGATAGAAGTTAACTTAATATTATATTCTCTTCTTTTTGTACTTTGTACTTCTCAAAATATTATTATTTATATCACACTTTAAAAATATCCCATTCCATACCACAACTACCCTTTGTAATGCACAGGTGGTCAGGCCTTTTTGGGTTCCAATGTAGGAAACAACTCTTGTAAAACACACAAGAACATTGGCATAAAAACCACATTTCATGCTACATTATAAAACA
This sequence comes from Ambrosia x helenae, assembly GCA_030844895.1. Lineage (NCBI taxonomy): Eukaryota > Viridiplantae > Streptophyta > Magnoliopsida > Asterales > Asteraceae > Ambrosia > Ambrosia x helenae. Next base: position 71,470,036 of record CM061225.1, on the reverse strand, counting down.
CAAAATGGCATGTCTAGTGGATAAATTGTTTACATAACCATAAGTTAAAAAAAAAAAAAAAGACAAGCTAGTGAGCTGGGGGGTGCAGAATTCAACATGACAACCATGTTACACACGTAACAAAACAGTTCCTGCATCGGGTTGTAATTGTTACCAGTGTATAACCTGGTTCAAAAAGGTAGAGATGATTTATGCACCCCCCCCTAAGTACCCTAGATCATGTACTAGGCTTGGCGGCCGCGTGCCGTCTCCTCCTTGGCCCTTTTCATTGCCGCAACCTTCTCGCAGTTCCTTGCATCATGATCCGTGACATATTGGTGGCAGTTGTTGCATAGACGCGGCGCTTTGGGCATTTTGGGACGCTTTGATATGGCCTTCTCACCAGGACCAGCCAATCTGCGATTTTTCCCACAACCCTTGTTGCGTGCAACAGAGGGATTGGCAACAACAATGTCAACATCAGCCGGTTGGCCAATTATGTCCTCGACAACAGCTTCATTGTCTTCAGGGGGGAGTACAGAAATAGATTCCCTTGATAACAGGTTGAGTTTGATTGATTTGAGCTGCTCAACCAAGTCCGCTAACGTGCTTTCATCTGTCCTAGCAACATCGACACATTCAGTTACGAGTTCAAGAATCTCATTCCTAAGCATAAAACCTGGATGGGTGTCAACACCATAACGGCTGCAAATAGAGAAGACTTTCTTCGGTAGAGTATCACGTAACCATCTATCAGCTACATATTGTTGAGGGATGCGGTCAACTTTCTTAATCATGTAAGTCGCAAAGACATGGCGGCAAAGGTAGCCAAGACGGGTAAAACACCTGCATGAACATTCTGCCGTTGCATCCAGGCTATCAAATCGCACCTATTTCAACAAATAAAAATAGTTTACATATGTAACAAGGCCTGTTGTGTAAACTGAAATAACAGAATAGAAAGGCTGGACTGGGGAAAAAAACAGAATTAACAGCAGAGACAGTAGTGCTTTTTTTAGCTATAAACTTTAATCTGTAACAGATGTAACAGCATATTTTTAACATATGTAACAAAACAATATTCTCATAGTTTTCAGTAAACTAAGTACCAGTATCTTCAAAACGGGGTACCTGGTAAACATTGGTGACATCACGACGCTTATCAAGTTGTGTGACAGAGATTACGGCAGGCATGTTGTCTTGTTCGTCAACATTTGATATGTAGCAGGAAAACTTCCCCTTCACTATCTCCTTCTTTACTTCATTGAAGACATTATTTGTGTATAGACTAAAGGCATGCTGCTCAATTGCTAAGTCAGTAGACCCAACAAAAACTGTCGAGGAGGTTTTGTACTCAGCAACCCGCTGACGGTAGCGCTGACTATCTAGACGAGATTCATAACACAACATAAACTGAACAAGTGTGTTTGCACTGGTTGAATTGACTTTAAACGAACTGTTGGAGCTCTCGCTTCTTGATGTTGTTTTCATCAAGCAAGACATTGGAATTTCCCTAAAATAGGCCGGCACCCATAATTCCTTGATTGCAAACATATCGTTCAACCACTGATTTTCTTGAAGACCAAATGTCTCTATCAGCGCATGCCATCGAGCTTCAAACGTCGCCGGTTTAATGAAAATGTTCCAGACCAGTTTGTGAATGCAAGACCGAAACTCAGTGTTTTCTAAAACAGTTCCAGCCACCTAGGTGCAAGCGTATAAAAAAACAAAAACAAAACAAAAAAACAAAAAAGAAAACTAATAAATTAGTAGCCGACTATATGTGTATTTAGGTCTAAAACGAAGGCAATAATAAAATAGAAAACATTACCTTTGTGGGTAGTTTTTTCATTATATGCCACATACATAGCCGATGGCGAGCCTCAGTGAACACTTGTGGTACAGCCTGCATCATTGAAGGGTCTTGATCACTCAACACTAGACGAGGCTGTGAACCATGAGCTTTTAAAAAGCTTTCAAGCAACCACACATACGAATCTATAGTTTCATTAATTATCAATCCTGCGCCAAAAGTAACACACTGTTTATGGTGGTCCACACCAGTGAAAGGCACAAACACCATGTTGTACCTGAAAATTATATAAAGATACGTATGTTAAGAAGTCACTAACACTGACTGCCACAAAAGTTGTAACACACGTTAAGCTATGAATTAGATCAACATACTTGTTTGTGTTGTAGGTTGCATCAAAGGCTAAAACATCACCGAACGCCTTATAGTTCAGTTTCGAAATTTCATCCGCCCAGAAAACAGAGTGTAATTTACCATCGCGCACAACAAAGTCGTAAAAAAAATCTGGCAAATTTTCAAGCCGATCACGCAAGCGATCAAGGAACAATGACGAATCCCTTTCACCGATCCAAATTCTCAGTTGGTTACTAAAATTCTTGAAATCAACCGCAGTACCATTGACGTTATGGTGGCCGCCTTTAAGAGACACTAAGTACCTATGAGCTTTCACGGGGCCAACACGGTTTAGACTCATATTATGAATAAACTGTTTTGTCGAGAAAGAAAGTTTCCGAGAAATCTTAGCAAGATCAAGGTTATTTTTATCCCAAAGCTGATGATTATGAACATCATTGAAACGAATAACTTTAAAACACGAACCACCACAAGTAATTGACACTAACACGTGGGCTTGGCAGTTGGAAAGGCTGAATGAAGTTCTACGCGGTTTAATAGAAGATTCGTCTAGAGTGTCAAAGGTTTTATTAACCTGAGGTTTACCGTATTTGCAACAACGAAGGTACTTGTGTGTCGGGGTACCCAACCAAACCTTAGTTTGTCCCTTCTTAACTGAAAAGCCAGCTTGTTGCGCATACTCCTTGTACATGGCCATTACTGCCTCGAACGTGGGGAAAGTCTGATCAACAACAGGCACATACCGGGGGCTCACATTCGGGATCCAGAATTGGGTCCCATTAGGGGTTGAAATGACATAGTACGACTCGATATCTTCAGCTTCACCTGTGCAAAACAAGTTAAGTTAAAAGCTGCTACATATCAAATCGTTTATATAAACTGTTTACACAGCAAACATTGCAGTTAAAAGTTGCATGAAAACATATAAAAAAAAGAATATTAACAACTACTGTGCGCGGTTGCAAAGGCAAACGTGTGTTACGTACGTTAAAAAAAGATTCATCAACACACAAGTTATCATAAAAAATTGACTATGAAGAAACATTAGTCAGCACAAAACTCTAGGAAATTCCCATAATGCTTCATCAAACAATAGCTCATGCATGATAAAACAAACACACAAAACACAAACTATTTATAGTCACATGTTTTCCAAAAATAACTTACCTATTCCATCCCCTGCTTCATAGTGATTTTCATCAACGTTCATTAACACAGATGACGAACCCACATTAAGTCCTGTACAAAGTAACAAAAACGACTTATGATATAAAAAACAAAATCCATGTCTTAGCCTAAACATAACATAAAAAAAGCTACGCGACCACATATGAACAACCCTACTGATGATGATCAGACCATAACTTGTGTCTGTATCTTATCATAGGGTTTTAAAATAAAAAAAACTTAATCGCTGTTAATAAAATATGTACAAACCTTCTGATCCATCATCGTCACTTTGTTGCTCTGATTCTGATGCAATAGGGGATTTTCCTTGAAAATCAAGGGGGACATAATTATTCCCATGATCAGGGCTTAATAAATGAGGCGGATCTCCTTGATTCGATTCCATAACATGAAGATTTAATGAGGGGAGAAGAAGATTCAGGGGAGTTAATGAAGGGAGAAGAATAAATGAGAGGAGTAAATGAGGGTTGAAGAAGAAGCAAAAGGATGAAAGAGATATTAGAAATGGGGGGAAAGATATGGGGTTGTGTGAGGTAATTATGAACGTGCATCTTTGATGGAAATTGAAGCAGGTATAGTACAAAGTTGGCAGATTTCAAAGATTTCCCATGGATAGTAATTGACAACTCTACCCTTCTAAACAATAAAATAATCTTAAATGACATGGTGAGGTGGAACAATGAGAGCCACATAAAGGGTTTGTGGGGGTTTCTTCATTTTTGAAGGTTTTTTGTATATACTTAGCCTATATATATATATATATATATATAGGGTCAAGATCCTGTACAAATTGTGTTTTTTGTGAGAAGTGTGAGAAGCAATTTTGTCCATTAGATTAGATTAATCTATGGTGGAGATTAAATGGATGACAATTTTGTAATTTGTGTTTAATTTTAATAGCTAATTAGTTGCTTGGAGGGTGTAATGGTAAAAACACATCTTATATTTAAATTAAAAAATAAAAAACCGTCCATCCCTTCCTACATTCACTCTTCTTACATATCTAGAACCCCCAATATATATATATATATATATATATATATATACACACACACCAATTAATTTTTTCTTTTTTTTGAATGACGACTTTCTTTTGTGTTTGGTTACCGTACTCTCCAAATCATCATCATCATCATAATCAGTTAATCCCACCAATAGCAAACGCTAAGGTAGGGTCTGAGGAGGGTAAAATGTAGACAGTATTACCTCTATCTCATGGGAATAGAGAGGCTGCTTCTAGTGAGACCCCTGGCTCAATAGTGGTTTTGTATCACTTTGGCCAGACTATATTGTCTTAACCGAGCTTACGGTGGCTTCATAGTTTGGCTTGAGCATTCCCTCAAGAAACCTTACCGCCGACTGCCATTTGTTAAGTTGCCACAAGTGCAGAACTCTCAAGCGTAACACACGGTGGAACGAAAACCCGGGTAAACTTTGGATTTAAACTGACAACCTCACCAAACTTAGCTTAAATCCTTTATTCCCATAATTCAACAAAAATGACGAAGATATAATTACCAGTTAAATAACGTCCTCATTACTTACCGAACAAAAATGGAAAATACATAACCACTAAATATCTGTTTGAAAAAACATAACCACTAAACATACCTATTTAATTTGAAACACGATAAAGGCGTGTCTAATCCATTTATGTCTTTTCATGAAACGTCTTATACTATCAATTCATCCCTTTAAAATCAAAATTATAAAAATAAAAATCTATGCATATTAGATTATGTTTTGTGGTTTAAAGTGAGCAAATAATTTATCATATAAAAAAAGACAGCTAGACGATAATGTGGCACTGGCTAAAGTGTTAATCATGCTCACTTGACCCTGTAGTGACTCATTTTGAGCGATAGCTTTATCCTTTTTTTAGAGAACTACACAATTAGTTTTTGTAGTTTACCATTAGTTTCACCTTTGAGTATTAAGGTTTAAAAGTTTCATGTTAAGGTGTTAATTTTAGTGTTTGTAACATAATAGGGTATTAACACTAACGGGGGTTAATATTTAACTGAGTTTACCCTCAAGTGACTAATGGTAAACCACAAGGACCAAAGGTGAAACTTAAGTGGGGCCCGCCACCATTAGTGTTAGTACCCTATTATGTTACAAAAACTAAACTTAACACCTTAATATAAAACCTTTAAACCTTAATACTCAAAGGTGAACCTAATGGTAAATCACAAAGACTAATTGTGTAGTTCTCTCAATATTTAAAAACTTTAGTGAGACCCACCACCCACCTCCTTCTTCACCTCCACCCACCACCATCTTCACCTTTCACTACCACAATCAACCACCATCTCCTCCACCTTTCACCACAACTAACCTGTAACCTTCTCATCATCATCCACATAGTCATATATATATATATTATATATATATATATATATATAGAATTTCGTTTGCCAATTGGTCCTCGCTAGCTCACGCGAGCTAGGTCGTTTGGGCTCGCTCGCGGCCACAGTCACCTAAGGGTGTTACAGTTCACGCAATCCACGTTGCTTTGTTGGTGGCTCGCACCAGCTCGCTCACAGGCCACAACACATAGTCTTATATTTTTAGCTTATCATGTGTTTATGATCTGTTTATAACTTTATCAACTCATATAGACCAACCCATTCAACTTGTTTAGATTAATAAGTTTTTTTAATGAACAACAATTTTTTGCCTTGTGACACTTGAACCCATAATCTCACATTTAAATGTATTAAAAGGTTTTGCCTTGCCACTAGATCACCAACCCACCATTTAGATTAACAAGGTTAACATGTCATCTTCAACTCACATGACTTTAAATGTGTATCAGTTAGACCAAAACAAATTATTTAAAAAAGACCAAAAAGTCCAATAATTTATGTATTCATATTTTTCCAATGGCACACACCCTTAAAAGTTAAATTTCATTTATTGTTGATTTTGTGGAAGTTGAACCCGTGAAATTTTGAAGGAGACAAACACCTTATGCCATTAGAACCTGTGTAATGGAGCGCTATTTTGGGCGTGATTACTAACATGGCGTCACTAACATTACTACAGGGCGGCGCTATCTACTAAAAAGGGGCCAAGGCGTTATTGTTTTAGCGTAGGACATCACAAACATCATCAAATCATCTTTTGACACCTCAGCCTCTCTCTATCTTCTTATTTTTTTTTATTATTTTTTTTTTAAATAGAAAAAATTCACACCCCCCACTACACCCCTATTTTGAATTAAAGCACCATGCTGACTCAGCTGCCACGTGGACCAATCAGAAAGGGGAGCGTTATATATTTCACCCCCCACTACACATGGTCTTAGACCAAGATGCCATCGACATTGTGTTTATATTTTTTCAACCCCACTACAAATAGTGCAACTTTAAATCATTGTAAATACAAGTCTATATGATATTTAGATCGCAAAGTTGATAGCTTACATGAAGATGCCACAAACCGTTTTAATGGCAACAATGTGGTTTGTCTGGAAAGCTAAAAAAAAAGGCTTTTTTTTTTTTTTTAATAACATGTTCATTAGCTTAAAAATAGTTCTAGCTTCCGGCTAGTTTATTTTAACAAAGTTACATTTTGCCCTTATTAAAAAAAGTTGGTATTTAGGTGTAAAGGTGTAAAAAAAATAAATATAAAGATGAAATATGATTTAGAAAAAAATATAAAACTAAAATAAAATATAATTTAGGAAAAGTTATAAAAGTAGAATAAAATATATTTTAGGAAAACACATAAATAAAAATAAAATAATATTAAAAAAAAAAACAAACGTAACACGTGGATCAGGTGCACGGGAAATACAAGCAGTGAGATTATCAAAACCCACAACACCATACTATACACAGTATTAAAAGGTCACACTCTTTTTGTCATATTTCTCCATCCCCTCACGCATTTACATAACAACAACACAACACTACACTTCTCTCATAAACAACATTAAACTAAACACCTTCTTCACACAAAACCCTAATAACTTCTCTCCTCAACAATTCTCTTACTCCTTCAGGTTATCATTCATCACCTTTCCAAAATTTCCTCGTTTTTTTATCCACATTTTCCTTATGTTCGTATGCAGTGGGCTTTCAGACGGCGGGTTTTTCGGTGGGCCTGGGCTAGCTAGCGTTAGCCCGGGTAGCTGTGGTTTTATTAGGTGGGAATTAAATTAAAAAAATAAATAAAAGATTTTTAACTGAAAGTTACAGCTGGCAACCGTTATAATTAAGACGTTTAATTGCGCTATTATTACAGCGATGATTGTGTAATTGTTTTTAACGACTTTTGTTTATGTTTATTGAATTTTGAGGCGTTTTTATTAAATAGCCGTGGAAATCTGTACAATTTGGTGGTGTTAATGCTTAAGAGAGTGATTATTGGCTGCTGTATCTGTTGTTTGACTGTTTTTCTCTCTCTATATTGCTTATTACTAGCACACATGTTTTGAAGCAGTTGTGTTGAATGAGAAAGAGGGGAAGGAAGGCGAAGAAGAAGAAGATGGGGCGATTGCCGTGCTGCGATAAAGGCGAGGTCAAGAAAGGTGCCTGGACTGCGGAGGAGGATAAGATACTTGTTGATTATATTACGAAGAATGGGCATGGGACGTGGCGTTCGTTTCCTAAACTTGCAGGTTGTTATTGACTTATTTCTTGTTCTCTTGTTTGTTAAGCGTGCTCGGGTGGGAGTAGTAACGGGTGGGTTGGGGTGGCCAATTGGGCAACGAAAAATTAATCTTTAAGCTCTTTGTGTGCAAAGCGGATAATATTTGTTTGTGGTAAATTGCATCTATCCTCAAATCCCCAATCGATTGGTGGTGAAACTCTCAATATTACTTTGTATGCGTCGGCTAATATTATTGGAGTTGTAGGTTGTGACACCTTAGGTAAATCTCAGGTCGTTTTGTTAGGTTTTGTATATTAAGAGGTACGGCCATACTGGGGTATCACGAATGCCCGCTAGTGTGTGTTGCGCGCAATGACTGTGGATGAGAGTTAAACTCCATAATTAAGCGTGCTTGGGTGGGAGTAGTGGCAGGATGGTTGACCAAACTAATGGTGTTTGTGGACACTTCATCCATACGCTCAAATGTATGTTATGTGTGTATATATACATGTGTATAAACATTTCTTTAGGCATATGGTAGAAGAAAAACCATATATCTGCATCGTTCACAACACTTAATGGTTTTTGCGGAAATTTCATCCATTCACTCAAATGTATGTTGTGTGTATGCATAGTTTATAAAAATGGCCAAGGCGCGCCTCAAGGCGAAACAATCAAAAATGAGTCTGAGGTGACGCCTCATGGGGTTTTATTGTACGCACGCCTAGTAGGGCTGAGGCGGTGTGCCTCAGGGGGCTTAGGCTTACGCCTCATGAGGTGAAGGGAAAACACCACGAGGCTTGATTCCGTTTTTTTAACCTTGTGTGTATGTATACGTACATGTGCATAAAAACATTTCTTTGGAGATATAGAAGAAAAATATTAAAATATAACCGTCATTAACAATACTTTTTTGTCATTCAAGTGTTTGTTTTGCCAAAAGAAGTTGGTATGTGGAGTATTGTCTTTATTGATGTATCATGGAGTGATTAATGATACGCATGTAAGTGACTAAGTGGTAAGCATCTCAGCCGAAGTTCAAGAAAATCTCCAAAACATTTAGAATTTAGCCAGCAAAGTCTGTTTGTACCACAAAACATTTAATACCAAACTGGTCCTGATGAGGACGGCCCTTCTTGAACCCATTGGACCACAAACAGCCATGGTTTTGGCTCATTATGGCTGTCCTGGTATGTTATACCATATCATGAAGACTGTGGGCAGAAGGATGGTTTATCCAGGCAAAAACTCTGGTGGCAAAATCTGTATTATGTTAAAACTTTGTCCATACTGAGCAGAGTTAAAATGTGTTCTTAAAACTCATGATATCTGTTAAGACTGATCTTGGATAAACTGTAAACTGAGGGCAGATTAAGAAAAAAGATAAACTTGTTTTCTATATTAATCGGTACGCTTTAATTCATGCATGCTAACTAGCATTAAGGCTGCAATTCATGTTCTTTAACCCTTTAATACTTTATAATTGGTGAGTTTTAGCCTTGGGGACTAGTTTGTCAATGAAGGGTAAAAGGGTAATTTTCTAATTCAATAGGTCTTCGACGATGTGGAAAAAGTTGCAGACTTAGGTGGACAAATTATCTTCGGCCTGATATCAAACGAGGTGCCTTCAGTTATGATGAAGAACAAACAATCTTCCAGCTGCACGCAATGCTCGGTAACAAGTAATAAGCTACTTCATTAACTGGTGTTTATTTATTTTTATTTATTTTTTGCGTTTTTGGGTAATTTTTCTTTGTTGATCAAAATAAAATATGAATTACGCAGGTGGGCTTCCATAGCATCACGGTTGCCAGGAAGAACAGATAATGAGATCAAAAACTACTGGAACTCTCATTTAAGAAAGCGCATCCCAAACAAACTCACCACCCTACAAGTCAGCTCAGCTTCCACATCAGCAGAGACAAAACCCAAACTGCTGTCAACTACCCACAGTGCAGAATCAGATAGCGCCAGGGTGGAGGCCGATGCCAGCCTGTCGATGGACCCAATCCTTCACAACTCGCCACCTCCCGACTGCGACTACTTTCTCCATGCATGGAATTCTGAAACCGGTGAATCGTTTCAAAAAGCAAAAGATTCTCACGACCTGGCACACGCGATAAAAGTTGAATCTGAATATGTGGTGACAATGCAAGCAGGACCCGCATACAACCCGAGCTCAAGTGGCACATCTGCTGATCAAATTTGCAAGATTGAAGCTGAAGAGGCAACAAACAGTGGGTCAAATTCTCCAAATTCGTATAAAGCAGATAAATCTTCGGATATAACGTTGGACCTGCTGCTTGACTTCCCAAATGATGGTGAATATCTACAATATCTACAAGGTGACCCTGAGGATAACAAAGCTTCTACTTGACAGGTTAATTACTCTAATGCCCTCACCTTGTTAATCCAATCCAGGTTAAAGACTTGTTTGGACCATGGGGTTTTATGTCTAAAGTAGGAACAAAGAACAGTAATCCAAAACTTGATATTAGATGTAAGTGTTACTTTCGAACTTTTGTTACAACTTGCAAACAGGTGTATCTACACACAAAAGCACACAAAATGATGAAGACATGAAATCAATCCTTTAGAAAACAAACATTTTACGCAAAACATTTAGCTTGAAAACCATCGGGTTAGTGTCTTTGGAGACGATCCAGTAGCCCGACACTTGGCGGCTAATTCCTCTGCTTTTAAAACATTTTCTCCGCGTTTAGCTTCGGTAATCGCTCTCTTTTCTTCTGCTGTTTTGTGTAAGAGAGCTACTTTGTTCTTCATCTTCTCTATGTACCTGGCCTTCTTTTTCTCCAGTTTCTCCTGTTCATATGTTTGCTATTTAGTAACGAAACGAATAAATTCCGCTAATCTGAATGTTCGAAAACAATAAAAATGTGAGATTGTGACCTCAATCTTTTTCATTTCAGCTTCTAGCTCAGCTTTCTTGCTGTTCTCCCATGCTCCAATGGCTGCTAGCTTCTTCTGGGCTCTGTTCTCAATTTTGGATATCTCACTTTCTTCCCATGCTTTGATGAGTGCATCTTTCTTCTCCGTCGCTACGCGGGCCAGAACTTCATCTGACCAAACAGCCAATCGATTTTAGTTCGAAATTAAATTCAAAACATGTTTATGAATCATACAACAACACTACCTCTGTGCCTAGAACCCTCTGCAGGTTTCTCCTCAGACAACTTTTCTGAGTCTTAACATAATTAATAAACAGTTAGAAGGCATAGTTGATAGTTGTTGATAACATCTTGATCAAATATTCAAATAGGACAACTTACTTTCAACCGCGGTGTCATCGGTGGGCTTTTGTTCAGTAACAGGAACAGGAGGAGCTTTGTCCTCCACCGCGGTCGGTGGTGGCGGCTCCGCTGGGCACTCGGGTTGAACCTCTACCTTGTTGGCTTCTTCTGCCACCATGTTTGGATTCTTTAGTTATTGAAAGTGAAGGGTTTAGGCCTCAGGGTGTGTTGTGTTGGTGTTTGATATTGGTTATTTATGATGGTTATATATAGTGTGCAAGAAGACTTGGAATGAGCTGGAAACATCTGCCATATAACAACAGACTGTTTCTTGTGTTTGTTTATTATTCGGTTTGGTTTTTCCTATTTTGTTATCTATATAATATATACCTCTCAAGTGATTACATTTTATAATTTTATAATAATTAATAAGTTCTATAACTACAAGAAAATTTGTAACAATGGTACATAAAGTTAACATAATACGTTAAGCCAACATTGATTCTTGTTAGACAGGAGTAAGGACACTTCTATGTCGATACTTGCCAAGTAATCGGACCACCCTTTAAAGAAAGAGAACAAGAATATGTAAATGAACAAAAACAAATAAACTTGTTTTTAAAATAAAGGGAATAAAAAAAAGAAGTTTGTATTTTTTGTTCATCTAGTTAATATCCATTTCACTTTAATATATAAAAAACAAATTACATCTGGATAATGGGTAACCGAGCAACAAGTTGCGCCGCTATCCCCTTTTGAATCGCAAATCCTATTCTACTAAATACAAAGCCTTGATTCCTTGGGCTCTGCGAGTCACTGTGGACCACCTTCTGCACCCACTTCAAAAAGTGAACCGCCTCAGGGGCAAGGGATCCAAATGTGTCAAAGGCAAACGGAATGAACACGTGTTGATTCTCTAAACATGCTGCCTCGTGCTTAGCAACCTTCCTAGCTTCGCCTTCAAAATCGCCTGTCCCGGAACGAAACCAGTGTCTCTCAGCCCCACCAATGGGGACACCCCAGTGAGGTCGACACACGCATGCTTACCCCGCGCCTAGCCAAACACAAGGACGTCCGCATGACGCATGGTAGATCTTCCCTCTCGCCGATCAGTCAAAAATTTTATTCGTTTGGCTCGTTTACACAAAAACAAAAGGTGGATGTTATAGTTTAGAAAGGTAACGGGAAGATGAGGCACATACAAAGGCAAAGTAAACCACGGAGAGAAATGATTTTTTACTTTTAATAAATCTTATATATCCACCCATCATTTCTAGTGAATGACATAAAAATATGAAATGATAAAAAAGAATTATGTAAAAATATAAATGTTACTGTAAATGAGTAGTTGCCCCCCTCATTTCGCGCACTTAAACGTACCCACCAGCTAACCAAGCTACAACGTGGCCATGTTTCAAGCTCATTTAAAATCAAAATACAATAAATATGATAATTGATGATAAAATAAAAAGAAAAAAGTTTATATTAACTTGATAATATATATATTTTTTTTTAAAAGATAACTTCATTAAAAATGACCGTGAAACTTATCTCCAAGACGGAGATAAGCCGCTAAAACACAGTTACATTACATCAAAACAAAAATTACACCAACCCTTCCAATCTACTGATCCCTCTTTATACCTGCTCCTATATCAAAGGTAACCCAAAGTCTTCACTTCTGAAATGATTTTAAACATGTTCGCCTCCATACTAGAGAACACCTTCTTGTTTCTCGCTTTCCATATACTCCAACATGTCAAAACAAATATGCCATACACAACATCCTTCTTTTTTCCGAAATCCTCGAATGATTTACCACCTGTAACAAGTCAACAAACGAGAACGCATATATACCCGGTAATTTGCATCAATTACTTATACCATTCCACACCCCATCTGCCAAAAGACAAGTCGTGAACACATGATTCGTAGTTTCTTCAGTTTCGCCATAAAAGACGCACATACTTGATAACTTTATTTATTAACTCATACAAAAAATAACATATTATGAGTTAATTATATCACTCGTGTTATAGTTTTAGGGCATGTTTGGATAAACTTATAACTTATCTATTTTTTCACCTCCTTATCTCCTTTTTTTAAAAAAGTTTCACATTACTAACATTTTGAAACAGTCATTTTCCACCTCATTTTTCCCTTATTTAAACCCAAAAAGTCCTTTTCAACTCACAATCCAAACATTTTACAACAAATTATGACTTTTTGAAAAAGTGATAAGTTATAAGTAGGTGGAAATAAGGAGAGCCAAACACCCTCTTATTAATGTTACGGATGTCGCTGTTTATTAAAACAACTAGTGGGATGCATCGTTGCATTATTGTGTGATGTTCAACCGTGTGTCTTTAAAATCTCTAAAGTCTAAATTAATTGTTAAGTAGCAAGTAATAAATAAGTTGTAATAGTAGCATTATGTGCATCACAGCCAAAAACTATTTGTTCATGGGTCCGTTGATTGACATTTTTGAAACGGAGCGCATTGTGCGCCTAGTGATTGGTCCCCTATAGAATGAATACACATTCTAACGTGTCAAAGTGACAGCCAATTTTACGAAGCTTAATATTTCCACCCGCATTACCGAATCAACAATAACCATCTTGTATTCAAACTTTAAACAACAAAACGTATTTTAAAACTTCACTGAAATAGCTCTCTGGAGGAAGTTACAAAGAACATAAATAGGCAATCACTTACTAAGGCATCTTTCCTAACTATTATATGTCACACCACGTCTAAGGCGGAAACACGTGGCGCGACGGTTCAAAAGTATTAAGCCAAGATTAATGCAAAGCACAATATTAATTAGAAAACGGGCATTTATTCAATGCTAATAATCATGTCAAATTGTTCATACATAATCATAAATTGTTTTCGAAAATGATAAAGAGGCTTCTCCCTTTATCCCTAAATCCATGGAATAAAGAGATAAGACCCCGTCACGATATTCCCAACGCCCAATTTGGAGACATCCCCGACCCTGCTCGCCATGCTAACTTCCATCAATCAATTACCTGAAAGATATGTTTTGAAAATCGTCAATATATAAATATTGGTGAGTTCACAGGTTTTAATTTAATAAGTCTTTATAAAGTGGGAATATCCTTGTTATGACATTTATAGGAGTTGCAAAGTCCTACAATTTACTTGAGCCTATAACCAAACCAAGACAATTAATAATGCCCCCGCCCAAAGTCGTTACTCGGTATTCCTACGACTTTATTTCAGAATAAGTGCACCCCAGGCATACGCCGATGCATAATCGACGCTATCGATTAGGGGTGGGCCTTGTCAGGCACCAATAGTACTATCCAAATATCCTTTGGTTTCTCATTCCTGAACAAATGATTATAGTGGGGAGGTCTCAACCCCGAGTGGCGATCTTTACTCAAGTATCCAACCCGTCATACAATCCCAACATATCTTTCCCCCGTAAAAACGTTAAATAGTTTAGAAATGGGGCCGTGAGACTCACCTGTAACTGTGCTTGGCTCAAAGAAAATAGTAAAGTTTGTGATCCCGTACCTACAAAGGTTCTAGGCGTCTAAGTCACTTACACCTATGGTGTATGTGCCTTGTCAAGTTGTACACCCAACTTCCCGACCACGTCTTTATCCCAATTCCCGTTTAATAGTTTTGTATCCTAGGTTCATTGGCGATGGATTACCCTTTCCTTACAAGTCATATATTATTCTTATAATTATTCTTTATGACTTGTACGACATTATACTTGACACGACTCCACCCAACGTATAATTATTCTCCCATTCAAATAATTATACTTAGGATCTTCTCGCTCAGTATAACGTGTTTTCTTATTAACCGACCCGACTTACTTTGCCACATATTTATTTTCCCATTTAAATAAATATGCTAAGTCTTTGTCGTTTGGTAACATAATCTTAACGCCCGACTAGACTTACCACACCGTACATTTATTTTCCCATTTAAATAAATGTACTAGAATCTTGTCGGTATTCACGCGTTCGTAGATATATCTCATCTATTCGTCTCGGTTTTCCTTCTCGCACATCTATTTTCCCATTTAAATAGATGTACTAGAATTTCGTCGGAAACGAGTATATGTACATATATTGTCGCGTGGATACTTCTTGTTAAGTTCATGTGTCGTTTAGCGTTTTTAGTTTGTTACGTTATGTTTCTCCTTTCCCACGAATATTGTTACTACACTTAGGAAAGTGTTACGCACGTTTCACCCTTGTTATATATATTTTATTTACGTAAAATATATATGTATATTTTTATCTCGACGTAATAAGTCCGTTTACGTTGGTTCGTGTAACTAAGTTTGTTAGTTAGCGTTTTTCATATTTATTCCCGTTGCGCGTTCTTATGGAAGTATTGTTCCAACTTCCGATTCCGAACGTTTATCTCACGGAAAAATATATTATGTACGTTTTAGTCCGACTCGCCCAACTTGTTACCAAAAACGTTTCCGATACTTTTATATTCCCATTTATATAAAAGTACCTTATTTTTGTACAAGTCTTTCCAAGTATTTATTTTATAAAATCTACTTTATACAATACTCGCGTTACTCCATTTATTTTTATAAAACGTCCATTTTATAAAAATATACTTTTTACTTAAAATGCCCAAGTAGGCTATTATTATTTACCAATTCAACCTTGTAAAACGTTACTTACACTTTTGACACTAATATTTCCATCATTGTGTTCTTGGTCCAATAACTTCTAAAATATTCATTTTAGTCCATTGGTCTCCAAGGTTGTCATTTTAAATCCTTTAATTTATACTTGTAGCATTTTTCCTAAATCTTTCATGGTTATTATTTTTCTTCCACTTTAGTGGACTTTGAAGAATCATTTTCACCATGTTTAGTTGTTTTTACTCCTTTTTACTTTTAATGTTCTTCTAATCCATTCAAGATATTAATAACATGTTTATTTCATATCTTTATCCAAAACATCAAATTTTTACTCATCTATGTGAGTGGACTTTGAAGAACTAGTTTTTCCATCTATGGCTTTCTAATCCATTTTAATATTTTTATGACTTTATTATATCATCCTAAGATGATTAAAACCACTTTTCATCATATCCAAGTCACTTTTCAAAATATTGCTTTTCTCATCTTCAATCATCCAAACATGTTCTTATTATAATACTTTCATCAAAATATTACTTTTATTAAAAATAACTAAGTTTTCATCATAATATTATTCTCTCATCTTCATTTTTAATAAAAACCCATTTCTTCTTTAGAACTCATTTTTATTACCCACATTGTACAACTTGCATCATAGCACAAAAACAAAATATTTAAATTAATAAAACAATGCAAGACTTACAACTAGCTCAAGGCTAGGGAAGACAAAATCTTGGATTTTGGGTGTGGTTTAGTGTGTTCTTCCAAGTGGGTTATGCTCCAAGCTCTTAACACACAAGAAGGGGTTTGAATGAGGATGAACTAGAGGTAATTTGGAGTAGTAAAAATTGAAAGAGAGGTGGTGGTGGGGTGGTGAAATGCTACGGCCAAGAGGAGAAAAGAAAGGATTTTTTTGTGATTTTTCTCCAAGTGCTCTTCTAGTGTTTATATGATCTTTGCAAATCCTCCAAAGATTATCAAATCTTGCTTGGATAGGTTAGTGAGATTATGGAAGGATTTGTTAGATTATGAAAATCTTGTAAAGATTTTAAGAGGGTGTATGGGCCGAGTTGGAGAGAGAGGGAGGAGAAATGATTGGGTTAATTCTCTTGTCCAATCTTATTACATGCATCCTCATCATTACAAATGATTTGGAAGAGATTTTAGAAAAACTTAAGTGAACTTCCACTCTAAGTGGCCCTTGGCCGGCCCCCCCTATGGGCTCTTGGTGGGGTCCACTTTGCTAATTAACTCTTCACATTATGCTTAAGCAAGTCCCTTCCGGGTACCGCCCGGGTATTTCTTGAATTTTCGTCGCGTTTATCCTCAATATTAAAATACCGTTAATATTCATAAAATTATGTCCAGTTAAATTACTGATAATTTATTTCGGTTTTTGTCGGGTGAATTTACGTGTTGCGCGCGTATCGGGTGCGGTACGCGCACTTTATTCGTTACCGGGAGATTTGTGCAATAAGCTTTCACGTATGGCTTTGGGTTTCCAAAACTCATAATATTTTGTGAAAATATTATTTATTTTATATTCCGGGTGTCCGGTGTTCGTTTCGCTTATTTCAGTTTTACCGGGTAATCGCCAGTGTCCATACCGGATAGTTTTGTCTGCGCACGATCCTATCATGCTTTGCTATTAAACTCATGCATTCCTATGCATTATTTGGGAATTCCTATCTTTCTAAGGCCTCAATTAAATATTCAGCACATAATTACGGTTAATTACGTTAATCGCGTTTAATTAATTAGTACGGAATTACCTTAATTTTGCCGGTTGTTACATTCTCCCCCCGTTAAGAGAATTCCGTCCCGGAATTCACTTTGAGCTCTCCGGTATAGGGGTCTTCTTAAATAGGGGGGATACTTTTGCTTCATCTGGTCCAGCCTTTCCCATGTGAACTCCGGTCCACGCTTGGCATTCCAACGCACTTTGACCAACCTGATCTTACTGCGTCTTAGTTTTTGGACCTTCCAATCGGTTACTTCGATTGGCTCTTCGACGAAGTGTAACTTGTCGTCAATGTGGATTTCGTCTGCGGGGATGATGAGGGTTTCGTCGGATAAGCACTTTTTCAAGTTCGACACGTGGAACGTGTCGTGTACACCGTTAAGTTCTTGTGGTAACTTGAGCTTGTATGCTACGGGGCCTACTCTGGACAGGATTTCAAATGGTCCAACATATCGTGGGTTCAGTTTTCCGCGCTTCCCGAAACGCGCGACACCTTTCCAAGGTGACACCTTTAGTAGGACCCTGTCTCCGACTTGGAATTCCAAAGGCTTCCTCCTCATGTCTGCGTAGCTTTTCTGTCGGTCACGTGCCGCTTTGAGACGTTCTCTAATCAGAAAGACCTTATCCGTCGTTTCTTGAACAATTTCGGGCCCGGTAAGTTGCTTTTCGCCAACTTCGGCCCAACATAGAGGCGATCTACACTTGCGTCCATATAGAGCTTCAAAAGGTGCAGCTTGAATGCTCGTGTGGTAGCTGTTGTTATACGAAAACTCTACCAGTGGCAAGTGAGTATCCCAATTTCCGCTGAAATCGATTGCGCATGCCCGTAGCATATCCTCCAGGGTCTGGATGGTTCGTTCACTCTGACCATCGGTTTGTGGGTGATATGCGGTACTCATATCAAGGCGAGTACCCAGGGCTTTATTCAGACTTTCCCAAAATCTTGAGGTGAAACGACTATCTCGATCGGAGATGATAGAAATAGGTACACCGTGCTTTGACACAACTTCCTTAATGTACAAACGGGTTAGTTTCTCCAACTTATCCGTTTCGCGAATGGGGAGGAAGTGTGCAGATTTTGTCAATCGATCAACGATTACCCAGATCATGTCATGGCCGCTTGTTGTCTTGGGCAATTTGGTAATGAAGTCCATAGTGATCCTTTCCCATTTCCATTCCGGTATCTCCGGTTGCTGGAGCAAACCGGATGGTCTCTGGTGCTCGGCCTTGACCTTTGCGCAAGTCAAACATCGCGCAACATACGCCGCTATATCTCTCTTGAAGTTTGGCCACCAGTAAAATTCCTTCAAATCATGGAACATCTTGTCTGCTCCAGGGTGAACTGAATATCGCGAACTGTGGGCTTCGGCTAATACCAGTTCACGCAATCCACCGTACACTGGTACCCAAATTCTATTCATAAAATACAGAGCTTGATCCGCTTTTGACTCCAGTGACTCAACCATCTTTCGCAATCTTTCTCCTTTGACATTCTCGGGTTTAAGAGCGTTAGTTTGAGCTTCACGAATCCGGTCAGTCAGGTTCGTGTGGATGGTTAGACCCAGAGCTCGGACACGCAGTGGCTTAACCCGTTCCTTGCGACTCAAGGCATCGGCTACGACGTTTGCCTTCCCGGGATGGTACTTTATCTCACAATCGTAATCGTTCAATAGTTCGACCCATCGCCGTTGTCGCATGTTCAATTCCTTCTGGTCAAAGATGTGCTGCAAGCTTTTATGATCAGTGAAGATCGTACATTTGGTTCCGTACAGATAGTGTCTCCATATCTTGAGTGCGAATACCACGGCTCCTAGTTCCAGATCATGTGTGGTGTAATTCTTCTCGTGAAGTTTTAGCTGTCTGGAAGCATAGGCTATGACCTTCTCTCGCTGCATCAATACACAACCCAATCCCTGATGAGAGGCGTCACAGTAAACTACGAAGTCTTCTGTACCATCGGGGAGTGCTAGTATTGGTGCACCACATAACTTATCCTTCAGCAACTGAAATGCTGCTTCCTGCTTTTCCGTCCATTCAAACTTCTTATCCTTTTGGGTTAGCATGGTTAGTGACTGTGCTATTTTAGAAAAGTTCTCGATGAACCTTCTGTAGTAACCCGCAAGGCCAAGAAATTGTCGTACTTCAGTAGGCGTTCTAGGGCGTCCCAATTCTTGATTGCTTCGATCTTGGCGGGATCTACATGTATACCCCTTTCATCCACTACGTGGCCTAAAAAGTGAACCTCTCGAATCCAAAAATCACATTTTGAAAACTTAGCATAGAGTTTCTCTTTGCGAAGTACCTCGAGGATCAATTGGAGATGTTCCTCGTGTTCCTCCTTAGTGCGTGAGTAGATCAAGATGTCATCAATGAAGACAATAACAAATTTATCCAAGTATGGTTTGCACACTCGGTTCATCAAGTCCATAAAAACAGCTGGGCGTTAGTTAAACCGAAAGGCATAACCAGAAACTCGTAGTGCCCATAACGAGTCCTGAATGCTGTTTTTGGCACGTCTTCTTCTTGAATACGTAACTGATGATAACCGGACCTTAGGTCGATCTTGGAGTAGAAACTGGATCCTTGAAGTTGATCAAACAAATCGTCGATCCTGGGAAGAGGATAGCGATTTTTAATAGTTAGCTTGTTCAGTTCCCGATAGTCAATGCACATTCGAAAAGTGCCATCCTTCTTCTTCACGAATAAGACGGGAGCTCCCCAAGGTGAGAAGCTTGGTCTTATGAAACCTTTGTCCAACAACTCTTGCAGTTGTTCAGACAATTCCTGCATCTCAGAAGGAGCTAGGCGATATGGCGATCGCGCTACAGGTGCTGCTCCTGGAACAAGGTCGATACGAAACTCGACTTGTCGGGGTGGCGGCAATCCTGGCAAATCTTCTGGGAACACATCTGGAAAGTCTCTGGCTATCGGAATGTCTTCTAGCTTTCGCTCGTCGGCCTTCTTGTCTACCACGTGCGCCAAGAATGCGACGAGACCTTTCCTTAGGCACTTCCTGGCTTTCATGCTGGTAATAATCCTCAATGGCGTTCCACGCCTTTCCCCTTGGATCGATAGGGTTTCACCGCTCGCGAGGGGAACTTGAATTACTTTGTCATTGCACACAACGATGGCGCGGTGTGCGGATAGCCAATCCATGCCAACGACTATATCAAAGCTACCCAGTACAACTGGTAATAGATCAATGTCAAACTCGTGACCACAGAGATCCAACTTACAACCCTTTGCTACTTCTCGAGTTTCTATAGTCTTACCGTTAGCTAGTTCAATGGAATATGGTGTGTCTAGCTTACTAGTCTTTAAACCAAGTAATCTTTTAAATTCGACAGATACGAAGCTAAAATCAGCGCCAGTATCAAACAATACTGAAGCATAATGACCATTTAGAGGGAACGTACCAGTGACCACATTAGGGTCTTGTCGTGCGTCACCGGCACCAATCACGAACGCTCGCCCACGGGCTTGGTTGTTAAGTTTGGGGCAGTCCCTCTTCCAATGATCGAGCGATCCACATGAGAAACAGGGTCTCGCTCCACTGTTCTTTGGCGCTCCTGATCTGCAGTCTTCAGTCTTGTGTCCCGGACGACGGCACTTACCGCAGATTACTTCGTTCTTGCCCTGATAACCTTGCTTCCCATTATTTCCACGTCCAGTGGCTACATACCCTTTTCCCTTCTTCCCTGAACCTGATGATCCATCCTTCTTCCTTTCATCGCGCTTACGCTTCCCAAACCTTGGCCTATTTCCCTGTTCACTTGACCCAACGACTGAACTTGTACCCAGATTCTTACCCTCAACACTGCTGGACTCAGTAAGTTTCAACCCTGACACTTTCCGGATTAGAGTGCCCATTCGGATGGCGTCTTCAGTGAGGCTCAAAGCGAGATCGATAGCTTCACGCATGGTTGTAGGCTTGGAAGCAGTAACCATGCCGCGTATCTGTGGTGCCAGTCCGAAGAGGTACCTTTCCACCTTTTTGCTTTCCGGGGTGACCAGGCGAGGCACTAACCGGGAGAGGTCATGGAATCTGGACGTGTAACACGCTACGTCCGGTCCAACCATGGTGAGGTTCCAGAACTCAGTCTCTAACTTCTGCACTTCACTTGCCGGGCAGTACTCGGCGATCATTAGTTCTTTCAACTCCAACCATGATAAGGAGTAAGCAGCATCATCTCCCAGTGTCTGCACTTGGTTGTTCCACCAGGTCAGAACTTGGTCCAGAAACAGGTTGGTGGCGTACATGACAGCCTGTCGTGGTGTACAGCTGCTAATACGAATCACAGCT
Source organism: Ambrosia x helenae (assembly GCA_030844895.1). Taxonomy (NCBI): domain Eukaryota; kingdom Viridiplantae; phylum Streptophyta; class Magnoliopsida; order Asterales; family Asteraceae; genus Ambrosia; species Ambrosia x helenae. Next base: position 71,448,159 of record CM061225.1, on the reverse strand, counting down.
TCGGTCTTCTCGAACCATTTGACTAGTCCGACAGAACCTTCAGTGCCGCTGAAATTCAGTGGTTTGCAGTCCAGGAAAGCTTTAAACGTGCAGCCACGTTCTCGTGAGGCCGTTTCTGCAATAATAAAGCAATGTTAAATATAAGGTAGGAGTTTCACGAAGACTCCTGTCGCATATACCCGACGTCTTCTTACCAGTAGGGGAGGTTTCGCGTCTGTCGCTCCCGGTTCGGTCTCGCGACCTTTCGGTGCGCGTGGCATTGTGTTCTGCGAGAGCCTGAGCGATACGTCCCGAAACTAGGGTTTCAAGCTCTTCAGGTGTCGTGGGTAGTCTTTCATTCCCACTGTTGCTTCTTGTGGCTGGTGCCATGTTTCTTCAATAACCAATATCAAAGGTTAATTTCCAACAATCATTCATACAATATCATCACATATATAGTATAAACAACCACACAACATATGAACACAATAATCACCATAACAACAACACGCAATCACAACATAAACAGAATAAGTAATAATAATCGTAGATAATCACAACACATATTTTACCATAACAAAACTTTCATTAATTTCAATACCAAGTACAATGATTTGTTCATAATAACAAAAACCGAGGATACCTTCCTCTTACATTGCTCTTTGAAATACACTAGAAATATAATGTCATATGCCGGCACAATCCCGCTCGGCTAGGCAAAAAATGCAGATGGGTGCTATAACCCATGCTGTGCTATCATACTACTACTACTACTGCTATGTCCGCGAGTGATCTCCCAAAACGTCCCTGATGCTACTGTGGCGGTGGCGGCGGCGGGTGCTGGTACTGGTACTGAGGTGCGCACATGCTGATGGTCATACTGATCGCCATAATGCGATCGTACAAGAATTGGCGATGCGCAAAGTGTGCGTCGCCCGTAAGGCCACAATGAGCATCCATGCTCAATAGCTCCTCAGCGTAATGTGCCAGTGCATCCCTGGCATCAATGATCCTGGCCCACATGAGCTGGGCCTGCTGCTCCATCTGACTCACGGTGCGCTGCACCGTGTCGGTGAGGGTCTGGAAATCTCTCTCCAGTGAGATCACCGTGGACCATGCGGGTCCCGTCAGTGGGGCCATCCCGTGGGGCTGCGACGGCCCGGGGATGTCAGTGTATGTCGGCTGAGACGGGCCGACGATATCGGGTATGGGTAGTGGGGTGAAGGGTGGGGCAAAGCCCGGTAATCCAGTGAAGCAGTAGGGTGGTACCTGGTATGGGTCTCCTGCACCTAGAGTATACGGTGCAAATGGGGGTGTCACAAATGGGGCTCCTGCATCCATAGTGAATGGTGCAGGTGGTGGGGTATGGAGCATCTCAGGTAGAGGTGGTAGTGTGGGAAAAGTGGTGATGGGTAGTGTCATGGATAAGGGTGTGGGGACTATAAGCTCGGCGAGTGGAACCATGAGTGGCTGGGTGACAGTGACCCACTCTAAAGTAGACATCACAGTGGTAGGGGTGGGAGGGCTAGCAGTGGCATGAGCTGCCAGTCCTGCTCGGTGCAACTCAGAGCTGCGGGCTGAGCTGCCCTCGAGGATGTGCCCAGTAGAAGCTGGCCCATCCTGTGGTATGGGCTCGGGCATGGTAGGTAAGGTGGCTGGGGTAGTGGTAGCATGCCCTGTCATCGGAGCAACGTGCTCCTCCTGGCCTGCTGGTGGGATAGGCACAGCAATGTGCTCCACCGACGCAGTTGACTCATCGTCAGAGTCGTCGGAGATCCACCCGTTGTGTCCCCGGCAGACAGGCACAAGCCTCATGCCAGAGGGAACGGGGATAGGTGGGGTAGGTAAAGGCTCACGGTCGACTGGTGCGTGTCGATCGTATGGAGACTCGACAGTCTCCGACCGTGTAGGGATAGGTCTCGAAGGACCTGCGCAACCTACAGGGAAGTCCCTGACGGCGCGGGTAGGTAGTGCTGGCAGTGGTGCTGCCTGGAATGGCACTAGAGGCAAGTCGGCCTCGGCCATCGGTAGATCGGCCACGGCGGCCATGTCGTCTCCAGCGGGGGCCCACGCTGGGTCCTCGCTAGGGTCCGTCTCGTCGGAGCTATCTCCGTCGGCGCCCTCCATGGCGGCATCAACGTCCATCTCATCGTCCCCGGGATCAAGTATCACCACCTCGATCGGCTCCGCTGGCGGTGCTGGGATGATCTGGAGGCTACTGTCGTAGCTCGGTGCTACGCTCCCTGCGTTCGACATCCTGGCAAAAGAACCGTACTAATATTTAAGTATTATTCGTTAGGCAGTTAAGGCACATATCTAAGGTACTCTTCCTAACCTTCTAACAAAAATAATACGTATACTTACCATGGCTAGCTTGGTCGGAATCTCCATATACCCAAATGGTCGTTGGAAAAATTTATTTTATTGCGTTTCGCATTTAAATGAAAGATTTTGAACCAAATCCGGTTATAGTTTAGATTTTTAAAATGCTAATTCGCTATAACCTTGGCTCTGATACCACTTTCTGTCACACCACGTCTAAGGCGGAAACACGTGGCGCGACGGTTCAAAAGTATTAAGCCAAGATTAATGCAAAGCACAATATTAATTAGAAAACGGGCATTTATTCAATGCTAATAATCATGTCAAATTGTTCATACATAATCATAAATTGTTTTCGAAAATGATAAAGAGGCTTCTCCCTTTATCCCTAAATCCATGGAATAAAGAGATAAGACCCCGTCACGATATTCCCAACGCCCAATTTGGAGACATCCCCGACCCTGCTCGCCATGCTAACTTCCATCAATCAATTACCTGAAAGATATGTTTTGAAAATCGTCAATATATAAATATTGGTGAGTTCACAGGTTTTAATTTAATAAGTCTTTATAAAGTGGGAATATCCTTGTTATGACATTTATAGGAGTTGCAAAGTCCTACAATTTACTTGAGCCTATAACCAAACCAAGACAATTAATAATGCCCCGCCCAAAGTCGTTACTCGGTATTCCTACGACTTTATTTCAGAATAAGTGCACCCCAGGCATACGCCGATGCATAATCGACGCTATCGATTAGGGGTGGGCCTTGTCAGGCACCAATAGTACTATCCAAATATCCCTTTGGTTTCTCATTCCTGAACAAATGATTATAGTGGGGAGGTCTCAACCCCGAGTGGCGATCTTTACTCAAGTATCCAACCCGTCATACAATCCCAACATATCTTTCCCCCGTAAAAACGTTAAATAGTTTAGAAATGGGGCCGTGAGACTCACCTGTAACTGTGCTTGGCTCAAAGAAAATAGTAAAGTTTGTGATCCCGTACCTACAAAGGTTCTAGGCGTATAAGTCACTTACACCTATGGTGTATGTGCCTTGGCAAGTTGTACACCCAACTTCCCGACCACGTCTTTATCCCAATTCCCGTTTAATAGTTTTGTATCCTAGGTTCAATGGCGATGGATTACCCTTTCCTTACAAGTCATATATTATTCTTATAATTATTCTTTATGACTTGTACAACATTATACTTGACACGACTCCACCCAACGTATAATTATTCTCCCATTCAAATAATTATACTTAGGATCTTTTCGCTCAGTATAAAGTGTTTTCTTATTAACCGACCCGACTTACTTTGCCACATATTTATTTTCCCATTTAAATAAATATGCTAAGTCTTTGTCGTTTGGTAACATAATCTTAACGCCCGACTAGACTTACCACACCGTACATTTATTTTCCCATTTAAATAAATGTACTAGAATCTTGTCGGTATTCACGCGTTCGTAGATATATCTCATCTACTCGTCTCGGTTTTCCTTCTCGCACATCTATTTTCCCATTTAAATAGATGTACTAGAATTTCGTCGGAAACGAGTATATGTACATATATCGTCGCGTGGATACTACTTGTTAAGTTCATGTGTCGTTTAGCGTTTTTAGTTTGTTACGTTATGTTTCTCCTTTCCCACGAATATTGTTACTACACTTAGGAAAGTGTTACGCACGTTTCACCCTTGTTATATATATTTTATTTCCGTAAAATATATATGTATATTTTTATCTCGACGTAATAAGTCCGTTTACGTTGGTTCGTGTAACTAAGTTTGTTAGTTAGCGTTTTTCATATTTATTCCCGTTGCGCGTTCTTATGGAAGTATTGTTCCAACTTCCGATTCCGAACGTTTATCTCACGGAAAAATATATTATGTACGTTTTAGTCCGACTCGCCCAACTTGTTACCAAAAACGTTTCCGATACTTTTATATTCCCATTTATATAAAAGTACCTTATTTTTGTACAAGTCTTTCCAAGTATTTATTTTATAAAATCTACTTTATAAAATACTCGCGTTACTCCATTTATTTTTATAAAACGTCCATTTTATAAAAATATACTTTTTACTTAAAATGCCCAAGTAGGCTATTATTATTTACCAATTCAACCTTGTAAAACGTTACTTACACTTTTTGACACTAATATTTCCATCATTGTGTTCTTGGTCCAATAACTTCTAAAATATTCATTTTAGTCCATTGGTTTCCAAGGTTGTCATTTTAAATCCTTTAATTTATACTTGTAGCATTTTTCCCTAAATCTTTCATGGTTATTATTTTTCTTCCACTTTAGTGGACTTTGAAGAATCATTTTCACCATGTTTAGTTGTTTTTACTCCTTTTTACTTTTAATGTTCTTCTAATCCATTCAAGATATCAATAACATGTTTATTTCATATCTTTATCCAAAACATCAAATTTTTACTCATCTAAGTGAGTGGACTTTGAAGAACTAGTTTTTCCATCTATGGCTTTCTAATCCATTTTAATATTTTTATGACTTTATTATATCATCCTAAGATGATTAAAACCACTTTTCATCATATCCAAGTCACTTTTCAAAATATTGCTTTTCTCATCTTCAATCATCCAAACATGTTCTTATTATAACACTTTCATCAAAATATTACTTTTATTAAAAATAACTAAGTTTTCATCATAATATTATTCTCTCATCTTCATTTTTAATAAAAACCCATTTCTTCTTTAGAACTCATTTTTATTACCCACATTGTACAACTTGCATCATAGCACAAAAACAAAATATTTAAATTAATAAAACAATGCAAGACTTACAACTAGCTCAAGGCTAGGGAAGACAAAATCTTGGATTTTGGGTGTGGTTTAGTGTGTTCTTCCAAGTGGGTTATGCTCCAAGCTCTTAACACACAAGAAGGGGTTTGAATGAGGATGAACTAGAGGTAATTTGGAGTAGTAAAAATTGAAAGAGAGGTGGTGGTGGGGTGGTGAAATGCTACGGCCAAGAGGAGAAAAGAAAGGATTTTTTTGTGATTTTTCTCCAAGTGCTCTTCTAGTGTTTATATGATCTTTGCAAATCCTCCAAAGATTATCAAATCTTGCTTGGATAGGTTAGTGAGATTATGGAAGGATTTGTTAGATTATGAAAATCTTGTAAGATTTTAAGAGGGTGTATGGGCCGAGTTGGAGAGAGAGGGAAGAGAAATGATTGGGTTAATTCTCTTGTCCAATCTTATTACATGCATCCTCATCATTACAAATGATTTGGAAGAGATTTTAGAAAAACTTAAGTGAACTTCCACTCTAAGTGGCCCTTGGCCGGCCCCCCTATGGGCTCTTGGTGGGGTCCACTTTGCTAATTAACTCTTCACATTATGTTTAAGCTAGTCCCTTCCGGGTACCGCCCGGGTATTTCTTGAATTTTCGTCGCGTTTATCCTCAATATTAAAATACCGTTAATATTCATAAAATTATGTCCAGTTAAATTACTGATAATTTATTTCGGTTTTTGTCGGGTGAATTTACGTGTTACGCGCGTATCGGGTGCGGTACGCGCACTTTATTCGTTACCGGGAGATTTGTGCAATAAGCTTTCACGTATGGCTTTGGGTTTCCAAAACTCATAATATTTTGTGAAAATATTATTTATTTTATATTCCGGGTGTCCGGTGTTCGTTTCGCTTATTTCAGTTTTACCGGGTAATCGCCAGTGTCCATACCGGATAGTTTTGTCTGCGCACGATCCTATCATGCTTTGCTATTAAACTCATGCATTCCTATGCATTATTTGGGAATTCCTATCTTTCTAAGGCCTCAATTAAATATTCAGCACATAATTACGGTTAATTACGTTAATCGCGTTTAATTAATTAGTACGGAATTACCTTAATTTTGCCGGTTGTTACATTCTCCCCCCGTTAAGAGAATTCCGTCCCGGAATTCACTTTGAGCTCTCCGGTATAGGGGTCTTCTTAAATAGGGCGGGATACTTTTGCTTCATCTGGTCCAGCCTTTCCCATGTGAACTCCGGTCCACGCTTGGCATTCCAACGCACTTTGACCAATCTGATCTTACTGCGTCTTAGTTTTTGGACCTTCCAATCGGTTACTTCGATTGGCTCTTCGACGAAGTGTAACTTGTCGTCAATGTGGATTTCGTCTGCGGGGATGATGAGGGTTTCGTCGGATAAGCACTTTTTCAAGTTCGACACGTGGAACGTGTCGTGTACACCGTTAAGTTCTTGTGGTAACTTGAGCTTGTATGCTACGGGGCCTACTCTGGACAGGATTTCAAATGGTCCAACATATCGTGGTTTAGTTTTCCGCGCTTCCCGAAACGCGCGACACCTTTCCAAGGTGACACCTTTAGTAGGACCCTGTCTCCGACTTGAAATTCCAAAGGCTTCCTCCTCATGTCTGCGTAGCTTTTCTGTCGGTCACGTGCCGCTTTGAGACGTTCTCTAATCAGAAAGACCTTATCCGTCGTTTCTTGAACAATTTCGGGCCCGGTAAGTTGCTTTTCGCCAACTTCGGCCCAACATAGAGGCGATCTACACTTGCGTCCATATAGAGCTTCAAAAGGTGCAGCTTGAATGCTCGTGTGGTAGCTGTTGTTATACGAAAACTCTACCAGTGGCAAGTGAGTATCCCAATTTCCGCTGAAATCGATTGCGCATGCCCGTAGCATATCCTCCAGGGTCTGGATGGTTCGTTCACTCTGACCATCGGTTTGTGGATGATATGCGGTACTCATATCAAGGCGAGTACCTAGGGCTTTATTCAGACTTTCCCAAAATCTTGAGGTGAAACGACTATCTCGATCGGAGATGATAGAAATAGGTACACCGTGCTTTGACACAACTTCCTTAATGTACAAACGGGTTAGTTTCTCCAACTTATCCGTTTCGCGAATGGGGAGGAAGTGTGCAGATTTTGTCAATCGATCAACGATTACCCAGATCATGTCATGGCCGCTTGTTGTCTTGGGCAATTTGGTAATGAAGTCCATAGTGATCCTTTCCCATTTCCATTCCGGTATTTCCGGTTGCTGGAGCAACCGGATGGTCTCTGGTGCTCGGCCTTGACCTTTGCGCAAGTCAAACATCGCGCAACATACGCCGCTATATCTCTCTTGAAGTTTGGCCACCAGTAAAATTCCTTCAAATCATGGAACATCTTGTCTGCTCCAGGGTGAACTGAATATCGCGAACTGTGGGCTTCGGCTAATACCAGTTCACGCAATCCACCGTACACTGGTACCCAAATTCTATTCATAAAATACAGAGCTTGATCCGCTTTTGACTCCAGTGACTCAACCATCTTTCGCAATCTTTCTCCTTTGACATTCTCGGGTTTAAGAGCGTTAGTTTGAGCTTCACGAATCCGGTCAGTCAGGTTCGTGTGGATGGTTAGACCCAAGCTCGGACACGCAGTGGCTTAACCCGTTCCTTGCGACTCAAGGCATCGGCTACGACGTTTGCCTTCCCGGATGGTACTTTATCTCACAATCGTAATCGTTCAATAGTTCGACCCATCGCCGTTGTCGCATGTTCAATTCCTTCTGGTCAAAGATGTGCTGCAAGCTTTTATGATCAGTGAAGATCGTACATTTGGTTCCGTACAGATAGTGTCTCCATATCTTGAGTGCGAATACCACGGCTCCTAGTTCCAGATCATGTGTGGTGTAATTCTTCTCGTGAAGTTTTAGCTGTCTGGAAGCATAGGCTATGACCTTCTCTCGCTGCATCAATACACAACCCAATCCCTGATGAGAGGCGTCACAGTAAACTACGAAGTCTTCTGTACCATCGGGGAGTGCTAGTATTGGTGCACCACATAACTTATCCTTCAGCAACTGAAATGCTGCTTCCTGCTTTTCCGTCCATTCAAACTTCTTATCCTTTTGGGTTAGCATGGTTAGTGACTGTGCTATTTTAGAAAAGTTCTCGATGAACCTTCTGTAGTAACCCGCAAGGCCAAGAAATTGTCGTACTTCAGTAGGCGTTCTAGGGGCGTCCCAATTCTTGATTGCTTCGATCTTGGCGGGATCGACATGTATACCCCTTTCATTCACTACGTGGCCTAAAAAGTGAACCTCTCGAATCCAAAAATCACATTTTGAAAACTTAGCATAGAGTTTCTCTTTGCGAAGTACCTCGAGGATTAATCGGAGATGTTCCTCGTGTTCCTCCTTAGTGCGTGAGTAGATCAAGATGTCATCAATGAAGACAATAACAAATTTATCCAAGTATGGTTTGCACACTCGGTTCATCAAGTCCATAAAAACAGCTGGGGCGTTAGTTAAACCGAAAGGCATAACCAGAAACTCATAGTGCCCATAACGAGTCCTGAATGCTGTTTTTGGCACGTCTTCTTCTTGAATACGTAACTGATGATAACCGGACCTTAGGTCGATCTTGGAGTAGAAACTGGATCCTTGAAGTTGATCAAACAAATCGTCGATCCTGGGAAGAGGATAGCGATTTTTAATAGTTAGCTTGTTCAGTTCCCGATAGTCAATGCACATTCGAAAAGTGCCATCCTTCTTCTTCACGAATAAGACGGGAGCTCCCCAAGGTGAGAAGCTTGGTCTTATGAAACCTTTGTCCAACAACTCTTGCAGTTGTTCAGACAATTCCTGCATCTCAGAAGGAGCTAGGCGATATGGCGATCGCGCTACAGGTGCTGCTCCTGGAACAAGGTCGATACGAAACTCGACTTGTCGGGGTGGCGGCAATCCTGGCAAATCTTCTGGGAACACATCTGGAAAGTCTCTGGCTATCGGAATGTCTTCTAGCTTTCGCTCGTCGGCCTTCTTGTCTACCACGTGCGCCAAGAATGCGACGAGACCTTTCCTTAGGCACTTCCTGGCTTTCATGCTGGTAATAATCCTCAATGGCGTTCCACGCCTTTCCCCTTGGATCGATAGGGTTTCACCGCTCGCGAGGGGAACTTGAATTACTTTGTCATTGCACACAACGATGGCGCGGTGTGCGGATAGCCAATCCATGCCAACGACTATGTCAAAGCTACCCAGTACAACTGGTAATAGATCAATGTCAAACTCGTGACCACAGAGATCCAACTTACAACCCTTTGCTACTTCTCGAGTTTCTATAGTCTTACCGTTAGCTAGTTCAATGGAATATGGTGTGTCTAGCTTACTAGTCTTTAAACCAAGTAATCTTTTAAATTCGACAGATACGAAGCTAAAATCAGCGCCAGTATCAAACAATACTGAAGCATAATGACCATTTAGAGGGAACGTACCAGTGACCACATTAGGGTCTTGTCGTGCGTCACCGGCACCAATCACGAACGCTCGCCCACGGGCTTGGTTGTTAAGTTTGGGGCAGTCCCTCTTCCAATGATCGAGCGATCCACATGAGAAACAGGGTCTCGCTCCACTGTTCTTTGGCGCTCCTGATCTGCAGTCTTCAGTCTTGTGTCCCGACGACGGCACTTACCGCAGATTACTTCGTTCTTGCCCTGATAACCTTGCTTCCCATTATTTCCACGTCCAGTGGCTACATACCCTTTTCCCTTCTTCCCTGAACCTGATGATCCATCCTTCTTCCTTTCATCGCGCTTACGCTTCCCAAACCTTGGCCTATTTCCCTGTTCACTTGACCCAACGACTGAACTTGTACCCAGATTCTTACCCTCAACACTGCTGGACTCAGTAAGTTTCAACCCTGACACTTTCCGGATTAGAGTGCCCATTCGGATGGCGTCTTCAGTGAGGCTCAAAGCGAGATCGATAGCTTCACGCATGGTTGTAGGCTTGGAAGCAGTAACCATGCCGCGTATCTGTGGTGCCAGTCCGAAGAGGTACCTTTCCACCTTTTTGCTTTCCGGGGTGACCAGGCGAGGCACTAACCGGGAGAGGTCATGGAATCTGGACGTGTAACACGCTACGTCCGGTCCAACCATGGTGAGGTTCCAGAACTCAGTCTCTAACTTCTGCACTTCACTTGCCGGGCAGTACTCGGCGATCATTAGTTCTTTCAACTCCAACCATGATAAGGAGTAAGCAGCATCATCTCCCAGTGTCTGCACTTGGTTGTTCCACCAGGTCAGAACTTGGTCCAGAAACAGGTTGGTGGCGTACATGACAGCCTGTCGTGGTGTACAGCTGCTAATACGAATCACAGCTTCGGTCTTCTCGAACCATTTGACTAGTCCGACAGAACCTTCAGTGCCGCTGAAATTCAGTGGTTTGCAGTCCAGGAAAGCTTTAAACGTGCAGCCACGTTCTCGTGAGGCCGTTTCTGCAATAATAAAGCAATGTTAAATATAAGGTAGGAGTTTCACGAAGACTCCTGTCGCATATACCCGACGTCTTCTTACCAGTAGGGGAGGTTTCGCGTCTGTCGCTCCCGGTTCGGTCTCGCGACCTTTCGGTGCGCGTGGCATTGTGTTCTGCGAGAGCCTGAGCGATACGTCCCGAAACTAGGGTTTCAAGCTCTTCAGGTGTCGTGGGTAGTCTTTCATTCCCACTGTTGCTTCTTGTGGCTGGTGCCATGTTTCTTCAATAACCAATATCAAAGGTTAATTTCCAACAATCATTCATACAATATCATCACATATATAGTATAAACAACCACACAACATATGAACACAATAATCACCATAACAACAACACGCAATCACAACATAAACAGAATAAGTAATAATAATCGTAGATAATCACAACACATATTTTACCATAACAAAACTTTCATTAATTTCAATACCAAGTACAATGATTTGTTCATAATAACAAAAACCGAGGATACCTTCCTCTTACATTGCTCTTTGAAATACACTAGAAATATAATGTCATATGCCGGCACAATCCCGCTCGGCTAGGCAAAAAAATGCAGATGGGTGCTATAACCCATGCTGTGCTATCATACTACTACTACTACTGCTATGTCCGCGAGTGATCTCCCAAAACGTCCCTGATGCTACTGTGGCGGTGGCGGCGGCGGGTGCTGGTACTGGTACTGAGGTGCGCACATGCTGATGGTCATACTGATCGCCATAATGCGATCGTACAAGAATTGGCGATGCGCAAAGTGTGCGTCGCCCGTAAGGCCACAATGAGCATCCATGCTCAATAGCTCCTCAGCGTAATGTGCCAGTGCATCCCTGGCATCAATGATCCTGGCCCACATGAGCTGGGCCTGCTGCTCCATCTGACTCACGGTGCGCTGCACCGTGTCGGTGAGGGTCTGGAAATCTCTCTCCAGTGAGATCACCGTGGACCATGCGGGTCCCGTCAGTGGGGCCATCCCGTGGGGCTGCGACGGCCGGGGATGTCAGTGTATGTCGGCTGAGACGGGCCGACGATATCGGGTATGGGTAGTGGGGTGAAGGGTGGGGCAAAGCCCGGTAATCCAGTGAAGCAGTAGGGTGGTACCTGGTATGGGTCTCCTGCACCTAGAGTATACGGTGCAAATGGGGGTGTCACAAATGGGGCTCCTGCATCCATAGTGAATGGTGCAGGTGGTGGGGTATGGAGCATCTCAGGTAGAGGTGGTAGTGTGGGAAAAGTGGTGATGGGTAGTGTCATGGATAAGGGTGTGGGGACTATAAGCTCGGCGAGTGGAACCATGAGTGGCTGGGTGACAGTGACCCACTCTAAAGTAGACATCACAGTGGTAGGGGTGGGAGGGCTAGCAGTGGCATGAGCTGCCAGTCCTGCTCGGTGCAACTCAGAGCTGCGGGCTGAGCTGCCCTCGAGGATGTGCCCAGTAGAAGCTGGCCCATCCTGTGGTATGGGCTCGGGCATGGTAGGTAAGGTGGCTGGGGTAGTGGTAGCATGCCCTGTCATCGGAGCAACGTGCTCCTCCTGGCCTGCTGGTGGGATAGGCACAGCAATGTGCTCCACCGACGCAGTTGACTCATCGTCAGAGTCGTCGGAGATCCACCCGTTGTGTCCCCGGCAGACAGGCACAAGCCTCATGCCAGAGGGAACGGGGATAGGTGGGGTAGGTAAAGGCTCACGGTCGACTGGTGCGTGTCGATCGTATGGAGACTCGACAGTCTCCGACCGTGTAGGGATAGGTCTCGAAGGACCTGCGCAACCTACAGGGAAGTCCCTGACGGCGCGGGTAGGTAGTGCTGGCAGTGGTGCTGCCTGGAATGGCACTAGAGGCAAGTCGGCCTCGGCCATCGGTAGATCGGCCACGGCGGCCATGTCGTCTCCAGCGGGGGCCCACGCTGGGTCCTCGCTAGGGTCCGTCTCGTCGGAGCTATCTCCGTCGGCGCCCTCCATGGCGGCATCAACGTCCATCTCATCGTCCCCGGGATCAAGTATCACCACCTCGATCGGCTCCGCTGGCGGTGCTGGGATGATCTGGAGGCTACTGTCGTAGCTCGGTGCTACGCTCCCTGCGTTCGACATCCTGGCAAAAGAACCGTACTAATATTTAAGTATTATTCGTTAGGCAGTTAAGGCACATATCTAAGGTACTCTTCCTAACCTTCTAACAAAAATAATACGTATACTTACCATGGCTAGCTTGGTCGGAATCTCCATATACCCAAATGGTCGTTGGAAAAATTTATTTTATTGCGTTTCGCATTTAAATGAAAGATTTTGAACCAAATCCGGTTATAGTTTAGATTTTTAAAATGCTAATTCGCTATAACCTTGGCTCTGATACCACTTTCTGTCACACCACGTCTAAGGCGGAAACACGTGGCGCGACGGTTCAAAAGTATTAAGCCAAGATTAATGCAAAGCACAATATTAATTAGAAAACGGGCATTTATTCAATGCTAATAATCATGTCAAATTGTTCATACATAATCATAAATTGTTTTCGAAAATGATAAAGAGGCTTCTCCCTTTATCCCTAAATCCATGGAATAAAGAGATAAGACCCCGTCACGATATTCCCAACGCCCAATTTGGAGACATCCCCGACCCTGCTCGCCATGCTAACTTCCATCAATCAATTACCTGAAAGATATGTTTTGAAAATCGTCAATATATAAATATTGGTGAGTTCACAGGTTTTAATTTAATAAGTCTTTATAAAGTGGGAATATCCTTGTTATGACATTTATAGGAGTTGCAAAGTCCTACAATTTACTTGAGCCTATAACCAAACCAAGACAATTAATAATGCCCCCGCCCAAAGTCGTTACTCGGTATTCCTACGACTTTATTTCAGAATAAGTGCACCCCAGGCATACGCCGATGCATAATCGACGCTATCGATTAGGGGTGGGCCTTGTCAGGCACCAATAGTACTATCCAAATATCCCTTTGGTTTCTCATTCCTGAACAAATGATTATAGTGGGGAGGTCTCAACCCCGAGTGGCGATCTTTACTCAAGTATCCAACCCGTCATACAATCCCAACATATCTTTCCCCCGTAAAAACGTTAAATAGTTTAGAAATGGGGCCGTGAGACTCACCTGTAACTGTGCTTGGCTCAAAGAAAATAGTAAAGTTTGTGATCCCGTACCTACAAAGGTTCTAGGCGTAAGTCACTTACACCTATGGTGTATGTGCCTTGTCAAGTTGTACACCCAACTTCCCGACCACGTCTTTATCCCAATTCCCGTTTAATAGTTTTGTATCCTAGGTTCATTGGCGATGGATTACCCTTTCCTTACAAGTCATATATTATTCTTATAATTATTCTTTATGACTTGTACGACATTATACTTGACACGACTCCACCCAACGTATAATTATTTTCCCATTCAAATAATTATACTTAGGATCTTCTCGCTCAGTATAACGTGTTTTCTTATTAACCGACCCGACTTACTTTGCCACATATTTATTTTCCCATTTAAATAAATATGCTAAGTCTTTGTCGTTTGGTAACATAATCTTAACGCCCGACTAGACTTACCACACCGTACATTTATTTTCCCATTTAAATAAATGTACTAGAATCTTGTCGGTATTCACGCGTTCGTAGATATATCTCATCTATTCGTCTCGGTTTTCCTTCTCGCACATCTATTTTCCCATTTAAATAGATGTACTAGAATTTCGTCGGAAACGAGTATATGTACATATATCGTCGCGTGGATACTTCTTGTTAAGTTCATGTGTCGTTTAGCGTTTTTAGTTTGTTACGTTATGTTTCTCCTTTCCCACGAATATTGTTACTACACTTAGGAAAGTGTTACGCACGTTTCACCCTTGTTATATATATTTTATTTCCGTAAAATATATATGTATATTTTTATCTCGACGTAATAAGTCCGTTTACGTTGGTTCGTGTAACTAAGTTTGTTAGTTAGCGTTTTTCATATTTATTCCCGTTGCGCGTTCTTATGGAAGTATTGTTCCAACTTCCGATTCCGAACGTTTATCTCACGGAAAAATATATTATGTACGTTTTAGTCCGACTCGCCCAACTTGTTACCAAAAACGTTTCCGATACTTTTATATTCCCATTTATATAAAAGTACCTTATTTTTGTACAAGTCTTTCCAAGTATTTATTTTATAAAATCTTACTTTATACAATACTCGCGTTACTCCATTTATTTTTATAAAACGTCCATTTTATAAAAATATACTTTTTACTTAAAATGCCCAAGTAGGCTATTATTATTTACCAATTCAACCTTGTAAATCGTTACTTACACTTTTTGACACTAATATTTCCATCATTGTGTTCTTGGTCCAATAACTTCTAAAATATTCATTTTAGTCCATTGGTCTCCAAGGTTGTCATTTTAAATCCTTTAATTTATACTTGTAGCATTTTTCCCTAAATCTTTCATGGTTATTATTTTTCTTCCACTTTAGTGGACTTTGAAGAATCATTTTCACCATGTTTAGTTGTTTTTACTCCTTTTTACTTTTAATGTTCTTCTAATCCATTCAAGATATTAATAACATGTTTATTTCATATCTTTATCCAAAACATCAAATTTTTACTCATCTATGTGAGTGGACTTTGAAGAACTAGTTTTTCCATCTATGGCTTTCTAATCCATTTTAATATTTTTATGACTTTATTATATCATCCTAAGATGATTAAAACCACTTTTCATCATATCCAAGTCACTTTTCAAAATATTGCTTTTCTCATCTTCAATCATCCAAACATGTTCTTATTATAATACTTTCATCAAAATATTACTTTTATTAAAAATAACTAAGTTTTCATCATAATATTATTCTCTCATCTTCATTTTTAATAAAAACCCATTTCTTCTTTAGAACTCATTTTTATTACCCACATTGTACAACTTGCATCATAGCACAAAAACAAAATATTTAAATTAATAAAACAATGCAAGACTTACAACTAGCTCAAGGCTAGGGAAGACAAAAT
Organism: Ambrosia x helenae; assembly: GCA_030844895.1. Lineage (NCBI taxonomy): Eukaryota > Viridiplantae > Streptophyta > Magnoliopsida > Asterales > Asteraceae > Ambrosia > Ambrosia x helenae. Next base: position 71,432,559 of record CM061225.1, on the reverse strand, counting down.
CTTGGATTTTGGGTGTGGTTTAGTGTGTTCTTCCAAGTGGGTTATGCTCCAAGCTCTTAACACACAAGAAGGGGTTTGAATGAGGATGAACTAGAGGTAATTTGGAGTAGTAAAAATTGAAAGAGAGGTGGTGGTGGGGTGGTGAAATGCTACGGCCAAGAGGAGAAAAGAAAGGATTTTTTTGTGATTTTTCTCCAAGTGCTCTTCTAGTGTTTATATGATCTTTGCAAATCCTCCAAAGATTATCAAATCTTGCTTGGATAGGTTAGTGAGATTATGGAAGGATTTGTTAGATTATGAAAATCTTGTAAAGATTTTAAGAGGGTGTATGGGCCGAGTTGGAGAGAGAGGGAGGAGAAATGATTGGGTTAATTCTCTTGTCCAATCTTATTACATGCATCCTCATCATTACAAATGATTTGGAAGAGATTTTAGAAAAACTTAAGTGAACTTCCACTCTAAGTGGCCCTTGGCCGGCCCCCCCTATGGGCTCTTGGTGGGGTCCACTTTGCTAATTAACTCTTCACATTATGCTTAAGCAAGTCCCTTCCGGGTACCGCCCGGGTATTTCTTGAATTTTCGTCGCGTTTATCCTCAATATTAAAATACCGTTAATATTCATAAAATTATGTCCAGTTAAATTACTGATAATTTATTTCGGTTTTTGTCGGGTGAATTTACGTGTTGCGCGCGTATCGGGTGCGGTACGCGCACTTTATTCGTTACCGGGAGATTTGTGCAATAAGCTTTCACGTATGGCTTTGGGTTTCCAAAACTCATAATATTTTGTGAAAATATTATTTATTTTATATTCCGGGTGTCCGGTGTTCGTTTCGCTTATTTCAGTTTTACCGGGTAATCGCCAGTGTCCATACCGGATAGTTTTGTCTGCGCACGATCCTATCATGCTTTGCTATTAAACTCATGCATTCCTATGCATTATTTGGGAATTCCTATCTTTCTAAGGCCTCAATTAAATATTCAGCACATAATTACGGTTAATTACGTTAATCGCGTTTAATTAATTAGTACGGAATTACCTTAATTTTGCCGGTTGTTACATTATAGCAGTAACCTCACTTAAGGTGGTAACACGTGATGACGTATACCAGTAGACATCAACTCCAGCAACCCACTTGTACCTGAACCCTCCTATTGACCTAGCAAAGGAAATCACCAAAAGGTACAACTACAAACCTATTTTAAACACAATCATCTTATTTATGTTACAATAAATAAAATAAAATATGCATATCACAGCTTCAAAGACAGGTTCAACGCTGTGACAATTCAAACAAGGAACATGATTACTCTACAGGATCTGCTAGAACAAAAATCACAGGAACATCTACAACAACGATTTGTGTGCAACGCCTGGATAAGCAAGTGGAACGAAAACAAGTCATGGTACTAGAAGGACTGCAAAAAAATGCAACAAAAAGGTAGAAAAAAGAGCAGGCATTTGGACTTGTAGCAACCACCCAAAAGAAGAAGAAGATACATATGTGTAAGTAAATGAATTATTAACTATTATAAAGAAGACTACTCATGTGTTATTAAACTCAAAATATACTTGCTAAAGGTACGGTATCAACGGAACACTAACAGATAACACAACAAATGTAACCGCTATACTCTTTGATGTCGCAATGGAATCATTCGTAAAGAAAACATGTCGCGAAATGATCCACCGGTACACTGACAAAGATACCATACCAGAACCAATGCAGACGTTAAAAGGGAAACCTAAAACATTTGAAGTTCAGTTCAACAAACAGTCGTACGCACAATCCACACAGCTGGTCATCAACCGAGTCATCGAAATATCACTCCCTAAAATAGAAGAATCCAACCAGCCAAGTTTACCACTAAATATCACAGAACACGGTAGGTTTTCCTTTCAATTACCAACTTCATGACAACCACTTTGTAAAAAAAAAACTAACCACGCTAATCTAACAGGCAACCCACAAACACCAACATGGTCCAACCCAACAACAGCTCCAAAAGATAATCCTCCTCCTACCATAAAAAGGCTGCCGTCCAGTCTCCAAGGTAACATGTACATAATTACATCTACCGCTTATTTTATATTTCTATATATCGATCGGTACAACAAAATGATCTACCTGTTTCTCAACTTTAATATGCCCCTGGAACCTTTTACTAATTATTCAATTTCAACTATTACTTTACTAATATAAACTTACACAGATGCAAACAATGAAAGCAAAAACAAACGTCTCAAAGAAGACTCTCCGTAAATTCCCAAGATATCTTATCAGCCAACAAACACGCCAGATTTTGATAGACTTTTATAGAGGAAGACAGTCAAAACGCAGCAGTAGACTTTTTGAAAGCAAATTACCAGCTAGGGGAGTCTGTAACTAACTGACCATCATTTTTTTTTACCAGCCATCTTTTTGTTTACCAATGCATAGTTTTTTTTTTTTAAACTGAAACATGCATGCTATGTAAATGTTATGTAAATGTTATTACGAAAACCCAAACAAGCAACACACCGTTGTCAAAGTCATGTACCTTTACTGCTACACACCGCACCGCATCAAGTCAACACATAATTGTCAACCCCGCAGCGAAACGCGGGTAATCTATAACTCTAGTTAAATGTAAATGTATAACAATCATGCAAGCATGATTGCTTTTGAAAATAAAATTAATCAAATTGGTAATATCACCGTTATAAATAAGTAAAATACTCTAAATTACCAAAATGCAATTTAGCTAATCTACACTTCTACACTTTATTTTATTATTATATAATAAAAGAAAAACACATGAGGGACACATGACACTCCCTCATGAATTCTCTCATTTTATTATTTAATTTAATACAATAAATTCAAATTTAATTATAATAATAATTATAGTTGTAACCGAAACCATTAATAAAAGAAACACATGATTATTTTTACAATATTTGATCTTATATATCTACATCTATACTATATAATAAAAGAAAACACATGAGGGACACATGACACTCTCTCATGAATTCTCTCATTTTATTATTTAATAAAATAAATTCAAATTTAAATATAATAATTGATTTGCAAAATCATATTATAAATTTATTAAATTGAATTTTATTAATTATATTAATAATCATAGTTGTAACTGAAATCATTAATAAAAGAAAACACATTATTCTTTTTACAATATTTGATCTGTTATTCAAAGTTTAAAATTAAGTTTGTTACAATATTTGACAAATGATTATTAAGTTTTTTTTATGTTGGTCATTGTTTTAGATGTTAAACTATTCTCAACAAGTACATATTAATTTTAATACTTAAAATTCAAAAGTCAAATAAACAAACTAAGAATAACACAATGCAATTAGTCAAGCTTTTTTTGTGAGACTTTCGTGTTGTTCAAAACAAATAAATAAAACATATTTTATGTTTTTTGTAAATCAATTAATATAATTATATTATAATTCAAAATTATAAATAAATTATTAGACATAATTTGAAAATGTTTATGAACTAACAAAAGTAATCTTTATTAAAAATTATTTATTTTTTTAAGATAGTGTATTTATGTGTTATTAAATTTAAATTGTGTACCTTAAAAACGTGTTTTTAATATGTGGTATTTCACTCTAAGTTTAAAACTATATTTCTTACAATATTCTGAACAAACATAATAAAACAAATCAATTCACATTAATTAAATATTTGATTTAATACAAAACTAAATATGTTTGGCTATTTTCGTATTATAATACCTTCGTATATAAAATACATTTTATATATGAAAATTCATTATTTGAAATCTTCATTGACTTTGTTTTTTCAAGTTACTTCAATAGAGAAATGCAATATCTAAACAGTCTTTTCATTACTAATTCGTTTCAATCTTTATTTCAATCTTTAATTCACACATTTTTTATAATAAAGTAAAATTAAACCAATAAATGTCATTATGTTTAAGGACCTTGATGTTAGAAAAAAAAATGATTATACACTCAAGGTTATAAATACTTTGGCTTTGCAATAAAGTTGATGTCAAATTCCAAAATGAACAATACTCGATTGGGATGGTTTAACGGATGATGAGATACTTTTAAATTAATTTCATTTTTTATATCCTAGCCTAAACAGATTTACCTTTATTACTTTTTGATTTTTTTTGTTTTGTTGTACCTGCAGTCTTATAAGGTAATAGCCACGGTATAGAAAATATATTTTGGAATGTTTGAAAAAAATTTTATGTGAATAAAAATGTTTTTTATAATAAATCATTTAGGGGCTGATGAATATTTAATATTTTTTCGGTTGTAAAGACAACTTTTTTTATTTTAAATAAAATATGTAATGTAATTTTTTCTTAATTATATTTTAAATTTATATATAATATAGATAATTTAAATTGTTAAGCCCATGTATCACACGGGTACATAACCTAGTTGATTAATAATATCTAACAAATTATAGGCTTGTAAACGAATTACCAAATGTTTAAAGAACAGCTCGTTAACCGTTTGATAGGAATTTCGCTTATTTAATAAATGAATGAACTTTTGTTTAATTATACGAGCGAACATGAACACCTTTCTCGTTCGTTTACTTATGTTCATAAATGTTCGTTTAAATTTGCTCATTATGTTAATGAATGTTTTTTTATATTCGCTAATTTATGTTTATTTATTTCCTTCATTAATATATTCATTTAACATTGTTAGGCTCCTTTCAATTTAGTGTAGTTTAAGAAAATAAAACATCACCATTATGATTTAGTTTAGTTTTTGTTTTATTTTTTAAAGTCCAAGACATTGTTCTTCATATTTACTTTTTGTTGTTGTTAGTTTAATTATTTTTGTTCATCTATGTTCATTATAACAATACATTATACTATATACTAAACCATAAAAGCCGGCGCAATAGGCCCTTTTAAGAGTTCAGAGTTTTGACCACACAACTTCTGGAAAATTGCATTTAGGCCTTCTTTAATAATATTCCTTTTAGAGTTTAAAGTTTGACCACCCAATTCATCTTCTTCCAATCCATCATAATGATTTTCTTCGGGGACTGATTTTCTGGGGGTTTTCTTGCACCTTTAGGTTTTCCCATAGAGTAGGAGATCGGGATTCCAGCGCGTGAATCATCCATGTCTACTAAAGCAAGAACGATTGATGTTTGCTTGACCGATTGAGAGGCGGTTGGTATCCTCACACGCGATGGCTAGGGTTTCATGCCGCGAAGGGAAACGACAAAGGCGATGGTGAGGATGACTTGGTCTGTTAACTACCGATGTGAACCGTCGTCGGGTTTTTTCTTCAACACCTAAATCCTCTACACCTAGTGCAATTTCTTCTTTTGAATACCTTCCATGCCATTGGTGATTTAAAGTTTTAACAACAGGTAAAGAATCATGTATTTTTAGTATTATTTGTTGTTTTTCTATTATTAGCTAAATGTAGGCAACCGAAGAACAGCTTCAAGCTCTCTTTGTTAACTATGTGTGCATACTGGAAAACAGAATGACTTCATTGACTTCGTATGAATCATATCATTTCCTTAAACACAAATTTTATTTATTCACAAGCATATTATGGATTCTAAGAGTTTTATTTATTTATTTATTTTTTTCTTATTTTCTTTGCAAAGATGGTTTCTTTTTGTTGTGTTATTTGGATTAGTTTGGCGCATATGCCTTCTTTAATAATAGCAAACAACTTCAGCAGCCGGCGGAACAGTAACGCACCGTCAACCAAGAAAAACGCCAACCCATTGCCAAAAACCTCCCAGAAAAATGAAAGCAAACCGCCCAGAAACTTGGCACAAACAGCCCAGAAACCTGAACGTAACTTGCCCCAACTGCCGAAAACGCCAAATCGCTAAGAAAGCTTGCTTTCCCGCCAAAAAAAACCATATCCAAATCTCCCAAAAAGACTTGCATTTCTTCGTTAATCCGCACAACGCGCGGTGGAATACTACTAGTTTATACTAATATATAACAAACAAACATAAAGATACACGAATATTCATTTTCCTAACAAACAAACACGAGCTAGAAAACCTTGTTCTTGTTCAATGGTTTGTTTAGTAAAACTTATACGAACACACCTCGTTCACATTCGTTCGATTCGTTTACAAGCATAACCATTTATATTCACTATTTTTTTTCCTTTAAAGACAATGAAGAAACACCAATATAACAATCTATATATATATAAGCACAAGTATGTGAGCACAAGTAAAGATATGATTCTTATTGATAAACAGCGGGACAAATACAAGACTTCAATACAAGATTGTTACAAGGTTTCGACTATAATCTATCCTTCACAGCTATATGATGAATTCTCTATTGCGGAGTGAATGTCCTTCTTCTTCTGACGAAAGGTGGTATTTATAGGCCCCTGGGGTGGCTCGTGATTGGCTGTAGGAGGAATGACAGCTGGCTCGTACGATCACGACTGTTGCCGTCATTTGCGTTGTCGCTCTGTGATTGGTCCACGTGTCTTGTCATTGTCCTTTTCTGCACCTCGTACCTGCAGGAGATCGTGGAGCAGGGAATAGACGCCTCTGATTGGCTGTGTGTCCCTGTCATTGTCGGGTAACGCCTGTCATGTACGAGGTAACGTGCGTCGGCCTCTAGAACTCCACGTCGGCCTGCTGTGTCGACGTGTATGTGCATGTGGGCCCGTGCACACGTGCGGGTACATTTCTCTTCAAGTCCCCCTAGACTAGTGTGTTGTATGCGTAGCGTGCGGGACGCTGGACTTAGTAAAAAGGAAATTTTAATGCGGGGGCGTTTTGTCCTGTTCAATTTTAATTGTATGCAAGTGGGTGATTCGCGCACGTCACTAATTAATGCATACATCAAAACTGTCAGAGCGCGTAGTTGAAGCGACAGGTTAGTAGCCGGAACGTCCCTGACAGTTCTACTGTGCCAGGGACATGGTGGGTCCTCGCTGTCGTTTCATATGCTCTTTTTTCTCTCTTGAGATGGCGTGTAATGTTTTCATTGGCTGGTCGTGCCACGCCTTAGAAACCGCCAGTGGCACGTGTTTCTCCCCTATTTAATCCCCCTTTCCCTCTTCTTCCATTACACTTTTCGTCTGGGTTTGTGCATATTTCTTTTAACTTTTTTCAAAAATATGTTCCCATATTTTCCTTTGTTCTTTGACATCCGAAGGGCTTTTGGGTTTTGAAAAATGGAGAATATAGTGAATATTCCCAAGAAGAAGCGCAGGGGTTCTAAGAAAACTGATGATGGTTCGAAGAAGGGCCCACCACATGCTAATGAGGTCACAGCGGTGTGGGCTAAGGATGAGTTCAGAAAGTTCCATAAGGAGTATGGGTTTCCTTCTTCGTTTGGTGTGGAGATTCCTGCTCCAGACAAGACAATCCTTGAGCCCCCTGTTGGGAAGATTGGTCTATATGCTGCCTATTTTAGGGATTGTAACTTTAGGGTTCCGATTACCAGGTTTTTGAGTACATTTGTACAAACAGTGGGTGTGCATATTAACCAGATCCACCCGGGATTGATGTCTCGCTTAATGTTTTTCGAGTTCTGTTGTCATGCCCACAAGATAGAGCCTTTTGTGGACATGTTTTATGTTTTCTACAGCCTTTGTTTTGTTAAGAGCTGGCTTTCCTGTCGGCCGCGTGCCGGAGTATCTGCTTGCGCGGGGGCCGGCATGAAGAGTTTCCAGGAGTGGAAGCCGAAGTTCTTCTGGATTAACAAAGGGGTTATTCCAATAGAAATGGGTCGTCTCGACCCAGAGGAGTGAGTTGGCAAGGTAGTCTTGATTGATTATAAGGATCAAGATTGGTTTAAGACCTTGACCAGCCATCCTGTGGATCTTTATGAGATTCCAGAGACTGGACTCGTCATGGCCGGGATGAGTATGAAGTATGATGTGAAGGGTCGCAATCCTCACCTTACTGAGGATGGGAAAGGTTGGTCGCCTTCCTTGATGTTGTGTTTGTATGGTGTCTACAAGTGTTGTTAAATTTTTCCATTGTTGTTTTGTTTTCAGATGTCAAAAGCTTGTATAGTCTGCTGTTGGGTGGGGACAACATGAGTTTTGCATTCAGGGAGTTGGCGGACAACAAGCTTTATATTTTAGAGAAAGCTTGGGATACACTGGTGCGTCCTTAGTTAGATGCGGGCGCGCAGGAGGTGAACCAACCGCAATTGCGCATAACTCAAGCAGGTGAGTCCTCTCCACTTTTTGCCAATCCTTCGCCCGTCAACATGTTCATGCGGACGGGTTTCCCTTTTATTGTTATATCCAGTGACGAGTCTTCTGACTCGTCCGCGTCTTCTTCCCCGCATTCATCGTCCGCAGGCGCCAGTGAAACAAAACCATCGCCTGTGTTTGTGGTGGACGACATTGATGAGGAAACGGAGGACGATGATTATATCATCCAGCGGGTGCGCAAGCCCCAGTTGAAGGAAGGTGAGGAGGGCTTTGTGGGTGAAGACTATTGTTTTATTTTGAACCATGAAGTGGTTAATAGGTACCTTGAAAATTACAATCCAATTGAATGCAGTTACGTTGAACTTTCAGATGCTTTTGTTCAAGGGGAAACTGCGGTCAACTTGACTGAGGAGGTGAGGGATGTTTCGGTGACGAAACCTGTGTTGGTGGATGCGATAGAGACTGGGTCTGTTATTGAGGACGTGCCGTGTAAGAAAAAGCGGTCCAGGCGTTCCGGGTCTCGTCGTGAGTCTAAGGATAAAGATGCCGCAGGGGGTTTAACATCCCCAGTTGGAAAAATAGTGAAGCTGAATGAGCTTGTGCATTCCGCGGAGGATAGTTTGTTGGGTGAGTTTGCTTTTTCTTTCCTTTGTCTTTATCCCTCTTAGATATTCCTGCTTATTGTTTGTGTATTTTGTGTGCAACTGACTTGCTAGGGGAGAATGTGCAGGGGATGTTTCAACAGCTCTGTTTTCTGAGGGGTTTATTGTTGACCAATCTTAGAAGCAGAAGACCCCGTCTCGGGAGACACACGAGCCTGCCCAGACTGTGATTCAGAGTGAGCCGCTGGTACAGACTTCACCTGTCCAAACTTTGGCTCGTGATGACTCGCTAGTATAGTCTCCGCCTCCGCGTCAACCCACGCCTGTGCGTCAACCTACACCACGAGTGTCCCCGCCGGTTAATCCTTGGACCAGTCCGACTGGTCCGCAGGACGTGGTGATGGAGACAAGTACTGGGCGTGTTTCGCCCTCTGATGTAAGCGAAGGTTATGTGCGGGGCATTGAGATGCATGTTGATGATGATGAGAAGAGGGTGACTACGGAGCCGGATGGCAGTTTCTCCAATGCCTCTCCGCCTGGTGGCGCCGGGGCATCTGCTGGTGAGTTCGTGCCTAACTGGACTGATATACGTTAATTTACACATATAAAAGTCCCCGTTTAACTCCCGTTTTCAGACGTTTTTGACCTTATACACAGGAATTGGTACTTATTTGGTATCTTTATGATTACAGGTCTTAAACGATGTCCCGGAAGCAAACCCGAAGAAAAACAAGGATTTCGGCCCTTTATCAGGAGAACTTTTGCGCAGCAGTTGTTCGGATCATTTTTACCCCTTCTAAAACCCAAAATCCGACTTCGACTTTCAAATAGGAATTGTTCTACGCTCCGAGAGCTTTCCAGGCATATAAAGAACACCTCCTAACGATTTTTCTACGATTTTATATGCAATTTTAAAGATCGCGCTGTCGTGCTGTTCTCATTGAGCGGCCGCTCACTCTCTCCGAGCGGCCGCTCGCTCATCCTGATATTTTCAGAAACATTCTAGAAGGCCTACGTCAGCAATCGAGCAACTGGTCCACTTGGCTATAAAGTGAGCGGCCGCTCACAGGCTTCGAGCGGCCGCTCGAAGGCCCTGTTCTTCTATAAAACCCCCATTCAGCCCACTGATCAAATATTGGATCTTTGGGGGGCGATTTCTGGCGATTTTCAGGGCTAACGAAGTGCTGCATAGGCGTGGAACAAGCTCGGGAATCCATCCGTTCCATCCTTCATCATCCAATCCATCTCTTTAGCAATCTTATGGTTTGATCCTTTAAGCTTTCTTAGATCCAAATCTGATTTTGTTTGCTACATTGATGTTATTTTAGTTAATCGTACGCCTACGGGCAAGAACATTAGTAGTAGTTAGTAGTTAAAACAATCATTTGCGTGAAATCAAGTTTTGTATAAATTTGGCGTTTTTCATGTTTGAATCTTGATGATCATAATGCAACCTTGTTTCGTTGTTGATAGATTTGTAGTTGTGTTCGGATGACTTTGATGATTATCGAATGTGTTAGGCGGATTACTTGTTGAGAAAACCGTCCGTTTAATCGTCCGGTAGTAAACTAGTTAACTTGTTAATAAAGTTTACACCATGAAACTGTAACCGGGTATTGGTTTGGTTAAAGTCACTCGGATAATGATTATAAATGTTTACCGGCACGTAAAAGAGTTTAAAAAGCTTAATGGTGTTGTTATTAATCTTTGACACGGTTAATGTTTACCGGCACGTAAAAGAGTTTAAAAAGCTTAAATGGTGTTGTTACTAATCTTTGACGCGGTTAATGATCTTTGCTAGTTATTTTGGTAGAAATAGCGATCTTAGTAGATTTGTGTTCAAAGTTAGTAAAATGGAATAGGTTGTGAAATGCTCTACTTTATGCTAGTCTCGGTGGCCGTATTGTGTATTCGATATTGCTTTCCTTTGCTAGTGCGGTTGAGGACTCCCGAAAGGTGATACTAACCCTTCTTTAAAGATTCTCATGAGATCATATCAGCTGCGCACTAATAAACGACTTGAGGTGGCTAACGTGTGTATTCGCGTTAGCTTTCCATATGGTTGTCATGTTAGGATGCCCGAAAGGGACACTAACTGTCGGAAAATGGGAATGTTGATCACGCCTTTATTTCTTATATAGATGACATGCTAGGATTGGCGTATTACAGCTTATATAGTTATATTTTCTATTTGGAGTCGTAGTTAAGTTATTTACATGTTTTAGAATTAATTTAGTCTTAAACAAAACTCAAACTTATCTTTTCCTACTGGTAAATCGGGGACAGAGTTTTAGTACAATTGCTCCGCGCGCGTCCATGGATCGATATCTGGTTCTTATCTGTACGTTACTACATATATGACAGGGTACACTTGCCCTATTGTGTGTGTTTTAATATTAAGGTCTAAACCATTTTTATAAATATTAAAGCAAAACGTGTGTTAAAATCCATTGTAAAATATGTATAGTTACGCACACGTCAAGTTTTTGGCGCCGTTGCCGGGGACGCGACGAGCTTTAGGAACGAACCGAGTCAACTTTTTACCAGTGTACATGCTTGTGAATACTTGTTTATACTTCTTTGATTCGTTATTTCATTGATTTATTTGCATATATGATTATTTGAATTTTTATTAGATTTATCTGTCTGTTGATATATTGGATTAATTTTAGATTGGTTTATAGGTTGCATATAGATTCGTTCATTTATCTGCTTATAGAATTGTTTTATTTGATTTTTCGTTCATTAGGAAGTTGATAGAATTAATTTATTGAATATTGGATTAATTGGTTTGTCTATGAATTTGATTTGTTCGTTATTTGATTAATTAGATTTATTTGTTCGTATTCGGACTAATTATTAATTTCATTCTTTGTATAGTTTTAGGCTTAGTCTGCTTATTTCTGTTCATTTTATTGATTCTATTTGTTTATATTTGATTTTCTTGAATGTATTTGCTTTCCGTTATTATCGCATGAATTTATTGATTCTTTATTTCATTTATTTATTTTTCTGTCTTTTATCGCCTTTTTGGGTTTGTCATATATTCGCCTGTTGCAACTGTATCATTCTTACATGCAGGTTGATGTCCACAAACCCTGGGTCTTCTGGTGATCTTTCTGACGAGGAGCTAAGGCGCCTGAGGAGAAGCGAGCGGATTAGACTTCATAAATTGCGTCTTGTTTCTGATATTCTTATTGCTGCTCCTATTGTTGAGGTCCCAATTGAGGAGGCGAGGCACGATCTGGCCGACGACAACGGGTCGGACGCCCACAGCGACATTATCATGGCGGATGACGACATTCCGCTGAATGATAGTGGTCGTCTAGGAGGAGATGGACTCGCGCCGAGTATTGTCCGTCCGGCTATTTTGGCGGACCATTTCGAGATCAAATCTAGTATCGTGAATATGATACAAAACTCGGTGCAATTCGGTGGACTGGAGCACGAGGATCCAGGCCGACATATTGCTGCATTCTTAGAGGTTTTAGCCACCTTTAAGATGACGGGCATCTCCGATGATGCTATCCGTCTCCGACTCTTCCCATTCTCACTGCGGGACAAAGCCCGGACTTGGCTTCTGTCACAACCCGCAGGGTCGATCACGACTTGGGCAGAGTTGTCACAACAATTCATGCAGCAATATTTTCCTCCTGAAAAGACACAAAAACTGAGGAATCGCATCATGACATTTCGTCAAGATGACGATGAATCATTATACACAGCCTGGGAAAGGTTTAAAGACCTACTCTTGAGTTGCCCGCACCATGAGCTTTCGAAAAGGCATTTGGTGCAAACTTTTTATCAGGGACTCGGGTATGCGTCTCAGGAACGCCTTGATGTATACGCTGGGGGAGACATCGGAACAAAGTCTCCTAGGGAAGCGTGGAGCATTATTGAGAAGGCGTCCCAAAAATCTAAATCCCGGCAGAATGATAGATCTAGGTCTTCATCTGCCAAGGCTGGTGTGCATGTCGTGGATAACTATACGGCGATTTCGGCACAGATAGCGGCTCTGGCTACGAGACTCGATAACTCTCAGCAACACGTAGCGCAGTCCGATTGTTTGTGTGTGGAGTGCGGGGTATCTCACGAGCCTGGCTCGTGTGCTCAGGGGGTAATGTATACAGGCCACGAGGAAGTGAACTACATGGGTAATCAAACGAGACCCCAGAATAACCCTTACAGCAACACTTATAATCCGGGTTGGAGAAATCACCCAAACTTCGGGTGGAGATCTGGTACTTCCAATCAGAACCCTCTCGGATTCCAGCAGAGAGCCGCCGCACCACAACAGTCCTACCAATCCCAACAGCCTTACCAGTCCAACCAACAGTCCTACCAGTCCAACCAACAGCCATACCAGGGTCGTGGTCAATCGTCCCAGCAGAGACCGAACCAATACCAGAACCAGGGCGCCGGGAGCAGCTCCCAGCAGCACGCCCCTCATGGTATGTCTAAGCTGGAGGAAATGATGTCTCAGCTCCTTACCAACACCTCTAATTCCAATCAGATCGCTGAGCAGCGCTACCAGCAGCATGAGGAGCGCTTCACGAATTATGAGGGAGAAATGAGGGGCCAAAAGGCGTCGATGCAGGCCATAGAGAACCAGGTTGGCCAGATGGCAAAGATGATGTCTGAGAGACAGCAGGGTGGTCTCCCAGGCAACACTGAGCCGAACCCAAGAGGGCATGTTAATGCCATTATGACGAGGAGTGGTAAAACCACGGGACCAGACACATCGGGCTCACCACCGATCACTGAGACGGTCCAGACTGAGTCTTCGGACGAGGTGCACGCTAGGCGAGTCCCAGCAAGTACAGCACAGCTACCGAAGCTAGTCACAGACTACACTCCTCCTGTTCCATATCCTGGTAGACTTAGGAAGCAGAAAGACGAGGCGCAATACGGGAAATTTCTCGAGCTGTTCAAGCAGCTACATATAAACATCCCGTTTGTTGAGGCCTTAGCACAGATGCCTAAGTATGCCAAATTCTTGAAGGACATCCTCACAAATAAGCAAAAACTTGAGGACCTGTCCTGCGTTCTATTGAACGAGAACTGCTCTGCAATTCTGCAGAATAGACTGCCCATGAAAATGGGCGATCCTGGTAGCTTTACCATCCCTTGTCTGATAGGTGATATGACTGTCAGTAATGCACTCGCAGACTTGGGGGCCAGCATAAACCTTATGCCTTATAAGGTTTTCGAGAAGTTGGATCTGGGTGAACCTTCACCCACCAGGATGAGTATTCGCCTCGCTGATCGTTCGATCAAGTATCCACGGGGGTTTGTAGAAAATATGCTTGTCAAGATTGACAAATTCGTTTTCCCTGTGGACTTTGTCATCCTAGATATGGATGAGGACTCTAAAGTCCCTTTGATTCTCGGACGTCCTTTCCTTAACACGGCAAGGACGATTGTTGACGTGGCTGCGGGCCAGATCACACTCCGAGTCAATGATGAGCACGTGACTTTTGACATTCAGAGGTCGATGTGCCATCCTGAGAGCCAAGACGATACACTATACTATCTTGATATAGTAGACCGGTGTGTCAGCTCTCATGTCAGGGGTGCTTGGGAGAGAGATGTTTCGGACACACATCTGTTGTGTGGGAGCCTAGATGGCATTATGCAGGAGGGCCATATAGATGAGCAGCCGGTCTATCAGATCGGTGATGATGGTTCCCAAAGTCCGGAGCGTTTTGTGGAAATTGAGCGAGAGGAAGAGGAGAAGGCGAAGCCGTCTGTTGAGGATCCACCGTCTCTAGAGCTGAAGGAGCTCCCGCCGCATCTCGAGTATGCATTTCTGGATGAGGAGGGGCGTCTACCGGTGATCATATCGTCTTCATTGACTGTGGAAGAAAAGAGCGAGTTGTTAAGAGTTTTAAAACTTCATAAACGGGCAATTGCCTGGAAGATCGTAGACATCAAGGGGATTAATCCCTCTTTCTGTACTCATAAAATCTTGATGGAGGATGTCTACAAGCCTTGTGCGCAGCACCAGAGGCGTCTGAACCCGAACATGCAAGATGTTGTTAAATCCGAGGTGATTAAACTGCTTGATGCTGGATTGATATATCCCATCTCGGATTCTGTTTGGGTTAGTCCTGTGCACGTCGTGCCCAAGAAGGGTGGCATGACGGTGGTCACAAATGATAGGAATGAGTTAATTCCTACGAGGACCGTCACGGGGTGGAGAGTTTGCATTGACTATCGCAAGCTCAATGACGCCACCCGCAAGGATCACTTCCCGCTTCCATTTATCGATCAGATGTTGGAACGACTGTCGGGGAAGTTATACTACTGTTTCCTTGATGGTTTCTCTGGATACTTTCAGATCCCTATCGATCCTGTGGACCAGGATAAGACGACCTTCACATGCCCTTTTGGCACATTCGCCTACAGGCGTATGCCATTTGGGCTGTGCAATGCGCCGGCGACCTTCCAGCGCTGCATGGTTGCCATTTTTCATGACATGATCGAGGACTCCATGGAGGTGTTCATGGATGATTTTTCCGTTTTTGGGAGTTCGTTCGATCAATGTCTGGGGAACCTGGAGCGGATGCTTCAGAGGTGTGAGGAGACCAGTCTTGTGCTAAACTGGGAAAAATGCCACTTCATGGTGAAGGAAGGAATAGTCCTGGGGCATAAGGTCTCCCAAAGTGGGTTGGAGGTTGATCCTGCCAAGGTAGATATCATTTCTAGGCTCCCTCCACCCTCCTCTGTCAGAGCGATCCGCAGCTTTCTGGGTCATGCGGGATTTTACAGGCGATTCATCAAAGACTTTTCAAAGATCGCCCGGCCGATGACCCGTTTGTTGGAAAAGGATGCACCGTTTGTGTTTGGTGCAGAGTGTGTGAAGGCATTTGGCCTTCTGAAGCGTTTGCTTGTTGAGGCCCCTATATTGGTAGCACCCGACTGGGAGCTGCCATTCGAGATTATGTGCGACGCGAGTGACTTCGCGATAGGGGCGGTCTTGGGACAGCGGAAGGACAAGCACTTCCACCCGATCTACTACGCGAGTAAGACTCTACATGATGCTCAGGAGCATTACACCACGACTGAAAAAGAGCTTCTTGCTGTAGTATTTGCATTCGACAAGTTTAGATCATATTTGGTGCTGTCGAAGACCATTGTCTATACGGACCATGAAGCGATCCGATACCTATTCAGCAAACAGGACGCGAAACCGCGCCTGATTAGGTGGATCTTGCTGCTGCAAGAGTTCGATATAGAGATTCAGGACAAGAAGGGTGCCCTGAATGTCGCTGCTGATCATCTGTCCAGGCTCGAGCATGATGATGCCGAGAACTGCGCGTGGGATACCATTAATGACAACTTTCCCCACGAGTTCTTGATGAGCGTCGAGTCGATGGAAGATGTATCACCATGGTTCGCGGATTTTGCGAACTACCTCGCGTGCGGGATCCTCATCAAAGGATTGTCGCACCAGCAAAAGAGGAAGTTCTTCGCGGACCTAAAGCATTACTTCTGGGATGACCCATTTTTGTTCCGGGTCGGGGCGGATCAGCTGATTCGCCGTTGCGTGTTCGGGGTTGAGGCGGCGCAGATCTTGCGCGACTGTCACGAGGGGCCTACCGGAGGTCACCACGGAGCTAATTACACTGCCAAAAAAGTGTTAGACTCCGGGTTTTATTGGCCCACACTTTTCCGTGACGCTCAGATACTGGTCGGTGCATGTGATTCGTGCCAGAGGGCGACGAACATATCGGCACGCGACCAAATGCCGCAAAATCCCATCCAAGTCTGTGAGGTCTTTGACATTTGGGGCATAGACTTCATGGGACCATTCCCCTCCTCACGGGGTAATAAATACATACTCGTGGCGGTTGACTATGTGTCAAAGTGGGTGGAGGCGCAAGCCTTACCCACAAATGATGCCCGAGTAGTAGTGAGGTTTGTTAGAGGCTTGTTCTCGCGGTTTGGTGCCCCGAAGGCACTAATTAGTGACCGTGGCACGCATTTCTGCAATGCGCAGCTTGATCGCGCGTTAGCACGTTATGGCGTCCAGCACAGGTTATCCACCCCGTATCATCCACAGACAAGTGGACAGGTGGAGGTCACGAACCGTGGATTGAAGCGAATCCTTGAGCGGTCGGTTAATCAAAACCGCAAGGATTGGGCTGACAAGCTTGATGACGCGCTGTGGGCCTTTCGAACTGCCTACAAGACGCCTATTGGGACGACTCCCTTTCGGCTGGTCTATGGCAAAGCGTGTCATCTCCCTGTCGAGTTGGAACATAGGGCATTCTGGGCTCTTAAAACGGCGAATTTGGATCTCAAGACCGGCGGTGAGACCCGTTTCTTACAGATTCATGAGCTGGAGGAGCTTAGGCAGCAGGCCTATGAGAGCTCGATATTATATAAAGAGCGCACAAAGAGACTGCACGACAGTCGCCTGAAAAGCCAGAAAGATTTTCAGGTAGGCGATTTAGTTTTGCTTTATAATTCTCGCCTGCGCCTCTTTCCTGGAAAGTTGAAATCCCGCTGGACAGGACCGTACACTGTTAAGGAAATATATCCATACGGTGCTGTCGCAATCGCAGATTCTGTGGGTTTGACTTTCAAAGTCAACGGTCATCGCCTAAAAGTCTATGTTGAAGGACCGGTTGACCAAACCGTAGATGAAATCGATCTCTACGCCCCACACGCCTCATAAAGTGTGGGGAAGTGAGTCTAGCTAGCGACTCGTTAATAAATATAGCACGGCGTGTATGGGCGCGCCAAATTGTATATAGGTTCATAACTTAGAATAGTTTTGTAGTTAACTTATTTTTAATTTTAACTTGTTCTTTGTAGTTTGTTTTTAGTCTTTGCAGGTTCGATTCGCGCCTTATGAAGATGTGGAAAGTCGCTTCACAACAGAGGTAAAGTACTAAGAAGCGTCTTAAAACAGGTATGTTGGTTGTTTGGGTCAAAACGGACAAGTACAGGCGTCGTTTGGTGAAAAACTGCAGAAAAATTGCACGCGCAGACACATTGAGCGGCCGCTCGGAGGCTCCGAGCGGCCCGCTCCAAACACCCAGGTCTGTACCCAAAAAAAAAAAAAAAAAAAAAAAAAAAAATGAGCGCGAGCGGCCGCTCAGTGGGATCGAGCGACCGCTCGATGCTTCCTGCACATGTTTTTCAAGGTTAAATTTGGTATTTCACACTTAAAACTCAAAAAGACCAACCCTAAATACATAAAGCGGCCGCTCATACTCATTTTGACCCAAATTCTTCAACTTTTTGCTCTCCACAAACACCCACATACAAACCCTTCAATCCCATTTCAAATCTTCAAGGAAAAGGTATGAATCACTACTTTTCTTGCATTTTCTCTTGTTCTAGTGTAGATTATTTTAAATTTCTGCAATATTTTCATGATTTTAGGGTCCTCTCATAATGTTTAATAAACCCTAAATGTTCATTGATGGATTGTATGCTTGGTTAGTATAGTTTAGAGTATAGTGTTGTCCAAATCTTTGAGTTTTTGAGGTTTTCTTCATCATGATTAAATACATTCCGAAAATTTTTAAGATTTGGGTCAATTTTCTTAGCCTTATATTTAATATACTATTGAATGTTTGTAGTTTAATTTGATTTTTGGGTTGTATGCTTGTATATATCTTAATTTAGTTAGGATTGTTGTTGAATTTTGGGGACCTTTCATAAATTGTTCAACCCTTCCCCAAAATTCATCATGCTTAGGTTATGTAATTGTATTATTTTCTTGATTTTTGGGGATTCTTCATAATGTTTAACAAATCCCCAAATTTTAAGGATTCTAGTTATTAGATTGTAGTTTAGAGTGGGATATTCATGAGTTTTGGGGCGTTCTTCATAACTAAACAAACGCGCCCCAAATTCGATGATTATGCCATAAATATTTGGGCTTTAAACACCTTGCGCTAAATGACTTAAAGTTAAGGTGATTTGCAAAGTGAAGGGCGCGTAGGTGTTAAAATCCCAAATTCGCTTTAAAACTTCATAATTGCGCAAGTTCGGTCATTCAAGCGCCAAAGTTAATAATTTTTCAAAAATCAAGTGCTTGAATGGCCGCTTTTTGAGTGCATTTGGCTAAAACACTGAAAACCGGGAAAACGCCAGTGCACAGGATCGAAAAACAGGGCTGCAAAACAATTTTTGGCGCGCAGGATGCTGTGAGCGGCCGCTCCATCCCATTGAGCGGCCGCTCAATGAGTCTGTCAAAATTTTTATTTTTTTTGTTTGTCGTGTTTTGGGTCCGGGTCCTATTCCTTTGATTAAAACTGACATATTTAAGCATTTTGATGCAGATGGTGCACCGCTTTTTGAGATTTGACCCGTCAAACCCGAAAGAACGCGGGTGTCTAGAGAAGTTTGAAGAGCTAAATGCGCGAAGGGATATGATTGCCACTCCGCGTAGGCTTTGTTGGGATACTCTAGCTGAGGTAAATCAAGAGGAGCGGCTAAGGGAATGGATGGACCAGCCACTAGAGAACCTGCTTTCTATAAACGAACCGGTCTTCATGGAGATAACTCTTGAATTCTTCTCCACCTTGACCTATCGAAGGCCAAGAAAGCATTTAGAACGGAATTTTCAAGCAAATGGGATACATGGGTTGCAGTTTCGCCTTGGTGGCATCTGGCGCGACATTTCAGTCGCGGAGCTGGGTCACCACTTAGGGATTTATACCGAGGAAGAGATCTACGATGATAGCTTCAATGAAGCTATGTATAGCTTCCCCGACGACAACCAATTGCGAAACAATTTTTGGGCTCAACTGACGGGGCTTCAAGAATACAACCCCCAAGGGTCAAAAGCAACTAAGATTATTGACCCATTGCTTCGTGTATTCCAAAAGGTTCTTTGTGGAACGGTGGCTGCAAAGAAAGAAAGTTCCACCAACTGCCCCACTCCAGATTTATTATTCTTGTACGCCCTGGTAAGTGACCAACCGGTTAACTTAGCTGCATTACTAGCTTATTTTCTTACTACAGCAGCAGGGGGGAAACCGGGCAGTATGATCTATGGTGGAGAATATGTGACGGCGCTTGCTAGATCAATGGGTGTCCTTAAGGCAGCAAGGAACACCCTTACTCGGGTTAGAGGAGGATCCTATGTCGACCTAGATACACTCAGACACATGGGGATCCTCCATGAGTATGAAGATGGGAGGTGCCGGTTAAAAGGGCACAATAATGTGATCTGGGACCCACTTCCACCACCACAGCAGCAGCAGCCACCACAGCAGCAGCAGTCACCAGTACAGCTACCACATGAGCAGCAGCAGCAGCCACACCCGCAGGAGCCTCTACTGCCTCACCAGCACCAGTATTACTACCAGCATCCTCAGGACTTCTATGATGAGTTTGGCGCGTTCAGAACAGAAACGCGCGACACTTTATACCAGCATGGCGAGTCCCTACAGCATCAAGGGGCGACCCTAGACTACCTTGTCTCTGAATTTCATGCTTGTTTCCCAAACCATTTTGGGAATCCCCCACAGAGGGGACATCCGGGGGACAAGCGGAGACGAGGTGGTGATGCAGCGGGATCATCAGGGACTCGCCATGATGATGAGGATTGAAGAATTGCTGGTAAGATGGTACTATTTTGTTTATGATATTCCTGTTGGTACTGTATATGGGTGCAAGCACCCATGGATTTATTTTGTTTTTTGTACTTGAACTATTTACTTTTCCGCATTTTAAGTTTCAGTAATTTTTGGTTTGTTTGAATAAGCGTGACTATGAATGGGTGTATTTGATGAGTTTGTTTTGTCAAGAATGTTCATGTTGCAGGGAACTGGCGAGCACCGTTATCGGGGCTCATGCCGTCCATTTACCCGGGAGTTTCTTCGATACCAGGGGAGTATTATTCTCCTTTTTCCCACTATAGATAGCTAATTAATAAACGCTTTCTATTGTCATATTGGGGACAATGTGAAGTTCAAGTGTGGGGAGGGATTATAATCGTGTTTGTCCTCTTGTATATATATATATATATATTGTAAAAAAAAAAAAAAAAAAAAAAAAAAAAAAACCTTTAAAAGTACATATATGTATATATTCTCATATAAACATCAAGCCTAACTAAATTTTGATAAAGACAACTCGAGGCGCGACAAACAGATGAGATACGAGCGTGTTATATTCGTACACTTGCACCCATTTCCTTCCGGTTACGTGAGCGTTTGAGCCTTAGAATAGATTACATTTCTTTGACATGCTTGCGAGTGAGCCGGATGTTTTGTGCAGTTTAGAACTTGTCACTAGTATACTTGTTTAGACCAGATACGTGTGAGATTGTACGAACATGATTGAGGCATTTAGGATACCCTTTTGATTTAGCCTTTTCTTTTCGTTCTATCTGTTTCCCGCACCAATATATTATCCACTAGTTAACCATGTTGAACCTAATCCCGTGTTTTTTCTTATTTACCACGCCATTTCTCCACTAAACCAAATAACCTTTTTCTTTTAAACCTTTTGTGTTAAAACTCGGTTTAGGTTATTGTTCTACTAGTTTATGTGTTGTAAATAGTTCGTGTTCGGGTTTATATATTTAGAACCCGTTTGTTGATTATATAATCAGTTTCAGTTCATTATATATATCATAGATATATATATGTAAAAAAAAAAAAAAAAAAAAAAAAAATCCAGAAAAATAGAACACCCTAAAATAGGGTGCATTAGCAGTAGGCGAGCAGTTTTTAGAGCTTTAAAGTTAAGAATTATAAGTTAGCTCGATTGAAAATAAAAATCGCCTATATTCGCGTTTGTTTTGTACAGTTGTATTAGTTGATATTATTTAGACATAACCGCCGGGTTTTAGCCGATTTGTCACTTTAAATATCCATTCCGCACCCTTACCTTTGCCTAACATTACAACCCGTAAAAGACCTCTTGATTTGTGCTTTTTCACACGTTAGTTGGTGAAGACTAGATTTTTTGACAAGCTTATGATATTGCACGATTCATTGTCTTGGCAATGGAGCGATTTACACATACACATTACACGTATGTATCATAAATAAAACCGAGTGTGTGTGAACATTGTGAGTCGTGTACGGGTTAGCGTGCTTGTAGATCGGAAGTGAGTCGTTGCTTTTTAGTTATCTTATCACCTGTTTATATATCTTTGTTGGCTTGTCTATTATCATCTGTACAGGCTATATTTTGCCTTTGTTGCCACTTGGCGAGTTTTTCGTTTATTTTCTGTTTAAGTGTTTGCTTGAGGACAAGCAAAGTTCAAGTGTGGGGAGGTTTGATATACGTTAATTTACACATATAAAAGTCCCCGTTTAACTCCCGTTTTCAGACGTTTTTGACCTTATACACAGGAATTGGTACTTATTTGGTATCTTTATGATTACAGGTCTTAAACGATGTCCCGGAAGCAAACCCAAAGAAAAACAAGGATTTCGGCCCTTTATCAGGAGAACTTTTGCGCAGCAGTTGTTCGGATCATTTTTACCCCTTCTAAAACCCAAAATCCGACTTCGACTTTCAAATAGGAATTGTTCTACGCTCCGAGAGCTTTCCAGGCATATAAAGAACACCTCCTAACGATTTTTCTACGATTTTATATGCAATTTTAAAGATCGCGCTGTCGTGCTGTTCTCATTGAGCGGCCGCTCACTCTCTCCGAGCGGCCGCTCGCTCATCCTGATATTTTCAGAAACATTCTAGAAGGCCTACGTCAGCAATCGAGCAACTGGTCCACTTGGCTATAAAGTGAGCGGCCGCTCACAGGCTTCGAGCGGCCGCTCGAAGGCCCTGTTCTTCTATAAAACCCCCATTCAGCCCACTGATCAAATATTGGATCTTTGGGGGGCGATTTCTGGCGATTTTCAGGGCTAACGAAGTGCTGCATAGGCGTGGAACAAGCTCGGGAATCCATCCGTTCCATCCTTCATCATCCAATCCATCTCTTTAGCAATCTTATGGTTTGATCCTTTAAGCTTTCTTAGATCCAAATCTGATTTTGTTTGCTACATTGATGTTATTTTAGTTAATCGTACGCCTACGGGCAAGAACATTAGTAGTAGTTAGTAGTTAAAACAATCATTTGCGTGAAATCAAGTTTTGTATAAATTTGGCGTTTTTCATGTTTGAATCTTGATGATCATAATGCAACCTTGTTTCGTTGTTGATAGATTTGTAGTTGTGTTCGGATGACTTTGATGATTATCGAATGTGTTAGGCGGATTACTTGTTGAGAAAACCGTCCGTTTAATCGTCCGGTAGTAAACTAGTTAACTTGTTAATAAAGTTTACACCATGAAACTGTAACCGGGTATTGGTTTGGTTAAAGTCACTCGGATAATGATTATAAATGTTTACCGGCACGTAAAAGAGTTTAAAAAGCTTAATGGTGTTGTTATTAATCTTTGACACGGTTAATGTTTACCGGCACGTAAAAGAGTTTAAAAAGCTTAAATGGTGTTGTTACTAATCTTTGACGCGGTTAATGATCTTTGCTAGTTATTTTGGTAGAAATAGCGATCTTAGTAGATTTGTGTTCAAAGTTAGTAAAATGGAATAGGTTGTGAAATGCTCTACTTTATGCTAGTCTCGGTGGTCGTATTGTGTATTCGATATTGCTTTCCTTTGCTAGTGCGGTTGAGGACTCCCGAAAGGTGATACTAACCCTTCTTTAAAGATTCTCATGAGATCATATTAGCTGCGCGCTAATAAACGACTTGAGGTGGCTAACGTGTGTATTCGCGTTAGCTTTCCATATGGTTGTCATGTTAGGATGCCCGAAAGGGACACTAACTGTCGGAAAATGAGAATGTTGATCACGCCTTTATTTCTTATATAGATGACATGCTAGGATTGGCGTATTACAGCTTATATAGTTATATTTTCTATTTGGAGTCGTAGTTAAGTTATTTACATGTTTTAGAATTAATTTAGTCTTAAACAAAACTCAAACTTATCTTTTCCTACTGGTAAATCGGGGACAGAGTTTTAGTACAATTGCTCCGCGCGCGTCCATGGATCGATATCTGGTTCTTATCTGTACGTTACTACATATATGACAGGGTACACTTGCCCTATTGTGTGTGTTTTAATATTAAGGTCTAAACCATTTTTATAAATATTAAAGCAAAACGTGTGTTAAAATCCATTGTAAAATATGTATAGTTACGCACACGTCATGGACTTTGACTCCTGACACCAGGTTTTTGGATGTGGAGAATTGTCGCCAGTTTTTGGCTAATCTTGTCCCTCCTGCGGAGCGTGAACATGAGGCTACCCGCCCCCCGCGGTGAGCTTTTAGATGATCATATTATGAGTGTGGCGAACATGTTGTCCACGTCTGCTGAGATTGTGCGTGAGTGGGGTTGATGGCTCATGACCGAAACAGGTTCCATCACAATTTGAAATGTGTGATTGAAGAGCGCAACCAGATGCACAAGGATTTGAAGCGTGCTAAGTCGGATGCTGTCACCTTTCGCGAGGAGCGGGATAAGTTGCAAGAGCAATTATCGGAGAGGGAGCAGCAATGGAAAGTTGCCTGTGCGAAGACAAATGTATAGCTAGAGGCAGCGGCAAAGCGAATTAGTGAAGCTGACTTGAGGAATGAGGAAGCTTCCAAAGAAATTTCTCGTTTGGAGGTGCTTGTGAAGCAACGTTACAACCTGTTGCTTGAGGGTCGGGATAAGTTGAGGGAAAAGGACGATGAGATTCCATATTTGAAGAAGGAGAGGGGCAATTTGGAGAAGGATAATTTGCGGCTGCAGCAGCAAAATGCTGATCTTGAGGGTGAGGCGCTGGACACCCGCGAGGTGGTGCGCTTAGCGCAAGAGGATCACGAATGGCTGCTTACCTGCTGTGTCCCGGAGGTTTGTCTTAGTCTTCTTCGTTATTTCCCTTATCATCGGTACCCTTTATGTGAAATGTTTTGGTGTTTGCAGGTTGCGCACTACGTTAAGAATTGCAAGGAAACTCGCGAGGCTGTGGCAGCAGTGAACGCTGCTGCGAAGCTGGTTGGGCGCAAAGCGGGCTTCTTGGAGGGCTATCAACATGCCAAAGATGGTAAGGCGATTGAACAGTTCGCGCTGCATGGTCGAGACCTGGATACTGTGCTTGAAAAGAAGGCTGCAGAGTATGATCGTTTGAAGTATGAGCTGGTGGACTTCGTTGTTAGCCACCGAGATCAACCATCATGCTATGAGCTGAAGCAGTCGTTCGAGAAGCAAGGTCTCGTGCATACACGTCGCTAGTATGCCATCCAGAAGGCGATGAATGAGTCCGAGGCTGGTGGTGGTCAATCGGAGGCCAGCGAGAAACTGGACTTGTCAGACTCTGAGGAGGAGGAGGAGTACAGCGATGCCTCATCAGACTTCAAGGATTGAAGACTCTTGTTGCTTTATTTATTTTATCTGTAATGACATGAAACAATTTTAATTTGCCTGTGACTATGATATATGTGGTTTGTGTTGCTGAACCCCTTGCTTATGAATGCAAGTTTAATATAGTTTTTTGGTTCTGTATTTGCTGCTACTTATGCTTGTCTTGTTTACCGTACTTGGTGTGTAGCAAAGTATAGGTTTATAGTTTAGCCACGCTACTTTATTTTAGGGCGCGACATGTTAGTAACGCGACGTTTAGTTGTAGGACGTTGCACTTTATCTATGCGATGTTTGTTATACACAGTACATCTTTATGTGCGCTTGCGAGTTTATTGAGTTGCCTTTTGGCCATGCAGCTTTTAGTTTAGGGCATTGCATCTTATCCATGCAATGCTTAGTTTTGGGCGTTGTATCTTAACCATACATTCGTCGAGTTTAGGATGGTGCAACGTTTAGTGTGCGCAGTACGTTTTAGGGAGTTGCATCTTAGCCATGCAACTTTTTATTTTTGGACGTTGTATCTTAACCATACAACGTCAAGTTTAGGCCGTTGCACTTTAACTGTGCAACGTTTAGTGTGCGCAGTACATTTTAGTGTGTACTGCGCGTTTAGGGAGTTGAATCTTAGCCATGCAACTTTTTATTTTTGGACGTTGTATCTTAACCATACAACGTCAAGTTTGGGACGTTGCACTTTTACTGTGCAACGTTTAGTGTGCGCAGTACATTTTAGTGTGTACTGCGCGTTTAGGGAGTTGCATCTTAGCCATGCAACTTTTTATTTTTGGACGTTGTATCTTAACCATACAACATCAAGTTTAGGACGTTGCATTTTAACCGTGCAACGTTTAGTGTGCACAGTACATTTTAGTGTGTACTGCACGTTTAGGGAGTTGCATCTTAGCCATGCAACTTTTTATTTTTGGACGTTGTATCTTAACCATACACCGTCAAGTTTAGGACGTTGCACTTTAACTGTGCAACGTTTAGTGTGCGCAGTACATTTTAGTGTGTACTGCGCGTTTAAGGAGTTACATCTTAGCCATGCAACTTTTTATTTTTGGACGTTGTATCTTAACCATATAACGTCAAGTTTAGGACGTTGCACTTTAACTGTGCAACGTTTAGTGTGCACAGTACATTTTAGTGTGTTCTGCGCGTTTAAGGAGTTACATATTAGCCATGGAACCTTTTATTTTGGGCGTTGATGTCGTTTGTTGGTTTTTTGCGTGTTATCATGAATGAGTGTCTGTAGGACAAGTGTGCGAAGCGAGAAAATTTTCAGTTCTCATTCGATTAAATGGCTAAACAGCCTTCATTACAATTATGAAGCTGGCTACATGTAACATTTTCTGAGTTGGGCTGTGTTCCATGGACGAGGGACGGGTTTGTCTTCCAAGGTTGATAGTTTGTATGCTCCTTTGCCGAGGACTTCTATGACGCGGTACGGTCCTTCCCAGGTAGGTGTTAGCTTGTCCTGGGGTATTGCGCCCTAGCCTCGTTGTTCCTGAAGACGAAGTCTCCTGTGCGAAAGGTGTGAAGCTTGACTTTGGCGTTGTAGTACCGTTCTAGTTGTTTTTTGTAGTTTGCTTCTCTGGCCGCTGCCTTGTCGCGGCGCTCTTCTGTCAAATTCAAGTTGATACGCAACTCCTCATCGTTGTTGGTGTGAGTTTCCAAAAGGACTCTTGCTGGTGTCAAATTCAAGTTGATACGCAGCTCCTCATCGTTGTTGGTGTGAGTTGTCAAATTCAAGTTGATACGCAGCTCCTCATCGTTGACAGGCACCCGATTTTTGCTGGTATCATAGCCTCAGAGCCATATGTTAAGCTGAATGGAGTCTCGCTGGTGCTCGTTTTTGTCAATGTGCGGTTAGCCTATAACACGCTCGGCAGTTCCTCCGCCCAGGCTTTTCCTTTGGTGCCCAGCCTTGACTTGATGCCTTCCACCAAGCCCGGTTCGCGCGTTCCACTTGGCCATTGCCTTGTGTGTGCACGACCGAGGTGAACACTGGTTGGATGTGTAAGTCCGCATACCACTTTAGTAGCCCTTTGTCTGCAAATTGGGTCCCGTTGTTTGTGACGTTTGTCATGGGCAACCCAAAATGACAGATGATGAACTCCCAAATGAACTTTTTTAAATGGTTGGCCGTGATTTCGGCAAGTGGTTTGGCTTCTATCCATTTGGTGAAGTAGTCGATTGCGACTATCAGGTATCATCTCTTTCCGGTTGTCATTGGGAACGGTCCCACGATATCGATAGCCCACTTCTGAAATGGCCATGCGGATGTTACCGGGATCAAGTCGTTTTTGGGGCGCAAGGTGTTGGGAGCGTGACGTTGGCAGGAATCACATTTGCGGATGATTTTCATTGCATCTAGGTGCATGCCCGGCCAGTAATATCCTGCATTCATGATTTTGGCTACTACCATGTGTGGCTCTACATGTATCCCGCATATTCCTTCAAGTATCTCCCGCACTAGGTAGTCCGCATCGACCGCATCTACACATTTTAGTAATGGCCCCGGGTAGGATTTTCGATACAGCACCCCGTCTTGCATCTGGTATTGTAGGGTTTTGTGTTGTATCATCTTGGCCTCTGCGCGTTGTTCTAGTAGTGCGCCTGTGGTGAGGTAAGAGACTATTGGGGTCATCCAGCTATCAACACCCATTTGAATTACATGAACTTCTTTGGGTGGAACAGACGGTTCGTTCAGGACTTCAACCCGGACCTCTTTTGCTAAATAGCCAAAGCTTGTTGATGCCATTTTGCTTAGAGCGTCCGCCGGCTTGTTTTGACTGCGGCTGATGTGGTCGATCATGCAGCTGGGAAAGTTGTTCATGAGCTCTTTTGCCCGCTACAGATACATGATCATAGATGGTTCCTTTTCCTCGTATTTTCCTGTGATGTGACCCGCCACCAGCATTGAATCGACATGCGCGAAGATGTGCCTGGCGCCTAGCTT
Organism: Ambrosia x helenae; assembly: GCA_030844895.1. Classification (NCBI taxonomy): domain Eukaryota; kingdom Viridiplantae; phylum Streptophyta; class Magnoliopsida; order Asterales; family Asteraceae; genus Ambrosia; species Ambrosia x helenae. Next base: position 71,404,464 of record CM061225.1, on the reverse strand, counting down.
CTGCGCGATGCGTAGTCCAGCGAGGAAAGCTTCGTACTCGGCTTCGTTGTTAGTGGTTTTGAACTCGAGCCTGATTGCATAAGTGAATTCTGTTCCTTCAGGACTAACGAGCCGAATACCGGCGCCCGCGCCATCTTCGTTTGATACTCCATCTGTGTAGAGGTTCCAAATGGCTTTCTCGTCGCATGTCGGTTATGGGTCTTACTCTGCTTTACATTCTTCGATTTTTTCTTGGGGTACTTCAGCTCTGAAATCTGCTAGGACTTGCCCTTTGATGGCCGGACGGGTTTTGTAAATAATGGTATGCTCGCCTAACTCGATGACCCATTTTGCTAGCCTCCCCGAGACCTCTGGCTTAGATAGGACATTGTTTAGCTTGTAGTCACTCAGCACATTGATGGGGTGGCCTTGGAAGTATCTGCGCAATCTGCGCGAGGCATGGACAAGGAAAGGCCAGTACTAGCTTTTCCATGGTTGTGTACCTTGTTTCTACGTCTGTTAGGACTCTACTGATGTAATAGATGGGCGTCTGCACCAGTTTTCGATCAACCATTAGTACCGCGCTTACTGCCTTTTCCGTTGCGCAGAGGTACATTGTCAATGGTTCCCTTGGGAGCGGGCAGTGAGTGTTGGAAGGTCCATTAGACACTCTTTCATCTCTTGAAATGCTTTTTCCGCCTCGGCGGTCCACTTGAATTGATTCTTTTTCAAACAATTTTTCAGTGTTTCAATGAATAGGATAGATTTGCTTGCATGATGTGATAAGAAGCGGTTGATTGCTACCAGGCGCCCATTCAGCGTTTGCACTTCTTTTAGCGTGGATGGAGAAGGCATCTGTGCTATAGCTTGTATTTTTTTGGGGTTTGGTCGGAAACCGTCCTTAGTGACGACGACGCCCAGAAACCGTCCTTAGTTTCATGTGCATCTCTTTTAAGTGTTTGAAGGTTTCTTCGATGTCTTTCAGCATTTGATCTTCTTCTCTACTCTTGATGACTAAGTCATCTACTGTCACACCCCAACCGATGGCAGAATCATCGAGGTGAGACTTAGTGGTAGATTGTTCAAAAACTTCATGACACTAGATTTTGTGACAATATAGTTTAAAGATAGAATTTCATTTATTGTCTAAAAATAGAAATACAAGTAGTTTAAATAACGAAAAACACAACAACAAGAATATGACAACTTGAACTAGAGTGAGTTTCTATGTCCAATCCTAAGTAGTTTTCTTGAAATGTCCTGCAACAAATATTTCCTGCAACATGTATAAAATATCCGTCAACACATAAAGCATTGGTGAGCATACTAGTTTTGACATATATACATAGTATAATAAAGTTTTGCTTATAGGCATATGCAAGAGAACCATACAAATGGCGACTAGCCACGAAGAATTTTGCTTAACATGACCCATGTAGGGGGCGGATAGCCAATCCTATAGCGCTATACATGCAAGGTGGGTTGTCAACTATATGAGCATTTGTATGTTAGAGTAAATAATTCTACATAGCATAGCGTACAAGCATATAATAGACTTTAGATTGCGCATGATAGAATTTAGAATATGATAGACTTTAGACTAAGCATAATAGATTGTAGAGTTTAAAATCGTTTGAGTTTTGATAGTGATACATGTTGAGCCCCAAAGAATAAAGGATAAAAGGGGGACAAGTATGAACTCACCTTTAGGTGCGTTTTAGCAAGGTTCCAAAAGAATGAGTCTTGGGGGATTAGTTCCGTAGCCTTGGTTAACTAGAATTAGAAAATAAAGAGTCTTAGGTTCGAGTTTAGATTATAGATTCAAGAGAGTCAAGCAAGCCTTTTAGGCAAACCAAGCACAAATTGCCTTTAGGGCAATCCGGATGGTCATGAGATTAAGTTGGCCCAAGCACAAAATCACCATAGATGATTCGGATGGTATAAGGTTAGGAATGTGAATCCATTTGATAGGTTCATGTCATAACCACTTCGTTTATGGAATAAACGTGGGTTTTGGACACGGGATTTCCCCTTTCTAGTGTGGATAAATCCGTAGCACAAGAAGGGTCAAGAGAGTTGTTAAGGTAGGGTGTAACCACAAACCTTCCAAAGATTAATAATAAGCTAGTAAGATAGGAACTTGAAAGTATATTCTTATATTAATATTTCTTAGGACATAAAAACAATTCAGAAAACAAACCCATTAGGGACCTCTTTTAGGTGCTCTACCCTTATCACACTTATGTGGATAAACATGGGGAAGATCCTAGAGGGTTCTCCAGGGAGTTTTGGATAGAAAAGAGAAGGAAAAACAAAAAGGAATTGAAGGTTTGAGCCTAGAAACTTACTGATGTGTTTTCAGGAAGTTTGCTCAAAAACCTTGAAGATTAGAGAGAGTTTTAAAGAGAAAAGAGATGAACAAGAGATTATGGAGTGGGGAGGGGTTGTATTTATAGGTGGGGTGAGTTGGTTGGGTATTAAATAGAGTTATTAGGGTGGTTGGGAGGTGATTAAGTGGGGTTAAGTTTGATTAATGTGGGGTGGTGATGGCTTAGGTTCTGCTGCCGCTGTTGACATCGATTAACAAAAAAAAAAAAAAAAAAAAAAAAAAACAAACCAACAACATAAACTTTTATGTTGTATTATGTTAGTTGCCAAAAGTCAAACTAAACCATTACAATCACGTTTTCTTTTCTTTTCTTATTTTTTTTCTATTTCTATTAATCTTAAAGTATTATTATAATAAAAATATATGTTTTATTTAAATAAATATGTATTAAGATCTTAACTAAAAGAGTTTCTAGTTATGACGCCTAAATTGAATAGGATAAATTATAATGACGACTCGTCAAGAATTGGTAGGAGCGAATAAAGGCAAACTTGGAATTTGTGAAGTATAGAATTTAAAATACAAGAAAAGTGAAAATCACGCGATGTTATAGTCTCCCTTACTTTAGGAAATTTCGTCTCGAAATTTAATTAAGAGTCAACCTTTTGAAAAATGGTAAGTAGCTTGATATGGGTTTAATGAGAACAAAACTTGTTAGTCTATTATGTTTAAATCAAATACGGTATCTAGTCACTTTGTGCGATGATTATGCTCGTACGAAAAGTACTTTTAAAATTTTAACCCAAGGTCGTACGTAGAAATTTGAAATTTTGACCGACTAAAGTGTTTTGTAAATAATGAAGGGAGGGAGTACGTATATGTAGGTTTGTATATGGAGTTAATGCAGTAATTTTTTTTTTTTTGAAAGGTAAGTAAGTATACAGCATCACATGCATGAATTAGTAAAGAAAATAAGTATTTATACTGTATAACATATATGAAGTTGCAATAGTTTGGAAAGATAAGTAAGTGTGCGGTATGAAATAGTAAAAATCCTGTGAAGGCTGGTAAGTATATTGTGTATAAGAAATAGTAAAGATTTTGGGAAAATAAGTATTTATACGATATGAAATAGTGAAAATTGAAGATATGTAAGTATATTGTATAACATATAGAAATTTTGGGAAAATAAGTAATTATACGGTATATCACATATGAAATAGTGGAAATTTTGGCTTGTAAAAGAGGTGTCCTAGGGTAATTGGGTGGAATAGTAAAATTGTGAGTATAATGAGTGACTAGAGGTGGGAATGAACAGTATTTAGTAATAGATATTTGGTTTGCACAAGGTTGATAATTTTACCAATTTTTTTTTTTAAACGAGAAATTGCACTATTTGAAAACAACTTTTTAGTGATATAAATAGTATTTATTTAGTTTTGAAATCCAGTATATAAGTAGTCAAGAAAATATATGAAAGTGAGAGACAAATCTTGTTTTACATGTATAAATGCTTTTAGAGATTAAGGCCAAAGCTTACGGAATTTAGAAATAGATCTTGATAATGGAAGGATTGCTGATTAAGCAAGGAAAGCACGAGGAAGGAACGAAGTTTGATGGAGATTGCAAGTATAGATTATTAATAGCAAGGATGATGTTGCATAGTGGAAAGTGTGGTTCAAAACAAGGTTATAATATGCATAAAAGATAAATAATGCAAGCGTAATTAGACTAGTAAACTATAACATAAACGGTATCGCAAAAGATAAATAACGTAAGTGTTGGTCAAATTTTTTTTTAACTCGACACCCAAAACTTCTCATGGCATGAATAACTCTACTTTTGGTACTATGACAGGACATTTATGTATATAATGTACCGGCGGCGTATCCACCATGCCGTTATCATACCTCATCTGTGTTGTTATTCAAGTCATGATAGGTTATACATACACCGGGACTTGTTCTGTTCTTCATACGCCCAATTTTTGTAATTACGTGTGCACCCGTAATTAGTCCAATTGTCGTATGGTCCACATAATTTTTCTTAGTTATGTGTGGGTTGACGCAAAATATTTATACAAGAAAACGACATTAAACTAAGACATTTAAATAGTTTTGATGTTGTAAACATAGCAAGCAACGTGACATGCAAACACATAATGTGAAAAGGCATTAAGCAGGTTTTTGATGTTGTTAACCGTACGTGTTTTTGGCGTAGATGTATGGTTTCGTGACATACCGGTGTAGACTCGTGAATATGTGGTTACGTTCAGATGTATAAAGCAAACAGAAGAATAGACAATTGGATTCCTAATGAAAACGCACAAAATGTTTTGACTGTGGGCAACATAGAATTCAGGTTTATTACAAATTAGGTTTAATGAGTTCGCGATAAATTTTAGCTTTTCAAGACTAGGGGTCAAGTTTGATGGTAGAAGAATTTAGTCCGTTGGATAATAAAGATAACAGATTTATTTGAAGTGGGGAAAATTTAGTGTAAAAGTCGTACCGAAGATGGACGTTTGATTTATGAAAAATTCATTTTATTAAGCGAGGAAAATAGTTTATTGAGAATTTTAGTTTGGCGTTGGTGAATATTTTGAGTCGTGATACGATTTCAAGAGAAAAGGTTTTGGGATTATAAAGAAGTAGGTTGTCTGATTTAGCGTGTCTTTGATCATAAGTCCTGTTTGCTAAAAGAATTTTTTTTTTTGTTATGGACGACATTGGGCGTCCTAAAAGCAAAATTTATTTTAAACGCTTTTACCATTTAAAATCTCGTTCGTCATACCGACTTGACATATTTGTTAGTGGTTTGAAGGTTTAAAGTGAGGATTTTATAGAAGAATAAGCATCCTCTTAGGAATAGTAGGAAGAATTTTGCTCAAAAAATTTGAAAAAAATTGCGAGCGAGAAGAAAAGGGTTTTGGATTGAATTATGATTGTAACCTAAGATAATGATGGTATTTCATAATTTATAAAAGAAAATTTCACATCTGAATAATTTCTTGAAAACATTACATAAGGAAATTCTCATTTTTTTTATAAAAGAAAAGAAAAATCAATCTTCTTTAGTGTGGTGAGTGGGTCTTCCAGCATCGTAGATCACCAAGGCAAGTCCTGGACATTGGTTGCGTACATGGGTTGGGTCGTTGCGCTCGGAGCATATCCATCCATTGGCTTTAGTGAATAAGGCAGTGCTAGAAGGTTTTTCGGGTCGTGGTTTAGTGGTGTGGCAACATGTTTTGGCTAAATGACCATATGCACCACAGTTGGTGAATATGCGGCATTGTGTGTGAGTGGGATGGTGATAATTACAACTGTCGCATAGCAGAAAGGTTCCACGGTACTGCTTTTTGTTGGAATTCGGAGTCTCAGGAGTTGTCGAAGTGTGGTTTCGTTTGAGGGTTTTGCATTTTCGGTTACCCTTTTTCGTTTGCTTGGTAGGGGTATGGGTGGATGGTTTAGTATCTAGATGGATTGGGTTGTCCTGGATGGTATCGCCAGAGTTTGGAATTGGGTTTGTTGAGGTCTCTAGGTTAAGGAGAATCTTGATTAATTTTTGGGCAATAAGACTCGCCAGTTGGTTGAGATCGATGCTGTTGAGACGGGAAGACATCTACCAGAATCATACATAAGAAGATTTGTATAAGCGTTTTTAAACAAAGTGACTTTTGAATTTAGGAAATAAGTTACTAGAATTTTGGTTAACAATGAAAAGCTTGTGGGTAAGATTAGATCGTTGAAATTGATGCAAATTTAGATAAGCAAAATACATAAAATTAAGTTGTTCTCATAGACTTAGTATGCAAGTTAAACTTACACGTATAGTATGCAAGTTTCACATTGTTCAAATAGCGTAACACATATGTATAAGCAAGTATAGTGCACTTAGTTAACATAAAGGAGTTTTGATTTATGTTGGTTTGCGATTATTAGTATTGTTTGGAGATTGTGAGAGTAGCTTGTAATGCGAGTCTTGAGATTGTATGCGAGTGAAATAAATCGTATATATAATGAAAACATAGCATGAAAACATAATTGAAAGTAGTATTAGCATAAAAAGAGAGGCTTGTTTTAAACAAGCAATTGGAGTGTTCCGGAACGGAACTAAGACTAACCAAAGTGATTCGAATTTACCTTTGAGTTTGGAAACATGCTTTGGCCTAATAGGTGGAAATACTCTCGCCGAAGCTTTCGGTTAACGGTATTCACCCTTCCAGTTACTACATGTTCCTTGTCATTAGTAAATTTGAGACTTTGGCGAGATTAAAAAAAAATATCAAGGATTGAAACTAGTCGCTAAGTTGCGGATTTCACTCCTATCTTAGCGAGGTCGTTTCTTTGAGTGTGGTTTGTACACTTTTTCCAACGTAGTAAGAAAATTAATTCTAACCTTCAATTGGTAAGTGTCCACTATAACAAGAATTGTGAAATTTCCACCAAGGTGAGGATATCACTCCTATCTTGGTGTAGTTTCAAAAACACAAAGATTTTACGCGGATTGAAAGTTATCACCAAAGTGAGGGTTTCACGCCTATTTCGGTGATTTCCTTTCGTTTGTGTTATACAAACGTCTTCGAGTGTAGAGTAATCCACAAATAGGAAGGTAAATTTTAAGGACCAAAAGAATTGAGTAGAAGTAAGATAGGGAGAACAAGTATATTAAGCATGATAAAAGGAATGGTCAAAAAGGTTCTTAACTATAGTCTAGGTTAAACATGGCAATTTTTCCTAGATCCCTATAGTCATGGCTCTGATACCAATCTGTCACACCCCAACCGATGGCGGAATCATCGAGGTGAGACTTAGAGGTAGATTGTTCAAAGACTTCATGACACTAGATTTTGTGATAATATAGTTTAAAGATAGAATTTCATTTATTGTCTAAAAATAGAAATACAAGTAGTTTAAATAACGAAAAACACAACAACAAGAATATGACAACTTGAACTAGAGTGAGTTTCTATGTCCAATCCTAAGTAGTTTTCTTGAAATGTCCTGCAACAAATATTTCCTGCAACATGTATAAAATATCCGTCAACACATAAAGCATTGGTGAGCATACTAGTTTTGACATACATACATAGTATAATAAAGTTTTGCTTATAGGCATATGCAAGAGAACCATACAAATGGCGACTAGCCACGAAGAATTTTGTTTAACATGACCCATGTAGGGGGCAGATAGCCAATCCTATAGCGCTATACATGCAAGGTGGGTTGTCAACTATATGAACATTTGTATGTTAGAGTAAATAATTCTACATAGCATAGCGTACAAGCATATAATAGACTTTAGATTGCGCATGATAGAATTTAATAATATGATAGACTTTAGACTAAGCATAATAGATTGTAGGGTTTAAAATCGTTTGAGTTTTGATAGTGATACATGTTGAGCCCCAAAGAATAAAGGATAAAAGGGGGACAAGTATGAACTCACCTTTGGGTGCGTTTTAGCAAGGTTCCAAAATAATGAGTCTTGGGGGATTAGTTCCTTAGCCTTGGATAACTAGAATTAGAAAAATAAAGAGTCTTAGGTTCGAGTTTAGATTATAGATTCAAGAGAGTCAAGCAAGCCTTTTAGGCAAACCAAGCACAAATTGCCTTTAGGGCAATCCGGATGGTCATGAGATTAAGTTAGACCAAGCACAAAATCATCATAGATGATTCGGATGGTATAAGGTTAGGAATGTGAATCCATTTTATAGGTTCATGTCATAACCACTTCGTTTATGGAATAAACGTGGGTTTTGGACACGGGATTTCCCCTTTCTAGTGTGGATAAATACGTAGCACAAGAAGGGTCAAGAGAGTTGGTAAGGTAGGGTGTAACCACAAACCTTCCAAAGATTAATAATAAGCTAGTAAGATAGGAACTTGATATTATATTCTTATATTAATATTTCTTAGGACATAAAAAACAATTTAGAAAACAAACCCATTTGGGACCTCTTTTAGGTGCTCTACCCTTATTACACTTATGTGGATAAACATGGGGAAGATCCTAGGGGGTTCTCCAAGGAGTTTTGGATAGAAAAGAGAAGGAAAAACAAAAAGTTATTGAAGGTTTGAGTCTAGAAACTTACTGATGTGTTTTCATGAAGTTTGCTCAAAAACCTTGAAGATTAGAGAAAGTTTTAAAGAGAAAAGAGATGAACAAGAGATTATGGAGTGGGGAGGGGTTGTATTTATAGGTGGGGTGAGTTGGTTGGGTATTAAATAGAGTTATTAGGGTGGTTGGGAGGTGATTAAGTGGGGTTAAGTTTGATTAATGTGGGGTGGTGATGGCTTAGGTTCTGCTGCTGCTGTTGACATCGATTAACAAAAAAAAAAAAAAAAACAAACCAACAACATAAACTTTTATGTTGTATTATGTTAGTTGCCAAAAGTCAAACTAAACCATTACAATCACGTTTTCTTTTCTTATCTTATTTTTTTTTCTATTTCTATTAATCTTAAAGTATTATTATAATAAAAATATATGTTTTATTTAAATAAATATGTATTAAGATCTTAACTAAAACAGTTTCTAGTTATTACGCCTAAATTGAATAGGATAAATTATAATGACGACTCGTCAAGAATTGGTAGGAGCGAATAAAGACAAACTTGGAATTTGTGAAGTATAGAACTTAAAATACAAGAAAAGTGAAAATCAACCGATGGCGGAATCATAGAAGTGAGACTTAGTGGTAGATTTTTCAAAGACTTCATGACACTAGATTTTGTGACAATATAGTTTAAAGATAGAATTTCATTTATTGTCTAAAAATAGAAATACAAGTAGTTTAAATAACGAAAAACACAACAACAAGAATATGACAACTTGAACTAGAGTGAGTTTCTATGTCCAATCCTAAGTAGTTTTCTTGAAATGTCCTGCAACAAATATTTCCTGCAACATGTATAAAATATCCGTCAACACATAAAGCATTGGTGAGCATACTAGTTTTGACATAGATACATAGTATAATAAAGTTTTGCTTATAGGCATATGCAAGAGAACCATACAAATGGCGACTAGCCACGAAGAATTTTGCTTAACATGACCCATGTAGGGGGCGGATAGCCAATCCTATAGCGCTATACATGCAAGGTGGGTTGTCAACTATATGAGCATTTGTATGTTAGAGTAAATAATTCTACATAGCATAGCGTACAACCATATAATAGACTTTAGATTGCGCATGATAGAATTTAGAATATGATAGACTTTAGACTAAGCATAATAGATTGTAGAGTTTAAAATCGTTTGAGTTTTGATAGTGATACATGTTGAGCCCCAAAGAATAAAGGATAAAAGGGGGACAAGTATGAACTCACCTTTAGGTGCGTTTTAGCAAGGTTCCAAAAGAATGAGTCTTGGGGGATTAGTTCCTTAGCCTTGGTTAACTAGAATTAGAAAATAAAGAGTCTTAGGTTCGAGTTTAGATTATAGATTCAAGAGAGTCAAGCAAGCCTTTTAGGCAAACCAAGCACAAATTGCCTTTAGGGCAATCCGGATGGTCATGAGATTAAGTTGGCCCAAGCACAAAATCACCATAGATGATTCGGATGGTATAAGGTTAGGAATGTGAATCCATTTTATAGGTTCATGTCATAACCACTTCGTTTATGGAATAAACGTGGGTTTTGGACACGGGATTTCCCCTTTCTAGTGTGGATAAATACGTAGCACAAGAAGGGTCAAGAGAGTTGGTAAGGTAGGGTGTAACCACAAACCTTCCAAAGATTAATAATAAGCTAGTAAGATAGGAACTTGAAAGTATATTCTTATATTAATATTTCTTAGGACATAAAAAAACAATTTAGAAAACAAACCCATTTGGGACCTCTTGTAGGTGTTCTACCCCTATCACACTTATGTGGATAAACATGGGGAAGATCCTAGAGGGTTCTCCAGGGAGTTTTGGATAGAAAAGAGAAGGAAAAACAAAAAGGAATTGAAGGTTTGAGCCTAGAAACTTACTGATGTGTTTTCAGGAAGTTTGCTCAAAAACCTTGAAGATTAGAGAGAGTTTTAAAGAGAAAAGAGATGAACAAGAGATTATGGAGTGGGGAGGGGTTGTATTTATAGGTGGGGTGAGTTGGTTGGGTATTAAATAGAGTTATTAGGGTAGTTGGGAGGTGATTAAGTGGGGTTAAGTTTGATTAATGTGGGGTGGTGATGTCTTAGGTTCTGCTGTTGACATCGATTAACAAAAAAAAAAACACAAACCAACAACATAAACTTTTATGTTGTATTATGTTAGTTGCCAAAAGTCAAACTAAACCCTTACAATCACGTTTTCTTTTCTTTTCTTATTTTTTTCTATTTCTATTAATCTTAAAGTATTATTATAATAAAAATATATGTTTTATTTAAATAAATGTGTATTAAGATCTTAACTAAAAGAGTTTCTAGTTATGACGCTTAAATTGAATAGGATAAATTATAATGACGACTCGTCCAGAATTGGTAGGAGCGAATAAAGGCAAACTTGGAATTTTTGAAGTATAGAATTTAAAATACAAGAAAAGTGAAAATCACGCGATGTTACATCTACGTAGACTTCCAGGTTCTTTCCGATCTGTTTTGCGAATGCGCGGTCCATCAATCTTTGGTATGTGGCGCCCGCATTCTTTAGTCCAAATGGCATCTTGCTATAGTAGAAAACGCCCTTGTCGGTGCGAAAGGCTGTTTTATCTTCATCTTTTATCGCCATCTGAATTTGGTGGTATCCTTTGTAAGCATCCAAAAAACATTTGAACCTGAAACGCGCTAGTGAGTCGATTTTTAAGTCGATTTCTGGAAGAGGATAACAGTCTTTTGGGCACGCTTTGTTGAGGTCTGTGTAATCCACACACATCCTCCAGCCGTCATTGCTCTTCTTGACCATTACCGGGTTGGCAACCCAGGTTTGGTACCTTGTTTCTCTCAAAATGCCAGCTTTCAGTAACTCGCCTACCTGCTCGTTCATTGCTTGTGTTTTTTCTGCGCCCATGCTCCTGCGCTTTTGCGCGATGGGTTCATCGAGCGGTAGGTGTTTAGCTTGTGTTGAGCGAGTTCGCGTGGGACCCCGATCATGTCTGATGGTTGCCACGCGAAGACGTCCATGTTCTTTCTGAGAAGCTTTTTGAGGTGATCCCGGATGTTCTTCGAAATTGTTGGCCCCAAAGTGATGGTTTGGTCGGGGAACTTCGGTTTGAGGATCCACTTTTCTGGCTCTGTGCGTGAGCATGGCTTTAACATTTTTGCGGGGTGGGACTCTGTGGTCATGGCTCATTCTCTGTTGGCCCATACGATTGCCACACCGTTTATGGTGGGGAAACCAATGGCGCCATGGACTGTTGAGGTGACCATATTGTATGCTGCCATGGAGTCTCGTCCCAAGATGATGTCATCTTTGGACTTTGTTGGGATGACGAGGAAGGTGACCTCTTCGGTTCTGGAGCGCCCATGTGCTCCCAATGTGAGGGGAAAAAAGATTTCCCCGAGTGGGGTTACGACCTCGTTTGAAAATCCCATAATTGGAGAATTTATGGGGCGCAGGCGTTGTTTGTCTTCGTCATCCAACAGATCGAAGCACTGCCCGTACATGATGTCGGAATTGCTCTCTGTGTCCATGAATGCTCGGGTGGTGCGGTAATGGTCGAAGATAGCAGTAACGATAATTGCGCGGGTGGAGGAGGGTCCGCCTTTGACTACTGGGAAACAGACTTGTTGTTCCTTCCACTCCGCGGTGTTATCAATTTTGCGTTTCTGTTGCCGGCGTCCACCACCATGGATCATCATGCTTACATTCTTGATCTTTTTCGGTGGTGGTCCCGCCGCTTGCTTGCGCTCGACGTTTTAAAACAGGTGGCCAAGTTTGCCAGATTTTAAAGCATCCTCAATGGCTTGTCTCAGTTGAGAGCATTTGTCGGTGTCATGACCTATGTCTTGATGATAGGCGCATAACTTGTTGTGATCTAAGCCTTCTCTTCTTTTTATGACCTTTGGTTCTGGGAGGTTTATGTTCTCTGTAGCCAAAACTTTTGCCGGTGTTTTCGTCAGTGGTGTCCAATTGTTTTGGCTACTTCTTCCAGACCTCTGAGCGAATGATGTGTTGTGTTTATACTCTGGAACTTTTGCGGGTTTGGTTTCTGTTTTGGTAGCTCCTTAAAGCCTGGTCCATACAGAGCTTCTGGCTTTCCTTTCATGTCTGTTACTGTGATTGCGCGCAGCTTGGGCCTGTGTGTCTGTGTACTGGGGTGCTTGGATTCTGCTCAAAACAGACAGCTCTCACTCAGTTTTAGCATAGTTTTTCGTGCCTCGCATTATTTCTTCCCACGTGTTTGGCATTCCGGTACATCCGGCCAGAGTGCGGATTAGTGAGTCACACCGCACTCCTTGCGTGAAAGCTGCTTTCATGAGCTCGAAACCAATTGGCCCAATTTGGAGAGCTTCACGATTGAACCTGGTAATGTAATCTTCAATGGATTCATTGTCGCGTCTCTTAACTTGTAAGATGTCCGTGGAGTCACGCTCTATTCGTTTGTTTTGGCTGAAGTGATCAGAGAACTTATCAGTCAGCTCTTTCAGGGTATCTATCTTACCATTTGGTAGACTGTCAAACCATATCCGCGCAGCGCCCGTGAGCGTCTGCGCGAACATGTGGCACCATGCAGGTAGACTCCACCTCGCGCACTTTCCTGCAATTTTGAAACTTCTTAAATGGTCATCGGGGTCATCTGTACCATCGAATTTTCCCAAAGTACTTGGTATTTTTGTTCTTGGGGGTAGTGTAGCGAGCGCGATGCGTGGTGTGAATTTTGACTTCTCACTGAAGGATGGAGGGTAGTATGGTTGTGTGAGGTCGTCTTCACCGGACAACAAGTGCGCTCGATCAATAGTGTTGGTCAAGTACTGGCTTGCGTCACGGTGGAAGCGACTTTGTGATTCATCAGAGTCTTCCCTCCAGGTGGGGTCAGTCACCTGATTACTCCCGTCGTCATGTCCCGCAGCTCTGGATGGCCCCTCTGATACTGTAATGGGCCTTCCTTCGCTGAAGGACAATGCGCGAGATGCCTCTCTGAGTTGTTGTTCTTTTAGCTTTTGCATAAACGCCTGCTTCAAGGCTTCCTTTTGCTGGGCGTACCATACCTCTGGGCTAACCATCGGCGTTGTACGACTAATTGGGGAAGTCTAAAGATTATCTGTGACGAATGAAAAGATGGGGTCTGTCTGGTCCCGGAGGGCGGAGTGTGACCGGCATCTATGACGTTAAGTTGTTCATCTGTGGTATCATTAGCCTGGTCGGCGTTTGCCTGAGCAACACCGGTGCCTGATGTACCTCCAGTGAAAGTAGGTGTTGTAGGCAAAGAACTCATAGCTGGTTTTAGAAATATAGAAGTTTTTAAGTTTGTTGTTCTTTAATGCTCAAATCACGGATGGCGCCAATGAAAAAACACCAATCTAACAATCCATATATATAAGCACAAGTATGTGAGCACAAGTTAAGATATGATTCTTATGATAAACAGCAGGACAAATACAAGACTTCAATACAAGATTGTTACAAGGTTTCGACTATATTCTATCCTTCATAGCTATATGATGAATTCTCTATTGCGGAGTGAATGTCCTTTTTCTTCTGACGAAGGGGGGTATTTATAGGCCCCTGGGGTGGCTCGTGATTGGCTGTAGGAGGAATGACAGCTGGCTTGTACGATCACGACCGTTGCCGTCATTTGCGCTGTCGCTCTGTGATTCGTCCACGTGTCTTGTCATTGTCCTTTTTGTCCTTTTCTGCACCTTGTACCTGCAGGAGATCGTGGAGCAGGGAATAGACGCCTCTGATTGGCTGTGTGTCCCTGTCATTGTCGGGTAACACCTGTCATGTACGAGGTAACGTGCGCCGGCCTCTAGAACTCCAGGTCAGCCTGCTGTGTCGACGTGTATGTGCATGTGGGCCCGTGCGCACGCACGAGTACATATCTCTTCAGACAACACAAACGTTTTAACCGGTTTATATTTATATTTATATTTATATTTATATATTCTAAAAATCATTCTAATCCAAAAATAAATGTTACGTGTACTTTTTGCTGGTGCACCGGTGATGAAGCTTGCATGAAGCCATGAACTGGTGTGTCATGCCACGTGCCCACAATATAATACGTGTCAGCTCCCCAATCACCACCTCTACAACCCTTATCCGAGCTGGCAATCCTTATCCATTTCTTCTCTCCTTCAAATACACCATCTTTTTCGGTCTTCCTCATCAATAATCACAAACTTCCTTGTAACAGTTTTATCATAATATACACTTCACCTATGGAATCACAGTTGCACCGCCGTAACCATAACGATCATCTCCATAACGTAGGAGAACACAGAGATGAAGCACAAACTGGTAGGTTGCTTTCTGTTTGCATCTATTACGTATACACTACTAGAAAAACGGTCATTTCAAAGGCCATTTTTTCCTTACCAGTTACCAATACCGTTTTATTTTTAAAAGACTTAGTTTTGCTATTCGAAAAGGGTTTTGTCAAATACGTTTCACGTGGAATCAGTTAAATTCTTTTTAAAAGACGTAGTTTTCCTATTTAAAATAAAAAATGGTTAGCGGCGTAGCTTGTTGCCGTTCGCCTTCATGCAATTTCCCTATTGTTTTTCAATGAAAATGAAACCATTATAATTCATAGTCGAAACAAAAATACATATAACCTATCATTTTTCTACGCCAATTTTCTGATAGTGTCTAATTAATAAATTGACTTAATAAGATACAAGTAGTTTTTTTATCTCTTGATATCCAAACATTGATGATTTTGGCAGTGAATGAATCCCCAGTGGTTAGGAGTGGGCTAGCGGAGCCCACGGTTATGGGCACACCGGTGTTAGCGGAGGATCTTTACTCGACTCATTCGGATATACAGGACACGCCGGTGAGGTCGTTTGCGCAGTGGGAGGACGAGGAGAGGCGCGGTGCGCCTCCCCCACTCTCCACTACGTACGAAACGCACCTCACCGACCTGCCTCATGGTGGCCATCATAATTATGGCGGAGAGGCGAATAAGGAACAAGTTAAGGGTAGTATTGGAAAACACACTTTTTATGAGGAAGAGGGTGATGAACCACCGCCTTTGTCCACCGGTTATGGAAATCCGACCCATGATCCGCTTCATGTTGGCGGTTATTCGTATGGTCGAGATGTTAATAGGGAACAATTGAAGGGTGGTTTTGGAAATCCCATTGGCTTAGAGGAGGAGAGAGATCATGGCGTGCCGCCACCGTCTAAGGGAGGTTTTGGAACTCGTATGACCGATTTTACTCGGGTAGGCGATTATGGAGAGGGGGATTTAGATAGGGGAGAACCGGTGCGTACCGTGAAATCGACTCGTATGGAGGAGGATACAAGGGTCGCTAACCCGACAACAGGAGGTTCTCGGGCCAGCCTTCACAATACACACACAGGTATAACCTGATAAACTGTTTTTAAGGGTGGGGTTAAACTTACTCTTTTTAAATGTTCCCATGTGAATGGGAGGTTAAATTTTAATTGGCCCTGGCTAAGTTTTTGTTAGAGGGGTGTGTTTAGCACCTTAAAAAGAGGTGACTTAACGTATGGCAAGTGAGACTAAGCGTGTGTGGTACGGTTAACCACATCCCTTATTATTTATTTTGTCGGAAAGATGTTGGATTAAGGTAAATAATATCTGTACTAAATTGTTTTGTTAGAGAACACTATGATTTAAGATAAAAAAATATTTATATTCTTTATTACTATTTTGCCAGAAAAACTTTGGATTAAGATGAAAAATGTTATTTTTGTTATTATTATTGTTTTGCTAGTAAGACTTTGGATTAAAATGAACAATTTTTTATTCCATCGATTTTATAGGTGGAAATGAAGTAGGCATCACTGAAGTCTTGCATTCCTTCGACAAAATGAAGATTTTCAACGAACACGACACCAAATCTTTAGAATCCGATAAACACGAACCACACGAACCCAAAGTGTACACTGGATCCCACGATCAATTCACACCCGAGCCTGTTGAAAACCCACCACTAGACACGATCGCAGCGAACCCATCTAACCAAAACAGCAGCTACGCCCAAAGAATATCATCAGCCACATCAGCAATAGCCGACAAAGCGACCGCAGTGAAGGACTCCGTCGTCTCCAAACTTAGTTCTTCGGGTGAAAACAAGGGCGATGAGAATACCGCGTCCCCTAAAACCAACAAGAAATCGTCCTTCCCAACAGCTTTCTCACATAAAGTTGCTGATACGTTGTCGGGTACCTTGGGTCCGGTTTATGAGCAAGTGGCAGCAGCCGGAAGCTCAATCACATCAAAAATGCAGGGGCATGGACACGACGAGGCCGTTGGAAGTCCAAAAAGTCCGGGAGTTAAAGTGAAGGAGTACTTGGTGGACACGTTTAAGCCCAGTGACGATGATAAAGTGTTGTCGGAGGTGATATCGCATGCTTTTCAGCGCGGTAAAGGGAACCAACAACCTCAAGAGAGTTCTACAACTTATGAAGTTGAAGTGGTAAGAGATGATGGAGAGAGGAGACTACAAGATTCAGGCAATTGAGTTGTATGTATGTGCATGTTAAAGATGTTTTGGGTTTGGATCTTATGTTTTTGAAGTGTTGTTTGTTGGTGTAACTCGTATGATAATAGAAATAGCAGATATATAGTTATGTTGAAAGGAGTTTAAATATTGTTATGTTGAAAGGAGTTCTATACGGTATATACAATAAACGGTGAGAAAGGAGTTCTATAGTAATTGGTTGCTAATAAAGGACACTAATATGCTTCTGTTTCTATGATCCTGAAACTAATGAGGGAGCCCAGCTTTCAAGTGATGTAGAAAAGACCACTTATCATATAATTTGATGTGGTCACAGGGATGTTCTTATTTATAGATTTAGAGAGAATTTGCTTTAAGATACATCAATTATAAATGAATAGGTTTGGTCCTATATATACATAGTGAAAGGGTTTGATGCCCTTTGATGAACCAGCACAATGGTTCACTAATAACTGCCCAACTACCCATACTTAGGATATACAATAATAATACATGCTAAATAATCTAACTTAGGATAATTAAATATTATGTCCAACATTCTCTCCCCTAAAATTTTGATTTATCATTTCTTGCTTCAGAGTAGGGTTGGATCTTCTTCTTCATGAACGAGAAGGGATACTTGCTCATTCTTTTCTTGCTTCTTGTCTTTTCATTTGGTGCATTCGTTTGCGAAATGTCCAAGTCTTCCACAATCATAACACCTGAACGTACTTTTGTCTTTTCTTTCTTGACTCTTGCTTCTTTCGCGTCCTCTTCCTCTTCTGTCAAAGCTTCTTGCTTGTCCTCTTCCTTGGTTTTGATTATTACGTGCTTTTCCATGGTGCCAACTTGTTGAATGGTTACTTGAGCTTGCCATTAGGAGTTTACTTTGAAGATTTTCTTCTAATTCATCTTGACTTTTGAGGCGTTCTTCAAATGCTGTAATTCTTCCAACTGCTTCTTCAAATGGCATTGTGTCTATCTCTGAATATTGCTCAATAGTTGCTACGATCGGTAGAAACTTCTTTGGAAGTGAGTTGAGTAGTTTTCTCACTATTGCTTTATCTTTAAGGGTTGTGCCAAGGCTTTTGAATTTTGATCTTATTTTGCCTAGCTTGCTTGCGAAGTCACTTACTGATTCATTTGGTTTCATTTTGAGAATCTCTAACTCGCTTCTTAAGGTTTGTAGACGTGCTTTCTGAACCATGTCTGCTCCAAGGTATCGAACTTTGATTGATTCCCAAACTTCTTTTGCATTTTGGCATTGTGCAACTTGCATTAAGATGTCTTCTGGTAACGTTTGGAAAATCATTGCTTTGGTTGTATTCACTTTCTTTTCATCTGCTGCTTCAACTCCTTTTGTATCAATTGTTTCCCAAAGACCATAAGCCTTTAAGATTGTTTCCATTAATAGTGCTCACGAGGTGTAATTTGTCTCTGTCAGTTCCGGACATTGTAATGATACATTTCCTTGCTCACGAGTTGATATTGAACTGTTTGACGCATTTTTGTTATCTTTCTCTGCCATGTTTTCTTGCTTTACTTTCTTCGACTTTTTCTTTCCAATCTTGCTTTCTTGCTAACTTACTTGATATTCTTGCTTGAGTTTGATCAAATTATCCAACCTACTTGCTAATTGGACTTTGATATGATCAACTTACTATTGGCCAACTTGCTAACCAATTTTCTTGCTTGCTCCCAACCAACTTGCTAATTGGGGCTTTGTTCCTGACCTACTTGCTAATCAGGTTTTATGTGCTCCTGACCAACTTGCTAATCAGGTTCTTATGCACTAACTTGCTATACTCAACGAATAGAATTCAGAGTGGACTTGCTAATCTCAACGAACAAATGTTCGGAGTCACTTGCTGTACTCGACGATCCACGAATGGTCGGAGTTACTTGCTATATACTCAACGAGTCACGAAGTGTCTCGGAGTCACTTGCTATTTCTCAAGGAACCGAAATGGGCTCGGAGTATCTTGCTATACGAATCGTTAATGATTCGACTTGACTTGCTACTGTGGATTTTTTTTAAACAATTTTGAAATTTTCTTTTATCTAACAAAACTTAATAATTCCACAAAATAATGTGTTTGACTAAAAAAATCAAACTAAAATTCTGGTTGTTGACTTTTCCTTTAAAAAACTATTTCTATTTGACTTATGAAAGTCAACTTCTTTCTTTCTTACTTTTTCCCACGAAAAATACTACTGCCCACAATTTAAACTTTCGTTCGATCTTTCTTTCGATCAACGACTAATGGAACTTATCACTTATATGTTCCACAGACACTGGTTTGGATCTTTATCCAAAAACCAATCGAATAGGAGAAATTTTTTTTCTCAGAATCGTTTTCGAATCTTTCTTCTTGAATCAAATAAATCTCAATCCTTTTGTTTTGAAGATTGCTTTGTAAAACAGATTCTGTTTGTGTGTATGATTGTTCGAAGACAACACCTTGAAATTTTATAAACTTGTTTTGATAAAAAAAAAAATTGGCGGGAAAAATGTTCGAACAAAAACAGAGTATGAAATCTGATTTTCAATTTTCGGATTGGATTAAGATTATAATATTCGATATTGATTGTAAGTGAGGGCAGGGATAGATATAACCGTCTTAATCGTGTATAAACGATCCTTCTGTGACTTCTGGTGTCTCGCCGGAAACTTCTGGTTTGGCCGGAACTTCTCTCCGGTTCCGTTCTTCTTCTTTAACAGTTATAGAAGTTGTTTATTGATCTTTCTTAATCCTGTTTGGCCTTTGTTTCTATGTTCCAATCTTTGAAATGATCTGTTCTGTTGGACTCTGTTTTTTGTGATGAATCAGGGGTCGAGCTTATGATCTTCTTCTTCGACTTCCTTTGTGATAGATGGAACGATTGATTAAACCTATTGCTCTGATGCCAAATGTGGTCACAGGGGATGTTCTTGTTTATAGATTTAGAGAGAATTTGCTTTACGATACATCAATTATAAATGAATAGGTTTGGTCCAATTTATACATAGTGAAAGGGTGTGATACCCCTTGATAAACCAATACAATGGTTCACTAATAACTGCATAACTACCCATACTTAGGATATACGATAATAATACATGCTAAATAATCTAACTTAGGATAATCAAATATTATGTCTTTATTTGACTAGCAAGTGGGTGGGGTGGTTCGTAACTAGGTGATGGTTGTGACCATCACAACCACCACCTCCACCAAACAATCACGGGCGCGAGGCTAGAATTTTATGACATCCATCACGGTAGTGAGAGAAGAAATAAAGAGGGGTTGTTTGTTTAGGGATGAAGTGTGATGGTGTGATACACCACCCTATGTATTTTAGTGATGGGTGTGATGATCGAAATAATAAAATTTTAGGTGCCACAATCTAAATTGGCCGATAAAACCCATCGTGATGGCCATCACCACCCTCCAACCCTAAGGGTGGGGGGTGATCATCACACCATCACACCTAATGATATTCTGTCACTTCATTCCATCACATTTCATCATAACTTCATGGGATGGAATGACACTCATCACACTCATCTCTATTTTTTTAAATGATAAAAAATAATTAAAAACACAATACCAGCACTACTTTAAATTACAAATAAAATACAATAATTAAAATTACAAGGAAAAAATACGACGTAAAATAAAAACGAAATAATAAAATTAAGTGAGGGGTGGGTGCGACTTCTCGAACTCGATATCTAAACTACCAACGTGTTCTGTTAAATCATATCGAAGTTGAAAGTGGGTTTGTTCATTTCGCAACTCTAAAAGAATATCATCGCTAACGATTATTGGTGTTGGAGAGTTCATAACGTAGTCCGGAGATATTGCGCGCCCCTCTTCCTTTATGATCATATTGTGCACAACACTTCTTATTTTCGCTTGATCAACCAAACGAATCGGACGATCTATTATGTGCATTTACTTTTCAATACACTAAACGCTCGTTCAACGTATTTTCTCGCTAATTCTTTTAGCTTCTTAAACAATATTTCTTTGTTGATTGTCGGAAACGAATAAGCTTCCACAAAAACTGCCCAAGTAGGGTAAATGCCATCAACAAGATAGAACCCACATCTATATTGTCTTTCGTTCACCGTAAACGGGCACGTCGGGGTGGCTCCTTGTATCTCTGTATCGAATAGCGATGACTGATGTAGAACGTTGATGTCGTTGTTTGAACCGGGGGACCAAAGTACGCATGCCAAATCCGTAAATCGTTCGACACAACGACTTCAAGCATGATCGTTGGTTTTTTACTGTTGCTTCTCATAAACTGCCCTTGCAAAGCCGTCGGACAACTTCTCCATTCGAGGTGCGTACAGTCGATGCTGCCAACCATCCCAGGAAAATGCCATCTAGCTTCATGTGCGGCGTACAAACGTTTTATGTCGTGTCTAGTCGGTCATCGTAGATACTCTTTACCATATAAATAAATAAATAATAGCATTGCAAAAATAGTGAAGAGACTCGCTTAATGTTCTACTTGACATATTTAAGTATTCATCAAATTCGTCAGGAATGTTACCGGTTGCATGTTGACGAATTGCGGATGTGCATTTTTGTATCGTCGTAAAACTTTGTTTTTCCCCTAGCATCGTACCTTTCTTAAAACCATTCGAACTTAGCTTAGATGTCTCCGACAATCTTTAAAAATAATTCCTTTGATAAACGAAATCGATTTTTAAACATCGCGTCATCGTACTTTGGGTTTTCATCAAAGTAATCATTCATCAAAACATCATTTGCCCCCCACCGATCATGTTCCACCATTTTTTTCTTTGAGCATCTTGTATCTTCAAGGTGCGCGGCTTTGCAACCTTTGCAAAAAATTCCATTGTAATACCCAACGAGTCGGAAGAACTAAACGAATCGAGTGGAAGGGAAGGGCCTTCCATTTAATTTTTTTTTTGTTGTATAATTTTTTGAAGTATTGTTTGATTGTTGGTGGTATTGATTTCGGTAGAAAATGAATAATATATTGAATTTTAGAAAAAAAAAAAAAATTAATGGCCAAAACGGTCAAATTGAGTTCCAAAGTGCCGCGATGGCAATCACGGTTTTGTTGTATCGCGGCCGTGATACAATTAGTGAGGTGGTGGTCGTGATGGTCACGGTCATCGCGAAGTGGTCATCACGGAACACCCTCACCCTAAAGCTAGGCTAGATTAGAGATTAAATTAGCACATAGAACTGTAAACGTCGGTCCTTCCACCAATATGGATAGAATATAGAATGAACTTCTAGAATTTCTAGTCGCCTCTTCTGACGTATAGCTTGTTAGCATCAATCAGAGAACTTTTCATTTAAAAAAAATGAAGTTTGTTCGTTTTCTTAAAAATAGTATGCAAATTTGGACATAGAGTAAACTCATATCAAATCTAATAAATGTGAGAAAATATTGTTAAAACTTTTCACACATGGATTAATACTTGATTAATTTTACATTATGATGACAGGATAACGGGCATTAAATTGCGCCGTCACCCATTTCTAAATTCCAAAACAAAACTTACCAAAAACAAACTCTTACCCTCGCGGGGGTCGAAATGTTGTGAAACGTGTCAACTTGTTGTCAACTTGTTGCTTTATCTATCAAACCTTAAGCTAGTTACATAAACAAGTTGGAGCGATTCAGAGCTGGGCTTGATTAGAAGTCTGGAAAGTAGTTGGGCTTGATTACGAGTCTGATGGAGCTAGGCTTAATTAGGAGTCTGGACTCTGGACCAAAGCTGGGCTTGATTAAGAGAATCTAGACATAGATAGGCTTGTTGATGGGCTTTGATTTATAATGATGTTGGGTTGGATTGGATCTGAAGCTGCCATTGTTGCCAAGTACAGATTTTCTTCTCAATCCAAATCTATTTCAAAGCTTCGAGAGTTGTCTTGTTTGTTGTTTAGAGATCATCGCTATAGTTTTCTTACTCTGGTCAAGTTTCTGATTGTATTGTTTGTTATTTTGGATGTTTTATTGATCTTGACAATTTAGAGTTGCATAATCATTGGTCTTCGTTAACAATAACCAAATTATGTGTTCCGTGACATTAAGGGACATAAGCTAAGATTCCATCAACGTTCACATATTCTCGTTTGAATTAGCTTCCCTCGCAAGTGAAATATTTGAATTCGCACATCAACTCTAGTAAACTTGTGAGTCTTTGTCGTGTTGGTAAGGCTTGAGACCTAATGGGGTTTACACCCATCAAAATGGAGAACAATGACGTAATAGCTTACAAGTCTGGCTCCATATCGCTGATAATGGTATCAGGGATCAAGTTATTCGTCGAAGCAATGAGACCCTTAAAGCAACTTTTTCTAGTGTTGGTAACGAAATGTTTTGTCAATCGTGAAGGTTTGTTGGCTGGAATAAAAAAACCCCAACTTTTTAGCGCTAAAGCCCTAGCTTTGTTTTGTTTTTTTGTTCTTTTTGTCTATCGGCCTCCTATCGTCTAAAACACCAAAAGGCATTGTTGCTCGGAACAAGAGACCCTGACTATTGAACTCAATGGCTCCGTTAGTATTTTAAGTGTCAAACAAAGATAACAAGACGATTACACTCAACAAGATTAACTTTGAAAAATTTTGAACCCCAGTGACTAAGAAAAAGTGTGACCAAAACGTTTTTTATTTTCAACATAATTACATATTATTGCAAATCATGGTGTTTCATTTCACATGTTCACAAAAAGAGAAAGAAGTCCAATACAAAGTTTTGAAATCAATCATTTTCAAAACTTCCTAATTCTTCTTCATCATCATCCTCTTTTTCTTCCACTTCATCAACTTATTTTGTTTCTTCTTTTTCTTTTTCCTTTTCTTTTTCCGATCAGGTGGTGGTGAAGGGGGAGGCTTTTCTTCCGCCACTGGGTCAACCGACACTATGTCTACCGTCCCTGTAACTTTCTTAAGTTTCTTCACCACCGCCACAGCGTCCATCTCTCCCACCACCAAGAGCTCCTGATTTTTCACCTCAGCTTCTATTGAATCCACTCCTGAAATTAAGACAAAAAAAATATTAAATCAATAATACAAATTACAAATAATATGATTATTAAGTTTGGACTTGATCCTACCAAGGATGTCAGCAGCAGCTGCAATGGCTTTTTGCTTCATTTTGTCATTAGTCATGTTAATAATTCTCAACACAACTTTCTGCTTTTCATTTTCAAATTTCAAGGTTGCAAAGTTCATTATACAATAAATATAATTCAAGATTGCAAAGTTGTTTAAATAATAATAATAATAGGGAGAAATTGTTACCTGGGCCATGTATCTTGTTTAAAGATCAAATGGAAAGATGAAAGTGTTCTTGATGTTACTTCCTTTTGCCAACATGCACACATATATACATTTGTAAGATTTCTATATATATAGACTGTATTTATACTCATTAAGTATTTTGAGTATGGCTGGTCACTTAGCCCGCTCGCCTCCTCAGGTGGTTCAGCTTTAAAACCATGGGTTTTCCACATGTGAGATTAGGTTTACATCCAACAATTGAACATTTGGTAAACAAATTCTCATTAAACATTTGCATGTCAATGTTGAAAAGGAACATCTGGATTCAAATATGAGGGTATTTATGTGATTTTTATTTGACTTGGCCTTAATTTATTTCGCTTTTAACACATTGATAAATAAAGATTAAAATGCATTTAAGACATTAAAAGAAGGGTTGCAAACGAACCAAACATTTAACGAACATAATAGCATAATATAAATATAGTATGATTGTAAAATAGTTATGTGTATCTCTATCCATAATTATAAAGATACCTTTGTATTATAAATATTCTTGTATGTCAATAGAGAAGGCAAGGCATTGATTTGTATCATGGTATCAGAGTATAGGTCTCTTCTCTAAACCCTAGGCCGCCACTGATCGCCCACCACTCGTCTGCCCACTGCAGTTGATCGCCGCCTTCCCTGTCCCTCCTCCTTCGATTTCCCTATCACCTGCCGCCTTTATTTTTCTTCCGAACCTTCCTTGACAATTAACCACTTTTCTTTGTTTCTTTCTCAGCACCCTCCCACGTGAATAATCTACCTCCTTTGTCTCATATTATTCACCATGTCTGACAATAACTTAACCATCATCCCCACCGTCACAGTTGAATCCAAACTACACCCCGCCACCACCGCCTCCAATATCAAAAACTTTGTCCCCATCGTCCTTGAGATCGAGTCGTCTCAATACGCTTCATGGGCCACCCTTTTCACTTATCACCACATATCCACACACCAACCCAACCCCAACCCCACACCCCGTCACATGTCGTTCAACAAACAGACCCTCCAGCCCATCACATCCCTGGCCTAAACCCACCTTCCACACCCTTAACTACCTCGGCCTACCCCACCACTCCTTAAACCCACTGGCCCAATTCCTCAAACAGCCATCCGACTCATCTAACACCACACATGACCCACCCGCCTACACCACCCGCCTCCCCTAATCCACAACCGTCGCCGCCCCAACCACCATGATCCATACACACCCGCTCAATGAGCGGTATCTTTAAACCTAAACAACCCTTTAACCTAACCACCTTAATCACTCCTACCGTCGTCCCACTTCCTAAGAACCCCATCGATGCCTTGTCCATCCCGGAATGGTACTCGGCCATGTCTACCGAGTTTAATGCACTAGTTAGAAACGGAACTTGGGAATTAATACCTTGACGGCCTGACATGAATATTATCAGGAGTATGTGGTTGTTTGAACATAAATACAGGTCGGATGGCTCACTGGAACGTTACAAGGCCCGGTTAGTGTGTGATGGGCGTTTACAACAGGTGGGTGTCGATTATGGAGAGACCTTCAGTCCGGTTGTGAAACCAGCCACTATATGGACATTACTTTCCATTGCTTTGTCCAAGCGTTGGTCAATCCATCAACTGGATGTTACCAATGCTTTTCTTCATGGGAATCTCCATGAAACAGTCTATATTAGGGATGAGCTCATCGGTATCGGTACCGAACCGATACCGATCCCGACAATACCGATACCGAAAAGTCCAAAAAATCAATACTGATACCGATATCGATACCGAACACATACGGTACGGTACAGTATCGGTTCGGTATCGGTACAGTACCGGTATGGTATCAGTATTTTACCTTAAAATACTGATACCATACCGATCCCGTATCGATACCGATACCGATCCCGAAACCCCTCGGTTCAGTACGGTATCAGGATCGGGACGGGACGGGACGGGATCGGTGTTCGGCCTTGTATGCTCATCCCTAGTCTATATGTATCAGCCAATGGGATTTCGCAACAAACAATTTCCGGACCATGTTTGGTCTCTCAAGAAATCTTTGTACGGCCTCAAGCAAGCACCCCGTGCCTGGTACTAGCGGTTCACTGACTTTGTTCTATCTATTGGCTTTCATCACAACAAAAGCGACGCCTCCCTTTTCATTCTTCACCAGGGCACTCATACAACATATCTTCTCCTTTATGTCGAGGACATTCTCTTAGTTACTTCGCCTGGCAGACTCCGTCAAAAACTCATGGAAAAGTTAGCAGGTGAATTTGCCCAAAGGACTTAGGTCCCCTCAGTTATTTCTTGGGCATTTCTGTGTCTCGCAAAGGTGACACCATGTTTCTTTCACCGCATTCTTATGAAACTGAGATCATTACACGGGCCGGTATGCAGTCATGTAATCCGGTAGCCACTCCAGTCGATACCAACAGCAAACTTAGTTCCACTGTCAGTGAACCGTTTCATGACCCCACTTTATATCGTAGCCTGGCTGGTGCTCTTCAGTACCTCACCTTCACCCGGCCTGACACCTCATACGCAGTCCAACAGGTATGTATGCATATGCACTCTCCTCGGGTCGATCATTGGAATGCCCTAAAGTGTATTATCAGATATATCAAAGGCACTTCCACTTTCGGGTTAACTCTTCTCGGCTTCACTACCCAGTCTCTCATCTCCTATATGGACGCGGTTTGGGCAGGTTGCCCTGACACGAGACGCTCCACTAGCGGGTACTGCATTTATTTTAGTGAAAACCTCATCTCGTGGTTGTCTAAACGATAAAGCACTGTGAGCCGTTCAAGCCGGAAGCTGAGTATTGCGGGGTCGCAAATGTAGTGGCTGAAATCTGCTGGTTACGAAATTTGTAACTTGAGCTTAATCATCCATTGACCCGAGCGACATTAGTGTATTGTGGCAACGTCAGTGCAATCTATTTGTTCGGGAACCCGGTCCAACATCAGAGAACTAAGCATATTGAGGTGGATATACATTTTGTTCGTGAACTTGTTCAACAGGAACAAGTCCGTGTTCTTCATGTTCCATCCCGCCACCAGATCGCAGATATTTTTACCAAAGGCCTTCCTTGCATACTTTTTGAAGATTTTAGAGACAGTCTCAGCATACGATCCCCTTCTGCTTCGACTGCGAGGGTATAATAGCATAATATAAATATAGTATGATTGTAAAATAATTATGTGTCATTATCTCTATCCATAATTATAGAGATACCTTAGTATTATAAATATTCTTGTAAATCAATAGAGAAGGCAAAGGATTGATTTGTATCAGAATAGTTCGTGAATTGCTTTGACGGGAAGTTCGTTTGTGTTCGTTCGTTTAAAAAATAAACGAACACGAACAAGAAATTTTGTTCATTTAGTTAAACAAACGAAAATGAACAGAGGTCGTGTTCGTTTATTTATGTTCGTGACATTTAGTAACTTGTTTGTTTGTGTACGATAACTCATTAGGGTTTTTAACTTTTTATTTTCAATTTAAGTACTTAAAAATTATTAGTAGTAGATTGTTTATTTAATATTAAGGTATTACATATTAGCATTACTTCATCTGTTTTGATCAACTATTATTTTCAGTTGATTAAATGAAGATTTCAAGTTTATTTTGAGTAGATTAAATAGAATACTTTGAGTTTAATACGATAATTTTATGTTTTTTAGACATTATTTCATGGTAATTATATGATCAAGATTATGTCACATATGTTTGGATAATTGGGTTAATATTTTATGCGGATAATGTTTATTTGTGATGAAATGCTAATTTTATTCGAAATTAAAATGTGCTCGTTTATGTTCATGAATGCCTATTTGTGTCATTTGTGTTGACGAATGGTCATTTGTGTTTGTTTACATTTGCTTTTTGTCTCGTCAACCGGCTCGATATTCTCTTCAATGTCATTCGGGTCATATTCACATATCCCGCGACCTTCATCTTCGATTATCATATTATGTAGTATCGTACAAGCGTACATAATATATCTCAAGCTTTCTGGATGCCATGCACGTGCGAGTCGCCCAATTACATGCCATTTCGACTTTAAAACACCAAATAACCGTTCGACGCCTTTTCTCGCCGATTCTTGGCACTTCGCAAACTTTTTCCTTTTCTCATCCGTGGGAATTTGTATCGTTTTCACTAGAGATTCATAACTTGGGTATATACCGTCCGCTAGATAATACCCGTGCTTATATTCTACCCAGTTGAGCACGAAAGAATCATTAGGACCGGTACCTCTAATGATGGGGTTAAAAACCATGGATCTTGCTAGAACATTTAAATCGTTACATGAACCAGCAACTCCGAAGAATGCATGCCAAATCCAAAGGTCTTGTGAGCAAACAGATTCTAGAATAATTGACGGCTCTCCCACGTCACCCCGCGTAAACTGCCTTTTCCATGCAGTGGGGTAATTACGCCATGGCCAATGCATACAATCGATGCTTCCAAGCATGTCAGGAAAGCCATGTCTCTCTGCATGGTGTGCGTAAAGCTTTTCGATGTCCTTTTTCGTTGGCCTACGCAAGTAAACTTTGCTATATAACTTGACGACACCTTCGGGAAACCGATACAAACACTCCTGACTCATTCTAGCAGACATCTTTAAGTATTCATCCCATGAGTCAAGCAGTCCCGTACGCCAACTGACGAAGTGCAGAAGTGCATTTTTGTAGCGTCGTAAAACCACGTTTTCCTCTAGCATCATATCGTAAGGTGAAAAACTCATCATAATTAGCCAAGTCATTGGCAATTCGTTGGAACAATCGGCGACTCATTCGAAAGCGACGCTTAAATAGTTCGTCTGTATATACGCAGTCCTCAGCAAAGTAGTCAGCCACCAAACGATCATGTGCACCTTAAAAATATAACAAGTATAAGAAATAAAATATAATAACATAAATCAATTTTAAAAATATAAGATATGAAATATAATTAGATATGTAACAAAAAAAATATAACTAAAAAAATGTAAGAAAATCTAACATATACCCTCACGATCTCTGTTTAATGAGGCGTTCCTTGTTCTTGGTTCCGAAGTTGTTTCGTCGTCATTGTCTACGAACTCCAACAGAATTTTTGCCGTTTCCACCATCGCGCCCGCGAAAAAATTGACAACATTTGCCTCTTCTGACGACGAACTCATGATTGTATAAATAGGTGAAAAGGTTTGAAATGATTGTGTGATTTTATAAAATTTAAAACATGAAGTTTATAAAAATATAGGGTGGAGTTGTGTGGAAAAGGTTTGAAATTGGTTATGGTGTGGTATGAAATTTGAAGTTTATATATATATTAAAAAACAATTTTTTTTTTCAAACGGTCCAAACCCCCCAACGGTCAAGTCCCAACGTTCCAATTTTCCTTTAAATTTGCGTCGGTGAGGTCGAGGTAAATCCACCGAGCCCGCCGCTGTGGAGGGGGAGGGGGAGGGGGGCGCCGATGTACACCGTCGATGACCCCTCCAGCTCACCTCCCCGATGCATTAACCTCTCCCACACCCCTGAGTCTTACAACCCATGCCAAGGAGGGAAGGATGACGTATCGATCCGTCTGCACAGTCACCATGATACCATCCATAACAAATGTGGCAGGGCCTTAATATCCATTTATTTAATAGATTGATAAATAAAGATTAAAATGCATTCAAAGCATTATAAAAGAGTGTCAAGCTTGTTTGTATTAGAAACTTATAGTTTATTGTATTTTGTTAGACCATGCGTAGTGGGGCTTTATAAATATAAAGCCCCTGAATGTGATTGGTCCACGTGGCTGATGAGTCAGTATGAAGAGATAAAGTGGAAAATGGGTGTAGTGGTGGGGCTTTATATATAAAGCCCCTTTTAATATTTTATTATATCTTTTAAAATAAAAAAATAATAAAAAAATAAGAGAGAGAGAGAGTATGACGTGGCTGCATTTGATTGGAGGGGCAAAAATTGATCCGGCGTTATATTTATAAAGCCCTTGCACATTTTTGAAAAATGGAGCCCCCCCGTAGCTGTGTGGGGGACGCCATTTTTGTCCACCTCGGATAAGGCGTTATAAATAAGTCCCCATTACAGTCGGTCTAAAAGATAAAAAGCCATATTTTTAATGTTGGAATCATGAGGTTTGTGTAAAAGGCTTAAAAATAAAATCTCTTCTAGAGAAAAAAAGATTGAGGTATTTGGCTTTCCCAAGGGAAGACAAGAACCCAACTTGTTAAACAATACATTTTCTTATGCCCCGCCTCGGCTCTTCCGGTCTTTTTATTTCGTACTGTATATTTTACTGAAATTTTAAAAAAAAATTTATAAGTATTAAATCCGGCTCCTTTTATTTAAAAGTTGAAGACATGGAGGACTAGACAACTCGTTATTATTGATATGGAGGAGAGAGAGGCGGATGTGCCAGCCAAGACAAATCTGAACTTAATTGTTAAATGCATACCGACCCACTAAATAGCGCAACCAATATGTACGTACCATTTGCCGATCATTCATTTAGTCCAAGCGATCAAAATATATTAACTTTATCCTCACAAACATCACTAAACTCTAAAACAAAACCAAATACCGAACAAAAAACAATCCCCTTTTCACATGATGGAACATGCATGAGGGTTTTCATCACTAAAGAGTGAGGCAACGGCTTCGTCCGAGGCGATAGCAACGGAATAAACCGAAGGTGTGTGAAAGAAGGTGTGCAAGTTGTGCCCGGCAGCTTCATTCCGATCATAATAGTATTGGTTGGCAATATGGGTTGGGTATTTGTAAAACGAAGCGTAATGAGAGGAGTAACCCGGATAAGGCCATGGCTCGGCTGCTTTCCCGGTTCGCTTGATGGCTTTTAACACCTTCCTTTCGTCCAAGCCGTAACCTTTCACCACGATCTTTTGCATCTCCATTTCGATTTCTATCTCTTCCACTCCTATATATATAAACAACACTTTCAAAACACGACAAAAGACGTGTTTTATTGACGAATCTAACACGAAGTCCATCGATGTAGGTTTAGTTTAAAAGAGTACATGTCAGTTTCGAGGCAAACCTACCAACCCATTTAGCTAGACAGATCGTGTAACCTTTTATTTATTTATTTACATATATTATTTTAAATGTGTTCATATAATTACTTAAAAACTATTTAGGCACCTTTTATTGTAAAAACTTTAAAGCAAAATATAGATTGGAATAGTTTGTCGTGTTCGGGTTCACGGCTATGACACGGTTTTCGGGTTCGTGCCATGTATGTTTCACCCATGAACAAGACCCATTTTGCAGCCCTTTTTGCTGGATTATACGTCCGTACCTTTGAGCTTGAAAAGAGTTCTTTTGATCTTCGAAGCACAGCCATGGCAGTCCAGATTTGGAACTCTAATCTCCACCATCTGCAACACCCATTACATGTAATGAATCTTTAAACTACACACACAAATGACAAATCTATACATTTAGAGAGAGAGAAAGAGAAAACAAGAGAGAGAGGGACTTACAGACATTGCAGAAGGATTAAAGAAGTATGCAACAGAAGAGAAATGAAGAAGGTGATAAAAGTGAGCAAGTATAGGGCTGCATAAATACTGAAAATGTAATTACAGGCATCATGTGTCACTGTTTGAATGCGAGCATGCGTAGAGCAGCGTGGATTATGACAACATACCCGAAGCAGAAACCACTTTTGTGTCGGGCCAGCTCCAAACACATTGATTCACAAGCTTTTACTTTTTATATTAATATTAATAATAATAATAATACCATCCATCATTACTGTTTTTCTGAGCATTACAACTACCTCATATTAACTAACCCCTTTTCTCCTTTACGCAAATCTTATATCATATAGCATAGGGGGATGGTTAGTAATGAGTGGGTGAAAATTCATTCTTGTAATAGTAGTATCTACAGGGTGTTTTCGGGTGTGTTAGAGGGTGTTTGGGATTGAGTTTGGAGATACAAAAGTGCTTTTGATTAAAAGTGTTTATTGACTTATGACTTTTTGAAAAGAAGTTTTAAAAAAAGTGTTTGGATTATCTTTTGGGATGAGAAATGTCCAAAAGTCAATAAATTGTTGTTTTTATAAGTGTTTCGCTTAACTTATTGTGAATATTGGTTGTATAGGTGGTATATTTGTAATTTGTTTTCAAAAGTCAAAAGCCAAAAGCCAAAAACCAGGATTTCTAACTTTTCAAAAACAGCTTTTCCACCCTTAAAAGCCAAAAGCCAAAAGTCAAAACAGAAAGTGATTTTGAGTTACACAAACAGCTTATTGACTTATTGGCTTTTTAGAAAAGCCAATAAGTCAATAAGTTGTTTTGAAACTCAATCCCAAACACCCTCTTAGTATCTTGCTTCTACAATGTAATTAACATTTTGTGAGATGAATAAAAGTCTTTTGCCGTTAAAAAAACAGGTGTGAGTGGCGCCCCCAAACTCCACTAAACTATCATGATTTTCTTCACTCCTACACTGTTTCATCACTTTTGAAAGCAAGACCACCTTATTTAACTACCATGGGGTTTCAAACATTAATAAAACAAATAACCACATTCTCAAATCCATCTTTGTCAACCGTGAGGTAGAACCGGCGAAACATACATGGAACCCACTACCCGGAACACCGCCGATGGTGTTCCCAGTAAAAATGAGCGCAATGATAGCTTTTTTTTTTTTTTGGCAAAATATGCTAAACTACTCTTAAAACCTACCTGAAGAGGTATAAGGCTTTATACCTTGGCTCATTTAGATCTCCGGCTTGGGACTAAGGGCCGAAGCCCATCAGAGGACGGACGATGGTCTTGATAACCGAAGCAAGTACAGGTAACCTTCGGAGGTCAAACACTTTCGAAGGTAAGTATAAGGGGTCCGAAGCAAAGTATAACTTTGCTGACCACTAAAAATACCCCCCATAAAGTACAATTGACACACGAATGCTCACACTTCGAATCACACATTCTCTATCTACTTTCTCTCTCTAAACAAATACTTATCCTCACGCCGGAGGGTGATTACAGAGAGACCCTCCCTCATGCTCTGTAACGAGCCTAACGTTTTCTAACGTGTGCAGGTTCAAAGCAGGTTCATAACTTACAAGATCTCATTGGATCGTCCCTGTTCTCGTCCATTTACAGGTTCAGCCACTTTTTGGATCTTCAATTGGCGCCATCCGTTTGTACAACTGTTTTCTTTAACTTCTTAAGTAAAGATATCGACGGTTTTTCCATGGCGGCATCATCGGAAGGTTTCACGATAGAGGATGTTACACAGACCGAACGCGAGGACAAGGTCACTGTTGTAGAAACCTCTACCTTTGCTATTTCATTTGTTGGTCCCTTTCAGATAGAGGGACGACATATGTTCACTCCCAGCTCAGTAGAGAATGTGATTTTAAGGCGTTCAGACTATGTTCCGGAGTTTGATGATGCTTTCCTCACAAAGAAACGTGATTTTCTATTACGGTTGAAAGAACAGCAAGATAAGGAGGAAAAGCTTAAGAGTGTGCAAGTAAACCTATTCCCCACCGAAGGACTTCTCATGTCCTCCGGACAAGGGTCGGGCCTTGTGTCACAAGCAACGTATTCAATAGTAATTACCACTCATCCATTCATGACTCCACATGGAAGCTATATCCCTCATGGGTACTCCAGATCAGCCCCTCCTGTCACCACGGTGGCAGAACAAAGGGTAATTGTTACATAGGCTGCAGATGATGATCTCACCGCTCCTTATCGCCCGGCCTATATGGATGCATACTCCAAATTTGCATCCCGAATCGCCAGTGCTTGTCTACCGGCAAAACTAAAAATGCCCGTGACGATTAAAAAGTATGATGGTACATTTGACCCGGATGACCATGTTTTCGATTTTGGAGGAGCTGCGGAAATTGAATTATGGCCCATGCCCGCATAATGCCACATGTTCGCTCAAACTCTAACTGGGGCAGCAAGGGTTTGGTTTGATGGTTTGCAGGCCGGTGAAATAGCAAACTGGGATAAGCTCCGACGTGCTTTCTTGCAAAATTTCTCCCAGCAATGGAGGTGTTCAAAAGACATCACCGAAATTCATAACATCCGCATGACAGACGGTGAAACCCTAGAAAAGTTCATTGATCGGTTTAACAAGTAGAGTATGTAGATTAGTGGTGCGTTTGACCAGCTACGGATATCCGGATTTTGTCACGGTGTTAGAAATAATCAACTGGTAGAAAAGTTGTGTGAAGATCTCCTAAAGACTATGGAGGTGCTAATGGAACGGGCAAGAGCCTTTGCACGACGGAAGAGTGCTTGCAGACAGACGTATGATAACGAGTATCGTTCCTCATCTAGGAACAGTTATTGGAAAAAAGGCTCAAATACTTCTGGGTCGGAAAGAAGCGACTCATGGAGCAAGAATAGGCCGCAGCCTTATTCCAGAAACGACAAGGTTTCATCTAACAGAAGCTCCATCTCCCATAGGGGAACGAGCTATGCAGACTTATCAAAATCCCCCACTGAAATCCTAAGTAGCGAAAATGTTGACTTTCCGAAACCCCCAAAACAAAGACCTACGTTTGACAAAAATACCAAAAAGTATTATGACTACCATCGGGCCAAGGGCCATGATACTAATGATTGCTGGTCCTTTAAGCAAGAGATTGAAAAAGCTCCGAAGGCAGGAAAACTCTCCCACTTGGTCAAAGACATCAAAGAGGGTAAGAATTCTGCGGTTCACATCGTCAATCCTAATGATTAGGCCGGTATACACATGGTCTGATCACTGATGCAACAAGGCATGAAGAGAAGCCACGAGCATGTCCTATCATGGATGTCCCAACCCATCCTCTTTCCTTCTATATCACCCAATGATGCTAAAGAAGGCCCCATAGTTATCTTAGGAATTGTGGCAGGGCATAAAACTCACCGAATATATGTTGATGGCGAAAGTTCTTCAAAGATCATGTACTTACAGTGCTTCCAACTTCTGTCTGAAGCTTCACAGCAAAATTTAATCCTGGTCTCCATGCCATTGGTAACTTTTTCCGGAGAAATTGTTCAACCTGTTAGGCAGTTGTCTATTCCGGTAACCTTTGGCTCTGGGTCATCTCATAGAATTGTTATCTTGATGTTTCTTGTGGTTGGCTCACGTTCCATACATAATATGATCATGGGAAGGCCCGGTATAAAGGCGTTCGGAATGGTAACATCGACCATCCACGGTGCTTTGAAATTTCCCACCGAATCAGGCGTTGCTACTTTGGAATTGGAATCCGGAATATGTGTTGCAGAGGTTTGACAGTCGTTAAGCTCAAATAATGATAATAACGGGTCCGGAGGATTAGCTGTGACCACGGTCGAGAAATGGTCCATCCACCCAGGTTTCCGGAACAGAAAATATATGTCGGAGCTCAATTACCTGTCTTAGCACGAGAAGCTCATTGGAAGCTACAGTCCAATTCGCTTGATGTGTTCGTGTGGGAACAATCTGATATTACAGGTGTTCCGAGGCATTTAGCCGAGCATCGGTTAAATACGTAACCGGGGGTGAAGCCCATAGCTCAGTAAAAGCGAAGCCTGGCTCCGGATCGGGTAAAAGCAATAGCAGATGATGTGCAAAACCTGTTGACTGCTGGGATCATTTGGGAAGTTCGGTACCAAACTTGGGTGACCAACCCCGTCCTGGTAAAGAAACCGGACGGGGCTTGGAGAATGTGTGTGGATTTTAAAGATCTAAACAACGCCTGCCCAAAAGATTGCTACCCCTTACCCAAATTGATGTTAAGGTGGATGTTGTGGCAACCTTCCGGATGAAATGCTTTCTTGATGCCTATAAAGGTTATCATTAGATTCAGATGGTAGAAGAAGACGAAGACAAAACGGCCTTCGTCACCAACAGTGGGCTGTATTCTTACACCAAAATGCCATTTGGTCTAAAGAATGTCGGGGCTAAATACCAGCGACTTATGGATGCGGCTTTTAAGATCTAGATCAAGAAGAATTTGGAGGTTTATGTAGATGATGTGGTCATCAAGAGTGTCACGGAAGCTTCCATGATAAAAGACATCACCGAGACCTTCAAAAAGCTCCGGGAGATAAACATGAAGCTGAATCCCAAAAAAATATCCGTTTGGTCTTGAAGAAGGAAAGTTCTTGGGGGGTTTTAGTAACCCGGGATGGTATCAAAGCCAACCCGGAGAAGGTCGAAGCCGTGTTAAAGATGAAACCCCCACCTCCTTGAAAGAAATGCAGTCTCTGAATGGGCGTTTAGTAGCCTTGCA
Organism: Ambrosia x helenae; assembly: GCA_030844895.1. Taxonomy (NCBI): domain Eukaryota; kingdom Viridiplantae; phylum Streptophyta; class Magnoliopsida; order Asterales; family Asteraceae; genus Ambrosia; species Ambrosia x helenae. Next base: position 71,368,056 of record CM061225.1, on the reverse strand, counting down.
CCTCTTCTTATCCAAAGCTGTGGAAAGAATGTTACCATTCATGAATGTTAAAAAGAAAGTCTGGTAAAAGCAAAGTTTGAATAGGCTAGGGAGGCCGATGAAGCCTTTGTTTCAATGAAAAATTGTTTAGTCGATCTACTAACCCTGACAGCTCCGGAACCGGGAGAAATACTCATGGTATATCTCTTGACGTAGGAAAGAGCTATATGTTTTGTCCTTGTTGTAACAAGAGCAACTGCTTAGGTGCCAATTTACCATATCGGCAGAGCCCTCCAAGAATATGAAGTCCGGTACCCTATCTTAGAAAAATTGGCACTTGCCCTGGTCCATACCTCAAGATTCCGAAGGTATTTCCAAGCCTTTGACATCAAAGTCCAGTCTGAGCAACCCATCCTCAGCATCCTCCGAAAGCTAGAAGCCTCCGGAAGGATGGCCAAATAGGCCATTGAATTGGGTGCCTTCGATATCACATACAAGACCTGAGGTCCAATCAAAGGGCAGGCGGTGGCCGGCTTCTTGGTAGAAATACCCAAAACTCTGGTACCCGAACCACAAGCTACAGCCTAAACTACTTGGTCTCTTTATACGGACGGGGCTTCAGGCATCGAGGGATCCGGTGCTGGGTTGGTGTTGAAAGCGGCTAGAGTTTAAGAGCTGCTTTATGCCATCCGATTGAATTTCAAAACTTTTAACAATGAGGCTGAATATGAAGCACTTTTGGCAAGACTCCGATTGGCCATCACGATCGGAGTCAAGAAGGTCATATCGCATGTCAATTCTTTGTTGGTTGCAAACCAGATATCCAGAGAATATGAAGCTAAAGAAGATAACATGACTCTATATTTGGCTGAGGCTAAAAATCTGATGAAGCAGTTCGAAGCATGTTAGGTAGTCCACATACTGGGGAGTAAGAACAAAAAAGCAGATGCCCTGAGTAAGTTGGCTGCTTCTACCACTAACATTGTCAATCAAGAAGTACATATTGAGGCACTTGAAGACCCATATGTTCTAGCAACCGCGGTACTGTCTGTAACCCAAGCATCGGATACTTGGATGACTCCCATAATCCAGTATCTGATGAATGATGTCGGATACTTGAGGCACTTGATGACTCCCAATACCAGATAATCGACGGTCAGTTGTACCGAAAGACATTCCTTCGACCACTCCTTTTAGATGAGGCTTCATACATCATCCAAGAAATTCACCATGGGATATGTGGCATACACTCAGGTCCAAGGATGGTGGTTGCCAAGATAATGAATGTCGGATACTTCTGGCCGAGCATGCACAACAATGCCTTGTCAGAACTACAAAAGTACGAAGGATCTCAGAGACACGCGCCAGTTAGTCTCTGAGCTAAAAACAACCTGGTCCCAGTATCCATAGCTTGGCCCTTTCAGCAATGGGGCATTGCCATAGTCGGACCATTTCCGAAGTCCACCAGTGGCATGAAGTTCTAGTTAGTAGCCGTGGACTACTTCACGAAATGGGTGGAGGCCCGACCTTTAGCTCAGATATCCGGGAAAGAGGTTAAGAAGTTCGTGTGGGAACAAATTGTGTGAAGATTTGGGTTACCTCAGACCATCATAAGTGACAATGGGAAGCAGTTTCCTAACAACCCTTTCAAGAAATGGTTCCATGACTTGCACATTCAACAGTCATTTGCCTTGGTGGCTCATCCGTAGGCAAATGGTCAAGTTGAACGAATCAACAGGAGTCTGGTTGAAGGAATCAAGAAACGATTAGGAAGGAAGAATAGCAGATGGGTGGATGAGCCCCTTAGTGTTTTATGGGCTCATCAAACCATGAACAAGACAAGCACAGAGGAAACACCCTTCAGCTTGACTTATAGTACCAAGGCAGTTATACCTGTTGAAATCGGATCCCCTACCCTTCGAGTACAGCATGTTGAAAACAATGAACAAGAGCTTCGCATAAATTTAGACCTTCTAGAAGAACGAAGGGAAACTGCGGCCATTAAAGATGCCCGATATAAAAAAGAGTTGGAAAAATTTTATAACTCTAGAGTGAAGGGAGTCCGGTTTAAGCCAGGTGATTATGTGTTCCGGTGTAACGAAGCAAGTGGGGTAGAAAAGGGAAAGATGGCCGCAGCATGGGAGGGGCCATATGTGAATAAAACTACCGGAGGCCAAGGCGCATACACCCTTCAAACCCTGGACGGGAAGACCATACCCCGCACCTGGAACGCACTTCACCTAAAGAAGTGCTATATGTGAGCATCACCAGCCGTTTTAAAATTTTAATAATGTTTCATGAATTCACCAAGTAAAATGGGATGTGCCATTCCCCATGTGTTAGTTTTATGTTCGAAATGTTAAAGACCGGGATGTGTTATTCCCTGGATCGTTCAAATAAAGGTTGGTTCATTTTTATTAATGTTTGTCATTTTTATTATTGTCTTAGGGTGTGCCAAATTAAGTCGAAGCATAAAAAATCGCTCGATAACAAATCCACGTGGTATTCACATAACAAACAAAGACAAGAGTAGAAATAGGGCTCTGAACCAAAGTGGATAATTTTTTGTTCGGACCCCAACTAACCTGAATAAACACCCTAACTAGTTACGGCCTAGGGAAATGTTGAATCTTCAACCAATAAGTGTTCTAATAAATTAACCTCGTGATAAAACATCAAACCTCAGCCCATTTTCTTATATAAAAAGAAAGGAAATCCTAACTATTAAGTCGTTGCATGGCTATTTGCCGCGGTTAAATTTAGGGAACCTTATTTGAAACCATGGTCCATAACACATACATAACACGTGCACGATGATACGATTCGTGCCACACAAAAACTTTGTAATAATTTAATGTTTAGAAAAAAAATCCGCGGATATTATGATTTTTGATAAGAAGGGCATGTGGCACAAAGATGATCGTGGATGCACGACCAACAGGCCACAGACCACTTTGGGTTTCGTTAAAAACCTAAGGCATTCAATGCATACAAAACTAAAATAAGGACTGCACAAAAGCAGAAAGGTACGGATATACACACACACACACACAAACATGCACCAAACTCATAGCCAAGTTCGGCTGAGTAGTTAACCTAAACGCATAGCTCCGAACCTATTCAAGATTCGGAGAATGAAACCTATTCAAACATATTACAGACTTAACATGGACCCTCAAAAGGGCCTGACGAGATGAAACTTGTCTTAGTTACAAACATCACGGACCACACAAAGGTCCGGAGCAAAAGCAAATTGTTTAGAATATTAAAAACATAAAAATAATCCTACGGATTATTAGGAGTCTCGATCTTCAGTTCGTCAAAATCTTCTGTGATAGATTCAGGAGGACCGGTGAGGAGATCGACAAGCTTGGCAACCTTCGGGAACACCAGGGAGTCATAAGTCTTCACTGCGGCAATCAGCTTCTCTTGGGAATCTGACTAAATCAAAGGCATCTTCTCAAGAGGAATGCCCTTAGCCGCGGATGCGTACCCGGCCTTGACCCTAACATTGAACCCAACACCGTTCATTGCGTTATTGACATCACTTACGGACTTCTACATGGCCAGGCATTTATAAACGTGCTGGGCAATGAGCTAAGCTCCTTCCAACAAGAAAAAAATATTTAAAGAAAATAACTCTTCAATATGGCTCAGGAGCTCCTGCTTTTCGGCCTTCCACGCCTCTTCATCATCAGCCATCTTCTTTTCGGCCACGGAAAAAACCTGCTTGGCCACCTTCTCTCCTTCCCGGGCCTAGTCCGGTTCTGTGTAAAAGAAGGAAAAGAAACTATTAGTATAATTATGAGAAGCAAAGGGGGAAACATTGTAATGGCACGTACCAGCTATCAAGCTATCCGTCTCTTTCCTTAAATTGGCCATGGTAACCTCCATCTTCCGGATTAAGTCCCGCATCTCCTTGTGAGATGCAGCATGTACAGACTCTGATTCATGAAACTTTTTCTTCAAAACCTCCAACTCCTTGGTCTCTTTATCCCGAGACTCCGTAACAATCGCCACGTCCACCTGGGTAGACGAAGCTTGTTGTTGGTCACCTTTTAAATCATCATCACCCTCCATATTAGTTTGAGAAAGAAGAGGGGAAGGGATGTACTCACCAGCTGAAAACTTGCTATCACCCACGACAGTGTTGATCACGGGACTGTTAAGCCCTGCAAACGGATCATCACCTTCGTTTTCTTCTTCCACTACAACTTCCCCTGTATGCTTCTGAACCTGAGGATGGTCTATGATAAATACGGGAGCCGAATCACGGGAGGACTTTCCCCCGATAAATGCATTTCTAGGTTGTCTAAAAGGTTAGAAATTACCTCTGGGGGCTTTGATAAGAAACTTAGTTTTTTCTTCAGAGTTTTATTGCCCTCCTCGACATCCTTAGAGCTTCTCTTTTTCTTCTTGTCCAAACCTTTGGAAACAGAGGGATCAATAGGAGCATCACCGCCGGTACCCTCAGAAACATCCTTCGAAGCAGACTCAGTACTTTAGGAAACATTACAGACAGATGGACCAGTACTGGCCTTAGATTGTGTGTGTGTAGCATGAGCGGTGGCTTCGGCGGTAGATGCCACAGCTTCATGGCATGTCCCTGAGGCCATCTTTGGTGCCTCAGTAACAACCCTAGCGGTTGCAGCATCTCCCGCTCGATCCTGTGCCAGTGGTCTCCGACGGCCGGATAGGTTGCTGGGCCTTTGAGATTTGATCTACCATGGGCTTGTTCCCGCATAGTCCCTCATTCATGAACTCAAGGGCCACATCATCAAACGGCGTCAATTTTAAAGCATCCAACAACACATCTATGTAACACATGAAAACAGGTTAGAAAATCTTCAAAAAACAGGAAGAAATAAATAAAAAAATGAATCGACACTCACCCTCTCCATTATACAGAATAATGGGCCACCTATTGGGAAGGTCCCATGCCCCACTAATAAGAACATGCTCCGGATATTTTTTATTGGGAGTTTTATGCTCTATAAGGCGACTGTAAAGCTTATGATTATAGACAAAACCTTCAGGCAACTCCCACTCAAAAGACTCAAAACGAGTACACCACTCCATATCTGAAGGCAAGTATCGGTCATCAAGCCAAAAGAACTGATTCTTCTATTTCTTAAGGCTTGAGGTTTGCCTATCAAGGCAACTCTCCAGATCCCTCCTCTTCTCAAAAGTGAACCAATCCCCAGCCTGGTTTAATTTATAAAAGCACCGAAAAACATTCAAATCCGCCCCCTTTGCTAGGGCACGTCAGGAAAGCTCAAAATGGATAACACGGCTAAGTCCGAAGGGGTTCAGTTGAGAAATGTGGACCCCATGAAATTTAAGGACCTTCATCAAAAATTTGGTGAAGGGGACCCGGTAGTTGGAAAAGTCACAAACACGGGTGTAACAGCCAAATCTCCCCTAAGGAAAGGGGTAGATTGGGGTTGCAGGTAAAAGAAGAGAAGGGTTAAGGTCCCGGGGGATCCTATAATCATCGATAAAACGGCCTAGTCTCGTTTGAGTAAGTTTTGAATAACTGACATTCAAATCTTCCTTCACCATTTCGAACAAGTAAACAAAAAGACTGGGAAAAAAAGGAGTATAAAACGTACCTTATTCCATAGGACCTAGAAACCTACCAACGTCTAACCCAATATCAATGATAGTGGTCACAACGAGAGTAACAAAAAGTAGAGGTAGAAGGATCATGATTTATCGAGACACCATGATAAAATGGAAATGATACCGACTTTGATGGATCAGCCGAGTTGTCCTTCTCACTAGGGCCCTCTTCCATGTTCTCATGGCGTAAGCATCGACAATCATATGATTAAGTGCCTTTCCGTCATCCAAGTGAGGCCGATGGACTTTCTTCCTAACAGGCCACGCAGTGAGAGTATCGAGACACGACAAGAGATTAGATGGGTCTCGTTGTCCATAACGCATGGACCTCGCAACCTTAGTTTACAAACCACCGAGACGAGGGGACGCAACATCTCAATATCTATGGGGACTGATTTCGCATCAATTACGGAACACACAGTATACGATTACGGCTCCCGAAGTGTGGTTCCGCTCCCAAGGATTTATGACGGATTCAGACACAGCACACACTTCGAATATACTCGGGCGTTCACCAACTGAACCGAGACCACCAATATTCCTTGAAAAACAAACAGGTGGATGCAGGTAGAGGAGTCTTACGATGACCTTTGCATCTCAAGAAGATAGTATGACATAAGCATCAGCTGATAAGTCTACCCCGAATTATCTTTTAGAATACGATCCAGCGCTATTGCAAGGGGCATTGAACCACACGTGAACACTCAATACATCGAGCAGTGGCTTCCCATGGGTTAATCGTATGCACTTCTGAGTGTGTCCATAGCCAAACGCAGGTTAGGGCTTGATTTTCCACTACACGCCATCAACATAACACTGGCAAATGCTGCCGCGGTTGTGATCAGTGGCTGAAATTTTGGACATCATCAAAAATTAGCAGAACCCTATGACTCACAGAGGTGTGATACGGCCGGCTGATTTCGCAATCAGTCCACAACTACATAGGAACAACCAACACTATCAATTCGAACAAGGGGTACCGAGCCTTCTAGATAAGAATGATCGAGCCTCTTAACTCAGCAACGTTGATTCTGTCCTCCAATAGGAGAAGAGACATCTGAACCTCGAAGACAACTTGGGCATGAGTTAGATCGAGAATGACTTATTGTATGTGATTAAGGATCGATCTTCAAACAAAGAATATGATCAAACAAGTTCAATTCAGGTGTGGAATCCCTGAATTGATCACGAAATGATAATATTTCTAGCAAAACACACAAATCATCTCAAACATTTTCATTTCATTGATAAACATAATCATTAACACTTTAAAAGCTTGTTTACAATGATAGATATCAGTTACAGACTCAACAAAGACCTAGGGAGACAACACACACAGAGAGGGAAACAAAAATGACCAATAGTAAAACATAGAAAATGATTCAACCTATATATAGACCTGCACATTTGACCATTTGATTGGGCGAATGTGCAGGTTCGACCATTCAATGTGGGCGAACCAACATATATGTACAATTAAAACTTCATTCAACCTCTCTGAGCTCCCTTCGACCAAACTTATCTACATTCGACCAGTTGATTTCCACCTTCGACCGTCCGTAAACATCAAAACATACTAGAATTTGCAATTCAATAGCACTAGTCGCACTTCATGTATCTACAAACTCCCCCTCGACTATTGCTTGAATTGCTTCAGTCTTCGCTCTTTATCCAATCTCTTGTTCATCAGCTTAATGTTCAGCAACTTCTTTTGTTCTTTTGTCATAACTGGTTCAAAAGTTTGCTTTGGTTTCTTCTTTTCAGCTTTCTGAATCTGAACAAACTTCCCCAGCTTATTATCAAAATCACAACCTGCGTTGACATCCCATGCAAAACATAAGAATACCACACGTTGGTATTTAGCAGCCTGCTCACTATCTTTCTCTTCACAGTAAATCGGATTATAGTATAGCATTATAATGTCCTCATGAGAGCAATTGATTAACCACATCAGGTCAAAGATAGGTATCTTCTTGAAGTTATTCTTCCCATCCTTAAAAACGATAATAGCCTCTGCCGGCTTCCAGTCATAGTACCACCACATAAAATCTTTAGAAAAATGTTGAGGAATAGGCATCAAAGGAATGTGTTTCAGAATAGTCGGTGGTTTGTATTTCAAAGTAACCTTGTTCAACCCTATAATTTGATCTTTTACCTTCCTGTGAACTATCCGTTTAGGATACTGAGGGGTGAACACTTCCCATTTCGTTCTGCTCTCTTTCGCCACGCGATCTGCAAAGTAACCAACAAGATTGTTGTTCACTGAAGCACCTGACATTGTATGTCTGCAGATATCGCGAACAGCCCAATACGGTAGTGTCTCTATGTCATGGAATCTGTTGATTGTTTTGATTATATTTAACTAAGAATGATAAGAGTGATATGAATATAGATGGAAAGTGCAGCGGAATGATAAACTATTAATCAAAACATGAGAGTAATTGTTTTCTGATCGAATGCTTTCATTTATCTAAAAGATTACAATCATACAAGTACTCCCCCTCAGCCTGATCACACAGTGATTGTTTGTCTGAGAGAATGTTTGTGTGTGTGATGCAATAGAACAGTACAAGCACTGTTCTATTTATAGACAAACCTAAACCACTGATGACCTAGGCTGACGTCACCTAAGATAGTGACCTCTAACAGAATAACAAACATAAAACATATGCCTATTACAAACTACTGTTACATTGAAAACACTGAAGGTAAACTACTGTTGTAGGAAAACTCTGATGGTCTTGTATCCTCTGCTGGAGCCTAAGTGTTGTTGGCTCCAGCAGTGCTTTAGTCTTCAGTACTTGGATCAACAGTTGTTCTTCATCAGACCTTTGGTCAGCAGTTGTTCTTCATCAGTGTTTATTCAGCAGTCCTTTGTATCAGCAGTTGTCATAGCATTTGTTTGGATGGAACAGTTGTTAGAGTCAGCAGTCTTTTGGGAGAAGTATGTTGTAAGGACTGTTTATTGTGTGGATCAACTGTTAGCATGTTTTGGCTTTTCAATCATCTGTTCTTCTCCAGGTCAGCAGACCCAACAATCTCTCCCTAGAACAGATGATGCCAAAACTCAGCTTTATTTACTGATCTTTATTCCTCATCAGACTTTCTCTGATTTGACCTTTGAATTGTAATTCAAAGTTCAGAGCAAATAAGTCTTCTTCATCTCTTTCAAGCTCTAGATTTAGCAATGTTTGAAGATCATTTGCACATAGGCTGTATGCATTATCCATGCTAATCTTCTGAACTCTTCCATCTGACCTGAGCAGAGTCAATTCATGGTTGTCTTTGTTGACTTTCCATTTTAGAATTTTTGAGTCAGTGGATTTGCTGAGATGAACTTTTATTTGGGATGAGTTAGGTGATGGAGGTCTTCCAATGAGTTCCCTGAGTTTCTCTGTTGTGGGATCAGAGAAGAAATGTATCTGATTGAAGAGCCCTTCTTTGATAAATGTATCAGCAAACTTCTTCTGATCTTCTTCTGACATTTCCTTCTTTTTCTTGAACTGTCTTCTTGCAGCAGCTGATAGATCAGAAGTTTCAAGTAAGCTGTCTAAGGTAAAAGTCTGCTGGGGTCTCTTCATCAGTGGCTCATCAGGATAGACAGGTTTTCTAGGTAGGCTGGGATCCTTCTTTCTGTTTTCTTCAAGACTCTTGTATGTCTCAACCAGCCTCAGCTCAGACCATCTAGAGACAGACCTCATTTCCCCATAGTTAGCAGCTACTATCTCTTGTCTCATTCTTTTAAATTTTAAGGCTCTGACTGGGTCTCTGCCTTTGCCAAAATTAGGAGTAGAGACTTTAGCTTTGGGGTCTTTGGCCAACTCTTCTATTCTGAGAAGTTCTTCTCTTAGTGCATGAGTGGTCCAACCAGCAAACTGCTTTTTGGTTGCTTTATATGGCTTGGTTGCCAAGATCTGTTCCAGAAGAGAATCCCTAACCTCCTTTTCCAAGTCAACACTGAGAGGCATGGAGGACATGGAGTTGCTCAGGGTCTTAGCAAAGTCCTCAATCCTTCTGAGTTTGCTAAGCTCTGCTGAATGGATGCCCTGAGCAGTCCTGTCATCCTTCCCTTTGCATCTCTCCTTAATGATGGCATCTACCTGTTCACCCTTGTATTTAAGATATGTATCAATGTTTAGGGGAACAGGGAAATTTGGAAGAGAAGGGAAAGATCTGTCAGATGGTTGTTCAGTATTGTAGAAGGATTGTAATTCCCCCTTGAGTAGATCAAGTTCAAGGGGATACTGAACAACCAATGGTGTAATGGTTCGTGGTGGTCTATGGGAACTGAATTTGGATGTGTGTGGTGAGAATGATGAAAGTGGAATAGCTGTGATAGGGGTGGATTGTGCAGTTGAGGTGGTATTTGGTGATGTGTGTATGTTTTCATCCTGTACAACAAAGGTTGATTTTCTCTTCCTTGTGTACAAGATTTTAGGGGATGGTGATTTTGAAGCAATGGTTGGATTAACATCTGTTGACCTTTTAGTAGGACCAGCAGATGTTTGGGATTTGGTTGGTGATGTAGGTTTGGGTGTAGGTTTGGTGGTTGTATGTTCAGATGTGCTTGTAGGTTTAGGTGTAGTGGTTTGGGAAGCAGTGTTTTGGGTGGTTTCAGTGTTTTGGGTGGCAGTGGTTTCAGCAGCAGTGGTTTTGTCAACAGAGGTTTTTAGCTTAGATGGTGGTTTTCTGACATGTCTAGCAGGCATTTTCATCCTTTTTGAGGATCCCACATCTTCAACCTCCTGCTGTTGTCCCTTCTTGAGGTTCACCAACAACTCTGCTTTAGCTTCCAAGGTGTCAGCCCTTTTTTGTTTGGCCTGAGCAGCCTTTTCAGCTTCTTTGTTTGCAGAGTTGTCTACTGCTTTGCTTCTATCAGTGGTTTGTTGTGGTGCTGTTGGTGTTGCTTGTTGTTGTTGTTGTGGTGCTGTTTGACTAGCTTCTGGTTTGTTGGCAGACTTGGCTTTGCCCTTTTTAGAAGGTGGACAACCAAAGGGATCTAGCTTTGGTAGCCTATCTCTGCCACTCTCCCCCTTTTTGGCATCATCAGCCGTGAAGACATCATCATCTTCATCCCTGAGAATGGTGGTAGGGGCAGAGCCAGTGGTCTTCAGCAGGTGATCTTTGATGGCTTTAATGTCTGCATGTGTATCTTTGTACCTTGCATCCACCATGTTTCTGATTTCTGCCATATATGTTTCATGGGTCTGATCAGCTAGTTTTCTGTGAGCTATGATGATGGGGGAAACGGATTTCCATAGCTCACTAGCTATATCAGCTGTTGATGGTTGACTTTTGGAAAGGTCTGCTATGGAACCCAGTATAAGCTTGACATCAGATTTGATGTCTGCTACAGAGGTTTCAATTGCTTGAACTCTGTCCGTCAATTCTTGGTATTTTGACCCATCTCCTAAGTTAATAGGATCATCCGAGTCCCTACCAGTGGTAGTTCTACCTGATTCAGTCCTAATAGGAGAATCAGATGCCCCTTTTTCTTGGTACTGGGGACTTCCAACTGATTTTGGGGACACCATAGTGGCCTCATCAGTTGTTGCCTTCAAGGGAGTCTTAGCTATGTAACCACTGTCCTGGTGTGAGACAATGGTCTCTACATCAGTAGTGGCTGCTCCACTTGAAAACTCACCTAAAGTTGCATTGAACTCAGGTGGTGTAACCTCCTCTACTGTTTGTGGGATGGCAGATTGAATGTTCTCAGGACCAGTTACTTGTGGGGGTATGCTCTCAGTGATAGGTGGAAGAGAGGAACTGGGATTTTCCTGAGATTTCTCAATTGCCTCAAACAGAGGTTGCATGGTTTGTGGAACATGATGTGATGGTGAGGGTGGAGGAGTAACAAGAGAATTAGCCCTGGGAGAGGGGCTTGTGAACATTTGGCCAAGTGACTCAAATGTATCATGATGTGTTTCCCCTTGGCTTACAACATGATCCTTTTGGGAGGATTCAAGAGGAGTTTGGTCAGGTTGAGGTATGTCCAACTGTTGTGAGGAAGTAACAACAGTGGTTTCAGGTTGCTTTGGTGGTGCAACAGAGTTATCTTCTGGTACCTCATCATCCAGAAGTCTCATTTGTGGTTGAGTGGTGGTTTTTGTAGATGGATGTTTTCTTTTGGAAGTGGCTGGTGTGGGTTTCACAGCACTGGATGTAGTGCCATGATCACCAGGAGCAGTGGGCTCAACAACAGAGGTTTTGACAACAGTTGTTGTCTTTGTCCTCTTTGTTTGTGTTTTTGAAACTTTGGACACTTTTGACACTTTTTCTTGGGTGCTTCCACCCAGCATTCTAGTGAAAGTTTCATCAGTTAAGCTTTTCATTTGCATTGCCTCACCCTTTTTGAAAACTTTTTCTGGTAAGGCCTTTTGTAGGATTACACTAAGAATTCTTGGGTAAATTAGAAAAGCATTGTTTGACCCAGACTTAATTGCTTTCACATTTGACACTAAGTCCATGAACAATCCCTGGGAAAGATTGAAGTCAGAGTTTGACAACATGGCATAACCCAGATATTGCATCCTTAATGGGATTTCATTGAAGGATGTGGACTTAGCGGAGACACACAGAAGAAGAGTATGGAAGAAAAAATTCATGACTGGTGGGAAAAACTTTTTGAAAAGAGTTGACCCAGTCATCTGACCATCATACCCTCGTTCTTGAAACTCAGTGTGAAGCTCTGTTTTTGTGAAGGAGTCCTTACCTGCCAGGTCATTTAGTAAGAAGGTAGTGGATATGATTTCAGGGGTAATGATGACACTTGTTTCTCCAATTTTGGAAATAATGGAAGTAGGCTTTTTGTCTTGCAATAGAAACTCAGCATTCAACCAGAACTCTTGGAGAGTATCAATGTAGATGGGGGCGTCAGCGGTTAAGATGGGTAGGTATTTGGAATTTAGAAGAATGTCAATGGTGGAATGGAAAGATATGTTATCATCTATTTTAACCAGATATGGGAGACAATTGTGGGTGGCTTTGGCTTGAAGATCCATTTTAATGGATTCCGAAGGTGAAGATGAATGAAATCTGATTGAGGGTTTGAGAATGGAGAAGGCGGTTTCAGTATTTTGAATACAATGAGACAGTGTAACATCTGTTGTGGTAAAACAGGGTTTTTATAGGCTCAAAGGAAACCGCTGATGTGGCCAAACCTCTGCTTGTATGAGCAGACGTGGCAATCATCTGATGGATGAACATCTGGTGGAGAACAGCTGTTTTGGCAAACAGCTGATACAAACAGCTGATGGAACCAACTGTTGTAATTTTTTTTATAGATATAGTATAGATATATAGCGAAACAGTTGTTTTATCTGATCAGATGTTTTGAAACAGATTTTTCAACCAACAGTGGATATGAATGAAACAGTGGTTGTTTTATCTGATCAGATGTTTGAAACAGATTTTTCAACCAAACAGCTATTTTTAAGGAGAAATTTTGATTTTCTGAAACATTTCGTCATACATTGAAAGTTCCTTAATTCGGTAACTTTAGGTTTTGGCTTTACAACTCTTTTATAAAGATACCCTGTCTGATCTAGGTCCGTAATTACTTACAGCAGAAGATCGGAGAGGCTATCCCCAGATAACTAATAATATAACGACCCGAAACCTCCGAATTTTGTACAAATACCCTATCAAACGAAATTACGGTACTAAGACCATATACCCATGAGGAGTTCATCCACACAACAATTCGTTTGATATGTATGTATCAGGCACGCAGTAATAGGTCTACGAAGCCTATCAACACATCACACAGACTCAAACACACGCCTTATATTGCATTACACTTCTTTAGCATGTGTCAGATCCCCACTGATGTACTATCATTTCCTCTTTTTCTCCTGGAAATCATTTTGGGGTTTTCTAATTTTTATGGATTTTTGAGTTTTTCAATGTTTTTTTTGGTTTTTCTGAAAATAAGCTCCCCCTAAAATGAAAAACATATTTTTGGGTTTTTGTATTTTTCTAAAAAACAGTAAAAACTAAAACTAAAAAGCGATAAACCGAAGTGATGACCAGTCTTGTTTTTCTTTTTTACCATTAGCTTTTAAAAGATATTCGAATCTTGATTTATCAAAAGCTTTGGTAAAAAGATCTGCATGTTGATAGTCAGTGTGGATTTTGACCATATCGATCAACTCTTTTGCGTAACAATCACGGATAAAATGATATTTGATCCGGATATGTTTAGCTTTCGAGTGACTGACTAAATCTTTTGTTAATGCAAATGCGGCCTCATTATCACAGTAAATAGGGGTTTTAAGAAATTGCAAACCGTAGTCCACCATCTGTTGTTGTATCCAGAGAACTTGTGAGCAGCAGCTTGATGCTAAGACGTATTCTGCTTCACATGTTGATAAGGCGACTGCAGTTTGTTTCTTGCATTGCCAGGTCACGAGCCTGCTCCCCATAAACTGACATCCAGCCGTTGTGGATTTGCTGTCTTTGTCACAGCCTCCCCAATCTGCATCACTAAAAGCAATTAGGTCAAAATTATCATCATTAGGGTACCAAAGTCCTCTTGACGGACAACCCTTCAGATATCTAAGGATACGTTCAACAACTGCTAAATGAATTTGTTTCGGCTTCAATTGATAACGTGCATAAAGACATGTGGCGAACATTATGTCTGGTCTAGATGCGGTGAGGTACATCAGAGATCCGACAATTGCTCTGTATGTAAAAGGATCAGTCAGCTCCCCCTTAGCGTCAACACCAATCCCGTGATTAGGTTGTATCGGGTATCCATCGGCTTCGAATCATCCATCTGGAATCGGCTCAAGACTTCAGAAACGTATTTGGTCTGGTGAATAAAGATCCCCGTTGGTCTTTGATCCACCTGCAAGCCTAGGAAAAAGTGCATCTCTCCCATCGCACTCATTTTGAACTTTTCCTGCATAACTTTTTCAGATTCCCTGCACAAAAATTCATTAGTAGATCCAAAAATAATGTCATCAACATAAAATTGCACTAGAAGCAAGTCATCTCCTGTTCGTTTTGTGAACAGTGTGCAATCTACCAAACCTCGTTTAAATCCTTCGGATAGAAGATACGTGCTCAGCTCCTCATACCATTTCCGCGGAGCCTGGTGCAACCCATAGAGAGCTTTGTTTAGAACGTAGACCTTATCCCGGTGGATAGGATCCTCAAAGCCTGGTGGTTGACCTACGTAAACTTCCTCCTTGACCACACCATAAAGAAACACGCTTTTAACGTCCATTTGATACACCTTGAATTTCTTGTAAGATGCAAACGCTAGAAACATGCGGATAGCTTCTAAGCGTGCAACCGGTGCATAAATCTCGTTATAATCAATTCCCTCCACTTGATGAAATCCTTGTACGACCAATCGAGCTTTGTTCCTAACAATCACTCCTCTGTCATCCTTCTTACACTTAAACACCCATTTTGTTCCAATCTTTTTCCGTACTGGAGGTAAATCTATCAGTGTCCATACTCCCAGTTTTTGAAACTGCAATAACTCATCTTGCATTGCCTCTACCCAATCGTCATCCAAAAGAGCATCCTTGTATGTCCGTGGCTCAACCTACGAAACATAACAAGCAAAAGACCAGTCAGTCTAAAAACCTAACTTTTGAATTTTAGCATATAAGGCTAGAGCGCCAAGATTTTCTTGTGAGTTAGCATTCCTCAGTTGTCCTTTCGTCATGACACTGCTACCAGGATCACCAATAACCTGCTCGAGCGGGTGAATCCGATGTATCTGAGATTCCGGATAATCAGGTACTTGCACTCCCGTTTGAGTAGTCAAATTCTCTGTCGAATCCAGATCATTACCCAAGTTTGATGATGAAGCACCATTTGGATTTGGGTTCACTGGAGGTGTCGTTGTAGCAATATTTGAAACAGCTTCACTTGTAACATCATCATCATCTTCCGATTCTGATGAATTGAGAGTTGTGGAAGCTTCCTGAAATACCTCTTCTTCAGCTGCAGGAGCATTGGTATCATTAGAAGCTGTTTGAGGGGTTACGGTGATCGGACGCACCAACGGTGATGTCACTGCATTTTCACACTCGTAATATAATCGTAATACAGCCTCTTCAACCAAGCTATCTAGATTGAATGATTCAAAGAAATCTTTGTAATCAAACATCTAGTCTGGACCGCTACCCTGTACATTCTGAGTATACCGCTGAACTTCAACGTTAGCCCACTCCTCTACCTGACGAGTTCGTTTGTTGAATACCCGTTTGATCGGGGTTGCATATCCAACAAAGAATCCTTCTTCAGCTTTCGGTGCGAACTTCTCAGATGGATTAAGCATTGTACACGGTGCTCCAAACGGTTCTAGATACTCTAAGTTCGGCTTTCATCGATTCAACAGCTCATAAGAAGTTTTACCAAACTTCTTCACTGTTAAAACACGATTGAGAGTATAACAAGATGCGTAAATGGCTTCATTCCAGAACATTACTGGAAGGTTGGAATCCGCAAGCATTGTTCTCGCCGCTTTAATTAGAGTCCTGTTTTTGCGTTCTGCGACACCGTTCTGTTGAGGGGTATACGGAGCACTATATTCATGATGAATTCCTTTGTCTTCACAAAGAGCATCCATCTGTGCGTTCTTGAACTCCGTCCCATTATCACTCCTAATTCTCTTGATCTTCAAACCATAGACGTTTTCTAGTCGAGTGAACAGAACCTTCAGATTGTTAAATGTGTTGCTCTTATGATGCAAGCACATAACCCATGAAAATCTGGAATAGTCATCGGTAACCACAAGACAGTACAATTCACCAGCATGAATTTTACGCTTGACCAGTCCGAACAGGTCCATGTGCAAACGCTCAAGTGGTAATTCAACTGAATTGACTTTCTTTGGTTTATGGGGTTGCTTGTGCTGCTTTCCTTTCTTGCAACTCACACACTTGTCGTTCAAATGGAAATGTTTAACATTTACGCCTTTGACAAGTTCATTCTTCACCAGATGGTTCATTTTTCTAAGGTGAATGTGTCCCATCCTCCTATGCCACATGATAGATTCTTTTTCAGTAGCTTTGGAGAGGAAACACGTTACTTGGCCCTGGGTTGTCATGGCCTTTGACATGTCGAGAATGTACAGATTGTTCACTCTCGGTGCTTTAAGCATTACCCACTCTTTTGGAAGAATGAAACCTGGCTTGAGAATGTAGCAAGATTTGTCATCAAAGAATACAGAGAACTGCTTATCACATATCTGACTGACACTGAGCAGATTATAGTCTATTTGCTTCACGTACGAAATCTTTTCAAAACTCAGCATACCATTACTCACACTACCCTCCAGAGTAATGTATCCTCCTTTATTCCCAGCAAATGCTACGTATCCGCCATTGATATTTCTTACGTCAAACAGTAGTGATAAATCCCCTGTCATGTGACCAGAAGCTCCACTGTCAACAATCCAAAGACTGCTCACAGGGCCAGCTAAAGCTCCCTGCACATATCTAGTAAAAAGATTAGATTTTTCGGGGGACCTAAGCCTGCTTGGTCTTGGGTCTTTGAACATTCAGTTTCAAAGATTCTTTCTCACAAACAGTTGAATTTGAATTGATATTTTTCTGATCAATTAAATTCTTTTCAGTCTCAGATTTTTCATTCACTTTTGAAGATGAAGCACCTTGAGAACCCTAAGGTGAACAGAATTGTTCCGAACGTTTCAAGATTCGAATCTGAGATTTTGGGGTCTCAGTCGGTTTCTTTACTTCGTCTTTAAAGGAAACTTTCTTGGTTACCTTCTCTGATTTAACAAAGACAGGTCCAACTGTTGGTTTGACTGCAGGTTTTACAAGAACCTTTTGCTTCTCAACAGTTGTGTTCACCACAGGTTTCTTAAGAGGTTTTTCCATGGCTATCCGGTTACGACGGTCATATGTCCTCTGACGATTCTCCCTCTTTTGAAAATATCTGCTTTGATTATAAAACGGTGCTGGTTGAGGGACAAAGCGTCTTTGTGGATAACAATGATTATCGACTGGACTTTGATACTTTTGCTTCACTTCAACCTCGTGCCTTTTGTGCCTAACATACGGGCAGTGAGCAAGTAAATGCCCTCTCTCCCCGCATTTAAAACACGCACGGTACTCCTCAAAGTTGTTCTTGGCGTTCGACTTTGCATAAGTAGTGATAGGATATTGATCGTCCACACACCTTCTTCTAAGACTCTCAAGAGCTGGGTCCTTTGAGTAAGTCGGCTCAAGAAAACTATTTGCCTTCTCCTTTGGCTTAATGAACTCTGTGACATGAACCTTTGGCTCTTTTGGAACATCCAAATAAATTTTCTTTAAAACCTCTGGAGGTACATCATTTGTTCTCTCATGTTTTGGGAACCAAATGGTACTCTCCTGCCAAATTTTATCAATCTTGGAATAATTGGCAAACTTAATTGGATATTCCTCGTCAGAAATTATCTTATCGGATCCTTCCATCCGATAGAAAACTTTGACGGGTTTGTCACTTTGTTCATTTTTCTCAACATGCTTAACTGACTGATTCACTCGATGAGCGTTAGCCATTGGATGTATAATCTGAGAAGGTGACACTGGTTCATTAGTAATAATGTGATTCTCAACAGGAATATCACTCACATTCTCAGATTTGTCATCCTCAGAGTCGGAATCATCAGTTACAGCTACTACACCTTCATCATTTAGTCCCAAAATAGGTCTAACATCAGAATTAGGGTCTCCCACACTGGAGGTGTTAGACTCATCATCTGATGTAGAGTCAGACTTAACTGAACTCTCCGGTGTTATTGAATGCAAAGTATGATTTTCAAACAACACTGGAGATGGGACGGCCTTGTAGTTTGCACTACTCGACTGTGAAGGTTCCTCAATAATGTGGTCAACAACATATGCAATATGTTTATAGCTTTCAAGCTTCTTGTTGACTTTCTCAGCAAAGCACTTGATGGTAGCCATTTCAAGTTTTGTTTCTTCTAATTCATTGATGTAATTGTTAATGGCTAATTGTTTTAAAGATAATGTCTTTTTAAGATCTGAAATGCTTTCTTATAACCATCAAGCACTTTATTGAATTCACGTGCTTCTTTTTTATACGATTGACAATTAATCTTAGCACTCTCAAGCTGAACTCTGAGTTGCTTATTATCCTCTATCAATCTATCGCATGCACCACAATACTTCTCACTATTCATATCTAAAGAAGATTCAGAACTTACCTGTTTTGGAAGCTCTGTCATCGCTATCAATGCAAAGTGTGCTTCCTTTCCAGCAAAGAATTTAGAATAGTCGATTCTGGTAAAATCATTATCCACTATGCAAGATTTGCGAGTCATCAGAAAATCAGCTTCGGCTAGAAGTTGATCAATATCATCATCTAGTGAGTTAACACTAGCTTCAGAATCAGAATCGCTCTCAGTGTCAAAATAAGCTGAATCACATTGTTCAGGAACATCAGTAACAGAGTCAAGAATCAATCCCGACTTCTTCTCAACACAAACATCATTCTCTTCAACTAACTCCTCAATCTTCACTTCAGACATCTTCCCAGTCTTCAAAACATCTTCAACTGACCCCGGCTCATCCAAATCCATCTTCTGGGCAACACACGCCACATTACCAGCAGTGATCTCCTCAACACCGAGTTGCATAGCAGTCCAATCAAATTCCTCATCTTTCTGAATTACCAAAGCCTGGTTCTGATTATCTGGTTGGGTTTGGCTATTTGGTGTAGAAATTGGAATGATAGTTCTTGTTGAATTGTGTGGTGTTTGATTTTGGTTCTGGTTTTGTGTAGTGGTTTGTCTAACATTATTGTTTGGTGAGGTGTTTTGGCGGTTTTGGTAATTATTTTGTGGTTGAAAATTGGAACTGTTTTGGCTTTGATATGATACCTGATTTTGTGATTGACGGTTCTGGTAGTTGGTGTTGGAAGGATTCCTGTTTCCCTGTTGTGCTGCCTGTGTGCATTCTCTTTTGAAGTGACCTTTCCCACCACAGTTAAAACATGTGACTTTGGCTTTGTTGAAGCCATATGTGGTGTTGGGTGATGTAGAAAGATCAGTTCTGCCCGTCTTCTCTATGAACTCAGTCGCTCGCCTCATGACACTAGCAAATGCCCACTAGATGTCAATGAGCTCCATCTCTTCCTTGTCAATTTGAGCGTAGTCCTCACTGGTTAAGTTGTTATTACCAATTTGACTAGCTACTAACCCATTATACGAAGCGACCATAGCAGAAACCAAGGCTACATCTTGTTGTGCAACTTCAACAGTAACATTGTTCAAGTTTGATGTCTCCAACACAATTGGGCTCTGGTTAGGTTGACTTGTGTTCATTTGAATTTGATTCATTTGAGGAATGTAGGATTGTTGTTGAGGTTGGTTCAAATTAGCTGAATAGCATGCAGCTTGTTGCATAGGTGAAAATGGTGGGATGTAAGTAGTAGGGTATGATGGTGGTGTATAAGATGAAGTTTGGGTAAGATAGTTTATAGGTGTTTTGGTTGGTTCAACAATGCTTGAAACGCAAGCAATGTGTGGAGCAACATTAGTACTGGAACTTGAACTAGTTAGAGATGAAGATGTACCACCATGATATACCTCTAGATTCTGAGGAACTTGAGCTCTTTTCGCTTTCCTCTTTTCCTCCATCTCTTTGTTCTCAAGCTTCTGGATGAACTCATTGATGGTCCAGTATTGGTACGCATCTTTCTCCTTGAGGACCTCGATGTGTTGATTCCAGTATGGTGGTAATGCATCAGCGAACTTATTCACCAGCTCAGACATCGGTATATTGATCTCATAACTTGAAAGTTCAGTCAATAAGTGGCAATACCTCGGAATCAACTCCTTCAGTGTCTCATTTCCCATATAGCTAAAGTTCTCAAACTCTTTTCTCAACTCCTCCATTCTAAGCTTCCTTGTCTTTTCATTCCCATCGTGACGATTCCTTAACATATCCCATAATTGCTTCGAAGTGGTGCACGACCCAAACTGATGTAAGAGATCAGTATTAATGGCCTGGGACAATTGGGAAAACGCCTTCTTTTCCACCGCAAACTTTTTCTTCTCATCCTCAGCGAGACTCTCTAATGGAATCGGCTCACCGGTATTTTCCAAAACCGGAGCTACATACCCCTTAGCAATCATTTTCCAAGCTTCCGTGCCTTCCATTCCCATTCCCTCTAGATGAATCTTGAACTTGGTCTTCCATTGGTTGTAATCCACCATTTCCATCAACTTTGGTGGACGGCTCCCACTACCCGAAGATAAGTCATGAATAAGTATTGAAATCGCATTGGTAGTCTGAGAGTGTACTGCCGCTGCTGCAACTCCCCAGTAATCAGCCATTGGTTGTTGTTGTGGTTGTGCAACTTGTTGGGGCATCGAACTAGTCATCGCCAAATAGTTGATTGGTTGAGATGGTTGACTAGTCTTCTAAGCAGCCACCGACCAAGGATCCATTGTTGTTTGTTGTTGTGGTGTTGTATTAGGTCGTGGTGTTGTCGGAAAGTTCCACATATCGTCTGAAAATTATAAAACACGAAACGATTAGAAAAATTTATCAACAGTTTCTACGTTCGACCTTTTGCAAATGATCATGTGGTCGAATGTGAAATTTAATCCGATTCGACCGTTTCTAAAGACTCGAATGTAGAAAATAACAGATACTTTCTACTTTCGACCAAATCAATTCACTTTCGACCTCCCGATTGGTCGAATGTAACACAGATGGTCGAATGAACAACAACACACTAAAAATTTCTAAGTTCGACCAAAATACACTCCACGTTCGACCAAAAACTCCCTGGTTCGACCTAAAAACCACACTCTCGACCGTTTCTCCCTAGGTTTGACCCTTTCATTTTGAAAAACGATTATACTTTGAAAATCAGTTATTTTGATCCAAAAATTTCAAATGTTGATGAAATTTGATGATCTTATGCAGGTTTTGCTTCGGATTGGATTTGGAACAAGTTTAACAAAGAGAATTTTGAATTTTATCAATGAAAACAAGTTCAAATCAATCAATATTCACCAAATTCAAATGTTCAATGAAAACAAAAAAGTTTTGATCAAAATTGGGTCCAAATCAACACTAATATTATCAATTCGTGGTTGTTTGATCCTTATGGCTCTGATACCACTTTGTATGTGATTAAGGATCGATCTTCAAACAAAGAATATGATCAAACAAGTTCAATTCAGGTGCGGAATCCCTGAATTGATCACGAAATGATAATATATCTAGCAAAACACACAAATCATCTCAAACATTTTCATTTCATTGATAAACATAATCATTAACACTTTAAAAGCTTGTTTACAATGATAGATATCAGTTATAGACTCAACAAAGACCTAGGGAGAC
Organism: Ambrosia x helenae; assembly: GCA_030844895.1. Taxonomy (NCBI): domain Eukaryota; kingdom Viridiplantae; phylum Streptophyta; class Magnoliopsida; order Asterales; family Asteraceae; genus Ambrosia; species Ambrosia x helenae. Next base: position 71,346,103 of record CM061225.1, on the reverse strand, counting down.
AACACACACAGAGAGGGAAACAAAAATGACTAATAGTTAAACTTAGAAAATGATTCAATATATAGACCTGCACATTCGACCATTATATTGGGCGAATGTGCAGGTTTGACCATTCAATGTGGGCGAACCAACATATATGTACAATTAAAACTTCATTCGACCTCTCTGAGCTCCCTTCGACCAAACTTATCTACATTCGACCAGTTGATTTCCACCTTTGACCGTCCGTAAACATCAAAACATATTAGAATTTGCAATTCAATAGCACTAGTCGCACTTCGTGTATCTACACTTATTCACAATAACATGTTGGATCAGTATTGCTCTTTGTATGAACTTGCTAGTGAACACTTAAGTGTTTAGCAAGTTCTTAATCAGTAATAGCACAGCGGAATGATATGAGTTTAAAGCTACACTTATCAACAGGAGTTATTACTCCCCCTGGACGTTTGATAAAACTAAAGACAAGTATTTAATGAGAATCTAAGCATTGAATGAGAATGAACACTTAAACAGATTCTCAGTAAATGAAATGGAAATAACAATGATAAGCTTTGAAGGATTTCTGTATTAAAAATCAATGTCTAAAACAGAGGGATGAACCCATCTATTTATAGACTTTACAAATACATGAACCTTGCCAAAAAGCAAGTTCAGAGACAAGTTGCAACAAGTTGCAATCTTGGAACTTGTACAAAAAGTTAAAGTAATACTAAACTAATAAACTACTGAAACATAAGGCGGTGGAAAGATTCTTGGACAAGTGCTGATGAATGACAAACTACTGATGAGTAGTTTGTCTTCAGTAGTTCTTCAGTGAACTGTCTGGTTTGGACTTCAGAACTTATGATGTATTTCTTCTTCAGTACTTGTAGAATCCTTCTTCAGCAGTTTAGTCTTCTTTCTTCAGTAGTTCTATACTTAGAACAATTTGACAGAAGTGAATTAAACTAAGGTTTACAAAAGTGGTTTCACCAATCCTTTTTGCCCTAACAATCTCCCCCTGGATTGATGAAGCCAAAACCTTTCTAATTCCTTATTGTTTTCTTCTGTCATTCACAATCTTCCATATTCCTTTGAACATGGAATTCTTCAACTGGTTTAGCTGTTCATCAGTGAGAGATCCTTTTTGTGGTTCTAGATGCTGGATTGTAAGCAGGTCTTGAGTTGATAGCTTCTTCAGATCATTCATCGACTTATAGGCTCTGCTTGTTTGGTCTCTTCTTGTCACTTGTACTGAGTTGTTATCAGTAAAGGACCATCTGATGATAGGTACTTTAGACTTGTCAAAGTCTAAAGTATAGGGAACCATGCTGGTACCCTGGGATGCTCTTGAGTGTTGGATGTCTTCGACTTCAGTGACTCTCAGGTGGGATTCTCTTCCTTGTTCTTGTTGCATCACATTAGGTAGTTGAAAGGTTGGCAAGTGATGCTCAGTAACTACCTTAGTGTGCAGTTTGTCTTTAATGGTCTTTTGAATTTGATAGGCAAAGGTGGAAGGATCCCTGAATTGAGTTAGCAGAGGTTTCTCTTCTATGTCGAAGTCAGAATGGACTACTGTACTTCCTTCTAGTAGTACCATCCTGAAATCAGTCTTCACATTCTCCTCTGTCTTTTTCTTTGTAGCAGGTTTTCTTGAAACACCAGAAGTTCTAACTACTGAAGTTGACACTTCAGCAGTTTCAAACTTCTCTGGATTTGCAGCCCTTGCAGCCTTGTATTTTCTATAAGTGTCCACTATTCTTTCTTCTTTCCATTTGGACACAGAGGCTTTTGAACCATAACCATTTGCTACTAGTTCTTCAATCATCTGGGCTCTCATGGCTTTTGCATCTTTACTTGTTGCAAGTTTGTCTGCAATAAGTTGAGCTCTTCTTGTTAGCTCTTCCATGGAGAGTCCCTTTAATGTATAGGCTTTGGGCTTGCTGTTCTTGGTAATGTAAGACATCAGTTGTTGTCTTTTGTCTTCTTCAGCAATTCTTTCCAGGTTAGCCTGCCTTTGAAGTTTTGCTTCATAAGCCTGTAGCTTTTCATTGAGGCTTAAGTCATCCCTTGTTTCCAAAGCATTCCAGATCTCATCTTCCTTAGCCTTTCTTTCAGCTGCAATTAAACTCTTCTCAAGTAGTTCTTTGGACATTGATAGAGGAGAAGGGTTCAGCACAGTCATTGTTGTAGTTGTAGTAGGCTTTGGAATAGGAGTTTGTTGAGTAGGTTCAGTTGATCTGGAAGGCTGTTCAGCAGTTTCAGTGTTGGAAGTGTTGACTTCTGATGGGTTGACAACTACTGAAGGTCTGTCAACTACTGAAGGATTGTCTTCAGTATTTTCTGAGTCTTCATCAGAACTTTCACCATCAGAGGTTTCTTCATTGTGGCTTTGGGATTCATCAGGCTTTTCAGCATCTTCTATTTCTTGTACAGAGACACCAAATTGTTGGGCCAGTTTTTCTTTTCTGGCTTGGTTTCTCTGTTCTCTTTCTTGGATAGCCACTCTTGCCCTTATCCTGGCTTCGAGTGACTCCCTAGGTTCCTTAGTTTTCTCCCCCTTTTTGGATTCATCAACCTTTTCCTTTGAGGGTTTAGAGAAATGACCTGTAAGAGTAGCAATCTGTTTGGAGTTGAAGTTAATCTTGTTGGATAGATCGTTCATCTTAGTCTGTATCACTCCAAATTGGTTTTTGATGGACAGCTCCAAGTCAGCTGTGTAGGTTTGGAAGTGATTTTTGATGAGGGTGTTCATCATGTGATATAAGGGACCATCTGGGCTGCATAACTGGTTCATGTCTATGCTGGATGGCCCAGGGAATTGGGTAGGCATTTGTAGTGAGGGGTGTGTTTTTGGGAGATCTTCTTGTTGTACAGAAGATGCCACTATAGGGGAATCAGGGATTAAGTGGTCTTTAACCTGATCTGGTGTGACTAGCTTCTTGAGCATAGATACACCAGGTGCAAGACCTTCACTTGTAGCCGTCAATTCAGTAGTTTTGTGTTGTGAAACATCATCCAAGTCAATGGAATCATCCGAATCCCTGATTACATCCTCAATGAGGACTGTATCAGTTACATCATGAGCTGAGCTCAACTCAGTTGTCTCATGTACCTCTTTCTCTTGGTTTAGAGGATTTCCTACCTCAGGCATTAAGCCTTCATCAGTAGTTGCCACAGTTGAGGTCTTAGCTATGTGGCTTCTTTCCTCAGATCCACCACTGGGTGGTAAATGAGTAGTAGCAGCCTCAAAAGTACCAAGAGTTTCTAAGTTTGGACTTAGATACCCTGGTTCATCCTCATCTCTTTGGTTAGGGCTTTGAGTGTCCACATCCATGTCAAGTTCTGAGGCTATGTCCCCTGTTTGATGTGGTTGTTGGGGACTGACATGTTCAGATGGGACTTTCTCTTTTAGCCCGGAGAGAAGTTTGGCTATTTCTATATCAGGTTCAGAAATTTGGGGTGCTGGTTCAGTATTTTGGTCAATGGGTTTAGCAGTTTCAAAAGAGGAGTCAATAGGAATAGTTTTCTTTAGTCTTTTTCTTTTGAAAAGTATGGTGATTGGTGCTCTTTGTGGGGTTTGAGATGGATGAGACTGAGAGGATGTTTCAGTCACATTTTTATCAAGTGCAAATTGCACATTAGCTAGTTCAGGCATCTCAACCTCCTGAACTGCTTTTCTTTTTGGGTTGGTGGGTTTTTGTTTTTGTTGCTTGGGTTTCTTGGCCTTTGGGGGTGTAGGTTTGGAAGATGAGGGTTCCATGGGGACTGTTTCTGGTTCCCCTTGGTCATCTTCTGGCCAGGCAGCCGGTTTGTTGTGCCTTGAGTATGCTTGTGAGGATAATGGATTTAAAATTGTTGTTTTACCCATAAGCACCTCTTCTCCAAGTTCTTTTATTATGCACTGCATAATGAATCTTGGGTACAACAAAAACTTCTTTTTAGTATTGAGATGATGTAACACCAACTCATTAAAGAAAAGTGATGATGCCCTGAATTTTGTTTCATTCACTATGGAATGAAAAATAGGTTGAAAAGTGGAGGGCATCTGATCATAAGATCCAGTTTTTGGACTCAAACACATAATAATATAATGAAAAAGTAGTTTATACTTAGGTTCAAAATATTTTTTAAAGATTGTAGCATGTGAGAGAGTACCTTGGTAACCACACTCTGTCATGGTTAAATGAATTTGAGAGTTTGGAAATTGGTCTGGGGCATTTACATCATCCAAACCCAGCCTAATTGCCAAAATAGCCGGTGTGATTGCCATTCTTCTCCCTTTGATGGTTGAATTGAGGGAGATTACTTTGTTGTTCACCGTCACCGTCTCTGCGTTTGCCCAAAACTCATTTAGAGTTTCAGTATGGATTGGAGGGTCGATGGTGAGGGCGGTGAAGTATTGGGATTTGACGACCAAATCAATGATTTCGTCGTATTGGGACCAGGCTTCTTGTTTTTCGAAGTAGCCTCTTTGATTGTGTCCATGTTTCAGTACTAGAGCCATGTGGTTTGTGTGTGTGTGGATAGAACAGTGTTTTTGCAGGTTTAGGTCTTGAGAGTGTTTTTGTGAGAGAGAAGGAGGGAATTTTTGCTTTTTGAAAGGATAAGTGATGGAAAAGGTATTTATCAGAAGTTTTTAACCGCCTAGGTCAAACTTCTGATGTGGGAAAAGTCTGATTTACCCTTTTTGACTAAACTGCTGATGAAGAATTGTTTTCATCAGTAGTTCCCACTTTCTCTTCAGTAGTTTTGAACAACTGATGAGAATGCTTTATAAATACTTTATTCATAACTTCTGAAGGTTGTTTTATCAGAAGTTAATCACTTTTCAGAAAATATTCCCATACTGATGTTTTGTTCATCAGTAGTTTCTCTCTTGTTTTTTTTTTCAGAAGTTTTCAGACTTAAAAACAAATGTAAGTGAAAATGAAAATATGTGCAGAAAAATAAACAGAAACACTTACAAATTTAGGATCCCAAGCATGGATACTAACTTCTGAAATGTTGATGTGTCAAGGGGTTTAGTGAATATGTCAGCTATTTGATTAGCTGTTGTTACATGTTTCACTTCAATCTTGCCTTTTTCATAGCAATCTCTTATGAAATGATACCTGATTGCAATATGTTTGGTTTTTGAAAACTGAACAGGATTTTGAATGATGCTAATGGCAGATTTGCTGTCTACAAGCAATGGTGTCTTGGTTTCTTTGATTCCATAATCAAGAAGTTGATACTGGAGCCATTGTATCTGTGATGTACAACTTGTAGCTGCAATGTATTCAGCTTCAGCAGTTGAAGTTGCAACAGATGTTTGTTTCTTTGATTGCCATGACACTAGACAGTTTCCTAAGAATTGACAACCACCAGATGTTGATTTTCTTGACATTTTACACCTTGCATAGTCACTATCTGAAAAAGCTGATAACTTGGTATTGCTTGAAGCAGGATACCAAATTCCAAGTGTTGGAGTTCCTTTCAGATATCTGAAGATTCTTTTGACTGCAATGAGGTGTGATTCCCTAGGAGCTGATTGATATCTAGCACAGACACATGTTGAAAACATAATATCTGGTCTAGAAGCAGTTAGATATAAAAGGGAACCTATCATACATCTATACATGGTTTGATCAACCTGTTTTCCTTGATCATCTGGTTCAACTTGTGTGGATGGTGTCATGGGAGTGGAACATGATTTACAGTCTTGTAACGAAAATTTGTTTAATAATTCTTTAAAATATTTTGATTGATGTATAAAAGTTCCATTTGTTTGTTGTTTAATATGCAGTCCCAGAAAGTACTGCAGTTCTCCCATTGTACTCATCTCAAATTTTGATTGCATGAGTTTCTTAAATTCATCACACAGTTTTGTGTTTGTTGAACCAAATATGATATCATCAACATATATTTGAACAAGTAAGATATGATTTCCAACATGTTTTATGAAAAGAGTTTTATCAATGGAGCCTCTTGTGAAGTTATTTTTGAGTAGAAAGTTAGAAAGTGTTTCATACCAGGCTCTTGGAGCCTGTTTGAGCCGATAAAGAGCTTTGTCTAATTTGTACACCCACTCAGGATGAGAAGGATCCTCAAACCCAGGTGGCTGACAGACATACACTTCTTCTTTTATTTTCCCATACAAAAATGCACTTTTAACATCCATTTGAAAAACTTTGATTTTGTTGGAAATGGCATAGGCCAGAAATAACCTGATGGCTTCAAGCCTTGCAACTGGAGCAAAGGTTTCATCATAATCAATTCCTTCTTCTTGAGAGTAACCTTGTACTACCAGTCTTGCCTTGTTTTTTATAATCATACCAGCCTCATCTTGTTTGTTCCTAAAAACCCATCTTGTGCCAATTGGTTGCTTGTTTGGTGGTAAGGGACAGATTTCCCAAACCTGATGTTTTTTGAATTGAAGCAACTCATCTTGCATGGCTTGTACCCTGTTGTTGTCTTTGAGGGCTTCTTGGTACTTTTTAGGTTCCAACTGAGAAATAAATGCTGAGAAAAAGCAAAAGTTGGAAAGCTGGTTTCTTGTAAAAACACCTGATGCAATATCACCCATGATTTGTTCAAGTGGATGATCTTTATGTTCAATCAGTTGTTGTAAACCACTGACAGGTGTAGGTGGCTCTTGTACTTCATCAAATAAACCACTGAGGTTTATAATGTCTGGTTCAGCAGTTTCAGTATCTTCAGTAGTTTTAGGTGCTGAAGCAGATGTTTGAGTTTGTACATCAGCAGTTCTTGAATCAGAAGTTTGTGAAACTTCTGATGGTTTGGAAGTTGACTTAATGACTGTTTGAGGAGTCCATGGTGCTGGATCCTCATCATCAAACCTTTGATCACCATAATAAGTAGGTTTAGATAAAGTAACAGTCTTTTCAGGTCCAAAATGGAAGCTGTCAAGGTCAAAAAGTTCAGCAGGATGTGCTGGAATAAGAGTGTGTTTTGACTCATTGAACTTGACATTCAGTGTTTCTTCTACTATCCTGGTTCTTGGAAGAGTAACCAAGAAAGTAACCTGAAACAACTTTGGCAGCAAACTTTGAAATAGAGTCTTTGATGTTTAGAATGAAACATTGACATCCAAAAGCCTTGAAAAAGGAGATAAGGGGCTTTATGCCATGAAGAACTTCATAGGCAGTCTTGGAGTGTCTCTTGTTGACAAGGACTCTATTTTGAACATAACATGCAGTGTTAACGGCTTCAGCCCAAAAATACAATGGTAGGCCTGAATCAGCTAACATTGTTCTTGCTCCTTCAATTAAGCATCTGTTCTTCCTTTCTACTACACCATTTTGTTCAGGAGTTCTGGGAACACTGTATTGTCTAATAATCCCTTTAGACAAGCAGAATTCATCCAGAGTTTTGTTCCTGAACTCTGTCCCATTGTCACTTCTAATGGTTTTGATAGATAGAGAATATTGTTTCTCTACTTGTAGAATGAAGAACTTGATGATTGTAGCAACCTCATCCTTGGAAAATAAGAAGAATACCCATGTAAATCTTGAATAGTCATCAATGATGACCAAACAGTACTTCTTCTTATCAAGGCTCATGATTTTTACAGGCCCAAATAAGTCCATATGGAGTAGTTGAAGACATGCAGTAGTTTTTTATTCTTCAATAGATTTATAGGAGGACTTATGCTGTTTTCCCTTTAAACAGGATACACAGTGTTATTGACACTGGTATACCTTTAAAGGTAGACCTCTGACCAAGCCCATTTTTGTGACTTTATTTATGGTTTTAAAGTTCACATGGCCAAGTCTCTTGTGCTAGAGATCAGTCTCTGAAGTTGATGCCTTTGAGAAGAAACAGGCAGTGTTGTTCAGTACTTTGTCCTTTTCAATGTCCACTTCATAGACATTGCCACATCTTTTGGCTATCAACAAAGTGTGATCTTCAATGATCTTCTCTATCAACTTCTGGCCTTCTGGTGATATGATCTTGCATGCTGTCTTTGTGAAAAAGGAAGAATATCCTTTATCACACATTTGTGACACACTCAGCAAGTTGTACTCAAGGTTTTCAACCAGATTGACCTTGTCCAACTTTATTTTGCCAGAGGAGACATTGCCATGTCCTAGCACATATCCCTTAGCATTGTTCCCAAAGGATACAGATCCTTCTCTTTGACTGATAAAATTGTTTATCAGGTATCTGCATCCTGTCATGTGCATTGAGCCTCCACTGTCTACATACCAAATGCTATTTAAGCCTCTGGAAACTCTCTACACAAGATAGCAAATTAGTTAGATTTGGGAACCCAAGCCAGTTTGGCTTTGGGTTTGCTCTTGAGAACATTTACAGTTTGTTCTTGACCAAGTTGAGGAATCTATGTCTTTTTGGCAATGGATTTTTCATTAAGAGCAATGGTGGTATCCTTTTGAGGACCACCATAAACTTTGGTCATCAGTAGTTGTACCATGTTCATGAGATCTTTAATCTCAGCAGTTTGTGAAACTGCTGATGATTTAGGTCTAACTACTGAAAGAGAATTTTGAGAAAAAGATTTTTGTTGAGATTTTGTCTTTTTCTGAGAAAAGGTTTTTACTGGTTGTTGTTTCCTGGGAGAAAAAGTTTCTATAAAATCATTTCTGATTTGTTTTCCCTCAACCAGTTGTTTAATTTTCTTGTTGTACTGAATACCTTTTCTGTATCTGCAAAATTCTGTCTTGTGGTTGAACATAGACCTTATCCCGGTGGATAGGATCTTCAAATCCTGGAGGTTGACCGACGTATACCTCTTCATTGACCACACCGTAAAGAAACGCACTCTTGACATCCATTTGGTACACCTTGAATTTCTTGTACGAGGCAAACGCTAGAAACATACGAATACCTTCTAAACGTGCTACAGGTGCATAAATCTCATTGTAGTCAATTCCTTCAACTTGATGAAAACCTTGAACTACCAGTCGAGCTTTGTTTCTCACGATTACGCCTCTGTCATCCTTTTTGCACTTAAAAACCCATTTAGTTCCAATTTTCTTTCTTCCTGGAGGTAAATCTGTAAGTCTCCACACTCCCAATTTATGAAACTGCAACAACTCTTCTTGCATCGCCTCAACCCAAGCATCATCCAATAGAGCGTCTTTGTATGTCCGCGGCTCCACCTGAGAAACATAACAAGCAAAGGACCAATCATTCTGACAACCAGATTTTTGAATTTTTGCATATAAAGCTAAAGCGCCAAGATTTTCATATGAGTTTGCACTACGAAGTTGTCCCCTAGTCATAACAGTGCTTCCAGGATCACCAATAACTTGCTCGAGTGGGTGAATATGATGAATCCGAGATTCCGGATGATCAGGTACTTGAACTCCCGTTTGTGTAGTCAAATTTTCTATCGAATCCAGATCATTACCCATGTTGGACGATGAAGCGACATCTGGATTTGGGTTCACTGGTGGTGTCTCTGTAGCATGATCTAGAATAGCTTCACTGAAGATTTCTTCATCATCTTCTGATTCTGAAGTATCAAGAGTATTTTAAGCTTCCTGGAAAACCTCTTCTTCAGCTGCAGGAACATTGGTATCATTAGAAGCTGCTAGAGGAGTTACGGTGATCGGACGCACCAACGGTGAAGTCACTGCGATTTCACACTCGTAATAAAGTCTTAATACAGCCTCTTCAACCAAGTTATCTAGATTGAATGATTCAAAGAAGTCTTTGTAATCAAACATCCAATCTGGACCGCTACCATGTACGTTCTGAGTATATCGTTGAACTTCAACGTTAGTCCACTCCTCTACCTGACGAGTTCGTTTGTTGAATACCCGTTTAAGCGGGGTTGCATATCTAACAAAGAATCCTTCTTCAGCTTTTGGTGCAAACTTCTCAGATGGCTTAAGCATAGTACATGGTGCTCCAAATGGTTCTAGATACTCTAAATTCGGCTTTCGTCTGTTCAACAGTTAATAAGAATTTTTGCCAAACTTCTTCACTGTTAACACATGATTCAATGTGTAACAAGCTGCGTAAATGGATTCATTCCAGAACATTACTGGAAGGTTAGAATCCGCAAGCATTGTTCTCGCCGTTTCAATTAGAGTCCTGTTTTTCCTTTCTGCGACACCGTTCTGTTGCGGGGTATACGGAGCACTGTATTCATGATGAATTCCTTTATCTTCACAAAGAGCATCCATCTGTGTATTTTTGAACTCCATCCCGTTGTCACTCCGAATTCTTTTGATTTTCAAACCATACACATTCTCTAAACGAGTCAACAGAACTTTCAAGTTATTAAACGTGTCGCTTTTGTATTGCAAGCACATCACCCACGAGAATCTAGAGTAATCATCAGTAACCACAAGATAGTATAATTCTCCAGCATGACTTTTACGCTTGACAGGTCCGAATAAGTCCATGTGTAAACGCTCAAGTGGCATATCTACAGAATTCACTTTCTATAACTCACACACTTGTCATTGAGATGAAAATGTGTGACATTAATGCCTTCGACAAGTTCATTCTTCACCAGATGATTCATTTTCCTGAGGTGAATGTGTCCCATCCTCCTGTGCCACATAATAGATTCTTTCTCTGTAGCCTTTGATAGGAAACACGTAACTTGACCCTAAGTTGTCGTCGCCTTTGACATATCAAGAATGTAAAGATTATTCACTCTCGGTGCTTTCAGCATAATCCACTCCTTTGGAATAACAAATCCGGGTTTGAGAATATAGCAAGATTTGTCATCGAAGTGCACAGAAAACTGTTTGTCGCAGATTTGGCTGACACTTAACAGATTATAGTCTATTTGTTTCACATACTAAATCTTCTCAAAACTAACAACTCCATTACTCACACTTCCATCCATCGTGATGTAACCTCCTTTATTTCCAGCAAACGCTACATATCCTCCATTGATGTTTCTGATATCGAATAACAGCGTCAAATCCCCTGTCATGTGACCCGAAGCTCCACTGTCGACAATCCAAAGACTGCTAACAGGGCCAGCTGGAGCTCCCTGCACATATCGAAGAAAATCATTAGTTCTTTCGGGGGACCCAAGCCTGTTTGGTCTTCGGTCTTTGAACATTTGATTTCAAAGATTCATTAACATAAACATTTGAATTTGACTCGATCTTTTTTCTGATTAATCAAAATTTTCTCACTTTGAGATTTTTAATTGACTTTTGAAGTAGAAGCACCTGGAGAACCCACCGGTGACCAAGATTGTTCCGAACGTTTCAGAATCCTGATCTGAGATTTAGAAGTCTCAGTCAGTTTCTTTGTATCATTCTTAAATGAAACCTTCTTAGTTACCTTCTCTGATTTAACAGAGACAGGTCCAACTGTTGATTTAATAGCAGGTTTTGGTGAAACCCTCTGTTTATCAACCGTTGAGTTCACCACTGGTTTCTTCAATGGTTTTTCCATAGCAATCCGGTTACGACGATCATAAGCAAATTGACGATTATCCCTACTTTGAAAATAATGACTTTGATTGTAAAACGGTGCTGGTTGAGGGACAAAACGTCTTTGAGGATAACAATGATTGTCGACTGGACTTCTATATGGTTGCTTCATCTCAACTTCGTGCCTCTTATGCCTCACGTACGGGCAGTGAGCAAGTAAATGCCCTCTCTCCCCGCACTTGAATCATTCACGGTATTCCTCAAAAACATTCTTAGCATTCGACTTAGCATAAGATGTGATAGGATATTGGTCATCCACACATCTCCGTCTCAAACTCTCAGGAGCTGGGTCCTTTGAGTAAGTCGGCTCAAGAAAACTGTTAACCTTTTCTTTCGGTTTAATGAACTCAGTGACATGAACCTTAGGTTCTTTGGAGCATCCAGATATATTGTCTTTAAAATTTCTGGAGGTACATCATTGGTCCTTTCATGTTTAGGAAACCAAATAGTACTTTCCTGCCATATTTTCTCGATTTTAGAATAATTGGCAAATTTAATCGGATACTCCTCGTCAGAGATAATCTTATCAGATCCTTCCATCCAATAAAATACTTTGACGGGTTTGTCAACTGATTCATTTTTCTCAATCTTCTTCTCATTGCTAGTAACTAATTGATTCTTTCGATGCACATTAGCTTGAGGATGAGAATACTGAGAAGGTGAAACTGGTTCATTTGTTATAATGTGATTTTCCATAGGAATATCACTCTTTCTCAGGTTTCTCATCTTCAGTGTCTGAATCGTCAGTCATTGCTGTCACACCCTCATTATTCAATCCTAAAATAGGTCTCACATAGGAATGTGGATATCCAACACTAGAAGTGTTAGATTCATTATCTGATACAGAGTCAGATTTGATTGAACTCTCTGGTTTTATTGAATGTAAATTATGGTTCTCGAATAACATTGGAGATGGAACAGCCTTGTAGTTTGCACTACTAAGTTGTGAGGGTTCTTCAATGATATGGTCAACCACATAAGCAATGTGTTTGTAACTTTCAAGCTTTTTGTTGACCTTTTCAGCAAAGCATTTGATGGTTGCCATTTCTAATTTGGTTTCTTCAAGTTCTTTTATGTAACTGTTTATGGCAAGTTGTTTTAAAGAAAGAGTTTTCTTCAAATCAGAAATGTCCTTTTTATAACCATCAAGCACTTAATTGAACTCATGTGCTTCTTTGCGATAAGATTGACAGTTGATTCTAGCACTCTCATGTTGAACCTTGAGTTGCTTGTTTTCCTCTGTCAATCTATCACATGTTTCACAATATTTTTCACTATTCATATCAATTGTGGATTCAGAACTTACCTGTTTCGGAGGATCAGTCATAGCCATCAAAGCAAAATGCGCTTCCTTTCCAGCAAAGAATTTAGAGTAATCAATCCGTGTGAAAGCGTCATCAACTATGCATGACTTCTGAGTCAGTAGAAAATCAGCTTCAGCCAGGAGTTGATCAATATCATCGTCTAATGAATTGACATTGGCTTCTAAATCTGTTTCACTCTTCGAATCAGAATCTGTCGAATCATGCTCATCAGGAATATCAGTAACAGAATCAATGATCATTCCCGAAGTCTTCTCAACTTGTGATTCTTCAACAGAAATATCCGTTTCTTCGACCATCTCCTCAATCTTCACTTCAGAAACTTTCTCATTCTCCAAAACTTCTTCAACTATCACCGACTCCTCTAAGTCAATCTTCTGAGCAACACAAGCTACATTACCAGCAGTAATCTCTTCAACACCCAGTTGCATCCCAATCCAGTCAAAACCTTCATCTTTTTGGATCACCAAAGCCTGATTTTGGTTTTCGGTTTGTTGTTGGCTATTTGTTAAGAAATTGGAATATGGGTTCTGGTTGGGTTATGTGGTGTTTGAGTTTGAGTCTGGTTTGGTGTAGTTGTTTGTCTAGCAGAGTTGTTTGGTGAGGTGTTCTGTCGGTTTTGGTAATTGTTTTGTGATTGATAGTTGTTGTTGTTTTGGTTTTGATAGGTAACTTGGTTCTGAGATTGACGGTTTTGGTAATTTGAATTGAAAGGATTTCTATTACCTTGTTGAGCTGGTTGGGTGCACTCTCTCTTGAAATGACCTTTACCACCACAATTAAAACAAGTAACTTTGGCTTTGTTGAAGCCATATGTGGTGTTAGGTGATGTTGCCAGATCAGTTCTACCAGTCTTCTCAATAAACTCGGTCACCCTTCTCATAACACTGGCGAACGCCCACTGAATATCAATAAGCTCCATCTCCTCCTTATCGATCTATGCATAATCTTCATTAGTCAGACAATTGTTTCCAATCTGACTCGCCACCAGTCCATTATAAGATGCAACCATTGCTGAAATCAACGCAATGTGTTGCTGTGCAACTTCAACAGTAACATTATCCATGTTGGAAGTTTCCAACACAATAGGACTTTGGCTAGAAGATGCTTGTGCAGTGTTAGGAACATAAGGTTGTTGTTGAGATGCGTTGGATGAATAACATGCGGTGGACATTTGAGGTTGTGGTTGTGGTGGAATGTAAGAATTGTAGATGCACATATTGCGACTAATGTTATTGGATTGCGAATTACATAATGTTTTGTTTATTGTCGAACGGTCGAATGAAGATTATAGGATGGTCGAAGGCAGATCAGAATGGTCGAAGGTACACATGGGAGGTCGAATGTAACTTTGTTTATGTGTGTCTTGGTTCGCCCACCTTAAACGGTCGAACCTGCACATTCGACCAAGTCATTTGGGCGAATGTGCAAGCTTATATAAGGTCGAATCAGTTTTTGAATATTAACTTTTGATCATTTGTTTTCCCTCCCTGTGTGTTTCTCCCTAGGGTTATTATCGAGTCTGTAACTGTGATTAATCATTATTAACAATGTTTTGATGTGTAATTGATTATCTAAATGAATGAAATGATTATGTTAATGATGATTTTTGTGTGTTGCTAGTTTTATTATCATTTTGTGATCAATTCAGGGATTCCGCACCTGAATTGAACTTGTTTGATCATTATCTTTGTTGTTTAGACGATCCTACGCGCATACAAGAATTTGTGGTGTAGTTTGGTGGATAAGTTGATGTTTGTGTAAGATAGTTAATGGGTTGTCTGGGTGGTTCAATAACACTTGACACACAAGCTATATGTGGCGCAACATTACCTTCCACACTTGAACTATTCACAGAAGTAGATGAAGAGGCATGATACAATTCCAGATTTTGTGGGAATTGTGATCGCCTAGCTTTCCTCTTCTCCTCCAATTCCTTATTCTCTAACTTCTGGATAAGCTCATTGATAGTCCAATACTGATAAGCATCTTTCTCTTTCATGACTTCAATATGTTGATTCCAGTATGGTGGTAGGGAATCAGCAAACTTATCGACTAAGTCGGACATGGAAATCTTAATGTCATAATTTGACAATTCAGTCAAAATATGGCAATATCGAGGAATCAATTCCTTCAAAGTCTCATTTCCCACATAACTGAAGTTCTCAAATTCTTTTCTCAATTCCTCCATTCTCAACTTTCTGGTTTTCTCGTTTCCATCATGACGATTCTTCAACATATCCCAAAGTTGCTTGGAAGTTGTGCAAGATCCAAACTGATGTAGAAGATCTGTGTTAATAGCTTGAGATAGTTGGGAGAAAGCCTTCTTCTCCACTGCAAACTTCTTCTTTTCATCCTCAGCTAAACTCTCCAGCGGAATTGGTTCACCTATGTTCTCCAAAACCGGTGCAACATAACCCTTAGCAATCATCTGCCATGCCTCGGTGCCTTCCAATCCCATTCCCTCTAAGTGAATCTTGAACTTTTTGTGTCATTGATTGTAATCCACCATCTCCATCAGCTTCAGTGGACGGTTTCCACTACCTGAAGACAAATCATTTATTAGAGTAGAAATAGCATTAGAAGTTTGAGTGTGTACCGCTGCTGCTGCAACTCCCCAATAATCATTCAAAGGTTTCTGTGGAGGTTGAGCAACATTCTGTGGAATCGAACTAGTCATCGCGAGGTAATTGATCGGCTGAGATGGTTGTGTATTCGTCTTTTGTGCAGCTACAGCCCAAGGATCCATGGTAACGTGTTGTTGCTGTGTAGTATTAGGCCTAGGTGTTGTTGGAAATCCCCAGATATCGTCTACGATGTCCGAAATGCGAAACACTTAGAAAAATTTTCAATCAGCTTCTACGTTCGACCCTTTTTCAAGATTGTGGGTTCGAATGTGCAAATGTTCGTGGTTCGCCCCCCTAAAACTAACTCGAATGTAGAAAGTATAACCTCTGACTCACTTTCGACCACTTAAATCCCACTTTCGACCTCCCGTAGGGTCGAATGTACAACAAGTGGTCGAATGTACAAAACAACACACACAACCTCTAGGTTCGACCTAAAATGATTCCCTTTCGAACTGAAAAAGCTAGGTTCGACCCAAAATGATTCACTTTCGACCTGAAAAAGCTAGGTTCGACCCAAATCACTACGCGTTAGACCTTTCTCTCCTAGGTTCGACCCTGTTCATTTGAAAAACGGTTATTCTTTGAAAATCAGTTATTTTGATCCCAATTTTTCAAAAGTTGATGAATTTTGATGATGTTTTGTAGGTTTTGCTTCGGAATTGATTTGGAACAAGTTTAATGAAGAGAATTCTTGATTTTATCCGTGAAATCTAGTCCGAATCAATCAATTATCAACAAAACTCATTGTTCATTCAAAACAGAAAAATTTTGATCAAATTTGGGTCCAAATCAGTTCAAAAACTATCAATTCGTAGTTGTATGATCCGTATAGGCTCTGATACCACTTTGTAGGAGGATCGGTTTGACAAAAACAAGTTAGTTGATCATACAAGTCTACCAATTTAGGTGCGGAATCCTTAAATCAGTTACGAAATGATAGTAATGTAATCAAAACATGTAATTCACCTTTTCAATTTCCAGTTCATTAAAAAACAATTGATAAAAGCTTTACAATTGATGTTTACAATGAAATATCTTAGTTTCAGACTTTCCTAAAACACTAGAGAGATTATCAGGTCGAACTAGACATGAAATGACAAAAAAGTTAACTTGAAAAATAAAATCAAACTATATATAGGCCTGCACATTCGGCCCCCCCTCATAAGGGTCGAATGTGCAGGTTCGACCCTTCATAAGGTCGCACAAGCACAATGTTCTTCTGACTTCCACGTTCACCTGAATTCTCCACCTTCGCCCTTTATAATCCACATTCGACCTTCCATGTTCCACCTTCGACCCCACGATATTGACAAAACAACTTCAAATGTACAATCCAATAGCACTAGTCGCAAAACGTGCATCAACAATATTGTCAGGGATTCAGATGATTCCATTAATTTTGATGATGATTCAAAGTTCAAGGAATTGATGGCTGGTTCTGAAGAACCTGACTCTGATGTATCCAAACTCAATGAGTTGGTCACAGATGAGAAGGTTAAAGATCACTTAAACCCAAATTCCCCAAAAGTGGCATCCCCAGTTCATACTGAGGATCACCCAAAAATCATGATTTACGTTAATTTATACATATAAAAGACCCCATTTAACTCCCATTTATATACGTTTTGGCCTTATACATGATGGATTGTTACTTATTTGGGTATCTTTATGATTACAGGTCTTAAACGGTGTCCAGGAAGCAAACCGGATCAAACACGAAGGTTTCTACGTGTTGAGTCATTCCGAACGGTCGTTCGGGCATTGTGAACGGTCGTTCACCTTGCCAAGATCTTTTATGCAGCAGCCTCGAAGTCCAGGAAAGCAAAAAAGCAAGTTTTTGGCCTAGTTGCATTCTGAACGGCCGTTTGGTTGTTGTGAATGGTCGTTCGGCCTTCTCAGCCCCTTTGAAACCCACTTCAAACTTCATTCTTGAGGTTCGGATGGTTTCAAGACTTTTCAAGAGCTCCTCTGGCGATTTTCGGAGCCTTGAGAAGGTGCTAATCACGTCCGTTCGTAGCCCGAAATCCCTAAGATTGATCCGATCATCCGATCCACATTAACCTTGCTTGATTATGGTTTGATTTCTTGGGTCAATTCATAAACTTTTGGTACTTTCAGGTGTCGGTTATCTATTACTTTTGTTTATGTATCTAGTAGGTAGTATAAACAATCTTTGTATGTTAATCATGTTTTTTATGAATTTGGCACTTTTCATATGCTAAATCTTGATGATCATATTGCAAACATGTTTTCCTATTGTTAGATTTGTGGTTATGTTCGCGGGGCTGTAATGATTATTGTGTTGTGTTAGTCGGATACATGTTGAAAAACAGTTCGATTAATCAATCAGTAGTGAACTAGTTAACTTGTTGATGTGTTCACACCATGAAACTGTAACCGGGTATTGGTTTGGTTATAGTCAGGCGAATAATAATCAGGATTGTTTATCGGCACGTAAAAAGGTCTTAATCGACTTAATGGTGTTGTAACTGATCTTTGACTCGGTTGATAATATTTATTAGTTGTTTTGGCTGAAATGGCAACCATATTAGATTCGTGTTCAAAGTTAGTAAAACAGAATAGTTTGTGATATGCTCTACTTTATGCTAGTCTCGGTGGTTGCATTGTGTATTCTGTATTGCTTTCCTTGATTAGAGAGGTTAGAAAACTCTTAACGGATGACTAACTTATCATTAGAAGATTTGCATGAGATTATATCAATAGCTCGTTAATCAACAATTCTAGGTGGTTAACATGTGTTTATCGTGTTAGCTTTCCGAACAGTTGTCATGTTAGGATTCCCGAAAGGGATACTAATTTTCTAACAATGAGAATGTTGATCTCGCGACTTTATTTCATATGATTTGTAGTTGACATGTTTAGGTTGGTATTATAGTTTATATATATATATATATATATATATATATATTCTATTTCGATACTTGCTCGGTATATGTGGAATATGTGTGCGCCGAATGGCTTATGTGATTTAGAACTTGTTAATAGCATACTTTTCGAGATCATATATGTGTAGATTTGCATGAAAATGATTGAGGCATTTAGGTTACCCTTTTGAATTAAGCCTTTTCTTTTCGTTTTATCTGTTTCCCGCACCCAAATGTTATCCACTAGTTAACCATGTTGAGCCTATATCCGTGTTTTTTCTTACTTAACCCAATATTTCACCACTAAACCAAATTTAGCCATTTTCTTTTAAACCTTTTGTGTTGGAACTCGGTTTAGGTTATTGTTTGACTCGTTTTGTGTTATAGTTCATGTTCGGGCTTTTAGATCCTGTGTTTTGTGTATATTCGCGTTATAGTTATCAATTATATTCAATATTGTAAGCTTGTTGTGTGTATATATATATATATATAATCCAGAAAAATAATATACCCTAAAATAGGGTGATTTAGAAGAGTTTGAGCAGTTTTTAGGGCTTTAAAGTTAGAACTTGTGGTTAGCTCAAGGTAAATAAAAATTGCCTATATTCGTGTGTGTTTTGTACAGTTTGTGGTTGTTTCTATTAGTTGGACATAACCGCCGAGTTTTTAGCCGTTTTGTCACTGTAAATATCCATTCCATACCCTTTGCCATTGCCTATCATTACAACCCATAAAGTCCTCTTGATTTATGCATTTCTATATATGAATTGGTAGAGATTAGATCCTTTAACAAGCATATGATATCGCACAAGTCATTGTCTAGACATTGAGAGTTTACACAAACACATTTCATATGTATGATCCACAAATAAGCCAAGTGTGTGTGAACATTGTGAGTGGTGTAAAGATATGCATGCTATGACGATTTGTTGTTAACCATTGCTTTGATTTTCTCTCTCTCTCTATATATATATATATATATATATCCACGCGCTTGTCGGCTTGAAATCTTTGATGTTGTCTTTTGAAAAACCAACTAGACGTTTGATTTATTAACGTTCCGGTTTGCTACTCGTGTTGCCATTGAGAGTGTTGTTGAGTTTTCTATTTCTTAGGGACAAGCAATGTTTAAGTGTGGGGATGTTTGATATACGTTAATTTATACATATGAAAGACCCCGTTTAACTCCCATTTATATACCTTTTTGACCTTATACATGATGTATTTGTACTTATTTGGGTATCTTTATGATTACAGGTTTTAAACAGTGTCCAGGAAGCAAATTGGATCAACCATGAAGGTTTCTGTGCGTTGTGTCATTCTGAACAGCCGTTCAGGCATTGTGAACGGTCGTTCACCTTGCCAAGATCCTTTATGCAGCAGCCTCGAAGTCCGGGAAAGCAGAAAAGCAAGTTGTTGGCCTAGTTGCATTCCAAACAGCCGTTCGGTTGTTGTGAACGGGCATTCGGCCTTCTCAGCCCCTTTAAAACCCACTTCAAACTTTATTCTTGAGGGTCGGTTGGTTTCAAGACTTTTTGGGAGCTCCTCTGGCGATTTTCGGAGCCTTGAGCAGGTGCTAATCACGCCCGTTCATAGTCCGGAATCCCTAAGATTGATCCAATCGTCCAATCCATATTAACCTTGCTTGATTATGGTTTGATTTCTTAAGTCAATTCATAAACTCTTGGTACTTTCAAGTGTCGGTTATCTATTACTTTCGTTTATGTATCTTGTAGGTAGTATATACAATCTTTGTATGTTAATCATGTTTTGTATGAATTTGGCGCTTTTCATGTATTAAATCTTGATGATCATATTGCAAACATGTTTTGCTATTGTTAGATTTATGGTTATGTTCGCGTGGCTGTAATGATTATTGTGTTGTGTTAGTCGGATACATGTTGAGAAACCGTTCGATTAATCAATCAGTAGTGAACTAGTTAACTTGTTGATGTGTTCAAACCATGAAACTGTAACCGGGTATTGGTTTGATTATAGTCAGGCGAACAATAATCAGGAATGTTTATCGGCACGTAAAAAGGTCTTAATCAGCTTAATGGTGTTGTTACTAATCTTTGACTCGGTTGATAATCTTTGTTAGTTGTTTTGGCTGAAATGGCGACCATAGAAGATTTGTGTTCAAAGTTAGTAAAACATAATAGTTTGTGATATCTTGGTGGTTGTATTGTGTATTCAGTATTGCTTTCCTTGATTAGTGAGGTTAGAAAACTCTTAATGTGACACCCGGCATGTTTAGGTTAACATTTTATAAAACACATAAGTCTACCTTAGCGAAAAATGTTTTCAAACATACTTAACTAGGTCAGTTGAGTCATTATGATGGTTCCGGGAATCATCGGGAGTTGTTACAGTGATCCACGGGATCATTAGGAGTCGGTCCATAACCATGTGAACACGGATTGGTGATTTGTAGAATCGCCAGGTTTAACGCGCACACGCGAGTCTCGAGTCCCGGGAATTGGTGATCGGATGTGAACGTGTTAGTTTTCATTAATTATGTGTTTAAAATCATTATATGACTTGTCGGTATGTGAATACGTGTTTATATGTGTTAAAATAGTGTTTAACGCGCCAAAAACCCAAAATGAGGATAACAAGCGATTGGGGATGGGCATCTGGCCCAATTGCTAGTATTATAGGCAATTGGGAGCCAATTCCTAGTATTATAGGCAATTGGGAGCCAATTGCTAGTTATTATAGGCATTTAGCCCAATCACTAGTTATTATAGGCGATTGGCCCCAATCACTAGTTATTATAGGGGATTAGGCCACAATCACTAGTTATTATAGGCGATTGGGAGCCCCAATCGCCAGTTGCAGGCTGTAATCGTTGGTTCTATTCTTGACGACTAGAAACGCCTATAAATACCACCCTTGACTTATAAAACATCATTTGTGCAACCCTAGACGTCCCATAACCTCTCTCAACCTACAAACACCCTCTGGAACACGTTTTTGCATTGAAACCTACCTTTCCAAGCTTTACAGCTAGTTATCTTGCAAATCCAAGGTGTGTTCTTCATCCCAAACATTTGTAAATGATATTGTTTTTCTCCCTTAAGGTCCAGACCTGATTTCTAAGTGTTTGTGTCTTTAAAACTTATTAAAAACAGTTCCTATATAAACCTAAACCTTCATACTTGCTTTATGTGTGATTTTTATGCAAAGATAGGATTTTTATGATGTAAATGCATTGGTTCTTTTGTGTTTGATATGTTTCTATGATGAATAGGTTGCTAGAATGATTATTGAGGAGTTTGGACGTTTATGGTTGTGTATTGGTGATAATAGGTGTTTTGACCCGTTTGAATAAGTATGAAAGATTAATGATGATATGTTGTGTCTTGTTGATTGTTTGAGGTTAGGGTTTACTCTAGGATGATGCTAGATCAGTAGGATAATGTCGGACAACGTCGTTATGTGATGAAATCTGGATATCTACTATTTAGGGTAAGTTTTGCATGTTGATGTGATGTTTACATGCTAAATATGCTATTTTGGAAAACGCTTGCATTCGGAGCTGTTAGAATGATAATAAATTGGGGGATTTTGTTTGGAATGGGTTGGTTAATAGTTTAGGATTGATGTTGGGTGTTTATACATGTTTCGGATCTGATTTAGAGGGTTAAACGCGCGAAAAAGCGGAACAGCTTTGCAGAGGGCGATTGGGGAGTCCCAATCGCCTGTTTGAACTAGCAATTGGTCGAATCGCATGACATTAGGGGCGATTGGGCTCCTAATCACGTGTACAACATGCAATTGCAATCCTAAATGCTAGTTTGACCATCCTAATCACCAGTTGACTTTCCTAATTGCATGTTTGATTCCTAATCGTGTGTACTATTGTTATATGTGTATTTTGACATCCCGGAACATGGTTTGACACCTAGGAACATGTTAGGAACCCCGTGGCATGTCTAATAACTTGGTAACACGTGTTCGGACTTGTTTATGCATTAATTGGGCGTTATGCTAGACATGGTGAACTTTTGCGCATGCTAAGTGTTCAATTGCATATGTTGCATGATATCTTGTATGTGGCTAACACGTGGAATGTCGGGTCACCAATGGGATGTCGAGTCTTGTCTGGTTTGGTCGGTTTAACGTTCAAACATGTTTTCAACATACACGGTCACGGTCTGGACAATTGGGGACTGATTAGCCTTCGGGTTAGTAGTCATCACACTTATGTAAACTCATTGATAGGTCGCCACTAGTTGGGGCTATCACACGCGTATCGGATCTTTCTTAACACATCAGACGCAACCTAAGGTGAGTTCACGGCCCCACTTTTATCAGTTTTGTTTTCGGGGAGAAACATGCTTACACACTTTTAACACATGATTTCAAGTTATACTATGGCTATCATTATATTACTATACGGCTCATCTAAATCCCAAGGAAACCACTAATACGGGTATGTAGCGGGGAAATGTGGATAGCGCTATTGGGCCTGACAAACCCCACTCGACGGCTGGAGGCCGGGAGGGTGCATATTGTCTCAAACACACATGGCCTACCGGGGATGACGGTAGTCCGAGGGGTACCAAACAGTAACAAACACAGTCAGCAATGGTTTCAACCGTAGTAGTAACGGTAACGGTTTACAAAGGATTTACGAAACGCTTATTATAAAACCTGTGAACTCACCAACATTTTATGTTGACATCTTTTTGGCATGTTTCTCAGGTCGTTGAGGTAGCAGCATCGAGTCTAGGCGCACGAAGTCTCACGGCGTCTAGGATTCACTTGCATGTCATTTAGTACTTTCAGACTTTTACGTTTTACTTCTGGTTTGTAATAAAGTTTTACGCTTTCGTAGCGATGGATAGATTTTTGAAAACTTAATGGGCAGTTTACGTTGTTTTATGTATCATATAGTTGTCGTTTGTTGTGACCGTTGACTTGGATCCTGGTTTGTCACGCGCCTCGCAGTAAAACTCCGCATGTGGAATTTGAGGGTGTGAATGATTTGCATGAGACTATATCAATAGCTCGCTAATGAACAACTCTAGGTGGTTAACATGTGTTTATCGTGCTAGCTTTCCGAACAGTTGTCATGTTAGGATTCCCGAAAGGGATATTAATTGTCTGACAATGGGAATGTTGATCTCATGCCTTTATTTCATACGATTTGTAGTTGACATGTTTAGGTGGGTATTATAGTTTATATATATATATATATATTCTATTTGGAGTCTTATATATATTTGCTATGTATTAGATTAAATTACTTAAATTCCGGTAAATCAGTAACAACGGTTCAGTACAATCGCTCCGCGCACGTCCATGGATCGATACTTGGTTCTTATCTATGCTTTAATACGTATGTGACAGGGTGTGCTTGCTCTTTAATGTGTGTTCTAATGTTAAGATTAAAATCATTTTTATAAATCTAAAACCCAAGTTGCGGGTACATATTTATGTATGTTTTGAGCACATCAACACACCATCCACCACAAAAAACAGTCTAACCAATCATCTTCGTCTGGTGCCACAGGCATAGACATTGATCATCTATAAAGCCCAACAAGACCTTTATACCAAATGGTTCATCAACTCCTTTCTGCTCATCTCCAAACATTCATGACAGCCATGGAACTTAAAAAAAAACCCATTTGGAGATGATAAACAATGCCATTGACCATAAACAGGGAGAGGTGTCTAGAAAAGTTGAAAACAATAGAAGACAACTTGAACATCTATTAAGTGTTGCCCTTCCTGCACCTTGGTTTCCTGAGATTGATAAAGCCAAAGGGGGGAAGAGAAGGTACCTGAGAAGATTGACCTTAAAGAATCTAAGAAAGCTCGTGAAGCCCAGGCAACACAAGAAGCAAACAAAAGGTCTCAACAAGAGAAACAAGTCAGGGCCTTACAAGAAAGACATATGCTTCAACAAGCTTAAGGGAAGATGCTGAAAGAACAAGCAGAAAAATCTTCCAAAGGCACAGAAACAACTGCTGATGAGGTCAAACAAAGTGCTGAAGACAATCCTTCAGGAGTTGCTGAAGGGAAATGCCCATCAGAAGTTGCAACTCAAGCTATACCACAAACATCTGCACCAACCAAATCTCCAAAATCACAATCACAACCTAACCCTACTAATACTTCATCTGTTTTAAACCCTGATCCTATTGCCTACAGTTCAGAAGAGTTAAAGAAAGACTTAAAGAAGAAGAAACATGCTAAGGAAGATGAATTATGGGAAAAGGTAGATGAAATGGAAGATGTGAGCTATGAAGACAAGCTCAAGATCTGGGCAGAACAAGTCAATGAGCTGGAGAGAACTGAAGAAGAACAACTACTTGTTGCTGAGAATCACAAGAGACAACAACTCATGACCTTCATTGTCAAGAACATCAAATCAAAGAAACAGTCTCTCAAGGGCCTCTCAACTGAAGAATTAGAAAACAGAGCAAGACTCCTCTCAGAAAGACAAAATGCTGAGAAAGAGATAAAGTTGAAGAGAGCTCAAGTTATAGCAGAATTGGCAGCCAACAATTATTGCACAAAGGCTCAGCTTTCAAAATGGAAAGAAGTTACCTTGTTTGAAACATACAAGGAGTTTAAAGCCTTGAAGTAGACTCACCCAGAAAGATTCAAACCATCAGAAGTTTCACAAACTTCTGATCCTGCAAAAAGAAAGCCTGCTGCCAAAACAAAGAAGAAGTCAAAGGAGCAAATAAAGACAGACTTCAAGATGGTTTTAATTGAAGGTAACACCATTGTTGAAAATGACTTCATTATTGAAGAAAAGCCTCTGATAACACAAGATAGGGATCCAACAACATTTGCATATCAACTGAAGCAGACCATAACAGATCAAAAGTAGACCAAGGTAATTATTGAACATCACATTCCCATTTCCAGTAATATACCTGGTACTGCACTAGTTGAACAAAGAAGCAGATCCAATCTGATCACAACTAAAGCATAAAAACTACCAACATCAGACCTATCTTCAAACCTACAAATAAGATCATACAATGACAACATTTTCAACTCTAAATGTCACACCCCGACAGCGCACAGCGGAATGCTAGTCATGAGGTAACGGAAGTTGTTACCGTAAAGTTTAGCAAATCACTTGAGTATACGCATGGACATCTTGCAACCACCCTCTAGCCCAACACATTTAAGCTTTTGGCCTAAGAAAGTTTTAAAAATATGTCATAGCCAAGATGGAGCGAAATTTCATAAGTAGTGTTTTACAATTTATTTAAATAAAAGGTAGTAAAACATAGTTTTATAGTTTAAGGTCCCATTCAACATGTCCAACGTAGTGCCTGCTAAACCCACTCTCCCCAAGAGCTTCATTCATCCGTACCTGAAAAACATGCTTAAAAACATCAACAAAAATGTTGGCGAGTTCACAGGTTTATGAGTAAACTTTCAAGTTTAGTAAACAACATATGATCGAATAGTACTAAATAGAGGATCAAGTGGACTTGCAAGGTTCCACAAGTATGATGTAATCCAAAGGCTCTTAATCAATCCATAACTTTGTTCCCTGTGGTGGCCTCTCCGTGAGAGGTACTTGTTGGAGGTTATGTTCATTTTTCAAGCAGAGTTCGACCCAGTCAAATCATGAAAACGGGGGCGTCAACCCAATAGTACTACAACATAAACAACGGCCTTTACCGAAGGCTAATGATTAAGATGTGCTGGGAGAGAGAGTGGCAACCCGTCGGTTGACACTGGTGTCACATTATATCTAATGTACCCACCTGGTGCACTAACCTAAGGGCATCAATATTCTATATTTATAGTCTATCGCATCATATAAGCATGTTAATCCCCCGATTTGTAAAACGTTCAAAACATTTAAAAAGAAAAGGGGCCGTGAAACTCACCTTTAAGCTGTAATCACAATGTTTCCCCGAATCTGTGTCACGTGCTCCTTTACCAAACTAGCCCTAAACATTCATAGTTTAGCAAATTTGCCTAAATTTGATCTAACATTTCACCAACCTTCCTTTACTCAGTTTCTCAATACTCATTTCCACCCATTTCCCGTTGGTGATTAAATGTTGTTAAATCCTTTTAGGTTTCGAGTGACCACACAATTCATTATATCCTTATTTCCTTGAGTCCTCTTACTCATACTTACTCATTCATATAACGTTCGTGTTTGTGTTCAACAACTTATTATGTTTCTACTTACATAAATTATGTTCTTTTCCACCAAACACATATTACATAATATCTAAGGTTTCTCATGTCTAGAGTCCTTTTGATTCCTCATATAACTTAACAAATAAGTCTAATTTGTTATTCCAAGTTATCCTTAAGTTGTGACTATTCTATGCCTCAAAGCTCGCTTTTCGGCGACTTTTGGGACATAGTTTTGCACAGTAATCGTTCGTGGTTATGGTGAACATATCATGTGCCTTTAATAATGAATTTTATACTCATTTTAACCTTAATCAAGCTGTTTTACATCAGCTCTAAAGTTAGGTGTTCTTAATGGGTATATATTGTCGAAAACTTACGTTTTTACGCATTTTATCTCAATAGTCTTAGAGTTTTAACCTAGATAACTCATTTTTACTTTATCACCTTTATTTTCACCTTCATAAAGCCTATTTGGACCTGTTCTAACATAGATTTAATATTCTTACATTCTGGGTCCATAGTTTGGCGTTTTAAGCCTCAATACGTGTCCTGATCGTACATGCAAGACCTCTCAAGCATGTAGTTCCTACTTATACTTGTTTTGCTCAAGTTTGGGTTCATAAAAACCACTAAAACTTATTAATATTCAGATCTGAAAGTTAGGGGTTTTATTGTCCATTGCTTAACATAAACCTTAGCCATATGCTAAACCATTGATCCAATAGTCCACTTTTTACTATATTCATCATTTTGCTAATAATCTAGATCATCCAAGACCTCTAATCATCTTTTAGATTCAGATTTTATGTCTTATCATAAACTTCTTTGCATGTCCATAAAATCCAAGGATCTAACCATTTCTAACATTTTATTAAACAAAGCAACCTATTTCATGTATATATTCATAATATTGATTCATACTTATACATATACATATATATATATATACGACACACATGCATACATATTTACATCATCTTTTCCATTTCTCTCTTTTCCTTTTACTTGTTTTATCACTTTTTACCCAAAAATCTTTGAAGGTTTGGTGAATCTTGAATCAAAACCAAAATAATAATAAACCTTTAAATAAATCTTTTTGTTTAAGAACTAACCTTTAAACTTCTTGGAAATCAATGTTTTCTTGCTTTAGGATCTTGGGTTCTTGAAAGATTTGATAAAACATATATGATCTTAGTGATTTGTGCTTGAGAATCATCAAAACATAACAGTTTAGAGAGAGAGAGAGAGAGAGAGAGAGAGAGAGAGAGTTTCGAAAGAGAGGGAGAGAGGAAAGAGAGGAATGTGAAGAGTGTGTGTAGTAGATGTATGGGGATGTGGGGGTATTTATAGGAAAATGTGTAGGTTGTTAATGATAATAATAATAATAATAATAATAATAATAATTAATAATAATTTAGTTAATCAAAATCTTTTGATTGGGGGAGGTGGGCGGCGACCTAGGGGTGGGGTTGGGTATTATATATTTTTTTTTATAAAAATCTAAACATAATACATTTTCCTTTCACCTTGCAATTATTTTTCTATAACAATAACTCAAGGTTTTTATCCATTTAACCACTCATACCCGTTTTTCCTAGCGAATCGTCCACATCCAACTAAAATTATTATTATCGCGTTTCTTACGGCACAGAGTCCTCGTTCCGAAACCATCAAACTTAGAACGTTTGAGATTCTTATTATGACCCACCATTAATTCAACTACTATTTCTCTAAATGGTTTCTAATCATAATTAACACACCCTATGGGTAATATTCCATAGTCTCCGGCCAATTCCCAAATTTTACCGGTTGTCACATTCTCCCCTCGTTTAAGAAATTTCGTCCTCGAAATTTTCCTTCATATCCGTTAGATAATCCTTTATCCAAATCTTGGGATGGGTATACGTATCTTGTAATTTTCTTCATACATATCTATCCCTTCTATATCCTTACTAAAAAGTATCCATACATATTCCTCATCAAGTTGCTTAAAACTTTCCTCATACATGATGTAGTTGGAATCCTATCACTTAGTGATTACTTAATTCGAGTAATTCCTTATACACTTATAATACTTCATTAATCTTATAACTAGCCATACGGTTGGATACCCCTTTCCGGGAGAACCCTTTTTCCTATGATATCATAATTTAGCCACTGGCGTAATGAACCTAAACTCTTAGATTCTGAGGCGCAATCATATCACTTCTCATTAGGTCAAACTACATCCCTTCAAGCACAACTAAGACTTATCATACTCCCGCCTAATGTAACTTACACTACGTGGTGTCTATTATCAATCAATATTCTTACCTTCCTCTAAGACTATGCTAATTTCAACCGAAACAAATATAATTTTACTTAAATACTAAAGAACATACCCGTTCGTTCGGAGGGTCCTGGAGAATCATGTCCATGCTCGCCTCCGGTTTCCTTTTTCTCAACATCCTTCTCACCAATTTCCGGGTAGTCCCACTTGTAATGTCCCTTCTCACCACATCGGTAACAATCTATTTCCTTCATGTCAACTCCCTTCTTAGAAGATCCCGGGCATTCCCGCTCGTGATGTCCTTTCACACAACAACAACAATGGCTAACCGTTTTCTCTCGAACCTCGTTACGTTGATCTGGGACATGTGCCTGGCATTCTGAAGCCACATTCTTATCTTGTCCGCATCATACACAAGGCTTTACAAACTTCCACTTTCCTGCCTTGTTGATCTTATTCCTCTTCTTAGAACTCCTTCCCCTTGAGTTCACCACTCTTTTTCTCTTTCTACCCGACTTCTGTCCCTTTACTTCCACACCATCCTTGGTTCTCGCATTCAACTTTCCTTCAACCTCATCTTTCTTCCTCAATACCTCCATTCTAATCCCGCCATCGGTTAAGGAGTCTGCCATTGCCATAGCACTTCGCAACGTCATTGGTTCTAAAGACATCATCATATCCCTGACCTAAGGTGTCAAGCCTCTCATATAGTGCTCAATGACAGCGAGTTCCGGTGGAAATAATCTAGGAACCAAACCATCCAACTCACCAAATCTCATCGAGTATTCCTTCACCTTTGATCTTTCCATAGTTAATGTCACAAACTCTGTTATAATCTTTCTCCAATCACTGGGGGAAAAATATTCTCCCAATAACATCCTCTTCAATTCGTTCCACGTCATATTGCACGTTACTTCTCTTCCCATCATGCAAACCTGCATATTCCACCATGCCAACGCATCGCCTCGCAAAAGACTCACTGCATAACCAATATTCTGGTGAATAACTCCTTCTCCAGTCGTCATTACTGCATCTATATTCTTGACCCATTCGATAACCTTTGATGAATTTTTAGTTCCTGAAAAGGTACTGGGGTGACATGTCAAAGACATTCCTTGATCACCGTCCTGCTTAATTTCTCCTCGTTTGTCAAGACACACGTCTGATGCATTTCCAATAACATGTTCCTTTCCTAACTCAACTTCGTTCGCATCCTGCTTCTGAGAACTGCTAGCTCTTGGTGCACGTCCACCTATCTTACCCTCGTGTTCACCTTCATCGATCTCCATATCGTTCCCATGCTGATTGAGAGCAAGGGTCACCTGCTGAGCCATCATCCTA
This sequence comes from Ambrosia x helenae, assembly GCA_030844895.1. NCBI lineage: Eukaryota > Viridiplantae > Streptophyta > Magnoliopsida > Asterales > Asteraceae > Ambrosia > Ambrosia x helenae. The sequence continues at coordinate 71,316,106 of CM061225.1, read as the reverse complement.
GCCAGCTGATCTGGTGTAATCGGAAGCGAAAAATATTTTCCCTTATCGTCCGTCTTTGATGTAGGTTCCATGTATTCTTTCTTTTCTAACTAGATGATGATTAGGTATATAAGAAACCATCCACATAATTTGAAAATTATGTCGTGTCCCAAATATCAATCCATGATATTTGCATATACATAGAAGTTCTACTATTCATATAGTGCCACTATGTGCTAATCATATGAAACAACTCGTCCAACATCATAATCATAAAAAGATATAATGCAATCATTCAAAAACATAACTCATAGGAAATCATTCAACCATGACATTCATTGTTTCGAACAATCCAAACAAATAATCCAAAAACAAAGAGACAATCATCATCAAAATAAGTTTGTCCCAACAGACTAATCAAAGAAACACACCAAACAAAAGAAAGAAACATAGAGTCTAACATGCTCTCAAACAACACCCGAACTAATCACTCACGGAATCCTACTCCCTCGAAGAATGGTAGCCATAAACATCAACACCACAGTGGCCAGTGTCGTAGCCGCACTGTATCTCTCTTCAGCCACCATCACACGTCGTTCCAATCCCTCCATGCCGCTTTCCAATCCCTTCAACTTACTAGCCCGCTCACCAATCTTCTTTCTCACTCCCTGCAATCCTTCTTGCAAAACCAACAGATCTGCCTCTAACTTCTCGATGCGGTAGTGCATCTGATCACGTGCATCGCTGTGCAACACAGAATCCTCCTCAAAAGTAGTGATCCCACCATCCACAATATCCACCTTATCATCCAAAGGGCTAAACTGATCTCTCACTATCTTCATATGATCCCTGATCTGCTCTAGCTTGCCACCCAAGCCATCAAGTCCACGGTCCGACTCCTCCTCACGATATTGCAATGAATCTGTCCTCATACCCGATCTAACATACTTCCCCTGAAGCGTAGTGATCCTGATATATGTACGAGCCCCAAATACTGCTAGAGTAGCCACGGTGCGAACAACGGGCTCACGTGTCAACGAGGGAACACTAACTGCTGCGAAAGGTCTACTCTTCTCGTAGTTACGAGGTATGCCTCCTATCTCTGCCCATATACTCAACTTATGAGGTAACCAATCCCAACGTCTCGCCTCCGCCCTACGCTTCTTCCTCACAGGCGTCTCCTGATCCTTGGTGTTTAGCGGCCTCTTAAGTACAGCCTCATTCACGACAGGTGCTATCTCAGTAGGTGTAGGATCAACAACTGGTGCTACCGTCGGCCCTAAACTAGCGGGTACTACTGCCTTGGACTCATCAACTACCGGAGCCACTACAATCTCTTCGTCACGCTTGACCAACCAACCGATTACGGGCACATTCAAGTCATCATCTTCCGGAGTCATAGGTGCTTCCTTGGAAACATGTGGTGTTCGTGACGGCTCCTTCTCGGTACTAGAGAAACAGTTGCTTGATGAAGTCATGATCTGCGACAAGTGGTATTCGTACTAAATAAGTACATAATAACACAACAATATAAAATTGTTCACATAATCACATTCCATAATGCACCCTAAGAATATCTCTATTCTTATGTACTATTCCCTATGTACATTTCGAATCTAAATGTCAATTACTTAGAACATTAAATTACTACCATCGATTATTATTCCTTTCATACACTATTTTAACCGACACGTATAATGAACCTAGATTTATGGATAGTCCTATCCAATTACACTAAAGTCCTCAAACAACTATAAGGTCAATTCGCTACCATATCAATTATTTATTAAATATAGTGATGCCACACATATTCATATAAGTATATCTACACATATGGTACTCGATATAACACTTAAGTAGTTCTAGAGTTACTTTATATAGTTTTTGGGAGAGCGTTCATGGTTATAGCTTAGACCAAAGATTTTCAGTTTGCTATAACCTTAGCTCTGATACCAACTTCTGTCACACCCCGACAGCGCACAGCGGAATGCTAGTCATGAGGTAACAGAAGTTGTTACCGTAAAGTTTAGCAAATCACTTGAGTATACGCATGGACATCTTGCAACCACCCTCTAGCCCAACACATTTAAGCTTTTGGTCTAAGAAAGTTTTAAAAATATGTCATAGCCAAGATGGAGCGAAATTTCATAAGTAGTGTTTTACAATTTATTTAAATAAAAGGTAGTAAAACATAGTTTTATAGTTTAAGGTCCCATTCAACATGTCCAACGTAGTGCCTGCTAAACCCACTCTCCCCAAGAGCTTCATTCATCCGTACCTGAAAAACATGCTTAAAAACATCAACAAAAATGTTGGCGAGTTCACAGGTTTATGAGTAAACTTTCAAGTTTAGTAAACAACATATGATCGAATAGTACTAAATAGAGAATCAAGTGGACTTGCAGGGTTCCACAAGTATGATGTAATCCAAAGGCTCTTAATCAATCCATAACTTTGTTCCCTGTGGTGGCCTCTCCGTGAGAGGTACTTGTTGGAGGTTATGTTCATTTTTCAAGCAGAGTTCGACCCAGACAAATCATGAAAACGGGGGCGTCAACCCAATAGTACTACAACATAAACAACGGCATTTACCGAAGGCTAATGATTAAGATGTGCTGGGAGAGAGAGTGGCAACCCGTCTGTTGACACTGGTGTCACATTATATCTAATGTACCCACCTGGTGCACTAACCTAAGGGCATCAATATTCTATATTTATAGTCTATCGCATCATATAAGCATGTTAATCCCCCGATTTGTAAAACGTTCAAGACATTTAAAAAGAAAAGGGGCCGTGAAACTCACCTTTAAGCTGTAATCACTATGTTTCCCCGAATCTGTGTCACGTGCTCCTTTACCAAACTAGCCCTAAACATTCATAGTTTAGCAAATTTGCCTAAATTTGATCTAACATTTCACCAACCTTCCTTTACTCAGTTTCTCAATACTCATTTCCACCCATTTCCCGTTGGTGATTAAATGTTGTTAAATCCTTTTAGGTTTCGAGTGACCACACAATTCATTATATCCTTGTTTCTCATGTCTAAGGTTTCTCATGTCTAGAGTCCTTTTGATTCCTCATATAACTTAACAAATAAGTCTAATTTGTTATTCCAAGTTATCCTTAAGTTGTGACTATTCTATGCCTCAAAGCTCGCTTTTCGGCGACTTTTGGGACATAGTTTTGCACAGTAATCGTTCGTGGTTATGGTGAACATATCATGTGCCTTTAATAATGAATTTTATACTCATTTTAACCTTAATCAAGCTGTTTTACATCAGCTCTAAAGTTAGGTGTTCTTAATGGGTATATATTGTCGAAAACTTACGTTTTTACGCATTTTATCTCAATAGTCTTAGAGTTTTAACCTAGATAACTCATTTTTACTTTATCACCTTTATTTTCACCTTCATAAAGCCTATTTGGACCTGTTCTAACATAGATTTAATATTCTTACATTCTGGGTCCATAGTTTGGCGTTTTAAGCCTCAATACGTGTCCTGATCGTACATGCAAGACCTCTCAAGCATGTAGTTCCTACTTATACTTGTTTTGCTCAAGTTTGGGTTCATAAAAACCACTAAAACTTATTAATATTCAGATCTGAAAGTTAGGGGTTTTATTGTCCATTGCTTAACATAAACCTTAGCCATATGCTAAACCATTGATCCAATAGTCCACTTTTTACTATATTCATCATTGTGCTAATAATCTAGATCATCCAAGACCTCTAATCATCTTTTAGATTCAGATTTTATGTCTTATCATAAACTTCTTTGCATGTCCATAAAATCCAAGGATCTAACCATTTCTAACATTTTATTAAACAAAGCAACCTATTTCATGTATATATTCATAATATTGATTCATACTTATACATATACATATATATATATATATATATATATATATATACGACACACATGCATACATATTTACATCATCTTTTCCATTTCTCTCTTTTCCTTTTACTTGTTTTATCACTTTTTACCCAAAAATCTTTGAAGGTTTGGTGAATCTTGAATCAAAACCAAAATAATAAGAAACCTTTAAATAAATCTTTTTGTTTAAGAACTAACCTTTAAACTTCTTGCAAATCAATGTTTTCTTGCTTTAGGATCTTGGGTTCTTGAAAGATTTGATAAAACATATATGATCTTAGTGATTTATGCTTGAGAATCATCAAAACCTAACAATTTAGAGAGAGAGAGAGAGAGAGAGAGAGTTTCGAAAGAGAGAGAGAGAGAGAGAGGAAAGAGAGGAATGTGAAGAGTGTGTGTAGTAGATGTATGGGGATGTGGGGGTATTTATAGGAAAATGTGTAGGTTGTTAATGATAATAATAATAATAATAATAATAATAATTAATAATTTAGTTAATCAAAATCTTTTGATTGGGGGAGGTGGGCGGCGACCTAGGGGTGGGGTTGGGTATTATATATTTTTTTTTATAAAAATCTAAACATAATACATTTTCCTTTCACCTTGCAATTATTTTTCTATTACAATAACTCAAGGTTTTTATCCATTTAACCACTCATACCCCTTTTTCATAGCGAATCGTCCACATCCAACTAAAATTATTATTATCGCGTTTCTTACCGCACAGAGTCCTCGTTCCGAAAACATCAAACTTAGAACGTTTGAGATTCTTATTATGACACACCATTAATTCAACTACTATTTCTCTAAATGGTTTCTAATCATAATTAACACACCCTATGGATAATATTCCATAGTCTCCGGCCAATTCCCGAATTTTACCGGTTGTCACACTAAATCACCAATTATCAAATGGTACTTCACCCACAAGTCCAATTCCATTGTTCTGGAGAGAAAAGATTTCACATCAAAAGTCCTACATTATAAAACTGAATTGGAGAAACTGTCAGATGAAGATCTTCAAGCCATTCAGAACATTTTACCAGACCAAGGACTACTTTCAGAACCACAAGTCAGAGAACTCAAATACTCTATGATCAAAGAAACTTGGAGGGTTCTTGACTGCAAGAAAAAAGGATCTCATAAATAAAGATAGACAAAGGTTTGGCTTCATCAATCTAAAGGGAGATTGTAGGGTCGAAGAGGATTGACAAGCCAGTATAAACCTTAGTCTTATATCCTCTGCATATTTTGTTTAAGTTGCTGATGTAGAAGATTACAAAGTCCTGGAGAAGCTGATAACAAGTACTGAAGAATAAAAGATCAGATGTTCTGAAGATGAACCAGACAAACATCTGAAGAACAACTCCTGAAGACAAACTCCTAAAAATTACTCATCAGAATTTTGTCACTCGTTAGTACTTCATTGGAAGCTTCCCACCGCCTTTGATCTTCAGCAGTTTAGTATTATATTAGTTTAAGTTACTCTATGTACAAGTTGCAATACTACAGCCTGTTGTAGTATTATTATAATCATTTCAATACTTCTAATGTACGTATTGTTGGTCTATAAATAGATGTGTTCATCCTCTCTATTTTAGACATCCTTTTGCAGTAACACTTCTAATATATTTTGAGAATCATTCAAAGCATTTACTGTTTTATTCATTCATTACTTTGATTCTCATTTACTGCTTTAGATCGTTAACTGAGGGGGAGTAATAACTCCTGTTAAAAGTGAAGTTTTAACTTAGAACACTTATACTTATTCCGCTATGCTAAAAACTTTGATAAATCCAAGCAAGTGTTCTAAATTAAGAACTTGTGAAAGCTATACTGATCCAACATCTTTATCTCAACTAAATGATCCACTCTCATAAACAAAACCTAAGAAAAGTTTTCTTAAAATTTGTTCTTATTAAGTCTTAAATTACCCCTTAAGACATGACATTCCCACTGCTCTTTCTGATAAAAAGTATTACAGAATAATATAAGAGCATAAGAAGAGGAATAAAATGTATCTTATGGTAATCAATAACTCTTTTACTGATTCCTATCAGGTGAGCTATTATAGATTCCAAAATCCTAAGACTAATGTGCTATCTATGGAAATGAAAGAATAACGAATTCCTAAGAAGCATGCAATAAACAAATTTAACTCTGTGGTTCAATGACATCTGTGAATGCATCTTAATATTAAATGGCATGACCCATAAACTAAGGGCTTATATGTGGAAATCAATAAAAAAAATTAGTACATAATAACTTTTTCACCAGTACAATTAGATGCATTATGAATCAACTATGACACTCAAAAGTACAAAAAGGTAAAATGAGTGTGTTGATTGCGACATACGTACAAAAGGAACACGTTATATTAGAAAAAGTTGATGTTATTCACTTTACTACCACTAAACCTAAAAGGGGAAGAATAATTACCATAGAGAGGATAATTCTAAGGTATGGAAACAAAATACAAGCATTGTCTTTAGCTACAAGTTCTCCAAAAGGGAAAGTCTTACTAAACAAAGTTATGCCATTAAAGTAGGCATGGGCAATAAAATTATTCCTAAATAAAGAGAACAGCTGGCTAAGATGGGTAGTGCCTAATTAATGATGTTTAACTCCACGAATACTAATATATTCCAATTAACACATGAGTCTAGTTCTACATGTTTCCTTACTAGAGAACAAGTACTTAAGATGAGAGTTAGTGGCAAACTTAAGGGTTTAATAACCATTAATAACTGTTGTTTGTATTAAAGCTTTATGATACCTTACAATATTTTTGAGATTACTCAAAATTTAGTATCAATAATAAAAGCTACATTTTGATGGTTAAAAGGTTTTAATGACCTAAATAAAGCCACTATTAACAAACTCTCATATTTTCTGTTATTATTATCTGAATAGACACCTTATGAATAAAACTAGATGAGACAATAAAACCTTCATAACCTTTGTTAACATGAAAATGAGAATCAAAGGATAAATGAGACCTATGCAATTCATCCACTAAGACCAAATTTCATGAGAAATCTTGACCATGTCACTAAAGGATGCTTGGATATCAAATCTCATTCTAAGTGACTTTAAAGCATGTGTTAAACACCCTAAACATTAAATGACGAAAGAAATAAATGGGTTTACATTATAGGTTATAATTAGACCTCATACGTGGAGTGTAGAAAAATATCTGATTGTATCTAATCTGTTTTCCTACCGACCAAAGTATTAAAGAAATCAGTTCATATATACTTAATATATGATTCCCTCTAAGTATGTCCTTAAATATTATATGAAATCTGGACGATAAGGAAATCAACTCTAACATATATGAAATATTTCCGCTCACATGCATCACTGAAGTTTCTAGAGAACATCTAAGCCATCAATACGATACGCCGTAAGTACGATACACCTTAAAGGGAACCCAACCATACTAACAAAGTGTCATCTTTCTTCTCTGTTGAGAGTACTGGACTCCCTAAATTATCAAGTATCATTATTATCATATTTTCCATTACTTACATTCAGAAGTGATCAACAGCACCAGGATACACATCCAACTGCCCCACCACCTTTGTTTGATACTGCGGCCATGACAATACATTGTTCTCAGATTGGACCAAGCTAGAGGTGCCAAAGTGGATGCAGAGACCAACTTCAAACATGTTGTGTCAAAGTGAGATTTTTGTATGAGTTAGGTTGTGTCGGGTTGACTCGAGAACACTTTTTAGTGCGTCTAACATTACTATGGTAAACTATTTCAATAACAATCTAATTTAAAATTAAATTATTAATGAGGTTTCAAACACCGAGTGCACTTCTTCTTTCGATCCATCAAACCTAGTTGAAAATTTTACATTCCAGCATTATTTAATGCATGTATAGAAGAGTTGCAAACATCACTAGCTTTGTCACACAAGAATACACGATATGCTGAACATGTAATGCGAACGTATTTGTATGTTGTCAGGAAGCAACATAAGGTCATGAGACAAGTTATCATAGGACAAAAAATGGTAACAAAGAACTCTTGAAAAGATCTTGATCATTAGTTATTTTGTTATACGCATGAGAGAAGTAACCACGCGTTGTTGAAAAAACGGATATAACTTCATATGGAGGCAATCATACTCGAAACAAATAAATAGTAGAGATCCAATTTCAACCTATGTACTTAAAAATTAGTCAATTTCGGTTTAGGTTTTGTAACCTCCTATTCAGATTTATTGACTCAAAATACACATACTATTATAATAAATAACTTTATACACCATGAAATTGAACAGTAACTTCAATTAATGCATTGACTTTTCCATTTTTTTTAAAGGTTTAAACACTTTTTTAATAATCAATATATATGTTTTCATAATAAATTACAACATGGCTTAGCGGTGGAGTGGTTTGTGATGCATTTCTATTGCTTGAGGTCTCAAGTTCGATTTTTTTGGTGAAGGGTGATATATTTATAAGAGATTTGTTGGGTTTGGTTTTACACCATTTTTTTTTCCGCCGCCTTCACCCCTCAAATCTTGAGGTACGAGTGTCGCCGCCGTGGGTCAGCCGATTTTGATGTTCGTCTGCAACACCCAATCTTTAACTCAAATTCGTCTATATTCATCTTCATTCAATATGTATTGATAACCCTATAAACCTAACCACATGTTCGTTCTTCTTCTTCAATAACCCTATATACTGAGTTCTTTTTTTTATGTTTAGAGTGTTTTTCTGCAAATCGGATATTTGATATAGCGTTCAACAAAGTTTTGAATTGTAAGTGTTGGGTTCTTGGTTCAACGTTTTGAAAGGACATAATATGAAGATATATCTTTGAAATTTTTATCTAACATGTTTGTGTGAGATGTCGTTCTTAAATTATGCTATGAAAATTGTTAGTTACTTGATTGATAATAGCTTCTTAGTGTTTTGGATACGACAAAACTGTAAGGGAGCACACTAGTTTTTTTTACTTACATGAGAATAGTTTTGATATACGTTCTTGATTTAACATAGACCATAGTGACTTTCACTTTGGGTTGATTTTTATACGCTATTACCAGCCCATAAGGGAAAATGACTAATGCAGATCAATAAAGTATGGAGTTCATTCAGGCATCCGGCCTTCCAGGAAACAACAGTGACTCAGTGAGTGAGCGGTATAAAAACTCGAAATGGGCTGGTCAAGTATTGGGCTGTGTTGATTTAAAATAGTTTTTGTTTGAACAGGATCATAATTAATAAATCAGATATGATTGAAACTATAGTATGTTTTAGTAAGGTTGTGGGTTCAAATCTTTCAAATACAAGGTGAGGTGGAATTGAGGTGTGATAAAATTTGCCTTTCAAAAAAAAATAAGACGGGTTTTATGAATAAAATATGTTAAATATTTCATATATAAAACTAGTATTTTCACCGAACCCGAGTTGTGGCGGTGTTGACACTAAAACGTAACTTGAATTTATATTGTCAAATATTTGACCCGACTCAATTCCAAACAATATTTACAACAAAACTTAGACCAATAGACCAATTGAAAACGTAAATAAAAATAAGCAGAATTATATTTGACCTAACTTGTTATTGAGAAAAACTATGTGCGTTGTGGCGACGTCGAAACGTAAATTAACTCAAACTTATACCGCATAGCGGAAAGATATTACATTTGACCCGACTCGTTTTCGAACAAAATTTATATCCAAACATAGACCAACTGAAAACATGCATAAAAATAAGAATGAAAGCGTATTATATTTGACCCATATACATAAAAATTGGTACGTAAAATTCGAGGGGTTAAAATGCATTTTATAAAGTTCTTATAAAACTGGGAATGTGCAAGTAAACATGCGAAAAGTTGATCGCTTAAGGTATACAATACACACACAAAAAAAAAAAGATAAAAACAAAAAGACAAAAAACCAACACCTCATCATCTACACCCTACAACAGCCATCGATGCACCTCCACCGCCCAAAAACCATCGTCGTACCTCCGCAGCTATACTCCATCGGCACCACCTCACCTCCACCCCACAACAACCACCGCCACGCCACCTCCACTCCATAATAACCGCCGTCGCACCACCTTTATCACTTAACCAGGGAGGGGGAGAGAGAGAGAGAGAGGGGGGGGGGGGGGAATAAATACAATGTCAAAATGGCTCCTTATCTCACGTTGATAACAAACGGAGTTAGCTTATTGGAAGAAACTGGAAAGAAAATGCAAACGTGAAGGGTTCAGTGCAAAAATAATAATAATAATAATTTTTTAATTAATGTTATAAAAATAAAAAATTAATAAAATCGAACCCCACGGGACAAAAATGGCTATTACTTCTTACTAAATTGGATACGTTAGAAAAATATTTACTAAAATAGGTATTTTTTTTTTTTTAAAGTTACTGTTTCTTACTCTAATTTTACTGGATAAAAAGAATTTTTCCTTTATAATAAGAAGAGATAAGGCTAATTATCTTTTACGTGATTTATTTAATGATCTCAATAACATTATCTTGTAGCTCATATACAGATACTAGATTATACCCCGGGAATGTCTTGGGATTGAGATATTTAATATGACATATCAACTTTACATATGAAATAGAATGATGCGTTTTACGATTACATGCAGTAAAGCTTCGGATAGCACCTAACCTAAAACAATTAACAATGTATATCTAATGTTAACGCTAAGCTTAAACAATGTATAACTCTAATATTAATACTTAATCTAAAACAATATACAACTCCAATGCTAACACATGTTGAAAATATGTCCCGGGTTGAGAAAATCTAATATGACGTACATATCAATTTTACATATGAAATAGAATGATGCGCTTTACAGTTACATGCAGGAAAGCTTCGGGTAGCACCCAACCTAAAACAATTAACAATGTATCTCCAATGTTAACGCCTAACCTTAAACAATGTATAACTCTAATATTGATACCTAACCTAAAACAATGTACAACTCCAATGCTAACACATGTTGAAAATAGAATTCATATTTACTGATTTAAATATAATTAGTGACTTGCCTATACATGATTAATAAAGTACCTGAACACTTTGTGTTTTTTCGTATATGAACAAAACCACACACAAAAATAGTCGTTTTTTTTCTCCGTTTTTTATATAGCACTATGGTACTCGTTGGAAAGATAATAAAACACTAGTTAATTTGGTATAAGTTTTTTTCTTTAAAAAATCTCATATATAAAAGATATTAACGTTTAAAAATTATGAGAGCAAACATAAAACAGAAAAATCTAATTTTGTTTTTAATTTTTTTTTTCCTAAAATCAATTAATGTCACATGGCACACTCAAAGAGAAGTATACTCTCTTTCAATGCCATGTAGGATTTATTGCTTTCAATGATATAATAGATATTAACATTTAAAAATTATGGAGCAAACATGAAAGAGAAAAATCAAATTTTGTTTTTAAATTTTTTTTCCTAAAATCAATTAATGCCACATGACATGCCACATGGCACACTCAAAGAGGATGATACTCTCTTTCAATGCCATGTATGATTTATTGTTTTCAATTATATAATAGATATAAATAAGATTGATATAATTTAACTAGGTGAAATCCCGTGTGAAAACACGTGAATACTATATCATATTTTAAGGCCTGTTTACTAAAGACAAAATAAAGAAGTCAAATCGTCTCTTGTAAGGAAATTCTGTTTAGTAACATCTGTTCCTGTCAAGATATCAGTTAATCTGTTTAGTAAGTTCTGTTAATATGTACATGAAACCACGTCTCAAAACACGCGAATCCTATATCTTTTTTAAAATAATTATTATCAACAAAATAAAAAAACATAAACAGGCCAACTGTTATGGTCTGTTACTGAACATCAAATTAAAAATTCAATCATCTGTTGCAAGAAACACTGTATTTGGTTATGCCTGTTCAAAGGCACGAAGTATGTTAATGAGATTTTTCTAAAACACCGGTTATTAAAAACAATGTTGATTAAAACAGATCTTACTTCAACGGTTTCGTTTAAACAGTTGGTTCAATTTTTCGTTCTTACTTTTTATAGAACCAACGCATTTTTTGTATGTCTTCACTGAATTTTTATTGGACCTTACTCTTCAACTGACGTTTCATTCCTCTATTTACCAAAATCTGTTGAGTTGTAAACGAATTTGTCAAACAGTTGTTATACAATTCAACTTTATTATTAGAATTCCATAATTTGAATGAAATATTTAGCTTAACAAAACTACATACAAAATGGAAGAGTTATAAAAGAACAAATATGGTTTGGTATCCGGGTGAAGATCGAATACGGGTGGCACCGGTTCGAATCTGACGGGCGGCGAGGTTTTACCGAGTTCTATAACACTGTCGTGCCTTCGAGCGGGTGGGGCTCGGATTTCCGCGCATCGGGAGAAGGCGGGGGCTGCTGGAGGTCGAGTAGTCAATTCTTGGGCACGGCGCCCCGCAAGTGTGGTTGCCACACAGTTGTTAGCCGATCAAAAAAAAATAAAACAACAAATATCTATAAAAAAACTGCATTAACGACAACAGAATTACAATATCTGTTTTACAAACTACATAATAATACAAGCAAACATAAAAAAAAGGTCTTCTAACAACCAAACCCTAGAGAATGATCTTTTATACCATTGTCTTCGGAACAAAAACAAAAACACAATCAAAAGCAGTACCACGATAACAGTTAGCATGTAAACATCATCAAATTGAAAAACCCTAAAAATGCAAAATAGGGTCTGCATATATAGTAATAATGGATTGATGTTTTTCTTTGATTGTAAGAATCGTCGAAATACATCAATTCCAACTTGATTACCAACGGATTGTTGGTAATCGATTTTCCTTTGATTGTAAGAATTTTACAAAAGATTTGTGGAAAGACAATTGAACGTAATACCATTATGCATATGGTATAGAGAGTTGTAAATTGAAAATAGTTGAAGAAATTTAAAGTTGAAAAATAAATATTGGGAATTCCTTCCCTTTTATATAGTTAATAAACTTATAGGGTGAATACTTTCGGTAAAGTTCCTTTTCAAAATTATAAGTTGAAACACAACAATAATAAAATAATATTGTTAATAAAATAATTTCAAAACTGTAATCATTACTTTTGGGCCTTTTATAACATCTGTTGAGTTTTAAAGAGATGTTGCCACACAAGAGTCTGTCGGAATTTACCAATAAATTATGTAACCTGTAGAAGGAAGTAAAACCATCAAAAGTCTCAGTGTAACAACATATATATTATTACAAGATTAAATTTGTTATTAAAGTATCACTATATAGTTAAATTACAGAAACCTTTTCAACTTCATAATTAAAGTCTTCATATATGTAATAAATGATAAAGCAAAACCGCGAAAATGTTGGTAACTATTACTTAAAGTTTTACATATAATAAAGATTATTTAACTTAATTAGTTACTATTTTTTCAAACCACATATTGAAACAAAAGATAGATATATAATAAACATCAAATTTAACATTAATATTTTTCAATCATAAACATTATAAGCAAAACAACTACATTATAATAATATTCATATTTAAAAATGCAAGCCTATAAAAACATTTAAATTTCATCATCTTCATCACTTAAACTCAATAAGAGAAAGAGTCTTCCATAACTTGTTCCACCTTTTCTCCTTCAAATACATTCACTACGTGAAAAAGGGGCTACGGCCACACATTTCCTCAAATCGCCCTGCCACACTTTTGCTTAAATGTGTGGCTAAATGTCATTTTTTACATTTCAAAATCTCCCGGCATCCTTTTAGCCACACATGTTTTTTATTCATGTGACCATTGCATAACCATTCAAAATCTTTAGCCACATTGCAAGAAAAAACTGTGACATTTAGTAGCCACAGTAGCAAAAGTGTGGCCACACATGATCTACGACCACAATTTTTGTTTCATGTGACAAAAAACACATTTTTTCGAAACATTTAGTCACACTTTAAGATAAGAACTATGACATTTACTAGTCACAGTAGAAAAGGGTGGCAAAATGTGACCAATTGCCACAGTCGTTTTTTAACGATGTGACTAAAAGCTAAAACATATGGTCACTTACGAGTTTGTGTAACCAAAGACCATTGTTTATTAGTCACTTAGTAAAAGAAAATTAATAAGTGTAAGTATTTTATGGCCACAGTTTAAATTTATATGTGTGGCAAAAAGTTATAAATAGTGATTGGAAAACAATAAACGTATGACCGTTAATAGTCTATGGTCACACTTAAGTAGCTTCATGTTGCCAAATGTTACCAACGGTCATGGTACATTTTGAATTTTTATTCACGTGACCAAATGTTAACATCTTTTCTTAATCATTATTATATAGTCACAGTTTAAGAATAAATGTGATATTTGTAACCACACTAAAGCAAGTGTGGCTTTACATACCCATTAGCCACACTATCGCCACTCTGTTTTTCTACGATGAATTAATATGAAGCATATGCAACTCAAGTAATGTTGCATTAGGCTTTAAAAAGTTTCATTAAGCCTGATACAAATTTTCTTTGCAGCAAATACATCTTTTTTAATTACATGCAACATTTGCCTTGAATTAATATGCATTCAATCGTAATTACACCAAAACAGTAGTAACATGATGTACTTGAACATGCTTGTTCAAACTTAATTAACCTATGGCTTAAAAAATATAAACATTGATAACATATCAATAGGTAATATTCATCTAATCATTAGATTCTAATGCCATCACTCCAGCTCATAATCAAAAGAAAAGTAGCACAACCACCCATAGCAATTGCATAGTCAGCAACTGTCTTTCATTTTAAGCTCCAAGAAAAGCAATGATAAATGTTTCCCTTCTCGAAGTTGACTTCAGCATAGAGTTGTCTTGAGCATCCACAAAATCAGCAGCAACCTTGCCAGACTTCAAAAGCCAAGAATATACGATAACAATGTTAATTACAGTTTAGTAATGAGCAGTTCTAAGATGGGATTATAATGTTAAAATACTTGATAATGAACCTAGGGAAATTGGTAGGTCTCCTGTGAAGTTGTTACATGAGATCCCTGCATCAACATGTAGCAAGTTAGAATAGGGGTGAAGTTACGGATAATATAAGAATCTAACTTTATCCGGAAAGGATATATACTAGCTTACCACTTACAAAGTTGTGAGAGCAGTAAAAACTGTAAAATTATTAAATATGTCTCCCATGATCCAGATACAAATTATGAATTCTTAGAAATTAATCATATTATATATATGCTATACTGATGCTAGAGTGTAGACAAGAAAGAACTTAACAAAATTTAGATTGAAACCAAACAACATATCAGTTGTTCAATTCATGACCCTAGTGTTTAACCTATAATCAATATGGGGAATGGGGATGAGTGTTATCTAGTGCTTGGCAGATCAATAAAAAAACAATGAAATAAAATAATTTTGATAAAACGACACTACAGAGGTTATAACATCAAAAAAGAGTATTGTCAAATTCAGGTGCTCATATATAGATTGATGTATAGATCATATATAGGAGTGAGACAGTTAATGACTTGTAACTAATTATAAGTACCATGAAATATTAATAGCTAGCATATGGACCTAATCTATGTTTTAAAAAGCACGCTTGAGGCGCGCTTAAGCGGCAAAGCGCACCTAGGCACAAATCCGTGCGCCTTATGTAACCCTAAGCGAGTAGTGTATGAAAAGCGCAAGAAAAGCGCACTAAAAGCGCAAAAAGCGTAAGAAAAAAAAGCGAGAAAAACGTGCTTTTTGTACACATGTTTTTGTGCTTAAAATTGTTATACATGTAGCTAAAAAGCTTGTACATTTAAGTTAAATCATATATATACCGTATTTGTATCTATATTTTGAGTAAATAATGCTAAAAACCTATAGCATATATAAAAAAAAATTATATAATTGTCTTGCGCCTCGCGTACGAAAAGCCCACCGCTTTTGCGCTTTGTGCTTTGCGCCTTTTAGACCTCGTCGCTTTTGTGCGCTTCGCGCTTTTTAAAACGAAGGACCTAATGAGCATTTACTGTTAGAGCTTATTGCATTCTTAAGTGATAAAATGAAATAGACCCACAAACCTTTTATTTAAATGAACCTTCTAATTTGTAGCATGTCAAAAAGTGATTAAATAAATGCATTGTTGTATAAACTATTTAATAGCATCTAAGCAACTATGAATGGGTGTCAGACATGATGGTCTCAGCTGCCATATCCTCCAATCATAAAAATGAAAAAAAATTGACATACTTGCAACCATGAAGAATATAGATAAAGATAAATTGAAGTTATAAGAGAATAAGTTCATAGGCGAGTAGCTGCAAGGTATGGACTCATAACAGCTGACTAACTCCTATGGCCAACATTCCATGCGTTGACTGTTGAAAATTTCCCTTCACATTTAGATTCAAATCCTAAAACTTAAATCCAATTAAAATCTCAAAACCAAACCCTACTTCAACCAATGCCCAGTGGATGGCTTTTGATAAGTAATTCCCATGCACTGCAAAAAGAAAAAGAAAAAAAAAACTAGAAACCAATAGGTTTGTAAATAAACATGGGATTTACATGAAAATGGTTGTTGAAATGAGAAGACCTAGGGTTGGTATAAAGCAAGAAGATGCGCAAGTTGAAGTAGAAATGTATGGATTGGTTTTCGTAAACCCAAACCAAAGTTGTCTCTTTAAAGACCATTTTATTCGTAATTGTTTCTATACTTTTTGATGTTCCTATGCATATAAAGCCCTTAAGATCAATAACTTCTTTTACTTCTAGAATAAATTAATTTTATGCAGTCATGCTCCCATTCCATTGTGAAAACAACAAAAAAAATGATTAAATTCAAATCTCAAGATGTTCTGCAGCTTGTTGCTCAACCCAACAGTTTTAAACAAATAGGACCTTATATGACAATCATATAAGAACCGTGAAGAGTAAGTTTAGATAGTAGTTAGTACTAAGCACATTTATAAGTTTATAGTCTAGTCATTTGTATATAAAAATAACTTAGAATACGAGGAACTAATCAAATGATAGCAGCCCATGACATTTTTTTGTAATAAACATTTTAATTTACAAGAGCAACAATTTTTTTTGTATAAAAAATGAATACTTGATTAAAGAAATCTGATAGAAAAAAGATTAAAAAAAGTGTTCAAAGTATACTATAATTTCATATATCACACAAAAATATTCCAAACTGAAAATATACACAGTTGAAATGGATCCAATGATAGAAAAACAGTATAAGCTTCAGACAGGGTTGAAGACTTCTTACCTATTTGGATAATGTAAACATTATATATCAAACAAAAATATGAGATAAAGATTTAAAATATCCGTGAATATAAGGCCAACACACATTGTTCTTTTATAATGTGAAGTGTTAGATCATGTAGTTTCACAAACATTGCTAGATATTACAAATAAAATGCAGCATCACAGATAATCCAATGAAGACAACTTATTAAAAATAGATTCACCTCACTGGGACATTTCATCGAACACATAATAGACACAAATGATAAACCATATAAACAACAAAGATGTCAAGTCTGACCAAGAAATTTACTTTGATGTACTTAATTGCATCTACATATCAAAAAGCAATAAAAACAGTAGCAATTCACTTACCTTGACAACATCGTATCTAACAAAGTGAAGCGGAGCATACATCCATGACTAGAGGAGAGAACAAAGCGGTCTCTGTTGAATCAACACGGGGTTAGTACGTGCATTAGCAGTTGGAGCAACGGGGTTAGGAGGAGTAGAGGTTGAAGTGACAGAGACGTTGAAACCATTTGACCGAATCGATGCCTATTACCGGAACCTCTATTCCGGCAAAAGACGCCCGAGTTGCCATCAATGGCGATCGTGGTGCTACGGAGGATTTTTTTGTTGAGGTGACGAGTGATTTGGAGAATGCCTGAATAAGGGTTTTTGTCATTCCAATTGGCGGGAAACTGGAATTTGGGTTTGGAAAGGGTGGGAAACAAAGACATGTCAGTGTGCCATGGAAATTGGGGTACTGGAATAGATAAAAATTTATATTCAACAAGTAAGGATTACTAATACAAATATAACCAAAATAAATATAACAATTGAAAAGAAAATAATTTTAGGTATATGGTCGAGTAAAATCGTAAATGATTCCGAGAAATCATGTCAGGCATGACATAATCACGAGCTTGTCTCATACTTAGAGGTGTCAATCATGTTGGGTTGATGGGTTGGCGAGTTGATGGGTTGAAATGTGCAACCCGAACCCGACCCATATTATTATTTGTGTCAAATATTTCAACCCTAACCCGACTCATATAAAATTCGGATCAACCTGAAGACGAGCCGTTTAACCTATATTTTTAAATGAGTCATAGATGTTCACGAGTTATAAGCGGGTTGTTGGGTTGTAAGCGGGTTATCAATAAAATGTTTAATAGTGAGTATATAACTGTGAAAAATAAATAAATATAGTGTACCAAAAATAACACAATTATAACTAACCATGTGAATAGAAAAGAAAAAAGAAAAACAAAAATATAATAGATTTTTTTTTCTAAATATTTAAACGGGTTAACAGGTCAACCCATTTTATATATGCGTCAACCAAACCCGCCCCATTTTTAATACGGCTCGTGTTACTTGACCCAAATCTGTTTTTTTTCGTGTCAGGTTCGGGTAGGCTTTCGGGTCATGTCAATAATTGTCGCCCCTACTCATACCCATAGAAAAAATTAAAATATTATCATACCCAGTCCCATAGCAATAATAGATCATGTATGCCTTAACGAACCATATTGGGCCTTTTTGTGGATCACAAAGGGGCAATAACATATCATATATGTCTTAGTGAACCATAATAGGCCTTAATGAGTCACAAAGGGGCAACAACAGATCATAGTGGGCCTTAATGGATCACAAATGGACAATAACACATCATATATGTCTTAATGAACCATAATGGTCCTCAATGGATCACAATGGACAATAGCAGATCATGCATGTCTTAATGGACCATAATGAGTCTTAATGGATTGCAAGGGGAAATAGTAGATCATATATGTCTTAATGAACCATAGTGGGCCTCAATGGATCACAATAGACTATAGCAAATCATACATGTCTTAATGGACCATAATGGGCCTTAATGGACCTCAATAGACAGAAGTAGATCATATATGTCTTAATGAACCATAGTAGGCCTTAATGGACCACAATGGACAAACGCGGATCATATGTCTTAATAAACTATAATGGGCCTTAATGGATCACATTGGGCAATAGGAGAGCATACATGTTTTAATGGACTATAATGAGGCTTAATGGATTACAAGGGGCAATAATATATCATATATGTCTTAATGAACCGTAGTGAGCCTTAAAGGATCACAATGGACAATAGCAGATTATACATGTCTTAATGGACCATAATGAACCTTAATTAATCACAATGGACAGTAGTAGATCTTATATGCTTTAAAGACATATATGTCTTAATGAACTATAGTGGACCTTAAAGGACTACAATGGACAAAAGCAGATCATATATGTCGTAATGAACCATGGTGAGCCTTAATGGCTATATGGGGCCTTAAAGGACCACGATTGACAATAGTAAGTCATATGTGTCTTAACATACCATAATAGGCCTTAATAGATAATAGTAGATGATCATAGATGTCTTAACTCTTAAGAGACCCCATGGTCTCCTGTTGATGGTTCAGTTCATAAGACGGAGACAAAGAATGGCGGTGATGTAGTGGTGCATAGAGGTTAACGTGTGCAAGGAGATTCATACAGTTATAACAGACAAACTAACAAATCCTAGTAAGTTTCACCTTCGTTTTCCTTGGCAAAACATTTATCTTCTCTAATATATTTTTTTTAGTATGGCTGTGAATTTCCGACACAACACAAACCTAATACAGAATTCGTAGGTTTAGGTTTAGTCGAAACTTGTTTCTTATGCTTGACAAACTTTTCGGGTTCATGTCATGTTCAGATTTGTGTAAATTTTTCAGGTTCAGGTCAAGTTAGACTTGCCAACCCGCGAAGAATAGTCCTTTGACACCCTAATACTAAAATTTGCGGCGTTTTTAACTTTTCAAAATTTCAGGTTTTCCCTCCGGTGCCCAATTATTTTCACCTCTAATTTTTTATTGGAATTTTATTTCCCTCCCTCCCCATTAAAACTCGATAATCCTTATCAATTCAGCAACATATTCAAACCCCTACCACCATTAAAACCCCAACCACTTCAGCACTATATTCAAACCCCTACCACCATTAAAATTCGATAACCCTTATCAATTCATCTGCTTACAGCACGATCTACAACCATGAAGAAACTACTTGGCAAAGGCGGTGCTTCCAGTGACTTAAAATATGCGTCGATGCCCTCTCCGTCAACCGCCGTCGCGTATCCTCTATTCTCTCCATCAACCCTTATATCTGTCAAGACTATCGTCTCTGGCCATCACTATGACGGTTTGTTCGTTTTGGGCGAATAGGTTCTTCCCAGAGTTCAAATGTAAGTAATTTTAAATTAGAATCCTATTTTCCTACATATTTACCAATCTTGGATGTAAGGAGATGTCACTGGTAGAGCTATAGGGCTTATTTAAAGAGTACATGAATCGATCATGAACTGGTTAATTAAAAGCGTTAACAATGACTAGAAAGATAAAATTGGGTGAGGGATTTGATGAAACGTAACTTGCTTGTGTTAAAGAATGAGGCCAAATAAATGATTTATGCCAGGCTCATAAACGCGTCGAAGAAGATACAAGTCAAATACTTTACATTGGTTAAGACTTTTAGCACCTATCACATAGTTTTAAATAAATGATTTTTGAACATGCCAGGCTCATAAATTAATTGTTAAATACTTATAGATGTGTATGTAGTCAAAAGCAAGAGTTGTGATTTCTATTTTTTTTCTTTGGCTGATGAAATACAGTTTAGGGGTGAGGGTAAACAACGCATCTAGCGACCCCAAACAATGGTGATGGTCGAGTGGAACAAAGACAGCCGCACCAGTTGGTGATGGTAGTGATCCAAATTGTTTTTGGCATATTAGATTTGGAGAATTGATTGGATCTCGATAACGGTCCAAACAAACTATTCAGATTCTATTGACAGGTTCAAATGGGCTCACAAACCAAACATGTAGGAAGGTATAAACCTTTCACATTGAACTCTTTGAACATGATAATATATTTAGGCATGATTATAAAATTAGACATGTAAATATATATTTGATTGTGCTCATTAGTTAATTATAATCCATTATTTGTTAGTACTGTTGTTGGATACCTTATTTATAAAATATATATTGTGATTTGTAGCAATATATATGCTATACAATGTTATCCGGCATATATGTTGGTATGTAACATTGCTATCTAGACATTTAGCATGAACCTTTGTTAGTCTGCAGTTGTTTTCACTATTTGAAATAGTGTTAACCCATAGTTAAAAGTGTAAATTGTAGTTGTTGCTTTATCCGTATGTATTGTCATTGTTCCCATAGTCTCTTTGTGGTTGTAACAGTTGATACATATTTTCAAAATGATCTAGTTAGTAATTGGTCTTTTTTAAGTAGGTATGGAAATGCTATGTTGTTTTGTATGGTTTTGTCATTCAAGAATAAAAGGGCAAGTAGGTAGTTGATTATTAGTAGAAATCTTTCATTATACTATGTTGCAATTAGGAAGTGAAATGATTTAGTTGCCTAGGATAGAGAGTAGTAGCTACATTAAGGAGTTGAGTATTAAGAATAAATGTTTTTATATGACTTGTGTGTTTTGGTTTGTGGTTAAACTTGGTTTATGTTGGGATCACTCCACTGTCAATTTGTATATTACTTCGATGAATCTTATTTTTCTAAAAGAAAACAAATTGCATAATAACTTTATAATTGAATGTACATATTGCATTCATTTGCGAGGGATGTGTAATCTGACGATTAGGCTTCTCGAGTCTGGATTGAAGCCAATGTAATTTCAATATCTCTCTCAACTTGGTGTTTTGTAAAATAAACTTTTCTTTTTCATTCATAAGTATTTGTTTCCTGTATCTTTATAGCTATGTTTTTTATGGGGCACCACCAGATTGAAGAAACAAGAGCTTGCAAAACGGTGCCGGCAATTATTCAGATAATGATTTGGGTATTATGGAGATGGCGTAATGATGCAACTTTCAATGGAAAACAGGAACGCTTGGAGAATCAAGGAAGATTTCAAAAGTTTTAGTTATCTTTGGGTTAAAAACCAGGCTAATGTAGGTGGGATCACATGGGCGGATTGGTATAGTTCCAATTTTTGTATTGGTTAGTTAGTTTTTTTGTATGTGGTGGATGACATTGTATGGTGGCTCGGACTAATGGTTTGTTAGTTGAGTATTTGAATAAAATTTTGTTGGCCTTTCAAAAAAAACTCAGATAGGTTAAACAGGTCAACAATTGTCCAAATTATAGCTTTAACGTGTGATCAAAGGTTAAATAATAGTCATACTAACAATTATAAATTTCATGTGGCTTTACATAACAATTAGCCACACAATCTTAATTTTGTTTATTTTTGTGTGTCAGAATGATGATAGCAATTGACATGGTAAAATAAAATGCGTGTGACCAAATGTTTGACAATAGCCACACATAAAATTACAATATTTCAAGTGACTTTATATAATCATTAGTCACACTATCAACTATTTGTTTTTTTTTTGTGTGACAAAATGATACCAAATGCCATGGACAAAACGGATTATGTGTCACCAAAGTTAGGCAATAGCCACACCATTGTCACTTTTTTATGTGACGGAATGATAGCAAATGTCAAAGGAAGAAAAATATGTGTGTCCAAAAGTTAGAATATAGCCACACATAAAACTACAAAATTGTTTTGTGTGTCTATAAATAGTTTTTTGACCACAATTACAGTAAATTCATGTGACTATATAATAGAAAAGGCCACACTTACAGTGAATTCATGTTGCCATTCCTACCCTTTAGCCACAGTTAATAAATGAAAAGCTTATTAAAACAACAATTTTTGCCACATATTTTTTTAACTGATGTGGCTAAAACAAAACTTTTAGTGACTACATAACAAAAACGGCCACACTTAGAGTAATTTCATGTGGCCGTTACTATCCTTTAGTCACATTTAATAGACAGAATGTTTGATTTTAAAAAGAAATATTGGTATCCTTTAGCCACACTTTTAAGTGTTACAGCCACTAAATGTGACTGTGGCTGTATGATACCTA
The DNA here is from genome assembly GCA_030844895.1 of Ambrosia x helenae. Lineage (NCBI taxonomy): Eukaryota > Viridiplantae > Streptophyta > Magnoliopsida > Asterales > Asteraceae > Ambrosia > Ambrosia x helenae. The sequence goes on along the minus strand of CM061225.1, from coordinate 71,292,943 downwards.
CGATGACTCGACCTATGGTCACACTTGAGCTGGAAAAAAAAAGTGTGGCGAAAGGCCCATGGTCACACTTTTTTTGTGTGGCCGTAGGCATATTTTGGCGTAGTGATTATCCTTGCCCTGATCATTTGTTCCAGATTAAGATGAAATGTATTGCGATTAATGTTACTCACTCTTTTGTGGTCCAGTTGTTCAAGAAACTCCAAATCATTGGAATACTCTATGTTTTCTGTGAGGAATAATTTTTCAAAACAGTGGCGGAACTGGAAGTTCTCAATTGGGGGGTCATAATATAACTTTTTTTTCACACGCCATTTTACACAAATTACTTTTTTATTGAATGTTCATCGAGGCCATATGTCTTGAATAAAGTTATTTCATTTTCAGTATTTGTCAAAACTTTTTTTCATGACGTCCACAAACTTCATATATAGAGAAAAACAATTGGTTAAAAACGATTTTTTTTCCTGAAACACTGGAACATAGTCTCCTTCCTAACTTCAGTTATGTTTAGTATATTTTTAATTGGTATTTAACAGATAAAATTTGAATGATTAACTTGAATTTTTTCCCCTCAAAATATGTTTGCAAAATATTGAAAAAATACATGTTATAATACAGGACTTGTATTATTATAAATTAATAAACTGGTAAAAAATTAGAACTCATTTAAAAAAATAAACAACAAAACTTTAAAAAGTTTAAATATGATGTAAAAGTAAAACTTATATATAGACCATAGACCCCTAGGAAAAGAGAGCATACTTTTATAGTTTTACATGGGTTGTCAGAACTCATAAAGATTAGATGACAAACTAGACTTATTTAATTTAAATCCAAATTTGAAATATTTTTTTTCTTCTTTCTTCTTCCTGGGAAACCGTTCTTCTGCTCGTCGGAAACCATGTCTACCTCGTAAAACTTTGATGATTATTTTTTCCTTTCTATTTTTTCTTTACTTTACCAATACATAACATAATGTAGAGGGTCAAACTACCCATAAAAAATCTTTGTTCGATAATAGTTAACAGAATGTTTAGCCGGAATTTGGTCGGCCGGAGGGTCAATGGACCCTCCTGACCCTCCTGTGGTTCCGTCCCTGTTTCCAAACCTTTTTCATAGTTAACCATTGCTATGTCAAAGTCATGAGATTAAAACCAACTTACAACATGAAGTGCGTTAAGCAAATTTTCATCAACGACAGTTTGCTCTAAAATTTCCATTAAAAAGATTTCATCTGAATATCGAAAAAGATTGTTCTTGAAAACATCATACGTCTGTGTCTGCAACTGTAAATCCATGTAGACTATTGTTTGAATTGATAATTAGTAGTGATAAGATCCATTATTTAAATATACAAAACATACATAAAAAATAAGCGGTAAATTTAAAAACGAAGTTTCAAAATCATAATTATTATTTGCCAGTGCAGACAGCTAAAAGTGTATGACACTGACTATAGAAATAAAGAATCTACATTATTTTATTTACAAAATAGACATTTATTAGTTGGTATTTCATTGTTATTTAAAATATATTTTAGAAAACAACAAAAATAATAAAACAAAATTATTTTACCCATAAATATTTCTTTTAACTAAGTTCAAAATCGTAATTAGTAACTTTAGCATTCGAAACACTGTTGAATAAAATAATAATATCTTTGAACCACCGTATAGTATCGATAGATATCTTCATCTTGTTGTATACTCTATTTTATAACGACTGTTGTCTTGTCAACAGATGTTCTAAAAACAAAGTCAGTCATTGTTTAAACTATGCTCATTTTATTCTATATACTATTTACTACATCTATTTATTTGTCAACAAATTTGTCAAACAGGTGTTATATCATTCAAACTAATCTAAATATCTATAAAAACTGCATTAATATCAAGTAACAAATTAACAATATTCGAATTAACAAAGTATATACAAAATAAGGTTATTCACATAAAAGAAGTCTTCTAACAAAACAAAGCCTACAGAATGATCTTGCTTGTCATTATAATCTGAACAAATACACAAAACAAACGAAGTAGGGAATTCAACTTCCAACGCAATTGCATTAAATATAATCACAATAAAGGTTGACACCCCTTCCTTAGCATTCCTTATATAGATCGAAACATATGCTTTCGTAATATATCAATCTTGTCTATAACCAAGATCTGGACGTACCAACATTGGAATTAGTTTTTCGTTGTTTGTAAAAATCTTTCGAGAACACCAATTCAAACGTCTTTACCAACGTATTGTTGATAACCCATTTTTCTTTGACTGTAAGAATCTTTGAGAAAACTGCTTGAACGGAATTTGAAGGAAATATCATTAATCATGTACCATGGAAAGTTGAATACTGACATTGGTTTAAGGGATATAAAATTGAAAAAAAGACTGTTGGGATTTCCTCATCTTATATAGAGTGAAAAAACGACTGTTAAAATTTCCTCATCTTATATAGAATGAAACAAAGTTATAACACAAAAATAATAAAATAATTTTTTTTTATAATTGGAAAATTTTCTTACCATTATCTTAATCATTAAATTGCATACTCTGTTTTACAACGCCTGTTGACTTGTCAACAAATGTTTTTACACAAAGTCTGTCACTTTTTCTTTAAAGTATTCTATTTATAATTTATATCCTCTTCTACAACATCTGTTTACTTGTCAACAACTGTTCTTAAACAACTGTCGTCCAATAACAATTTCTAATCATACTTGACCATATAAAGCATATCTTTAAAACATCTGTTGACTTATTAACAGATGTTTAAACACAACTTTTGGACATGTCAGGATCACTTTTGTATACATCAGCCGTAATTTTTAATAAACAAAACCCCTCTTACATCCAACCAAATATTCTACTATCTTAATCTATTCAAAATCCAGAAAACCGCTTCACTATCAATTACGACCTAAATCCATTCAACCACGAAACTTTGAATTTCCTGTCTTATTCGATTCCTAATTCGAATTCTATTCGTTTCTTCCAATCATTTGAATGGATCTTCAATTCAAAAGCCCCCATAACTACCTACCATATATGGTTAAAACACAACATAACCATCAATTTCACTCTATAATCGATGTGCTCTGCAATTCGAAATACCTAACCATCCTCACCACTGATGCTCCAATATATGTGGATACTCTGAAGGAATTCTGGAATAAAGCCGAGTGTGTGGGAAAAGACAAAAAGCCTTATGCAATTGTCTCCAAGATTGGAAATACAAGTATCGAGATAACCCCGCAATCCATCTGCACTACATTCTCGCTAAACGATTTGCAAGGTAATAATTCATTTCTGAAAACTGAAGTTCAGACATAGTTAATTGAAAGAGGGTATGACGGCCAATTGACTGCCTCAACAATGTTTAAACGAAACATTCCCCCACCAATGAAGTTTTTTTTCATACCCTTCTTATTTGTCTGTCTGCAAAAACATCATTTAATGAGATACCTTTGAAAACACAATATCTTGGATATGCAATTTTAACGGACAGTGATTTCAACTTATCCCAAACAGTGTTTACTGATTTAGTATCCAATGTGAAAGCTATAAAATCTGGATCTAGCAATGCTTTCCTACTATATCCAAGATTGTTAAGCTTCTGCTTACAAAAACTGTTGCCTGATAATGATTTTAAAAAAGGGGTAGCTATTACAATTAATAGCTTATCGAATGAAACTTTTACAAGAATGTTGGACGTTAAAGGTCAAGAAAAGGTCATTAAAAGTAAAAGTTCTAAAAAAACAAACAAACACTATTGCTTCAACATTTGTTGTTGTAACATCTGTTGACGAACGAACTGCTCCTAGTGAAAATGAAACCACAAACAGTGCTATGCATACCATTCCAGTAATTTCAACAAACAAACCACTAATAAAAAAGAAAATCAAAAGGAAGAGAAACACTGTATCTCTGGAAGTTCAGAAGCCAATCGAAACTATTCCAGCCACACAAGAGCAGCAAACAACACCTGTTGATGCTTCCTCTCAGCCAGTGGAAATAACAATAAAGACAGATATTGTCAATGTATCCTCTCAAATGGATCATCTTTTAAGTGAAGCACACATACAACATGACCTAGAGGATTCAGTTGTACATTTGTTTAAAAGTCCTTCTCCTGGAGCTGGATCTCTTTTAACTCCATCACCGTCTCCGACAAATGCACCACCAAAAATTCTACCTACTTTTAATCCATTGTTTGTGGCAATCGATAAATCTCAAAGTGAAAGCAGTCCCTCTTAATAACCCATCACTGAGAATATACAGACAGAACAGATTGTTGATGAAAAAAAAATCAATCATCTAGACCAGAAGTAGAGAATAACACACTCTCTGAATTGCAAGTAAATGTTGTTGGTTGTTCAAATGAAGTAGTCATTACAAATGCGGAGACAACTGTTTTGAGTTGCAAATTTATTACACAAATCAGACTTCCTTAAAGGAAAAAACAGTTCACCCTATAATTGTAACCTCTGTTACAGTTGAAACTGGACACAACTCAGAAAAACTTCTAGTTGTTGATAGCATTGAAGCAAATAGAACCACAACTAGTAGGAATGCAAATGATTCTGTTAATTTAGCTGGTGCTTCAAAATATCAGAATTTGGAGGAAAGGGTGACTAAACTTGAAGCCTTATTTAAAAAAATTGAGGGAATGAAAGAAAAGTTTCTAGAGAAAATGACTGAGGTTACAAATGAACTCTGGAAATCAGTTGACCCAATAATCCAGGCTCAACAAAAATTAGTAGAACTCAAACACAATACTGAGATGGAGTTGGTAAATATGAAAGTGGATGCTTTATACAACAATACAAAAGTTGATATGAAAGCAATTAAAGATCATCTTTTAAGGACTACTGGCTCTGCATTGTGTTTTGTTTTAGAAACAGATGTTGATTATCATGAAAGCAAAATGGGGAACAAAGATCAAACATCTGATATGAAAACATCTGACAACCTAGCTTGTAATACAGTTTCAACCACTACTGCACAGGAACCAAAACAATTCACTGCTGTTTCTTCTGTCAAAACAACTGAAACCACAACATCTGTTGGGAGTGAAAATATACAAACAAATGTTACAAGAACAACTGTCCTCACAAATTTGCAAACAACTTGCCAAGAGCACCAAAAAACAATGAAAAATCAACTTTCGATCACAACAACTCTAGAAAACCAAGTGGTGTATTTTTTTGTACACTACCGACTGAATTCGAAAAAACATCAATCATCACCATTACAAATCCCTTTACAAAAACCACAACATCACCACAACAATCACCAATCCAAACAACATCTGTTGCTCCTAAAACCACACAAATGAATGTTCCGAGCACAACTACCCTTATACCCTTCCAAGAACCAACAGATGTTACAGAAACAATTAAACACATTCCAACTGTACGTATCTCATCGTTTCCGGAATCATACAACTTAGAACCATTGGCTGCTAAATTTCCTCTTGAAATATTAGTAATACAGCCAGAGATAGAATCTTTCTACTTAACAGGCGATCCATCATCACTGTCTTTCGAATCTATTGAAGGTTTCGAAAAACCTTTGAATGTTAATCAGTATCTCGACATAAAGGTCATACAGACTCAAATGATTATTAAAGAACAATGCAAAGGCAAAAATGAGACCACTGCTCATGGAATAATGCAAACACATCTTCAAAAGCTTAATAAAATACAAGAGTTTGTAACAAATCTGAGCCATCAAACGTCTAAAAAGAATCCAATTTCTAAATTGGAGAGTGATGAAAGAAAAAAATTCATAGATCATATTTTAAAGCTCAAACTTTACAACGTCACTGAAAGACAATTTGCTGGTTGGACTACTGAAGAACTCAGGGCTCAAATATACAAAATTGAAGAGTTGCTTAAAGAGCATAATAATCAGAAAACAACTGGATCTGAGTCGAAGAAGGATAAATTAAGTGATTCTAAAAAAGCTTTAAAGTTTAAGAGAATGAGGCAAGAGTTAGTTGCAGCAAACTATGGTCAGATGAAATCTCTTGCTAAATGGTCTGAATTAGTTTTGGTTGAAACCTACAAACTACTAGAGATAAACAGAGAAAATGTGACACCCGACATGTTCAGCTTAAACGTTTTGGTAAAACATATAAGTCTACCTTAGCGAAAAACATATATAAACGAACTTAACTATGTCAGTTGAGTTGGTTCATGTTAGGATTGTCCAATGTTCAATGATCTGGAGGATCATTGGGAGTCATTTTGAGTGCACACCAGTCTCGAGTCCCGTTGTTGGTGAAATTACATAAAGTTGAATTAAGTGTTATACGTGGATTGATACATACATGTGATACGATGTGCAAATATGTGTTTCAAGGGTGTAAACATGATTATACATGATTCTATATGCTTAACATATGTTAGGTTTGCATGTTCATGTGTTAGAATGTGGTAAAATGCGTTAAAGCGACAAAACTAGAAAATCTGGATAACATGGGTATTGGTTCGACCTTACGGGGGGTCAAACCAGATATGAGAGTCTGACAAAAGGGTCATTTGACCTTGTATGTTCTCATTCGACCATGGCAAGGGGTCGAATGAGGCCTGGGTATAAATATCACACTTTGTCATTTTTCATCATTTCGCAAACCCTAGTTGACTCTAAAGACTCTCTCTCAATTTTAATCACTGGGGAAGGAGTTTTTGCTCTCGTTTTTCATAATCTAACCTACAAACATCATCTAATCAAAGATCTAAGGTGTGTTCTTGATCCAAAACCCTTTTTAAAAGCATTTTGATTCGTTTTTATTTAACCCCAAATGTCCAGATCTGTTCTAAGGCTGTTTTTATGATTGAAAACCTTTCAAACATCTTTCTAAACAAAACCCTATCTTTAAACTTAAGTTTTCATATCAATAAACATGTATTAAGTTGTGTTTCATGTGATATTATGTGTTGTTTAATGATTTACTATTGTACAAATGATTGAAACATGATCTAGGGCTGCTATTGGTGTTGGTTTATAATTGTTCTAGGTTACAATTGGATGGATGTTGATATTATGTTTATTTTAGGGATTTTGATAAATCTAGGGCTTGATGCATGTTTTTATTATTGATAAAACGATTAGGGGTTTTCATGAACATAACAAACTGGGCATTTTGAGATGATTATGAAAGGATTTCAAAAAGTTTCCAAATTGGGTAAAGTTTTCATGCATGATGTGACGTTTCCGTAATTTTGCCATTTTGGGTAAGTGTTAAAATGGATTGATTTTGGAGTAAAATTAGTAGGGTTTTGTGGGGATTTGTTATTCATACTTGACTGATGTGTTTCATGATGTTTCGTGATGTTTTCGGACTGTTTTGATGCGATTTGATGTGTTTTAGAGTGTTTGCAGCAGGATGGGTCAAACCAGGTTCCCATTCGACCCATCGTGGGGTCGAATGAAGGTTCCTAGGGTTGAACCAACATCAATTCAGGTCGAATGAACTTTATTTAGTCGAACGAACTTAATTTAGGTCGAATTAACACGTGTTAAGGTCGAATTAACATGTGTTAAGGTCGAATGAACATGTATTTGGTTGTATGAACTTGTAAATAGGTCGAACCAAACTCCATGGGGTCGAACCAAGCCACTTGGGGTCGAACCAAGTGTTATTTTGGGCTGATTCAACCCGACAGCCTCAAGTATGTGTTTTGTGATGCAAACTAAGTATTTTATGCTTGAACTTTATGTGTAATCTATGTATGCTTGATTAGTTTATGTAATGGGTCACCAACGGGATGTCGGGTCAGTCTAGTGTGTCGGTTGAACAGTTAAACACCTTTTCAAAACATACTTGGTCACGATCTGGACAATCGGGGACTAGATAACCTTATGGTTATTAGTCAAAACACTTATGTGAACTTTTATGATAGATCTCCGTAGTTGGGATTATCAAGGACTTAGCTTTTAGGAGACAAAAAAAAATCTTTAGGAGACAGAAAAAAAAATAAAACCCTACCCCTTCCTCCCTTGTTGCGCCGTGAACCCCACCCCCATCCCCTTCCCTTTGATTTTCAACAAACATCAATCTCACTCATTCCTTCTAGCTAGTTGTGGTGCAATCTTTAGGCTTTGAGGACTCTTGATTTGAAAGGTATAATCTTTACATATATTATGATGGTTATTAATGATTAAAAAGTTTAAAAATCGTAAGGCATGCATACATATATAATCGCATGTATGTATGTATAGGAGTTCTTGAATGTTCTTGATGATTTGATGATGATGATTGTTGTTAGTAGCCATGATTAGGGTTTTCACATGATAATATATGTGTTTTTCTATGTTAATATGGTGTTTAATCAGTATTGTATGTGTTATACATGTATTAGAGATGTTCATGGAAAATTAGGGTTTGTAGATTACTTGGAATGCAAATTTAAAATTCTGGCAGATTCGTTTGAACGTTTTTTAGGGGCGGTAACGGGTTGGTAAATTGATTGTTTTGATGATTTCTTTGCATGATTGTAATGTACAAGGTCTTAGCTTTTCATAATGGGCAAAACGATCAGATTTGGACATCGTTTGAGTCGTTTTTGGAATTTTATTTGATTAGGGGTCATATCAGATTTTCGGATTTGTGAATTGGGTTAACTTTAAATGGTCATAACTTGAGATTTACAAGGAATTAAGTTATGAAATTTTTACAGTAGGTCAATATTGGAAAAATTGAGCTTTTTCAAGTAGATTCATCCCGTTTGGATGAATACACAATTTTTGAGAATTTTTCTACTAAACTGACATGTTGAGGAAATTTTCTGGACATAGCTGTGTTGTACGAATTTTCATAATTTTTTTGTTTGGTTTTAAGACAAAACAAAAATATGGGTTTGCAACCGAATCCCCATGAATACTCAGTAAAAATTTGGGACTTTAATTCATTCGTTAAGTATTTTAAATAATTCATTTTTCACAGCGCACAATCTGTCCTAAAAACGCAGATTGTGTACGGGGTCTTTATGTGACTATTTGGAGTTGTATGTGGTATGTAATTGACATGTACTTGTGTGAAAACTTGTATGAGATGTATTTGATGTATTAAACTGATAGTAATCACTATGATCACCAACGGGATACGTAGGACATACTTGAGCATGTAGAGTCATTAGGTGTCACTACACGGTTTTGAACATTTAAAAGTCTCGGATAAACGAGTTATATGGTGTGTTGGTTATGCACATATACTCACCTAGTGACGTTTGTATTAGGGTGTCGGTAGCATACTTTACTTGCGGGTCGGATCTCTTTTGCTTGCACACTAAGGTGAGTTTCACTACTCTTTTTCTCAAAAGCATGTGTCTCGGGTCAGAGACAACTTTGGTAAACATTTTCTAGTCCAGTTTGGGACTACTCAGGTATTGACTCCTTGTGTGGGTCGGTTTTACGATTCCTTGTGTGGATCGGGTTTTTAATCAGTTTAAAACTTATTGGTCCTTTGTAAACTAAACACTCTATCATTGGAAAGTCCTTGCATATTATTGGGTTAATCGCTGGAGGCGAGCGGGGTATTAGTTGATAGCGCTATTAGGTTGTGCAGCAACTTCATGTCTGAGGTGCTTGAGGCACGGGCATGAACTTCTGACCACATTTGAGAACTGGTGTTGATAGACACCAGTTATTGAGGCAAATTACTATTTACTGAAGGTGTCCCAATAATCCTGTTTAGTTACATTGAGTGGGCTAGCTACCCCTGACACACTTAAACTGATAACTTTTGAATATTTTGGTCTGGAGGACCTATGTTTTTAAATTGATTACGTGGTTTTGGAAACCAGCGCATTTTTATACTCATTTGCTTTACTTTGTGAACTCACCGACTTTATGTTGATATACGTTAGCATGTTTTTGCAGGTAACTAGGTATGGAGCACGACTAGGACATGCATCACGATATGTCATGGGATAATAAACATTTAAACTATTTCTTTTACGTTTAACTATTTACTCCTGGTTTCGGGCGCGGTGTTTTGCACAGACTTTATTTTAACTATTTTGTTTATTCGCTTCCGCTATACTAAATTTTGTCTGATTCAAACTTTTTCAACTTGGTTTTACAAAACGAATTAAATGGTTTGGGCATTTAGAGTCGTTCATGTGACTTATGGCTATGGGATCCTGGTTTGTCATGCGCCTCGCGGTATAAACCTCGCAGTGGAAATTTGAGGGTGTGACAACCAGCATTATATGTTGACGTCTTTTTGGCATCTTTTTCTAAGGTCGCTAAGGTAGCATTACACGAACTAGGCGCACGGGTCTGCATGGCGTCTAGGTGTAACACCCCAACCGATGGCGGAAACATCGGGATGTCACGTATTGATGATTGTTCAGTAGCTCATGGTGAATAATAAATTTCATTAAATAATTTAAGTAAGTTACATACAATTGTTCTAAGAATTTGTACATCAAACTGAATCAAACTATGCAAACATCTTCAAGCATCAATTCAAATCTTCAAGCAACTAGAACCTGAAACATGTTAATTTGAAAATATTTTGGGTCAACAAAAGTTGGTGAGAATTACATAGGTTTTCATAATTGAATAAAATTGTTGTGCAATTCATGTGTCATGGCAATCTAGTCCATATGCGAAAACATACTAGAAGTAAATCGAGTGCATAATCAACCTTGTTGAATGTTGTATTGTGGTACATCCCATACGCTCATGGTTCACTCGTTTATATTGCAGTAACAAACACCCACGTAACCTTTGTAGGAGGCACGTATCCGGGTGGGATTGTCAGTCCAATAGATCTATCAATGTATACCGTTTGGCTGATGAATGTTTATGCTAGAATTGTGCTTACCCTAGACATGTTCAAGACATAATGCAACATAGAAATACACATAGACACATTGATGGTTGAATTGCATAAATAATGTTGTAACATGTTTCACCCCAAAAATAGTGATAAATAGAAAAGGGGCTATGTAAAACTCACCTTAGCAAAATGTTGTATTTGTTGATAAATAGAATAGTGTGTTGCCCAAATATGTCAAGTATCACCCTATAATAAGGTAATAAATATGTCTAAGTCTATCAAGTCTACAAATGTATAAGTTTTTAGGGCTTCGAATTGGGGATAAATGCTTGTTTGATTAATATGAAAATTGTTTGATAAATGAGAGAATATTAGTAAATAAATAACCAAAAATCTTTTATAAGAATTTTAATTTAAGATGGTCACAATAATGTGTTTAAAGTATAAAAATAATTTTTATAAAATTATTTTCTTTAAAATAGAATGTTAATTCTATTTATAACAATTTGTCAAAATTTAACTTTAATATTTAAAAATACAAAAGTTAAAGAATTATTAGTTTAAAATTCATATTTCTGTTCTAAATATTTAGAAATAATTTGTATAAAATTTTGGTGCAAAAATACCAAAAATTGGATTTATTATGATTTAATTATGATTAAAACTAACAAAAATTGATTAAAAATATTAAATAAATGATTTTTCAGAAATAAAAATCATTTCTGAAAAGCTTAATCTTATAAAAACTCAGGATAATTTTTGTGGAAATTAATAAGATCGTTTTGATATTTTTATAGATTTTTATAAATAAAATAGAATAAACTTGATTTATTTATTATATATATTAAATAAATAAATTTTAAAAACTAAAAATTGTAGGTGGAACATTTATATCAGATTAACTAAAAGTAATTTTTGTAGAATTATTAAATGAGTTTTAGTATTTTAAAACTAATTTTAAAATACTAGTAATTATATACATATATTGATTTATTTGTTTTGAAAACAAAACAACTAAAAAAAAAAAGAAATCGCCACAGCAGGACTCGAACCTGCGTGGCTTGGATAGTGGCCATCAGACATAACCAACTGATCCACGGATCTGTTGGTTAACATTTTCCTTTTGAATTAATTATAAAGGATCGCGTAATAATAGTTCTTCCCCAAATACACTACATCAAGCCCTAGAATTTCAAATCAGACAATCCACACAATGTTAATCTAATTAACCATAGGGCAAACATTGTGCAGATGCCGATTAACAAAACCCACAACAATAATTAAACTTACAGTGCTTAATCGATCTCGAATGCTCGGTCAAACTTAAAAGTCAAACTGAAATCGTTTGATCAAGAACAGCGTTTGAGTGAAGAATTGAGGGTTAAGAGAAGAAGATTGGCGAGTTGTGAATGGCTGTGAACGTCCAATTTTTAGTGCTATGCACTGGATCGAAGAAATGGCATGAATTGACCAAGCATTGAAAGTTACACGCGTTCTTGATAATTTTGGTATCGATTAATTGATAATAAACGTGTATTTGATGATGAATAGGCCGGAAATCACGTATCAAAGGTCAACGATAATTAAACTTGGCTTAATATGGCCATTTACGATTTTTAAAATATATATATATATATATATATATATATATATATATATGTTGCTGCTGATCGCGAACAGCCAAGGAAGGAGAAAAGGAGGACAGAAGTGGGTTTAAATATAAATAAAGCTGGGTTAAAAACAATTGAAGGGTGTGGCCCAGGTGGTTAGTGGCGTGTCTTGTGTGTAAAAGGTCTCCGGTTCGAAACCCGGCTGGGACAATTTTTTTTTTTTTTAAACAGATCAGATGGGCTGGCTTTGGGCTTGGGTTGGGCTGGAAAATAAGAGGGGATATTGGGTTTAGAGTGTGTTGGTTTGTTGGGTTAAGGTTTAACAAACTAGTTCTATTATTGTTATTATTATTATTATTATTATTATTATTATTATTATAAATCTTTATATATATATATATATATATATATATATATAAAATGCTACAAAATAATTAAATGTAATTTATAATAATAGAACTTGTCGTTTTAATCCAAATTATACGTCACGTACAATTATTAAATGTGAAATGTTACAGTCTCCCCTACTTTTAGGAGCTTCGTCCCGAAGTTAAGAGAAGTACTAGGTTTACAATTGGTCAACAACCGAAAAACCTTGATAAAATTTCACATTACCTTAACGTACCTGTAAATTCATGATTACGTTCCGGACCGTAATTATCAATTTACCTTACATTAAGGTTTTGCGTCCTTTTATGACTCTACCGATTGTTGAGCAGGTCCGATAGTCTCCACCAGTCGTTGAGCAGGTTGTAGGGCCTCTCCCGACTGTTGGAAAGACATGATGACCTCTACCAATCGTTGAGTAGATTGTTTGGTAGTCAACTAATTGTCGTACAAGTAAGCAAGTATGATTATAGACATAGCAATCAGCTCACATTCAAACAAGCATGCACACAGATGTTATGATAATACTTGAATTTATTACTTGAATCCAAAAAGTGTTAATACATAGAATTAAAGAGGAAATAGACATCATTCAAATGGTGGGGTTTAAGTAGCTGGAGGGTCTCAAGCGGGGTTATTTGGAGCATCAAGAGCGTTTGCAGCAGGGATTCGACAAGCATCTGCAAGATGCCCATACCTTTGACAATTGGTGCACTGTCGGCAGGGAACTTGAATTGGGTGGTGATACTGGCAGGTGTCACACTTAGGTAGCTTCCCATTGTATTGTTTCTTGTTGGGTGGGGCAGTGGTATCTATTGCAAAATTTCTGACCTTGTTCTTTCCGTTGGTTGAGGCCTCAGTTTTGATTTCAACGGCAGGTTGGGGAGTATCCTTTTTCTTTTCCCCTTTACGAGTCAGGGTTCCTGCCTTCACATGGTTATCTGTTAGGGTGGCAGCCAAACGCTTTGCTTCCTCTAAAGTAGCAGGGTTCCTTCCCCACACCGTGTCTTGAATCTGCATCGGTAAGCCACCAATGTATTTTTCGATCGCAATGGGCAAAGGGGTGACTTTGTGGGGTAGCAGTAAGCTAAGTTCGTGAAAACGTGTGTTGTAAGCAAGGTTTTCCCCACTGTCTTGAGCAAGATCATGAAATTCATCTTCCAGCTTCTTAATTTCATTACGAGGACAGAACTCTGCCTTCATAATGTCTTTAGCTTGATCCCAAGTTAAGGCTAGTGCAGCTTCAGCTCCGCGGGTGCGTTTTTCTTCATTCCACCAAGTGAGTGCTCGTTTGTGAAGAACACTCATGGCATAACGGACTTTAAAATTGTCGGGGCACTCACTGTTGATGAAGGTATTCTCAATACCCTCAAACCATTGTAGGAGTCCTGTAGCTCATTCTTCTCAACTGAACTTTGGGGGATTACAGGAATTAAAGTGTTTAAGGGTACAGGCTGGAAGTCCATTCCCGTTGTGATTTCCATTTCCATTCCCGTTGTCGTTGCCGTTCCCGTTGCCGTTCAACTGGATGACTTGTGCTAGTAAGTTGGGAACTAGAGTTGCGATTTGCTGCGCCATTTGTTGAGAAATGATTGCAGCCAGTTGAGCATCAACTCCATTGTTGTTGTTGTCGTTGTTGTTAGTGTCATGGTTATGATTGTGATTGCTACTCCCTTCATCATGATTGTTACCACTGTTAAGACGAGCACTGCGACGTGGAGGCATGATCTGTAAGAGACACAATGAAATGAATGAGGTTACATAAGGAATGTAATCATTTATTCATTAATTAAAACGAATAAACGAAAACGTTGACTTATCAAAGACTCTAGATTTTTATAACATATGAAGGCATGCTTTAGCCTATAAGTGAACACTCATCCCGAGAATTCCCAGGTAGGCATCCGGGTCCCTCGTCTGATTGGGATATATGTGCAATGCCAGCCTAGACAGAAGACTCAGAATACAGGCGTTCACCCTTCCAGATTGCACGTGTTCGTTATTAAAATCTAGAACTTCGACGAGATCTCAAGGGATTCAGGTTAAACCTGAGGATTTTGCCTTATTAGTCTAAGAGTGAATCCAGTGATGGAGAGCAACCTTTTTTGAAAGTGGGGATGAAAGTAGGGATATGAGGTAGGAGGGAGATAGAGAATAGCAAGTAAAAGAAGCAAGTACTGGTTAAATCCTATGGTTATAGACTAGATTATTTATTCTAATAACCTAATTCCCTATAACCATGGCTCTGATACCAATCTGTAACACCCCAACCGATGGCGGAAACATCGGGATGTCACGTATTGATGATTGTTCAGTAGCTCATGGTGAATAATAAATTTCATTAAATAATTTAAGTAAGTTACATACAATTGTTCTAAGAATTTGTACATCAAACTGAATCAAACTATGCAAACATCTTCAAGCATCAATTCAAATCTTCAAGCAACTAGAACCTGAAACATGTTAATTTGAAAATATTTTGGGTCAACAAAAGTTGGTGAGAATTACATAGGTTTTGATAATTGAATAAAATTGTTGTGCAATTCATGTGTCATGGCAATCTAGTCCATATGCGAAAACATACTAGAAGTAAATCGAGTGCATAATCAACCTTGTTGACTGTTGTATTGTGGTACATCCCATACGCTCATGGTTCACTCGTTTATATTGCAGTAACAAACACCCACGTAACCTTTGTAGGAGGCACGTATCCGGGTGGGATTGTCAGTCCAATAGATCTATCAATGTATACCGTTTGGCTGATGAATGTTTTTGCTAGAATTGTGCTTACCCTAGTCATGTTCAAGACATAATGCAACATAGAAATACACATAGACACATTGATGGTTGAATTGCATAAATAATGTTGTAACATGTTTCACCCCAAAAATGGTGATAAATAGAAAAGGGGCTATGTAAAACTCACCTTAGCAAAATGTTGTATTTGTTGATAAATAGAATAGTGTGTTGCCTAAATATGTCAAGTATCACCCTATAATAAGGTAATAAATATGTCTAAGTCTATCAAGTCTACAAATGTATAAGTTTCTAGGGCTTCGAATTGGGGATAAATGCTTGTTTGATTAATATGAAAATTGTTTGATAAATGAAAGAATATTAGTAAATAAATAACCAAAAATCTTTTATAGGAATTTTAATTTAAGATGGTCACAATAATGTGTTTAAAGTATAAAAATAATTTTTATAAAATTATTTTCTTTAAAATAGAATATTAATTCTATTTATAACAATTTGTCAAAATTTAACTTTAATATTTAAAAATACAAAAGTTACAGAATTATTAGTTTAAAATTCATATTTCTGTTCTAAATATTCAGAAATAATTTGTATAAAATTTTGGTGCAAAAATACCAAAAATTGGATTTATTATGATTTAATTATGATTAAAACTAACAAAAATTGATTAAAAATATTAAATAAATGATTTTTCAGAAATAAAAATCATTTCTGAAAAGCTTAATGTTATAAAAACTCAGGATAATTTTTGTGGAAATTAATTAGATCGTTTTGATATTTTTATAGATTTTTATAAATAAAATAGAATAAACTTGATTTATTTATTATATATATTAAATAAATAAATTTTAAAAACTAAAAATTGTAGGTGGAACATTTATATCAGATTAACTAAAAGTAATTTTTGTAGAATTATTAAATGAGTTTTAGTATTTTAAAACTAATTTTAAAATACTAGTAATTATATACATATATTGATTTATTTGTTTTGAAAACAAAACATCTAAAAAAAAAAGAAATCGCCACAGCAGGACTCGAACCTGCGTGGCTTGGATAGTGGGCATCAGACATAACCAACTGATCCATGGATCTGTTGGTTAACATTTTCCTTTTGAATTAATTATAAAGGATCGCGTAATAATTGTTCTTCCCCAAATACACTACATCAAGCCCTAGAATTTCAAATCAGACAATCCACACAATGTTAATCTAATTAACCATAGGGCAAACATTGTGCAGATGCCGATTAACAAAACCCACAACAATAATTAAACTTACAGTGCTTAATCGATCTCAAATGCTCGGTCAAACTTAAAAGTCAAACTGAAATCGTTTGATCAAGAACATCGTTTGAGTGAAGAATTGAGGGGTTAAGAGAAGAAGATTGGCGAGTTGTGA
The DNA here is from genome assembly GCA_030844895.1 of Ambrosia x helenae. Lineage (NCBI taxonomy): Eukaryota > Viridiplantae > Streptophyta > Magnoliopsida > Asterales > Asteraceae > Ambrosia > Ambrosia x helenae. The sequence goes on along the minus strand of CM061225.1, from coordinate 71,275,993 downwards.
ATACTTGTGAACGTCCAATTTATAGTGCTATGCACTGGATCGAAGAAATGGCAAGAATTGACCAAGCATTGAAAGTTACTCGCGTTCTTGATAATTTTGGTATCGATTAATTGATAATTAACGTGTATTTGATGATGAATAGGCCGGAAATCACGTATCAAAGGTCAACGATAATTAAACTTGGCTTAATATGGCCATTTACGATTTTTTTTTTTTAAAAAAAAAAAATATATATCTATGCTGCTGCTGATCGCGAACAGCCAAGGAAGGAGAAAAGGAGGACAGAAGTGGGTTTAAATATAAATAAAGCTGGGTTAAAAACAATTGAAGGGTGTGGCCCAGGTGGTTAGTGGCGTGTCTTGTGTGTAAAAGGTCTCCGGTTCGAAACCCGGCTGGGACAATTTTTTTTTTTAAACAGATCAGATGGGCTGGCTTTGGGCTGGAAAATAAGAGGGGATATTGGGTTTAGAGTGTGTTGGTTTGTTGGGTTAAGGTTTAACAAACTAGTTCTATTATTGTTATTATTATTATTATTATTATTATAAATCTTTATATATATATATATATATATAAAAAATGCTACAAAATAATTAAATGTAATTTATAATAATAGAACTTGTCGTTTTAATCCAAATTATACGTCACGTACAATTATTAAATGTGAAATGTTACACTAGGGCTCTAGTTTCATGTCTTTGAAATAACCTTGTAGGAACATGTCGTCACTTGGTTTTCTAACTTGATGTTGCTTCCGCTACAGTTTTCAGTTATAAGAGTTATGTTTTACATTTACATATCTTTCATATAGCGTTGTTTATTATGACCTTTGACTTGGATCCTGGTTTGTCATAGTGAACTAGGACTGCATGTAGAGTCTGGTTTATAGCCGAGTCACACACACTAGACGGTCACACATTATGAGTCGTTTTGGTGGGACACATACTAACTTTGTCGGGGTGTCTTTATATCATCATCATACTTTTGTGTTACATCATCTACTCTTACTTGGGTTTTGCCTACTCTTATCTTCCACTTCGGGATTTAAAGACAAAGGGACTGACTAGTCGAATCTTGCACAGTAGTGTTGTATATTGGAGTGGTTTTCGCGTACTCTTGAGATCTGTCCAGGATTCGTACATCTCCCCTCTATGCTCCAATAGACGCACTCGCTTGCACATATTCTCTTGCACTTATGCTTGTAATAGCACGTTACTAGGGGATAGTATTCAGTGACTTGAGTTCGAATTAGGAGTATACTTGGAGGACCATGTAGAGCAGTTTATCATTTCGGGTGCACACGAAATCATAAACTAAAATGCATGAGAATCTCAGTGAACTCTGGGTTTGGATGGATAATCCTGGATCGGACCTAGGTTTAACTCTTATGACCCCTAGTGGTGGACATTAGCGGTGAATCTGAATCTATCTCGCTTTTATTTGTCAGATTATGTCTGGCGCTCGTGGTGGACGTCGAGGTGGTCGTGGTGGTGGCGGCGGTCGTGGTAACATTAACATGACACAAGAGGAACTGAACAATTTGCTGCAGCAGCAAGTAAATGTGGCCTTGGCGGCATTCCAGGCTGCACATAACGTTCTAGGTGGTAAGTTGATTTCTATCAACTCCACCTCATTCTTGGGTGTTATGTCTTTTCCTTTGTGGTTTATCTGTGTGTCTTGTCTCAGGTGCTGTTGTCAATCCACCTCCACCTCAGTGCACTTATAAGATGTTTCGGGACTGTCAGCCCCATAACTTTGCTGGAACTGAGAAAGCGGTGGGACTGCTCCGATGGTTGGAGAAGGTTGAGTCTGTGTTTCTAATGTGTAACTGTCCCGCTGGGGACCGGGTTAAGTATGCTACTGCGACGTTTGAGGGTCATGCGTTAACTTAGTGGAACTCTACTGCTCAGACATTGGGTTGGGGGGAGGCTCATGCTATGCCTTGGGAGGATTTTGTGCATCGTCTGAAGAGCGAGTATTATCCTAGGGAGGAGGTCCAGAAGTTGGAACACGAGGTCTGGAACTACAAGATGGTTGGGTCGGAGGTAGAGGAGTACACTGTGAGGCGTAACGAGTTGGCAGTGTTGTGTCCTGATTTGCACACACCGGAGTATAGAAGGATTGAGCACTACATTTCTGGGTTGGTGCCGGAGATAGCAGGGTTGGTGGCTGCCGAGAATCTTCCCACACTTGCTGAAGTCGTCTGTTCGGCTCATAGGATGACTAACATGAAGGTGGCAGAGGGTGTTTTGCCTCCTCGGGGTACTACTATGAAGGGTTCTGATGGTAACAAGAGGAAGTGGGATAGTGTGGGGAAGAGTTCTGTGCCAGCACCGTCTCAGCAGGTGAAGAAGTTTGATGCATCAGGGTCATCTTTGGGGAAGAGGCCGAGTGGGTACATTGGGAAGCATCCCAAGTGCAACAAGTGTGGGTTCCATCATTTTGGGAACTGTGACCGAGCTCGTTGTCATCGGTGATGCGCGGTTGCACGCATCATGTTTATTTGCCAGTTTTGTATATTTTTGAGTCGTTTAGATAGTATTTTTATTAGTTTTAGGTCTGTACTCTATTATTTTAGTATTATATATATTTTATTACTTTTTGGTTGTTTTTACTATTAATTTATGGAGCAGGGCTAAAACTGTACAAATTATATTCGAGACCCGAACACCCAAGTTGAAAACACCATTTATAATAATAGTATATTAAATAATAATAATAATAATAATAATAATAATAATAATAAATACATGAAAATATTGGCCTTAGACTATGTGGTGTGCACTCGGGGAAAGGAAACGGGGAGGTGATTTGGCAAACTCCCCGATCGGGAACACCGCCCCCCCCCCCCCCCCGTATTTTTTTCGGGGTAAACGGGGAAATTGCCCGTTTGAACCGAGTGAGTTGATTGGTTGATATTTTTTGAACGTTGGTTGTGGGGTCCATGGCATATAGCCGTTTGAAAAAAAAAAAAATTAAACCTTTTATCTATATATATATAAACCTTCAATTTAAACCTTTTATCTATATATATATAAACCTTCATCAACACAACCATACCCACAACTATAATTTTCCATCTCCACAAAATTTATAAAAATTCAATTTGTTACCATGAGTTCGTCGGAGGAGGAGGAACAAAATGTGATAAACTTTTACGTTGGCGCAATGATGGAAACGGCAAAACTTATAGCCGAGTTGGAAGACGAAAGCGATAGTGAAGCGTCTTCGGTACCATTGACACGGAGCGCGGCGCTTGATAGAGATCGTGAGGGTATGTTTTTGTTTTTTTGTTAAAATGTTTTATTTTTTTTTGTTAAAATTGTTTATTTTTTTTGTTGATATGTTTTATTTTTTTTGTTGATATGTTTTGTATTTTTTGTTAATATGTTTTATTTTTTTTAAAGGTGCACACGAACGTTTGGTGGCCGATTATTTTGACGAAAACTGTGTTTACACGGACGAACAGTTTAAACGTCGTTTCCGAATGAGTGGAAGATTGTTCGAACGAATTGCCGATGATTTAGCTAATTATGATGAATTTTTTACACTACGATACGATGGTAGAGGAAAACGGGGTTTTACGACCCTACAGAAATGCACGTCTGCAATTCGTCAATTAGCATACGGCACTGCGAGTGATTCATGGGATGAGTATTTAAGGATGTCTGATAGAATGAGTCGGGAATGTTTGTACCAGTTTTGCGAAGATGTTGTGAAGTTATATAGCAAGGTTTATATGCGTACGCCAAGAAAAAGCGACATCGAAAAGCTCTACGCGCACCATGCAGAGAAACACGGCTTTCCTGGCATGCTAGGAAGTCTTGATTGTACGCATTGGCCATGGCGTAATTGCCCCACCGCATGGAAAGGTCAATATACTCGGGGTGACGTAGGAGAACCATCACTTATTCTTGAAACCGCTTGCTCACAAGATCTTTGGATTTGGCATGCTTTTTTTGGCGTTGCAGGTTCGTGTAACGACTTAAATGTTCTTGCAAGATCTCATATTTTTGACCCCATGATTAGAGGCACTGGCCCTGATGATTCTTTTTGGCTCAATGGCGTAAAATATAAGCATGGGTATTATTTATGTGACGGCATATACCCAAGCTGGGCGTCTGTTGTGAAGACAATATTGAATTCTTCAGATGACAAAAGGAAAAAGTTTGCGAAGTGTCAAGAAGCAGCAAGGAAAGACGTCGAACGATTATATGGTGTGATCAAGGCGAAGTGGCATATAATAGAACGACCAGCACGTGCATTCCATCCACAAAGATTGAGATACATTATGTACGCGTGTTTGATACTTCATAACATGATAATTGAAGACGAAGGTCGTGCGATATGCGTTTACGATCCGAATGAGATTGAAGAAGTGCTCGAGCCAGTTGACGAGGGACAACAAGAATCAAACACGTGGGCGTTACACGATGCCACTATGAATGGAAACCTTGTTTCGGATCTCGTTGATCACATTTGGAATAATTTTCGTGTCGACGACAATGACGAGTAGTTTTTTCTAGTTTTTTTTAATGAACTTTAGTTTGTAATTTTTATTATTTTGTGACTTTAGTTTGTATGTTTTTTAATTTTATGAAATTTCGGTTTTTTTTAGTAGTTACGTTTTTTTTTATTATTTACGTTTTTTTTTATTTTATTTTAATAAAAAAATAATTATGAAATATAAAATATATAATTAAAAAAAAGGAAAAAGAATAAAAAAAGGAAGGGGGAATGGGGGAGTTGGGGGAAACCATTTCCAAAGTTTGGGGGAGAAAATGGGGGAAATGACATGGCGCTGATGTGGCAGTTGGGGGAGTTGGGGGAATGGGGGGGCACACCATATAGTCTTAGGCCCATTTCGAGAAAAGAAAGCCTTGGGGACACAAAATTTAAAGATGGATATTAATGTTTTTGGACGGTGCACACAGAGGGGAGTAGATCACAATTATCTCTGGGAGAGGCGGCACATATTTTTTTATCAAGAAAAGAGGGATTGCATATATCTCTAGAGGGTTTTATTATATTATTCTTTTGGGTACTGCGACATTAAGGGAGAAGGGAGATCGCAATTGTTTATCTTGGAAAGAAAGGAAGTCACGCACAAGATTTTCTTGGGAGCAGACAGAGGTCGCAGCACAAAAGGGACAAGAAGATTGAAGAAGAGGGGATTCAACTTTTGAAGACTCAAGCTCTATGGCCATGAGTGGCTAATCCCTTTGTATCACATTAGGCATGTAAATTTTTGAAGATCTAGGGTTAGCAAATTGGGTATTATTCTTAAACTATTGTTTATGTTTTTGTGTGTTTGAATTAACTGTGTTGAATTGTGATTAATCTTATGTTAAACTCATTTTAGTTAATTGATCTTGTGCCAATTTCTAATGAGATGAACATGGTTCCTTGCTTTAACACAAACATAGGATTGTATGTTCTAGGTAATGAAGTGTAGTTTATTCTATCTTCGATATTGATAAAACTTGACACCTAAGCCTATTGAGCAATCACTCCGTTAACACCAATTACATTATTATTGTTTACCCATTTGTGAAATCCCTAGTATTCAATTGTTGAAACCCTAGTGTGATATTTTTAATTAAATTGTTTACAACCCATATTATTTTTTTTACTCTTACAATATTCAAGTTCTATTACAATAAACAAAATCTTTTAAAAATCAAACTCTTAAATGATAACTTGCACTCTTCATAATTAAACTAGCAACTTCATAAGCAACATTTTCTAATCAACTAAACAACATTCACTAACCACACGCTCCTTGGATTGATACCCTATTTACCCTATCTACCTAGGTTAATTAGGTTTTGTATGACCCGTAACGACCGGCTCATCAAATGGCGCCGTTGCCGGGGAGCTAGTGCGCTTAGCGTTTAGTTTGTAGTTGATTATTGTGATTAACTGTTTAATTTGTCTTTGTTACTTCTTTTTGTTCGTTTTTACGCGTGGTGTGTGAAGTGTGTAGGTGACAGATAATGCATGCATGCCACTTGTGTAAAATCTGAAGATTGGAAACTTAGCAAGACTTGATCGTCATCATCACAATGTATTGGGAAGATGATGATAATACTTGTCCTTGTTGTGGGAGCCCATATCATTTATGGCGAGATTGTCTAGTGGCCCGTAAGAAAATGAAAGCATTTAAAGAACGACAAGATCGTATTATTTTTGGGCTCGAAAAACCTGGAGGTTCATATTTATCTTCTTCACATCGTGAGTCACGCTATTCAAACTCCCAAGGCTATTATCAGTTAAATAACAGGTATCAAGGGAGTTCATTTCGCCAGAGGAAGCAACCATATTCAAACCATGAGGAATATAATGACTATTATCTTAATCAACCTCAACCGGCATACGAAGACCCTCAAAATTCAACATATTCTAAGCTCGATGCTCTTGCGATCATGATCAAAGAAACCCATGATAATATCAAAGATATGAAGAGAGCAAATGAAGTAAGAGACAAAGCTCATGAAGCTTTGGTTGTTCAAGTGGGTCAACTAGCCGAGGAATTCGCCCAACTTAAGTGTGAGCAAAACGAGTTGGCCAATGGTATTATGGTAGATGCTGATATAGATGAAGATACTGCAAGTCTTTCTGAATGGTTAAACCCAACAGAAGACTTAGCACCTCATGAAGATTTGGTGGCTGAGGTGAAAGTTCATCACGAATCGCATCCTGTGTTGATTAAGGCACCCAATAAAGAGGAGGATGAAGGTTCAAAGATGAAGAAGAGGAAGGTGAGCTGGGAGGACATTGGGCAATTTATTGTAAAACGGCCCCCCAACAAGAATGACTCAATTCTCATGCCAATAACTTGGAAGCAATTGTGGATTTGGCATGTGAACTACCGAGTGTATGTTGGAAACTCGGTAGGAAAATGTGGGATAAAACCTTCATGCTTGGACTCGATGGACAAGTTGAAGGAGAATGAACAGATTGGGGCATGGCATGTAAATTACCGAGCATACATTGGAAACTCGGTAGGCAAATGTTCTTTGAGACCACCATGAATGAATATCAGGTATGATTCTTGTACAGTTTGTATATTTATTTAATTTGTTTTATTTTTCTTTTATTTTTAGTTAGTATTTTGAGTCTCTTTTGATTTCTGGGAATGATTTGAGTTTAACTTGCAATCAGATAACTTGCCTGTACTCAATCTCCATTCAGGCGGGGTAAATCTGTACACCATCGGTGTATCAGGCATCCCAGAATTGTACGTTTTTATTTTTCTTTGAGTCTTAGTTCAGGTTTGTCTATCGGCCGCGAATGAAATGCTATACGGTTCGATTGGGAGGAATTCCAGAGACTCATACACGCACTGCCTATATCCAGGGGAGTCTGTTCCTTTTACCGTTGTATTTTATTTTTATTTCTGCTTTATTTTATTCCTTGCTCACATTGAGGACAATGTGTCGTTCAAGTGTGGGGGTGGGGAAACTTCGTTTTTATTTATTTTTTGTGTCTTAAAAAAAATCAAAAAAAAAAAATGAAAATGTCTTGAAAATTGTTCCTAAAAAAAACCATTCTAATTAGACATAAAAGCAGCTTTTTCGGTACCTACCAGTTGTTTCTTGATTGTTTTGGCAGTAGATCCTTAGTCATGGTCTAATTTGTGAAAAAATAGTATGAACCGTTTTCAGCAGGTGTTTTTAAGAAAAAAGTTTAGAATTGTCTGACTAGATTTAACAAGCTATTGGTAATAAATGCATGCACACATCGGGAACCCATTTCCCCACTTTTGTGAGATCTTGAGCCTACTAGTGATAGATTGAATTATATATTTTCATTTGTGAGAGTAGGCCAGATGTTTCTCTGTTTCAGAACTTGTGTGATTTGATACATGTCGAGGTTGTAGACTAGATATGCACATAGATGATAAAGGCAATTTAGGATTACCCTTTTCGTTTGATACCCGTGTATTTGTCTACGTGATTAACCTGTTTACCAACAATATTACCCTTAGTAGCCATGTTGAGCCTTTACCTATTCGTTTGTTAAACCCAAATCAGTTTCTTAAACCGACCTTTTGTATCACCAGTGTTACTTGACAATCTAAGTGTAGTTATTATGATGTTTAGTATTTATACGCCAAAAAAAAAAAATCAGGCAATTCATGAGGCCGATATACCAAAGTAGGTGATTGAAAAAAAAAAAGAAAGAAAAAAAAAGAAAAAAAAAGACAAAAAAAAATTGTGAGTATTATGTACTACGGGTTGAAAATAACCCGCTGTTTTAGTTATTGTGTTTAGTATGAATAAAAGATTGTCATGGGTCGGTACGTGTCTTCGTTTTAGCCACTTGTTAGCCAAATGTTTCCTACCTTTACCCTAAGCCCAAAACCCAAAAGTCCTTTAGATATGTGCATTGCCTACAGTTGAGGTGTGATTGTCATACAAGCCTATGATAACAGAGTTGCATACTTGGTGTTTTGAGTGATCAATACTAGCGCATTACATGCTAGTCCAGATATTAAACCGAGTGGAGTGAAAAATTGTGAGGGGTGTGTTGCATGAAAATAAAAACCGGAAGCATGTTAGATTTAGTCGGGTTAATTCTGTTTGTAAATGGATATCAATTTGACTTGCTGAATTAACACATCTAATGCTGATCTGTAAATGGGGTATGACTTTGGACCTTAGCTAAGGTATGATAGGGCGACTGGGGTGCTAGTCTGTGATCATGTCTTGAGCAGAGTGTATATAATTTTTTCGAGACGAAAAAAGATAAGTGTGGGGGTGTGATGCGCGGTTGCACGCATCATGTTTATTTGCCAGTTTTGTATATTTTTGAGTCGTTTAGATAGTATTTTTATTAGTTTTAGGTCTGTACTCTATTATTTTAGTATTATATATATTTTATTACTTTTTGGTTGTTTTTACTATTAATTTATGAAGCAGGGCTAAAACTGTACAAATTATATTCGAGACCCGAACACCCAAGTTGAAAACACCATTTATAATAATAGTATATTAAATAATAATAATAATAATAATAATAATAATAATAAATACATGAAAATATTGGCCTTAGGCCCATTTCGAGAAAAGAAAGCCTTGGGGACACAAAATTTAAAGATGGATATTAATGTTTTTGGACGGTGCACACAGAGGGGAGTAGATCGCAATTATCTCTGGGAGAGGCGGCACATATTTTTTTATCAAGAAAAGAGGGATTGCATATATCTCTAGAGGGTTTTATTATATTATTCTTTTGGGTACTGCGACATTAAGGGAGAAGGGAGATCGCAATTGTTTATCTTGGAAAGAAAGGAAGTCACGCACAAGATTTTCTTGGGAGCAAACAGAGGTCGCAGCACAAAAGGGACAAGAAGATTGAAGAAGAGGGGATTCAACTTTTGAAGACTCAAGCTCTATGGCCATGAGTGGCTAATCCCTTTGTATCACATTAGGGATGTAAATTTTTGAAGATCTAGGGTTAGCAAATTGGGTATTATTCTTAAACTATTGTTTATGTTTTTGTGTGTTTGAATTAACTGTGTTGAATTGTGATTAATCTTATGTTAAACTCATTTTAGTTAATTGATCTTGTGCCAATTTCTAATGAGATGAACATGGTTCCTTGCTTTAACACAAACATAGGATTGTATGTTCTAGGTAATGAAGTGTAGTTTATTCTATCTTCGATATTGATAAAACTTGACACCTAAGCCTATTGAGCAATCACTCCGTTAACACCAATTACATTATTATTGTTTACCCATTTGTGAAATCCCTAGTATTCAATTGTTGAAACCCTACACTACTAGAAAAATACCCCTATCTTGACACACATTTTATGACACGCGAGAATTCATGACACGCAAAAGCACGTGTCATTAAAAAATCGTCATCTTTTAAAAAAATTAGTCAAACAATGACACTTTTTTTTGCGTGTCAAGAATCTAATGTCAAGATATTAAAAAACATGACACTACAAGAATTGAGTGTCATGGATTATGTCAAATTTCACAATTTTCAATTCCCGCGCCCTCTCTCTTCCTCTATTACTGTGCACCCCTGATCAGCTCCCTCATATCAAAAAGAAAAAAAAACCCTTCTGCGATAAAAAAGAAAACCTTCTGATCCATAAAAAACCCTAGCGTAACCATCTGCTCGTTCATTTCCCTGCGATAAAAAACTCTTAACAGCTTGGTTTGTTGTTTATTCTCCACCGGTCTTCGTCGCTGCGGGAACGAATCAAGTATTGAATCCGATTCGAACCAGGTATTGAATTTCGATTCATTGATTTTGTTTATGTGTGTGGGGGGTGGGGGGATACTAACTGCTTTGAACTTCATAGACCAATTTTCCTTGAACATCATTTTGATCAATTTGTTGAAAAACACTTGCTTCGGGGGTGATAATGGTTTTTGGTGAATTTGGTACTTCAATACTTTATGAATTTCTTTATAAACAAAGGTTTCCATCAAAAATTTGGACTCGCCTGCTGACAGGTTGTGGATGGGAATTGTGTACTTTAATGTTGGGAAAAAAATGTTGATTATGATGAATGTGGCGTTTGGGTGCATACTAGGTGTTTGCTGTATGTCCTGAGTGAGAAATTGATAATATTCTAATCCACCGCAACTTTCAACCATCATCTCATCAATCACGATCATCACACAACAAACTGTTCGAAACCTGAGTGCGCGAGAGAGAATCCGGAATATAGAGTAGAATAAAAGGTGGGACGGTGGCTGGTAACGGCGGAGCCGCGGTGGAGGCATTGTGGTGACTAAATGGTGTTACGATGAAGAAGATGATGATGGACGGTTGTAGGTTGTGGGTTGTGGACTTGTGGTGGTGTGCTGAAGGATGTGTTAAGGTGATGGTGGTGGTGTTGCTTTCGACGGCGGCCTTAACCATAAGGTAAAACACCCGTCCATAATCCACACTGGCAGCAAAACATTTACATAAGTGTGCAAGTTTTTCCAAATTTCAAATCAATGAGTCAGGTACGCAAAACTGTAAACCATCTTTGTTTTTGCTATTTGTTTTTGAAGTATTCTATGACTAAAATAAACTAATGATGAGATTATGAAGGTGTTAACTCGAGCTATAACAAGGTTCAGAAGCCATTAAAGAGCTTTAAGGCTTATTTCTCAGAATGATCTTTAGCCAAGGAGGCTCTTCAAGTTTGTATAGAAGTGCATTCATTAGTTTATGTACCTTTTTTTTGTAATATTGATTAAGAATTTAGATTGTTTTCTGTAATCTAAATTAAAGCATTGTTTATATAACTTTTTAACATATATTCGGCTCAAACAGGTTGTTATGATTGATGAGATGGTTTTTACTAGGTTTGAACGGTGACGTCCACAAGCTCGAATGATGACGGTGCAGTCAAACATAAGGTTTAAATTGTGTGTTATTTTGAAGATCGCTACAATGCGCTCATAAACTAAAATGTTTATGTCTATGTGAAGCCAATATATGCGTAAATTAAACTATGAAGGTATATATACTTTGTTTATTTACGACAACTCAGTACACTTTTCAATACCATACTACAAGTTTAATTGTTGTTATGCCACTTTTGATTCGAATTCGTTGGTTAGGTGATGTAGTCTGTTGTTTTGAGATTTTTTTTACTATTTAATATTTATGCAGACTTAGTTCAGCCTTTTACATTTTGTTTTTTGTATACCTAAAATATCCTTTTGATAAGCTTAACCATCATTGATTCAGATTTGATACAGTGTAACTACTTCTAGATATCTTATTAATTTGCTTTATCTTTATGATAATGAACATATGCAGAGCCATCATAGCTACAAGGATTTTCAATGGCCAGTTATGGTATGTTGAATTTAACTAACCTATTTTAAAGTGACTTATATATTATTTGCTCTCATCCACGTTCTGCTGTTGCTTTAAGACTTATAATAATTAAGTTGCCGCTTCATACGCTTATATATTAAATGACTAATATGTGTCTTATTAAGAAAGTTGTATGTAGACAGATCTTGATCTTGATACATTCTTATGCAGCTTCATGTTAAACTTGCATTAATAATGTCATGAATGGATAGTAGTAGGAAGTTGTTTAACACAAGAATGGGATGAGCTAGAACTCAAGACATTTCAGGTTTGAGTTTTTATTTCCTTCATTCTATGTAGAATAATAACATATTTAAGTATGTAATATGTTTCAATTATTTCGCTTCAGTATACATGATATGTAAAGTTTGGGTTAGGTATATGTGATTTTTTGGTTGTAATTTGTTTTTATCTAATGCTTTCGCAGAACTGGAATGGCTGGTGTTCCGGGTACAGCAAGTTCCATTTTTGCTGCTGTCAAAGATGTCGGAGCTAATGTCATCATGATTTCTCAGGTATGTTCCTCTACTGTTTTATACATCATGTAATAGTTGACTTCTTACGTTAAGTGTGGTTTGATTACAGGCTAGCAGTGAACATTCTGTGTGCTTTGCTGTGCCTGAGAAGGAAGTGAAAGCGGTTGCAAAGGCATTAGAAGCTAGATTCCGTCAAGCTTTGAGTGCTGGGCGTCTTTCTCAGGTAACGAGCTTTAATTTAAATCCAAAGAACTCTGATACATATGCACACACACACCATATAAATTGCTCTTTGAGTCTTTGGGTTGTATGTTGACAGTTTTCTTGGTCTAACAATCTGAAAACTATTTAGCTATTTACATTTTGGGGGCCCACATGGACTAATGCATCCTTACCTATCCTTTCCTTAGAGAAATTCATTTATAATGTGAATGTATGTTACAACTAAATGATTAACCACTTACCTAACAAAGACCAACTAACTGCCATCAACTGACTGTATCATATACTCTGTATCATATGCCTAAGTAGAACATCCAGATGTTGACTTTGAAAGTCAAACACATACAAAACAACTTAAAAACCAACATTAACCAGATCTAATTAAAACCCAACATATAAAAAACATCAGAACAACAAACAAACAAATCATTTACAAAAAAAAAAAAAAAAACAGTCCAGAACAGTGCTGAACAGTGCGCTGCTGGTCCGCTGCGCAGTCGCGCTGTTCTGTGCAGGCTGCGCGCCGCTGCTGCGTAGTATAGAATACTATTTGTAGTGGTTTTAGACATGTTTACGGCTAGTTTACGATGTTTTAGGTGATTTCAGGCTGAATTAATTTAATGGTGTGTGTTTCTAATCCAGGAGAAAAGTAAAAAAGCTAAGGAAGTTCGTGCACTTAATATATACAATCATCATTTGAGCCGAAAAGGATATGCCCGGAGAGTGTCTACGAGCCGTTAAGGCAAATTATTGATACGTAAGTAAATGCCGTATATGATGGCTTTGAAAAAAATAGTTTATTGGAAGTTACGTTTGAATATGCTTTAAGATATAATTTATTTTTAATAGGGCCACGACCGTGTATAGTGCTCAGACTAGTACCGGCAAGAGGTTTAAACTGAGATGGGTCAACACCAAGGTGAGCACTTAATTATCCTAACTATTTATTTGGACTGATCTGAATATACCGTTTCGCATATAGATGCTCCTAACTATTTATTTAATTGGTACTATCTGTAAGGTGCATTCTTTTTTACTTGCATGAATTATCCATATAATTCTTTTAATGTGCAGTGTCCGTGTCAGCCGGGGATCACAGAATGTGGTTATTATGTAATGAAATTCATGAAGGAGATCGTTACGGACGGACTTGGAATATTGGACAATGTAAGTTGATCGAGTCAAATTCTAGTCACTTTTGTTTTCTTGAAACTAAAACCATCGCGAACCCTTAACCTTTCATCTTATTAATTTAATTGTGTCTCAGGTTGGGGGAGGAGTGAAGGCTTACTCGGATGCGGATATTGATTATGTTCGTGAAGAATGGTCGGGTTATGCCTCGACCTTCATTTTCAAGTTATGATCCGTATGTTTAGGCTTACTAATCGACTAATGTAATGTATTGATACAATGTTTTTGTAACCCTTTGTGGTAGAATTCGACATAATTGTAATGGGTTTTTTGGTGGTATAATATATGCAGCTTTATTATGAAATTTATTGTTTTTGTAATTATAAATAAAAAATAATTCCAGGATATTATTCGTTTTGCAAAAAAAAAAAAAAAAAAAAAAAAAAAAAATTGGTAAAAAAACATGACACGCAAAATGACTGTCATAAAGGTGTGTCATAAATTCATGTATGTCATAAATGCTGTAAAAAAAAATTCGTAAATGAGTGTCAAGAATGTTTGTCATTAAAGAGTGTGTCATAAATGCGTGTCAAAAAAGCATGTCATAAAGGAGTGTCATAAACGCGTGTCATTAAAAGATGACACGCACCTGCATGTCATAAACTTTTCTTGACATGTTCTTCCTTGACACTTTTTTGTGTGTCATAAACACCCTTTTATGACGCGCAATGCGCGTCAAGAAAGGGGTATTTTTCTAGTAGTGCTAGTGTGATATTTTTAATTAAATTGTTTACAACCCATATTATTTTTTTTACTCTTACAATATTCAAGTTCTATTACAATAAACAAAATCTTTTAAAAATCAAACTCTTAAATGATAACTTGCACTCTTCATAATTAAACTAGCAACTTCATAAGCAACATTTTCTAATCAACTAAACAATATTCACTAACCACACGCTCCTTGGATTGATACCCTATTTACCCTATCTACCTAGGTTAATTAGGTTTTGTATGACCCGTAACGACCGGCTCATCAATCGGTGCCAGCAGTTGGGGCATCTTGCTAAGGATTGCAGAGCGACACTCCCGCCGACTCAGGCACGTACTACTGTTCTTGCTCCTGCTGCTCAAGGGACTCCAGGAAAGCAGGGGTGCTATAACTGTGGTGATTCGGGGCATTTCAAGCGTGATAGTCCCAAGTTGAAACATGGCGAGAATGTGAAGGGCGAGAACGGTAACGGGAACAACGGAGGCGGTGGCAGGAATGCGCGTGCTTTCGTCATTGGCTCTGCAGAAGCCAAGCATGATCCTGACATAGTTACCGGTACGTTTCTTCTTAATGATCGCTATGTTTCTATCTTGTTTGATTCCGGTGCCGATAAGAGTTTCATATCTGTGGAAATTAGTCGATTGCTAGATATAGTACCCACACCTTTAGAGGCTAAGTACTTGATAGAATTGGCTAATGGTAAGAAAATTGAAGCGACACATATTCTTCGAGAATGTCGCTTGGAACTGTCGGGTTTGTCTTTCCCCATTGACCTTATGCCGGTATCTCTGGGTAGTTTTGAAAAATGTTGAAATGATTTGTGAAATTAAAAAAACTTAAAAAGGAGTGAATCAAATTTTAGTCAAAGGGGAGAATCAAAGTTAAAAAAGGGTGACCTGTTTATTAAATATTTCTTTTTATTGGTCAATCTATTTTGATTATTTGCTCATTGATCCTCAATATGTTCATATATATATATATATATATTATATATCTAAGTGTGTTTGTATTATGTTATTATTTGTGAATACAATATGCAGGTTTTGATCACATGGGTTATTAGATGGACATTAAAAGGCTATATCACTTTGAATGAAATTGGTACAAAATCCTATCTCTCTTTGTTTTTTTACCTTTGCTCACTTTGAGTTTTACTTATTTTAAAACAACTCACTTTTCTTAGACCTGTAAGACTGGTTAGTTTTATTAAGCTGCTCTGTTTTGACAAACGAGAGTTGTTTTAGCTATAGTTGTTTTTATAGAACAGGTAAAGTGATTCGTTTTATACTTTTATTAGATGGCGTAAGCATGCCAACTTTATTAAAGAAGTAGAAAGATTATATCTCTTAAACGGTTCGAATGATTACTTCTAGAGTAAAGTCCTATTTGAGTCCCTGTGGTTTGATCATTTTAACTACTTGAATCCAAAATCTTAACTTGTCTTGATCTAAGTCCCAATGGTTTCCATTTTTAACTACATGAGACCAAAAAACTAACTCCATCCAATTAGTCATTTCAGCTCAAGGGTATTTCAGTCATTTTGCCCCTATTTAATTAAATATATTATGTATTTATTACACACACACACACACATTAACCTCTCCCCATCTCTCTCCCAACTACTACCATTCCACCTCCACCTTCACCACCATGTACCACCTATAAGCTGCCAAACAACCACCGCCACTCTTGTAAACCATAAACCCCATCAACTTCCATTATCACCACATGAATCCATCACCCTAACCACAACCCATTCGAACCATACCCCTGCCGCCACCTAAATCGACAACCATTGATCCACCATCTTCATACCTCCAGCCACCCCGAGCCACCAACGAACATCCCCACTTTCAAACCACCATCAACAGCCCTCAATACCACCACCACTATCCCACTTCCCGTTACCATCCTACTACCACCAAACCCAACCAACTTCACAACAACGTCACCACTGTGGCCACCACCTACAACTGCCGCCAACATCATCCTATGACCTACCGCCTGCAAATCATCGCATCAACCTATAAACCATTGGTGATTCAACCTTAGCTAGTAAACTCACATCAGAACCCCAACCCCCAATCGTATCTTAACCCTAACCCCAAATCACATATGAATCCAGATCGCAACTAACCTAAAAGAGATGGTTTTCTATGGAGATTCAATGGTGCTTACTACGAGTTGGGGTAGTGATGGTGATGGTTGGGGTGCAGTAATGGTTTCTGTTAAGTAGAGAGAACGAGAAATAGAAAGAGAGAGAAACAAAGTTAGAGAGAGAGAGAGTTGATTTGAGTATGTGTGTGTGTCTGCATAAACATTGATGGTAAGGGTATTTTGGTATTTTCACAAAATCTAACTGAGAAAATCTAACAGAGTTAGTCTTTTGGACTCAAGTAGTTGAGATTTAAAACCATTAGGACTCAGATCAAGACAAGTTTTGGTTTTGGACTCAAGTAGTTAAAATAACCAAACCAGGGACTCAAATGGGACTTTACTCTTACTTCTATTTACATGGGTCAACTAGGTCAATTTTAATGAATTTTGGTAAACATCTCATATTTGTATCATTTCTAATAATTGCCGTTCTCGGATATCTACTGTTAAATGAAAAATACTCATTTGACCATTCCTTAAATTATTTGACCATTCCTTTTTTATATTCATTCATTGTAATATACGTTTCCACTATTCTTGCTCTCAATCACTCAATTAGAGGATTGATTGTTGTAATCCCATTGTATAAATAATTGATATACACCTCAAACACTTTGATGAGGTTGATTTCTAATTATTATATGGTATCAGCCTATACTCTTCTCCTCCCCTTCGATTCCTTCTTCAATTTCTCTGTTATTCATCCTTCTTTCCTGGTTTTTCACTAATGGCTTCTTCCTCTCTTGTTGACTCCACCAACACCAACCACCCTTCCCACTTTGCAACCATCAAACTTACTGCCACCAAGTACCTTGTGTGGCGTAATAATATGGTTCTTTTATTTGCATTACACAAACTCTCTGCTCATATTGAAGAAGCCTCTTCCCCACCACCAAAAACCGTCACTGTTGCGGATGCGACCACTCCAAATCCTGACTATGTTAAATGGACAGAATCTGATCAAAAGGCTGCCCTTTTTCTTCTCTCGTCTCTGTCCGAGGAAGCCGCAACCGAAGTTCTTGGTCTCACTAGTGCGCGACAGATCTGGCTTGCACTTGAACATGCCTACAGTAACGCGTCCGTTGAACGCGTACAATCTCTGCGTGACTCTTTGCGCCTATTAACCAAAGGTACATCCACAGTCTCTGAATTCTCTCGTCGGTTTCGTGGTATTTGTGACCAGCTTGCTGCTATTGGTCATCCGGTTGCCAAGATCGACAAGCTTCATTGGTTTCTCTGTGGGTTAGGTCCGTCCTATGAAGTATTTTCTACTGCCATAAGGGCCTCCAAACCACCTCCTCTTTTTCGTGATCTGGTAGCTCAGGCTGAAAGCCATGAGTTGTTTTTGAAATCACTACATGGTACCACCACTCCTCCGGTTGCATTTCATGCTCAACAGCATCGTGGATCTTCAATGCAATCCCGAGGTCGTGGATCCGGTACTCGTGGTGGCACTTCTTTCCGTGGCAGAGGCCGTACTCAAAACCGCCGACCACCTCATTGTCAATTGTGTCGCACAAATGGACATTATGCTTCAGCATGTCCAAATCTTCATACTTATGCGATCCAAGCTCCTTCATCGGATGATGCCTTAGCTAAGGCATTTCATGCCCAGTGCCATGTTACTCATAACACTCCAGATTGGAATGCCGATTCCGGGGCTACGGAGCACATGACTCCGACTCATGACACTCTTCACAATACGACTCCTTATCAAGGTAAACATAAGGTTATTTTTGGTAATGGTAAGACACTTCCGATTACTCACACGGGATCCACATTTATATCAAATAATATTCCTTTGCGTGATGTTCTTGTTATTCCAAACCTTACCAAGAAGTTGTTGTCGATAAGTAAATTAACGGCCGATCATCCCATTGATGTTTTATTTTCTCAACATTTCTTTCATATTCAGGATCGGAACACAAAACAGGTACTCGCTAAAGGGACTTGTGAAGATGGATTATATGTGCTCAAGGAAGATGCAAAAGCTTTTGTTGCTGTTTCTAAAGTTTCAAATAAGGCTTCTTATGAATTATGGCACGCTCGTTTGGGCCACGTTTCATTTGATGTCATTTCTATTCTAAATAAATTTGGTGTTTTATCTGTTACTTCATTGTTACCAAAACCGAATATTTGTGTTTCTTGTCAACTTGCAAAAGGACAACGCTTACCCTTTGATTCTAATTTAAAGCATTCATCTAATCCTTTAGATTTGGTACATTGTGATTTGTGGGGACCCGCACCGATTACGTCCACGGGGGGATATCGTTACTATGTTATTTTTATAGATGATTACTCAAGGTTCACGTGGTTTTATCCTCTTAAAACTAAAACGGGTTTCTATTCCGTTTTACCAGCATTCATTAATTTAGTCCAAACACAATGCTCAAGAAAAATAAAAATATTTCAAAGCGATGGTGGTTCAGAATTTGTAAATCATACGGTGCGAAAAATATTTGAAGAGAATGGGACGTTTCATCGATACTCGTGTCCATACACGCCTCAACAAAATGGGCGTGCGGAACGAAAATATCAACATATTGTTGAGATGGGTCTTGCAATGTTATTCAATGCTCATGTTCCGGCATGTTACTAGGTGGACGCGTTTATCTCGGCGACTTTCATAATTAATCGAGTTCCTACTATTCTTCTCAACAACAAGTCGCCATTCCAACTTCTCTTCAATCAAATGCCTCAATATTCTAATTTTCGAGTCTATGGCTGCCAAGTTTTTCCTTACTTACGCGAGTATGCCAAACACAAACTTGAACCGCGTAGTGTATCATGCGTTTTTCTTGGGTATAGCCCGCAACACAAAGGCTATAGATGCTTGGATCCAGCAACTCATCGTGTTTATATTACTCGCCATGCTCGATTCAATGAGTATTGTTTCCCCTTTAAAAAGGCTTCTACTGTTTCTAATCTACATCACTTAGAACTTATAACATTTGTGGATGACACTAATGGCTCTTTATTCACTAATAGCAATCCACCGCCACCATCCAACCCCACCAAAATACCCATCTACCCAAGCCCAACTCCTCCTTACGGCCCAATCCCATGTTCCCTTTGTACACCATCCAGTTCTCTCAACAACCAAACCACGGGATTAAATCATGGCCCGACTGAAAATACTCCTGTTCAAACCCACCATGATCACCTAAGTGAACCGGACCACCCTGACCACGTTCCAACACCAGTTTCGGACCACAATAATTCCACCGAAACCACCACTCCACAACGTACGGTTCCTCACCCATCCGTAGTTGAACCCACTGCCCCGACCACTTCTTCTGCACCTACTGAAACCATTAATCTCCAACCAACAAATTCTCATCCAATGGTCACACGGGCAAAAGCAGGTGTCTTTAAGCCGAAATACCAAGCTGACTTTGCCTCGCTTACTACACATGCTTTGCATGTAGCTCTATCTACAGCAAGTGAACCATGTGGGTTCAAATCAGCAGCCAAGGACCCGACTTGGATGGCGGCAATGACCGATGAGATTGAAGCTTTAAAGAATAATGAAACATGGACATTAGTGCCTCGGCCATCCTCTACTAATGTTGTTGGATCAAAGTGGGTGTATCGAATTAAGTACCACTCTGATGGAAGCATTGAACGTTATAAAGCCCGGTTAGTGGCCCAAGGATTCACCCAAATCCCTGGTTTGGATTATTCGCACACTTTTAGTCCTGTGGTTAAAGCTTCAACAGTTCGCATCGTCTTATCTCTTGCTGTTCTCAACAACTGGAGATTACATCAACTTGATGTTAAAAATGCATTTCTAAATGGTCACTTGAATGAAACAGTCTTCATGGAGCAACCACCAGGATTTGTAAATCCTAAATATCCCAATCATGTCTGTAAATTATCCAAGGCTTTATATGGTCTAAAGCAAGCGCCTCGTGCCTGGTTCCAACGCTTGAGCACCTTTCTTCTTTCATATGGTTTCACTTGTAGTCGTGCTGACACATCCCTCTTTGTGCTCAACAAGGACTCATGTCTAATGCATTTACTTGTTTATGTTGATGATCTAATTCTTACAGGTAATAACGAAAGTGCTATTACCACTTTTATCTCGCATCTGCATCATGAGTTCGCCATTAAAGACCTTGGAGATTTGAGCTATTTTCTGGGACTTGAAATTGCTTACACAGACTCTGGCCTTTTTCTCACACAGGCAAAGTATGAAAAAGATATTCTTCTACGGGCAAATCTGTACGATTCCAAACCAGTTGGCACTCCGTTAGCCCCACATGAATCATTTGTTGCTGATGGATTGCCATATTCAGATCCTACTCATTACCGTTCTCTAGTCGGTGCTTTGCAATATTTAACAATTACTCGCCCGGACTTGTCCTATGCTGTTAATCAGGTGTCCCAGTTCCTTCATGCACCCACAGTCCAACATTTTCAAGCAGTAAAGCGTATCTTGCGATATGTTAAAGGCACGATCTCTTTTGGTCTATCCTACTGCCGTCCACACAAAAACAATGTTCTTGGTTATTCGGATGCTGATTGGGCACGTTGTCTAGATACTCGCCGTTCCACATATGGCTACTCAATTTTTCTTGGAGGAAATCTTGTGTCTTGGAGTGCTAAAAAGCAACCAACGGTGTCCCGTTCAAGTTGTGAATCTGAATATCGTGCCATGGCTAATACTGCTGCTGAAATTGTGTGGATCACTCATCTATTGCGGGAACTGCATGCTTTACCACCTGATCGACCCACTTTACTTTGTGACAACAAAAGTGCTCTATTCATGACTCAAAATCCGGTTGCTCATAAACGTGCTAAACATATAGATTTGGACTATCACTTTATTCGAGAATTGGTCAACTCTGGGAAACTCTATACGAAGTTCGTTCCAACCAATCTTCAGGTGGCTGACATTTTTACTAAAAGCCTTCCTCGCACTCAATTTGAAGTCTTTCGGGCAATGCTTCGTCTAGGACCACCACCGTTTCGATTGAAGGGGGGTGTTAAATGAAAAATACTCATTTGACCATTCCTTAAATTATTTGACCATTCCTTTTTTATATTCATTCATTGTAATATACGTTTCCACTATTCTTGCTCTCAATCACTCAATTAGAGGATTGAATGTTGTAATCCCATTGTATAAATAATTGATATACACCTCTAACACTTTGATGAGGTTGATTTCTAATTATTATATCTACAACTGGCATATGTTGAATTTTGTTAGCGTAGTCAACAAAAACACATATAATGCAACTTATTGTGAAAGGATTTGTACGTTATTAATTTAATTATGTTGCATTATATTGTAGTATGGTGGCTGTTTTAATAATCGTTTCGAAGAAATATCAACTTAATTTTTCTTCTTTCATTGTAATGCGAACAGGGTATTCACTAATCGTTATTCGACCCACGTCAGTTTCAGGACTGGACTGCAAAAACATATTGAAGGTTCATTTGAACATAGTGTGTGTGTGAGAGAGAGAATAGAAAAAGATAGTCGGCCTGAAAATGTCTTCAGATTTGCAGCTAGCCTGCTGCTTTAGGCGCATGAGTCCAACCTCCACCTAAGAGACCTGGGAATGAGGCTCATTTGGTAAGGCAAAACATGCCCATGATGGTGCGACTGAAGCTGAGAAAACAAGTGACGAGGAGGAGCGATTGTTGATAACAGATGCAGTGCCTAAATATGAGCAGCTTTTGGCCAATTTTCCTGCGCAAGACTTTAATTGCTGCTTCGTGGTATCAACATTGTAGGCAAATTCAAGGGTGCGTTCTACTTCATAAGTCCTGAACTAAAAAAACTATGAACCTTAAAACATGGTAGTGGTTAATTTTGTAGCTATTGTTTTGGTTTGATCATTGATGATAGCCATTATTCTGTTGGAAAGTTTAAAAGGTGAATGGAGGTTTATGTTAATGAAATTATAATTTAGTGAAATTATAATTATTGAAGGAAAACTCTTTAGTAGAGTTAATTTATTTATGACACTTTATTATAGTTTTAAGACTAAAATTAAGTGTATAACTCTTCATGTGGTGAATTGAAGGAAAACTTATGACACTTGATTATAGTTTTAAAGACTAACATTAAGTGTCTAATTATGTTAGACTCTTCATTCCCCATTGCCTCTTGTATATATTAGAGACTTTTGTGTCATATATGATATATGGGAAAATGCACATAAGCATATACATGAGAAATATTCACTAAGAAACTCTTGCAACACTTATGACTCTAGAGTAGCAACCAAGTATCGATTATTTTTCAGGCAAGTGGGATAGTCCGGCAGTGCACCATCGTCACTGTTTCGAACCGGTGTACCCTGGGAACAGACGACGAATCTGTTTAAGGGAATTGTGTCAAACACAAGCCCGGTTCCTTTTTCTTTGATTTTGTTTTTTCTGTTTTCAGTTCATTGCAGAAAGTACAAGGACTTGAAAACATGTGAGGTTCATGTATGAAAGGCATTGCGACGATTATTATGTAAGTTTTCCAACAAACTTAAACAGATTAGTAAAACAGACTTTCGTGTAGATTGGGAACCAATCTTTAAACCTTCTTCTTAAGGACTTTTTGGTTCGCGAAAGTTTGTAAATATTTTTCTTTTGAAATATGTTGTGGTACATCGAATCGGATTAAATTTGTGATTGGAGTGAAATCTTTAATCCGAATATTCATGGTTTTTCGGGTTCATGGGTTTTATGTCGTGTTTAGATAAACCGGATTATTAACATATATTTAGACGTTTTTGAAATACAAAAATTCTAATGAGAGTATTAGAAAAGTCATAATATTTGTAAACCCATGAAAAACATTTGATAATGTTTTCTTTCTAGTAAGCATATTAGAAAGATAATTTCAAAGTATTTGAAATGTTTACATTTTCTAATAAGAGTATTGGAAAATTAAAAGGTTTCAAAATAGAAGGTTTTGAAACATGTATTTCTAACAAGCGTGTTAGAATCGACGACGTTGAAAGAATAACGTGTCATGAAACATTTCTAATAAGCGTATTAGAAATAATTGTTTACAAAATCAAAAGTTTAATCTTTAAACTTATATATTGATTTTTCTAACATGCGTGTTAGAAATTGATGATTTTGTAAAGACAAAATAAGATGTTTATATTTTCTAACAAGTGTGTTAGAAAAGATTATTGTACAAAATACACAAACTTGTTGGACATGATAGTAAGAATACTAATTAAAACTCCAAAGTTGAAACTTAAAAATAATAAGAATACCATTAAGTTGGGTTAAATATTCTTAAAGGTTTTAATGGGGTGTTTCAACTCATGGGTTTATGGAGAATTGGGTGTTTCAACCTTTTCAACATTTAACCGGTTTGGTTAAAATTTGACAGTTTTGAACGAGCGAGTTTGAAACGGGTATATTTTGGAAAATCCAAAGTTAATACCATTTATGTAAATGGTTTAATTTTCTAACGAGAGTGTTAGAAACGGTTTATTTTATAAACCAACAAGGTCTAAAACGATTGTCATAATCGTGTATTTCTAACAAGCAGGTTAGAAACGGTTGAGAATATAAACCAATGACCTTTAAAATGATTTTGGTAATCATTTATTTCTAAACGAGTGTGTTAGAAAAAGGTCCATATGATAAAACATGTAATCGTTTGTATTCTAACAAGTATGTTAGAAATGGTTAATTTTGAAACCGTATATGTTTATATGGTACACGTATAGTTTCTAATGAACGAATTAGAAATGGTTAATAATGAAAACCATATACTCTAACAAGTGAGTTATGAATGGTTTAAATAATAAAACTATATTAGAGTTTATGGTTTTGATTTGTAATCAAAAGATAAATATATATAGTTTATGGAAAATACTTGTAAAAGTAGAAATGTGTTGTATGAGTAAAACATGTTTTTACAAATTATATATGGTTTGATACTTGTATGAGAAGTATGATGACTTGAACCATATAATAGTCTAGAGAGACTATTTAGTGTAAAACAACTTATGTTGTTTTGGACATATTTACTTGTTCGACTACTTGTGAGTAGTTAAGTATAAACACCTGTGTTGTTTTAAACAGTGTATTGAGGGAGTACCTCGAAACATGCCACGAGACGATATAATTGCTATTATTTCGTCGAACGGTAAAGTGTTAAAGAAAATAACACTTTGAGATTTGATGTTTATATATCTTTATATGAATCCGTTTAAATATATATGTAATATGTTATATATATATTTTGGATTATATTGAAATTATAATTTGGAATCTTAATGTAGTGGATAAAGAGTAAACTCTTGGAGAGAGCTTCATGTTTTCTAATAAAGTTTTTATGTTACTTTATTAGAGCTTTTATGTCAATTTATTAGAGGCTTTATTTATAAAATTAAGTCTCTAATTAAGTGACTAAGAAGAAAAACTCTTCATATATTCCCATTAAGATAATCATGATCAATGTGGCAAGTGTATTGAAGTTAAATACACGAAAACGAGATATGTCATCTAATGTTAAGAGCATTTATGTAGAAATGCACAAATGTAGTTTTGATGACTATAACATATGATAGAAATATATGTTATTATTCATAAGTCTTTAATAAATATTGCGAGATTTATTATAAAAGACTTAGAATAGTGATGGATGTGTAGAGTCTCTACAAACCATCAATGTTGGTTGAACTATACGGATGCTTCGTGATATATTTTGGGAGAGTCACCCAATAAATAGTTTCAACAAAATATAGGCATATGTGAATGTCATGTCGTTGAGTGTCAATCTAATTGACTTGTTGATGATGAATATGTTCATCAAAGTGACTTATATTAAGACTTAGTGTTTAAGTCCTAAAGAGTCAACGGTGAAGCCTTGGAGATTAAAGGCAAACGAGTCTTGATCCTAATGGATGGAATTAATTATGGCTTTGAAGCATTCTTTAAACAAAGGTTTTGGAATGGTAAACAAAATCTCATTTTGTGTCTAAAGTAGGACGTGAATGTTAGGAAGAGATAGTGAGTTATCTCTTAAGGCTGTGAAGAATCAGAATGAGGCATCTTCTGTTCACATGCTAAGTATTCATAGTCTAAAGCATGCTAGACTAATACTTGTTAATTTAAATGCTCCACGGAGAATAAATTAACTTTGAACATTCAAACATATGTGACGACATAAGAATGAATTTTGTAAAAGCAAATATATAATTCATTAAAAAGGATGACTCAAAAGGACCGAATAAATAGTTCATTGGTAATGATACTATTTAGCTGAATATGAGGAGAACTCATATAGCTCATAAAACGGTTCGTGTAAAAAAAAATATAGGTTGAGTAATATAATGGATGACCTCAATAACACAAAGATATAGATAGTCGTTATCTTATCACGGGTGTCTAATGTCATCATGAATGATATTACTCAAACTTAATCAAAGTGCAAGCAATGTGGGGGGAAGAACCATTTAAGAAACAATCCGTGGGGATGTAAAAATGGTACTTGAGAAGTTTTCAAACTACATATGAAAGGAAGAAACTTTCATCACCCCGTTTGGTAGTTATCCAATAACACTTAAGTGTGGAGGTGACTTGCATTTGAAAATAGAAGGTTTGATATGAACAGATGTGATTTTGGGAAGTACAAATCAAACAAACTTAGAATAGACTTGTTATAAGTCAGTCCTATTTTGTTGACAAAATTCTTGAGAAGTTCAACGGAAATGACTCTAATGTGGCTAGAACTTTCATTGACACGAGTCAACGTCTAGCTAATAATCGAGGTGAGCCTGTTAACCAATTAGAGTACTCAAGAATTATTGGCAGCCATATGTATCTGATGAGTTGTATCAGACCAGACTTAGCAAGCAAGCTAAGTAGATACACGCTTTGGTAATTAGGATACATACGAGACTACGGGCTGCAATATAAAAGATATCCAACAGTTATTGAAGGTTACTGTGATGCAAACTGGATATCTGACACGAATGATTCCAAGGCAACGAGTGGGCATTTATTCACACTTGGAGGTGTTGCGATAATGTGGAAATTACCTAAGCAACAGTTTATTGCTAGATCCACGATGGAATCATAATTCATCGCTTTAGATAAAGAGGATGAATAGGCAGAATGACTACGTCAATTTGTTAAAGATATACCTAGGTGGCCAAAGCCGGCATAGGCCTAATGCATACGCTGTGATAGTCAATCGGTAATTGGCAGAGCTCATATCACAATGTGTATCAGTAAGAACATGTATATAAGACGTAGGCATAACACGGTACGACAACTAATCTCTATAAGAGTTATCACTATTGACTATGTGAAGTCAAAGGATAACATCGCGGATCCGCTAAACAAAAGGCTTAAGCAGAGAGTTAGTTCAGAAGTCGTCAATGGGAATGAGGCTAAAGCTCATTAAAGGCTAGGTTTATGCGAAGGAAACCTAACTCAGTTGACTGGAGATCCCAAGATCTGAGTTCAATAGGACAACCTAATTGTATGAACTGGCGAAGGTCACTGTGGGGGAGAGTTGGTGGAAACCCCACATATTAAAAAGGGAGTTTACTATAAGATTTAATAAGCTTCCTAGTCCATTCCTAAAAAGTGACAAGGTTGAGGTTAAGCTTATAGCTTTTAATGATCTGACTGAGGTAACCAGTCCCAGTAGATCACCTATGTGAGAGAGAAGTGGGGTCGCTTCGAAGGGTATTGTTGGGGCACAATACTTAATAGCTCTCGCAGAACCAGGCACGTGTCCATGACCATAACGGACACAACTATGAGGACTTGACGTTGTCAGGGAGAGTCGTGTGTGAAGCGTATTGTCGTCCACACAAACGGCAGACGAGTTCAAAGACATCGCGTTCTACTCAGAGCCAGTGGGCTAAGTGCGTTTCATAAGCGAAGGTTCAAAGGGTCACACCTACCTATCGTATGCAAAACTCAACTGTTGAAATTTAATCGGAATGAGGTTGCTTCTCAGAATGACTCCTATTCATATGGGGGTTTGTTCGACATATGCGTGTTCTGATCAATCTCCATTCATGTGGGGGATTGTTGGAAAGTTTAAAAGGTGAATGGAGGTTTATGTTAATGAAATTATAATTTAGTGAAATTATAATTATTGAAGGAAAACTCTTTAGTAGAGTTAATTTATTTATGACACTTTATTATAGTTTTAAGACTAAAATTAAGTGTATAACTCTTCATGTGGTGAATTGAAGGAAAACTTATGACACTTGATTATAGTTTTAAAGACTAACATAAGTGTCTAATTATGTTAGACTCTTCATTCCCCATTGCCTCTTGTATATATTAGAGACTTTTGTGTCATATATGATATATGGGAAAATGCACATAAGCATATACATGAGAAATATTCACTAAGAAACTCTTGCAACACTCATGACTCTAGAGTAGCAACCAAGTATCGATTATTTTTCAGGCAAGTGGGATAGTCCGGCAGTGCATCATCGTCACTGTTTCGAACCGGTGTACCCTGGGAACAGACGACGAATCTGTTTAAGGGAATTGTGTCAAACACAAGCCCGGTTCCTTTTTCTTTGATTTTGTTTTTTCTGTTTTCAGTTCATTGCAGAAAGTACAAGGACTTGAAAACATGTGAGGTTCATGTATGAAAGGCATTGCGACGATTATTATGTAAGTTTTCCAACATATTCTTGCAAAGAAAAAGCTCACTGAAAGTTTCTGGCCCATCTAGACATTTATTCTATTACACGGTGCTCATGGTAGGTTAACCAGACTAATACGTAGTTGTGGTAGTTTAAACAGACTGAAATGTTGTTTTGAAAAGTAAAATTCGAAACATAGTCTCGATAGGTTGATCGAACCAAATTGTAGTTTTGGTAGGTTAACCAACATAATGGTCCGCACTTTGCTATGTTCTTAAACCGTAACCTAAGTAAAAATAAATAGTTTATTGGTTTTAGTTGCCTAGATCCAGAAACGCCATTAGAAACATGACAGAGAACAAGAAGTAGATAATATTATCCGTTCGTTTCTCGATTTTGCTTCTTTTTGAAGTTGGATCAGTTGAGTTTTGAAAAGGATCGAAGATCAAGTGGACATTGTAGGTACGTTTTTATATGGATCAAGAACTGAAGTGAAATAATAAGTTGCACTTAGAAATCTCATTGTAGTTATATATAAATTATGTCTAGAAAACCATAATTTAAAAGACCTCATCTGTTGTACAGACCTTAGCAGACTTTACAACTGATATTATTTAAACAGACCTTAAATAGCGCTAAAACAGTGCCGAATCAGCGCGGAAAAACAGCATCGAAACAGCCCTGTAACAGCTCTGAAACGCTGAAAAACAGCTCTGGACGGTTGCTTTTCTCCTGTGGGTCCCATTGCAATTAATTCAATGGGTATATATATCCTCGGAGGCTTTCACAATCCTTTACGTTTTCAAATTTTTCACCCAAACTCTCTCAATTCTCCGACGAAACTTTATCTTCTCCGTTCGACACTTTGAAGTTTCTGAGCAATCTTCAAGTTTCCCGACTAGTTTTCCGATGATGACTGAAGATTTCCTTAAAACTTCAAACGGACTCTTGTTTTTCCAAACCGTTTGCTTTTTATTACTTCTTCTATTCATTAAATATGTCTAATATCTCCATCGGTATGTCACCGTCCGGTGATGTTCACCATGAGGGTTCCGATGCAGTAGCCAGGAGTTGGATGAACCAACTGTTCCCGCAACGAATATCAAGGAAAGGAAGCTGATGACCAACACCCCATGCAAGTGGGTTGCTTCTGCCTTTGCTGACTTTTGTATAGGCCATGAAATCTTGCCGGAATGGGAACAGGAGTTGCTTGGTCCCGGACAGACGGTCCGAACTCCGACAGATGGCAAGATCAGTTTATATGAAGCCCACTTCTCTAAGTGTGGCTTCCGCCTTCCTTGTACCCGCTTCCAGCTGGATGCCCTTGTGGAATATGGGGGTGGCGGTCATGCATATTATGAGCAGGTTTGGCATGCTGCGGTTGGGGCACTTTGAAAATTTGTGTCGCTCTCTGGACATTGAACCGACGGTTTGATCGGTTCAATGTGTTCTATTATATGGCCCGTGATGAGGCGTGGTTTACTTTTAAGCCACGGCCCAAGGTGCCGCCCATGGTGAGTGAGGTGCCCAAATCCCTCCATGGGTGGAAAGACAAGTATTTCTTCGTGAAGAAAGGCGTTATTCCAGTGGCGATGCCTTAGAAGGTGGTGACGTCCAAAGAGAAGGTGAAGGATCGCGAGGGGATGCGGGGCTACAAGGAGCAAGACTGGTTTATTGTCCTTACCACGCACAAAACTAAACTGGAGTTGAAGGGTTTGTTTGAGGGGACCTTCAATATGTTGGGCACTAGCCGCACTGGTATTCGCGCTGGAAAGGAGCCATACATTGCTGAAGAAGGTATTGTCCTCCGCCTTCCGCATTATGTCTTTATGTTTTGATATTTTATTAACTATCAGTCGCTTTGCAGGGGTTTCCAAGTTTGATGTTTTCGCGTCTTGTGGGACCATCAAGTTGAAGTGGAGGCGTGTCCCTGAGGGGGAGACCTCTTATCTGGAAGAGTTCGCGGATAGGTTCTACTATCCAAACTTGGAGAGCCCGCCCGACCACTATTATGTGACTTGTGAGTCTTCTAACCCTGCTCCCGCGTCTGTCATTAACTTGTCTGATATTGAGTCTACTGGCTCCTCTGGGAGGTTGACGCGCCAGTCGCGGCCTTCCCGAAGTCAGGGGCATAGGAAGCATGCCCCACGTAGGCATAGTTATTTGGTTAG
Source organism: Ambrosia x helenae (assembly GCA_030844895.1). Classification (NCBI taxonomy): domain Eukaryota; kingdom Viridiplantae; phylum Streptophyta; class Magnoliopsida; order Asterales; family Asteraceae; genus Ambrosia; species Ambrosia x helenae. Next base: position 71,245,624 of record CM061225.1, on the reverse strand, counting down.
GAGAGTAACCCCCCCCCCTCTGACACAGGGTCTTCGGGTGTAGGAGGGGAGTATGTGAAGATACCTCCTTGAAGATTAGGAAGAGAAGTCATACTGCTACGAATTCTCACGATGCGGGCGGCGACAAACATGCTGAAGGGAGCGCTGGAGGCTCCAAGCCCGTTGAAGGTGGTGGGGGCAAAGGTAGGTCCCCGCCAAAGTTGTTGAGCCGCAGGAGCCAGATGCCCCTGTGTTTTCTTTTGATATTGGCGCTCCTCTTGAACGTTAGCCGCTTCTTCAAAATATTGTGAAGAAGACTCCTGGTAAGTATTTTCGCCTTTCCTTTTATTCTTTATTTCGTTTTTTGGTATTTTCTAACTGTTGTGCGCCTTGGAGTTGTTGCACCGAAGGTAACCCCTAGTCCTCCTCCTCCGCCTATTCCCACCGCCGAGCAAATAGCCGAGACGAGAAGGAAAATGGAAGAAAGACGTCTTCAAAAGGAGATGGATGGGGCGTCGGAGAAGGCTACGGCCGATGAAGCCACTAAGGCCGAGGCCGCAAGGAAAGTAAGGGCAGATAAGGCCGCAAAGAAGGCAAGGGCCGATGAGGCCGCGAAGGCTGAGGCCGCCAAAAAAGCCGAGGCAGAACGCCTTCGCCTGGAGGAACAGGGGTTCCTTTTGAGAAGGTTTGCCTTGCAAAGGAGAAGGCTGAGCGGGAGAAGGCTGAAGCTGAGGCCAGGTAGCAGGCCAAGGAAGCTTAAGGTTTGAAGGCAACCACCCCGGCAGGAGGCACTAGGGATGGTAACTGGGAAATTCACCGGACGCGGTGTGCGCCGCCCGGTGCGGGGGTAGGGGTTCAGCTGGGTCCTATGATGGTTCCAGTTGGGCAGGTGGTGACACCATCTGGCGCCCTCGATGGGCGGTTAGGGAGAATACGCTTTTTTCTAACTCCCTGGCCGCCAAGGAGTTTGTTGCGGGGGTCGTTCCCCCTTTTGAGCGGGAATACAAGGACAGTCTGAGTTGTCCTGACCTGGTTGCTAGCATGTGCGTGAATCAAGCGACTCAGTTGTCAATGATGGACTCTTTGAGGAGGCGGGACGCGGCCATGCAGCGAGAGATCGCCCGCGTAAAGGCAGAAAAGGCGTCCATGGCTGATAAGGAATCCTCCTTCAAAGCCAAGATCGAGAAATATCGCCGCCGCGCCCACAATGCTGAAGATCGTGTGACAAAATTAGAGGCTGACGCGGCGACCGATAAGAAAAGATGGATAGAATCTTGCCTCCGCACTAATGAAGAGACGATGCGGCTCAAGGAGCGCATCCCAAAGTTGAAGGAGGATAACCGGGCGAATCTGTCTGAGCTCGAGAAAAAATGCAAGGCCCTCTCCGAGCGAACTGTGAAGTTCGTGGATATGCGCAAGGAGCTGGAGTCCAAGGATCCTGAGATTAAGACCGCTACTTCGCGCCTTACTCCGCTTGAAGAGGAACGGTTTACTATGCTTGAGGCCAAGGAGGGGCTGTGATGCGCGGTTGCAGGCATCATGTTTATTTGCCAGTTTTGTATATTTTTGAGTCGTTTAAATAGTATTTTTATTAGTTTTAGGTCTGTACTCTATTATTTTAGTATTGTATATATTTTATTACTTTTTGGTTGCTTTTACTATTAATTTATTTATTTTATATTTTTGGTAGGTGATCGCATGGTGCGGGGCTAAAACAGTACAAATTATATTCGTGACCTGAACCCCTGAGTCGAGAGCACGGGGTCATAATACCATTTATAATCTATTAATCTATACATCTAATAAACAAAAGTCCATGAGGACACTTGGCACTCCCACATTCATCCTCAATTGTGTAGCCAATCATATTGTGCCAAGTGTCTCATTGTGGGAATTTATAAAATTTTCGTTTTTTCTAAAAATCAAAATTCATTAATTATATTAAATTAGGTAATTATATTAAATTAGGTAATTCATTATCAAAATTCATTAATTATATTAAATTTGGTCAAAGCTTCTCATTGAATAATTAACTTCCCTAAAACAATTTAAACTCAAAAATAATTTCCCTGCCCATTATTTTCCTTTCAACAACACACACATACACATAAAACTAGAGAGAGAAAGATATGGTGAGAGGAACTCGGTGGGCTTCTGCCACCGTTGCCGGCGGAGGAGCTCCGGCTACCTCCTTCTTTCCTGATAAAACACACACACATAATCGGACCTTTAAAGGGAAAAGCAGAGATGAAGAACAGGGACTGAATGGATGACCTCTGGCCACCACCGTACTCGACGGCTCCGGCGAAACCCACCAACCTGCTCCCAACGACCTGAGTCACCTGACCACCCCACACCCACTCTAAACCTTCTATTATACATGTACACAAATCTTTTTTTGTTGTTGAGCACTTTGTTTATATCTTTTTATCTTTACATTTTTGTCTATTTTGTCAACTATTGAGCTTATGGACTATTGATTAATGGTCAGGCACCAACTATTGCAGCAGCAGCTTATCTAAGGATGGCAGGGAGGCCTCCTGTTCTTCCTTCCAGCAACCTATCTTACTCGGAGAATTTTCTATACATGCTAGATTCATTGTATGTTACTTCTCGGTGTTATTAATGATCAGTTTTTTTTTTGGCAACTGCCATTTTACTCTCCAGTCTCAAAATATCTGTCACTTGTATAATTTGTAGTTTTGTACTATTGATATATACACCGTCAGGGCCTCAGGCCTAGAAATGTGCAAATAAACTTGCTAAATTGCTTTTGAATTAAGGGTTTCATTTAATATACTTGCAGGGGTGACAAGTCTTATAAACCCAATCCAAGACTTGCTCGAGTACTGGATATTCTGTTTATTTTACATGCGGAACATGAGATGAACTGCTCCACAGCAGCAGCAAGACATCTTGCATCAAGGTACTTATATTCTTAATTTTACTGATGCAACCTTATGTTATAGCAACTTATGATCAGAGATGTGTGTGTAGCGGTGTTGATGTATACACTGCTCTTGCTGGAGCCGTAGGAGCACTATATGGGCCTCTCCACGGTGGAGCCAATGAGGTATGCTGATATTGGTTGGGTACAACTAACAAAATGGGCGGGTTATGTAACAGGCCAATACTGGCAATTTTTTGTATGGGTCAGGTTGACCTGCATTTTTTTTTTCGCTTTTAGAGACTTCTACCGATATATAGCACGTTACAAAAATTAAATTATCGCAATAATAAATTTATGAAATAAATGATACAGGAGCTTGTATGCATTTAAAGTACACATTCATTTCTTTGATCACATAATAAATGAATCTGCAAAATGGAAAAAAAAAAGAAGTCAAATGGCTAAAATGGATAGGACTAAGTTCTCATGTTCTGTTCTTGGTGTCATAGGCTGTCCTAAAGATGTTGAATGAGATTGGAACTGTTGACAATATCCCAGAGTTCATTGAAGGCGTGAAAAACAGGTAAGTTCTTTTTGTCTGATGTAATTGTTGATGTGTGTGAATTTAATGATATTGGATGTCCATGGCTGATTAATGATTCCTGATCATACACTTTGTGTCAGGAAACGGAAAATGTCGGGTTTTGGGCACCGCGTGTACAAAAACTATGACCCCAGAGCAAAGGTTATTAAAAAGTTAGCAGAAGAAGTTTTCTCGATTGTAGGCAGGGACCCTCTTATTGAGGTATTTCACTATTTTATAATCTATATGGTGCAGGCACAATCAAATAAACTACAAAAGGATGTATAAGTTTGAGTCATTCTACTGGTTCGTTCATCTCCCAATTTATTTTTATTTTTGTAAATTCGAATGTGTATGTATAATTTACAGTATGCTCATTGAGTTCGAGTGTGTATGATTTCGTAATTTCATTTGATTTTCAGGTTAATGTTCTATGGCATGGATAGGTGGCTCGATATTGATAACATATCATACGAGGTAACAATACAAAAATTGTCTCCTTTTAATCAAAATTATTTTTATATCACATTAATAACTTTCTTCTTTCATAATATTAGTCAATCTTCGACAAGTATTTAGGCATCCCCTTTCATTTTAAAAATAGAATAGTCATTAAATGTTTTTTATTTTAAAAAAATTAAAAATCTGGATTATAGTGTTTAGGAAAGTTATTAAACACTTTGACCGAAACATTAATGAATGATTTTTGATATTAAAAAATATTTATTTTTATAAAAACATTAATGACTCTTTTTTGACTTTTAAAAATAGAATACTCATTAAATGTTTTTTATTTTAAAAAAAGTAAAAATTTGGATTATAGTGTTTAGGAAAGTTATTAAACACGTTGACCGAAACATTAATGAATGATTTTCGATTTTTAAAAAATAAATTCTTTTATAAAAACATTAATAACTCTTTTTTGAATTTTAAAAATAGAATAGTTATTAAATGTTTTTTATTTTAAAAAAACAAAAAATGTGGATTATATTGTTTAGGAAAGTTATTAAACACGTTGACCGAAACATTAATGAATGATTTTCGATTTTTAAAAAATAAATTCTTTTATAAAAACATGACTCTTTTTTGAATTTTAAAACTAGAATAGTCATTAAATGTTTTTTATTTTAAAAAAAAATAAAAATCTTGATTATAGTGTTTAGGAAAGTTATTAAACACTTTGACCGAAACATTAATGAATAATTTTCGATTATTAAAAAATAAAAAATTTTATAAAAACATTCATGACTCTTTTTTGAATTTTAAAAATAGAATAGTCATTAAATGTTTTTTATTTTAAGAAAATTAAAAATATGGATTACAGTGTTTAGGAAAGTTATTAAACACGTTGACCCAAACATTAATGAATGATTTCGATTTTTAAAAAATAAATTTTTTTATAAAAACATTAATAACTCTTTTTTGAATTTTAAAAATAGAATAGTTATTAAATGTTTTTTATTTTAAAAAAACAAAAAATGTGGATTATATTGTTTAGGAAAGTTATTAAACACGTTGACCGAAACATTAATGAATGATTTTCGATTTTTAAAAAATAAATTCTTTTATAAAAACATGACTCTTTTTTGAATTTTAAAAATAGAATAGTCATTAAATGTTTTTTATTTAAAAAAATTAAAAATCTGGATTATAGTGTTTAGGAAAGTTATTAAACACTTTGACCGAAACATTAATGAATAATTTTCGTTGATGTAAAATAAAAATTTTTATAAAAACATTAATGACTCTTTTTTTAATTTTAAAAATAGAATAGTCATTAAATTTTTTTTATTTTAAGAAAATTAAAAATCTAGATTACAGTGTTTAGGAAAGTTATTAAACACGTTGACCCAAACATTAATGAATGATTTCGATTTTTAAAAAATAAAAAACATTTATAAAAACATTAATGACTTTTTTTGAATTTTAAAAATAGAATAGTTATTAAATGTTTTTATTTTAAAAAAAATTAAAAATTATGGATTATAGTGTTTAGGAAAGTTATTAAACACCCGGCTATGGAGTAGTCCGGGAAGCAAAATGTGGAAGAAGATTTACACAATGTGGGGTTAGCAACGATTTCGCAGATATGGAGCGTATAATTAGCATTTATCGTTAGTTACACAATATTGGAAACATCTAATGTTAATAATTATGATTACCATTTAATTAATAATCTTTAAACATAAAATTATTAATCATATATAAATACATTTATAAATTTATTTTTAAACATTCAAACTCAAATTTTAAAAAAAAATCCAGTTTTTAAAATTAATGACATTTAAACACAAAATAAATGCTGAATTATTTGATTTGTCACATTACTATTTTTAGCGTATAAATAGCATCTATAAGGTAATAGTCGGTTAAAATTATTGAGTAATGCTCCTTGATATGATACATGGGTCACTTTAGATAATGTTCCTTCCTATAAACGGGTCAAATAAGGTAATAGTCGGTTAAAATGTTGTTTTAGTGGTGTAGGTTCATGTTTGTTTACTTATAAATCGGTCGATTTGGGTAATGTTCAACTTTTCCAATGGGTCAAATAGGGTAAAAGTCGCCAACAGTGTGTTTATGGTGTTTTGATTAGATTGATGTTCCTTTTAGTTATACATAGGCCATAGGTGAATTGGGGCAATCTTCCCTTTTCTTAACGGGTCGATTTGGGTAATGTTTGCCTTTTCAAATGTGTCAAATAGAATAAAATATGCTCGAAGCTTTTTTAGCGGGTCGATATGGGTAATGCTCATCTTCTCAGACGTGTCAAATTAAATTGTGAAATTTAGGTGTTAGTTAGTTTCTTATTTTCATTTTTATTACTTTCTTATTGTTGAATATGCCATAAGTCTATTTTTAACGCATACCATTTAAGTCGCCTTATTCAGGTTGGATTGTATTTAAGAAACCCTGTATTCTCACATGGCCAGCTTTCTGTCGCATTGTCAAGAGTTAAAAGCAGGGCAGGCGTGAAGTTACTTATACTTGATGCTGGTGGGAAAGTGATGACTAAAACAAAAAATGTGGTTTATAAGGAAATTTTCAGCGATATTTGAATAGATGTGTATTCGTTGCTTTTAAATTTTAATAAAATGTTTCTACTTTATTTTTCTTATACGTTATACTACTCCAAATAATCGTACGTTGTTGAACTGCGTGTCAACGCGGGCAAATATCTAGTATATATATAAAAGAATTGATAGTTGCTGACGTGGCGTGCAATGATGGTCTCAACCTCTTCATGAAACTGCCACGTGGCATCCTAATTGAAAGATATTAGTGTTTTTTAATTAAAGGAATAGATATGTTCAATTTTTAATTAACATATATCTTCTAAATTTAAAATAAAGCTTTAACCATTATAAATAGATCTTTAACATCAACATAAAAAATTATAATTTCATAAACCTTCGTTGAGCTACATCTACAATTCTGCAAGGTATTTAAAAACTTATGTTTATACATTAATGTTTATGTTTTTGTATTGCTTGTGTTTTTGTTTTTTTTGATAAAAACTTCATTACATAAGTTGTTTGGCTATAATCAAAACATGATTAATTTTAAATATTATCAACTTATTTACATCCTTCGAAGTTCGGTTCATGTTAAAAAATAACAGCGTATGTAATGATTAGGGATATAATTTATGTATTTTAGTTTACAATATTCGCAAATTAAAAAAAAAAACAAATGTTTGGCATTCAATGGTGGCCTCAACATGATTTAAATGTGCCATGTGGCATCATATGAAGCTCTCTTTTAATTTTATTTATTTTGTGTTTTTAAATAAAATCTATATCTATATTATTTTAAAATTTCAAATATGTTAATTAATATATTTTACTTATTTTTCTCTCACATTTTTTAAAATATAAGTATTACGAATATAATTTATGAATTTTAATTTACAATATTCACAATTAAAAAAAATTAACATACCGACTCAGCGAGTTGTTCAATCAAGTAGTCGGTCGAAGGAATAGAAGATAATCATCATGGGCCGTGAACAAATCCCTGTACATCACATTGAATAAGTCCAGTAGTGAATAGAAGTCCAATCCAATTACGTAAAGGTTTGTTAAGTACCATTAAAAAGATAAAGTTTATTGTTAAGGTTAGTATAATAAATTTTATTTAGTTATTATTATATTACCAACCGAAAACAAAATTTTTATTTTTTATTTGTGATGTAAAAGAGTTTTGATAGTTTCAGTACCTTTTCTTAAATTGCTAACTATTTTATTGTTGAATGTATGAGTGTACTTTTTTTAAACTACCATCTTTCTTATTTAGCATCAAACCACAAACATAATTCTAAATTCATTCCTTCCATCAATGTTATGAACTTAATATCACGTTATATTAGATTTTTTAACCCCGGGACCTTCCCGGGGTAATCAGCTAGTAATAGTATATTAAATAATAATAATAATAATAATAATAATAATAATAATACAGTAAATAATGTATGCCTAAATAGAAAGTGGCCTTAGGCCCATTTCGAAATTAGGGATTTAGTGGCAGATAAAAGGAAACAACGAGGAGATATTATACATCTTAGACGGCTCCAATTTTCTTGGAAGGAAGATCGCACAAAGGGGGGACAGAGGACGGCGACATTTATATTGCAGAGGATTCTTTAGTGACATCATTTTTTCTAATTATTCCGAAGGAGAGATCGCACATATTTTTTTTGGGCGGCGCACACAGGGAACAAAGAGTGGAGAGAATTATTTTCTTGGACAAGGGGAATCGCAATTATAATTGAAGGTTGGTGTGCGACGGAAGTTTAGAAGAAAGAGGAGATTTTTTTTTGGAGCAGAGGGGGGATCGCAATTGTTTTTCTAGGACAGAGGGGCGAAGCAAGTCAGAGAGGAGACAAGAAAGAGATATCCAAGTTTTGAGGCATCAAGCTTCATGGCCATGCTAGGCTAATCCTTTTGTATTACACTGAGGATGTAAGCTTTTGATATGTAACAACCGGCAAAAATAAGGTAATTCCGTACAATTAATATATGATTAACGTAATTAAATGCAATTATGTGTGATTTAATTATCAAGGCCTTAGGGGATAGCAATTTCCAAATAGTGCATAGGAATGCATACGTTTAATGGTAAAGCATGATTGGATCATGTGTAAATAAGCTATCCGGTACGGACGTTGGCAATTACCCGGTAATAATTAAATAAACGAAACGGATCCCGGACACCCAGGATGTAAAATAAAGGGTATTTTCATAAGATATAATGAGTTTTGGAACTCCAAAACCATAAATGAAAACGTCTTGTACAAATCTCCCGGTAACGAATAAAATGCGCGTACCGCACCCGATACGCGTATAACTCATAAATTCACCCGGCAAAGGCCTAAATAACCAATCAACGCTTAAAATAGACTATATTTAAGGGTTATTAAAGGTATATTTAATGTCCGGATAACGCGTGATTAAAACCCGAAAAATACCGAACGACACCCGGACGACGGGGGATTAAACATAACAAACAATGGGTATTTATTTGAAGTTGTGGACCCCACTTAAACCACATGGGGGCCGGCCTATGAAGGCCATAATTATACACATACAAGTGTGGTAATAATAATCTATAATCTTGATGTAAAGCATGCTTAACATAAAACAAAATGTGTAAGAAAAAGCATAAGTAGACATTAGTACAAAAGTGGCTCAAGACTTGTCCCCCTTTGATCAAATTTTCGGCCAAGAGGCCAAGAAAATCCAAGACAAAGCTAGCCATCATTACACTAGAGTGTATGCATGCATGGAAGGGTCTTGTATAAGATCAAGTGTAAAGATTAGGAAAGATCACAATCACTTAACCAAGATTTACAAGCCACCTCTCTTGTCCCTTCAAAACTCACGGCCACACCACCCCTCCCATACCCATCCAAGATCATTTTAGGTACTTCATAAATCTCTTGAAGCTTTGGTAATAATTACAAGATCCATGGAAGATTACATGTGATAAGGGTATAAATAACATGTGTTAGAGAGTTCAAAAACAAAGCAAAACAATCCTCTTTTCTTCCTTCTCTTGGCCGTAGGTATTCATTCACACACACACATCATCCATTCAAGTTTTTACATCTCCAAATTACTCAAAACAATCCATCATCCAAACCCCTTTTGTGTGTTTCAAGAGCTTGGAGCTAAAACACTTGGAAGAACACACTAAACCCCTCTCAAATTCAAGGTTTTTGTCTTCCCTAGCCTTGTGCTAGTAGTAAGCTTCTTAATCTTGTTTTTGATTGTTATTATTCATGTATGTGTTCCTAGTAGCAAGTTGTACATGAAGGGTTTAAAAATGGTTTTGAACATAATCTTTAATAGGTTTTCATGTGTAAAATGGAAGATTAAAGATATGAAAATAAACCATGGATTTGTTGATGATGATGTATTAGTCTTGAAAATATATAAAGTTTACATGTAAGACTAAGTAGGATGATGTTTTGGTTAAGATTTTGAAATGAACTTGAATATGTTAAAACTAACCTTAATTCATCTTATTATGATCATTTAAGTTATAATATGTGGTAAAACATGTTAGAAGTTCATAAATGAATAAGATGGAAAATCTAAGTTAGCTTACTTAGATGAATGAAATTTTGATAAAATGGACAAATACATAAAACACACATATAATTAGTCTTCCATATGGAATATAAGACTAACATAAGTGTTTTGATACAAAAATAACTTACCAATAAAAAGTTGAATCTTCAAAGTTTACTATTTTGAGTGAAAAATGTTAACTTTGAAAGTTAGAATAGAAAAATGCAACTTTTGTAAGTTAAGGGACTAAAGTTGTAACTTTGAAAGTTAAGGGACTAAAATGGACATTTTAGAAACTATTAGTCCAAAAATACAAGTATGGAAAGTTTGGTGTCAAAAATGCAAGTAATAAAGTCTAAGGATGATTTTTGTAAATACTAGTAAAAATACTTGGGTATTTTGTATAAAAGTGTGTTTTTGAAAGTTATAAAAATATAAAGGGTTTTAACATAAGGATTTTTATAAAATAGAGATTTTATAAAAATATTAAATAAACTTGGGAAACTTATGCAAAAATGAATACTTTTATATAAATGGGAATATAAAAGTGTTGGAAACATTTTTGTAGCTAAGTTAACAAGTTGGGTTAAAAATACATAAGTATTTTAAACCATCCAAGTAACATGTGAAAATAGGAAGAAATATGGATGATATTTCTATAAAATACATGTTGGGAAAAACTTGGAAAAATTAACTAATCGAGTTAAGATATCGAACTAAAACGCGTTAACGAACCATACACGGACAAAACATGAGAAAAATGCCGTTGCGGCAAGATAAGAAAAATATATATTTTAAGAAGTAAAATATATATATACATTATGGGTGAGAAACAAATAAACACTTTCCTAAGTGTTGGAAGGATTAATTCGTGGGAGAAACACATGACACAAACGAATAAGACGTTAAAACAAACGTATATACTTAACAAGAAAAATTACACATTTATATATATTTGTACGCTCGTCTCGGCAAAATTCTAGTATATCTACTTAATGGGAAAGTAGATATGCGGGAAGGAAAGCCGCGACGAGAAGACAAGGATATATATATATGTGTATGTCGTACCAACGAAATCCTAGTATATTTATTTGAATGGGAAAATAAATATACGGTGTGGTGAGTTGAATCGGACGTTAAGAATATACAATCGAACGACAAGATCTTAGCATATTTGTTTAAATGGGAAAACGAATGTGTGGCAAAGTGAGTCGGGTCGAGGATTGAAATATATATTATATCGAGCGATGCGATCTTAAGTATAATTATTTAAATGGGAAAATAATTATATGTTAAGTGAAGTCGAGTCGATGATAATAAGATACAAGTTATGGAAATATTAACAAGAGTAATATATAACTTGTAACACAAAGGGTAATGTAACGCCAACAAAACCTAGGATACGCGCTTAATTAAACGGGATTTGGAACAACTTGTGGTCGGGAGTTGGGTGTACAACTTGCCAAGGCACATGCACTATAGGAATAGTGACTTATACGTCTAGGACGTTTGTAGGTGCGAGACCACCCACTTGCTATTTACCTTTTGAGCCAGACGCAGTTTCAGGTGAGTTTCACGGCCCCATTTTAAACTATTTTTACGTTTTCGGGGGAAAGATATGTTAGGGAAATGTATGACGGGTTTATTACTTGAGGTGTGACCGCCACTCGGGGTTGAGTCCTCGCCTCTATAATCATTTATTCGGGAATTGAAACCGGAGGAATATTCGGATAGTACTATTGGTGCCTGACAAGGCCCACCCCTAATCGATAGCGTCGATCATGCATTAGGTTATGCCTGGGGTGCAAATATTCTGAACTTAAGTCGTGGGAAACCGAGTAACGACTTGGAGCGGGGCATTTTATTTATATACGTCTTGGTTTGATTATAGTCTCAAGTAGATTTATAGGAATTTGCAACTCCTATATATTGTCATAACATGGTATTCCCAAGTATTCAAGTTTTAGAAACTGAAAACCTGTGAACTCACCAATATATATTTATATTGACGAAACTTTTTAAACATATCTTTCAGGTAACTAGATGATGAAGGATCAGGCGAGCTGGGTCGGAGAACCTCCAATGCGACGTCGAACTTTTGTGGGGTTTCACTTTTATTTCCCAAGGCATTTGGGATATATATGAGAAACCTCTATGTTTATTTCAAAAAAACAATTAACTTTTGTGTAATGTTCGAAACTGATTTGACGTCATAATAAATGACCCATTTTCTTAAATTACTTGTGTTTAGCAATAACCTTGACTTTATGCTTTTGAACCGTCGCGCCACGTGTTTCCGCCTTTGTCGTGGTGTGACATGATATCTAGGGTTTGAACACATTGGGTATTGTTCTTAAACTTTTGTTTATGTTATTGTGTGCTTGAATTAACCGTGTTAATTGGTGATTAATCTTATGCTAAACTCATTGTAGTTAATTGATCTTGTGCCAATTTCTCGTGAGATAAGCATGATTCCTTACGTTAACACAAACATAGGATTGTATGTTCTAGGTAATGAAGTATAGTTTAATCTATCTTGATATTGATAAAACTTGATACCTAAGCCTATTGAACAATCACTCCGTTAGTGCCAATTACATTATTATTGTTTACCCAATTGCTAAAGCCTTAGTATTCAATTGCCGAATCCTTAGTGTAATCTTTTTAATCCGATTGTTTACAACATCATTTTTATTTATAATTTCAATTAATTGTTAGTATTATAAACAACAACTTTAAATCAAAAACCTTAAATGAACAAAGTGCAATCTTCATAAGTCACCTAGCATCTTCATAAGCACCGCTGTTTAATCAACTAAATAATATTCACTAACCACACGCTCCTTGGATTGATACCCTACTTACCCTAGCTACCTAGGTTAATTAGGTTTTGCATGACCCTAACGACAGGTCATCAAATGGCGCCGTTGCCGGGGAGCTAGTGCGCTTAGTGTTTAGAGATTAGTTGATTTTGTGATAATCTGTTTAAGTGTTTGTTTGGTTTATTCTCTATTTTTTTCTTTATTACGCGGGTGTGTTACTTGTGCAGTTTACAGGTAGTGCATGCGTACAAGACATTCGGGGAGGACATCTCCTTTAGTGTTTGAACCAGAAATCGAAAGAGTAGCAAGAAGAAACCGACAACACCGGTTAGAGGAGCCGATTCCTTCTAACCCTCAATCACCACCTACACATCAGCCTTTGTCGTTTGGAACCGTTCAAATGGCAACCTCAAATCAAAACCGCCGTTCGGGTGAAAACCGTATACCACCCACTCCACCACATCCAAACCGAACCCAACACCCACAACAACATCCACCTCCTCCATCAAACTATAACCAAATTCCCAACACTCGAAATGTCAATCAAGGCCCCTCTGTATCAAACCGTGGCAATCCCACATTCGACCCTGTGAACAGATTTAATGAAGCAAGATATGATGACCTTGAGGATAATATTGAAGAACTGAGAGGAAATATCAACAATGATGAACCATTTAGTGTTCCAAGTTATCAGTCATCAGAGCGAGTCAGCGTTCACACATACCATTCGGGGGAAGATGAACAGTCGGAAAGGGAGTTTACTGAAGAAGAAGATGGTTGGGGATATGGCAATGGTAATGGTAGGCATGAAGATGAAGAAGACTACCAAAGTGATCATCACTCCAATGTGGGTGCACACCAGAATGTGGGAAATGAAGGGTACTATAATCATGACTTTGTCAATCGACCGAGGCAAAACCCAAGAGGGCACCGAAATCATCAGGGTAATTATTATCGGGATGCACATCATGTTGGTCAAGCAAATAGAAGACCCCCTATGAGAAGGCAACAGAGAGAAGAAGAGGTTGATGCACCGCGAAGAAGGCCTCATGTTCCAATGCAAGGGGTTAATAGTCGGTTTAGACCACTTGCCTCCGAGAATGAATCACCCATTGTACCTCCACCTGCAGGAAGAAGATCTTTCGATTGTAAACCGAACTATATCAACATTCTTCCTCATTTTCATGGGATGGCTACTGAAGACCCATACGATCATCTTTCTGAATTCAAAGCAATGTGCGGTACTATGGGAGGTCACAATTTCTCCTTAGATGAAGTTCAGTTAAGGTTGTTCCGGTTCTCCCTCAAGGATAAGGCAAAGACTTGGTTTCTCACTTTGCCTGCACACAGCATCTATACTTGGGGAGATATGCAACAGGTATTCTTGGATGAGTATTACCCTAGTTTCAAGACGGATGGGGCTCGATTAGAGATTCGTTCCTTTCAACAATTACAAGGGGAACCACTTCATGAAGCCTTCACTCGTTTTAAAGAATTGATTCGGAAATGCCCACATCACAACATCGAATTATGGGAATTGGTTAATAGTTTTGTGAACGGGTTGAGCAAAGAGGAAAGGAAATACCTAAAGTCCACTAGCAATGGGACTTTATTATCTAACCCGGAGCAAGAAGATTGGGATTTTTTGGAGAGAATGAGTAAGAACTCCAAAGCTGAAGAATCCGCAGACAGAAGAACCAAACACCCCATTTCAAAGTCTCTTTCAGATGTGGATACCAATGCAAAAGACCGAATTGCTACTTTGGAAAGAGAATTGGCTCGTATGAAGAAAAGGGAAGTATCATCGGGGCCATATGCGGTGTGTGGAGTATGTAACGAAATGGGTCATAAAACTGATGAGTGCCCGGAAAATTCGGTTCAAGAAACTGCTGATGTAAATCAAGTGTATGGAGGGGAAAAGAAATATGACATGAACTCCAACACTTATCATCCAGGTTTAAGGAACCATCCTAATTTCAGGTATGGTAATGCTGAATTCAAATCAGATGAATCCGAATTTTCAATCAAACACTCAAGGGGGTAACCAAGGTGGATCATATCAGAACCGCCAAGGTAACTATAATCAAGGTGGTGGTTATCAAAGAAACTATAATCAAGGTGGTAATTATCAAAGAGGGTTTAATCAAGGTGGTTCGTCAAGCAATCAAGGTGGTGATGAGTCCTTGAGTTCAAAGTTGGATGCACTAATGAATATGATGAAGGACTCCAACAATGATATCAATGAAATGAAGAAGGTGAATGAGGTGAGAGATAAGTCTCACGAGGCTCTAGCGAAACAAGTGGGACAACTTGCAGAAGAGATGGCTCAATTGAGAGGAAGCACGGGGAAGCTTCCTAGCGATACCACTATCAACCCGCAGCATCAAGGTTCGAGCTCGAAGAACAATCACAATGCTCCAATTAATAAGGTAACTGTTCTTCGTAGTGGTAAAACTGTTAATAATAAAATTGATGATAAAAGTGAGCCACCACCACCCCAATTTGTCGAAGAGGTGGTGGAAGATGTGAGTGATGAAAGTGAAAGTGAGGAGGAAACGGGTAAAAATAAAAGTAAAAAGTTTTTTGATAAACCAAAACCCGTTGAAAATGAACAAGTTCCCAACGCTAAGGAAAAGGGTATGGAGGGTAATACCATCCTTTATCCCGATGCATTGTTGGAGCCATCTAAAAAAGTGGTTAAAAGAAGAGGCCCACAACAGGAAGAGTTATGGGAAATTTTTAAACAAGTAAAAATTAATTTACCACTTTTAGATGCAATCAAACAAGTTCCTTCTTATGCAAAGTATTTGAAAGATTTGTGTACCCAAAAGAGAATTCACAAAATTCCAAAGAAAATTGATTTAACCGAAAATGTGAGTTCTATTCTTTCGGGTTCACTCCCACCAAAGTTGCAAGATCCGGGGGCGCCCATCATATCCATTCAAGTTGGAGAATTTAAAATGACACGGGCACTCTTGGACCTTGGAGCTAGTGTAAGTATCTTACCGGGTAGTCTTTATGACCAGTACGAATTTGGTCCACTTCAGGAGTCTAACACCACCGTGGTGTTAGCTGACTTGACTCCTAAACTACCCCGTGGGATGGTTACTGATGTGATAGTAAAAGTTGAAGATTTTTATTATCCGGTGGACTTTTTAGTACTTGATTATGTTTCCATGGACCTAACCAAACAACCAACAGTTATACTAGGTCGACCATTTTTGGCCACAGCCAATGCTCAAATTAACTGCAAAACGGGCACGCTTGACATGACCTTTGGCAACCGTAGGTTTCGGTTAAATGTTTTTTCAAATGGGACTAACCCTCTAGTCAATGATGAATGCTATATGGCGGACATTGTTGACGAGTGCATACCTCTATACGACACCGTTGTAGACGAGGAAAGCACAATAGAGGAGTGTTTTATGTTTAACAGGTTACAGGTGGAGATATTAAAGAGCATGGAAGAGGAGGAAAAGACTCAAGAAGCGATGGCGGTACAGGAAGGAAGACCACCATGGACTCATCAAGTGGAGAGTCTTCCAGATCACATTGATACAAAATTGAAGCCATCTTTAATTGAGCCACCACAAGTGGAACTGAAGGAGTTGCCTAAGCATTTAAAATATGCTTATGTTGGTGAAGGCAACACGCTCCCGGTGATTATTGCATCAAACTTAACCAAGGAGCAAGAAGAGAAATTGATGACAGTACTGGTGACCCATAGAGCTGCTATTGGGTGGACTGTGGCGGATTTGAAAGGCATTAGTCCGTCAATTGTGATGCACAAAATCATCACAGATGAGAAAGTGATTCCTGCAAGAGATGCTCAAAGGAGGTTAAATCCTAACATGCGGGAGGTTGTGAAGAAAGAAGTGCTTAAGTGGTTAGACGCGGGTATCGTTTACCCAATTTCAGATAGCCAGTGGGTTAGTCCAACTCAAACCGTTCCAAAGAAGGCAGGTATTCAAGTCGTGAAAAACGACTCAGGTGAGGAGGTAGCCACCCGGCCGGTAACCGGGTGGCGCATTTGTATTGATTATAGGAAGTTAAATGCTGCAACTTCCAAAGACCATTTTCCTTTACCTTTTATTGACCAAATTGTTGAGAAATTGGCCGGACAAAAATTTTATTGTTTTCTGGATGGGTATTCGGGATACAATCAAATTGCTATTCATCCTGAGGATCAACAAAAGACTACATTTACTTGCCCATATGGCACATTCGCATTTAGGCGAATGCCATTTGGTCTTTGTAATGCCCCCGCCACCTTTCAAAGGTGTATGATGAGTATCTTTTCAGATATGGTGGGAGAGTCATTGGAAATCTTTATGGATGATTTTTCTATTTTTGGGTCATCATTTGAGTCTTGCCTAAGTCAATTAGAAAAAGTTTTGCAAAGATGTGTGGAAACGAATTTGGTCTTGAGTTGGGAGAAAAGCCACTTTATGGTCCAAGAAGGGATAGTATTGGGTCATGTTGTGTCAAGCCGTGGGATTGAGGTTGATCATGCTAAAATTCAAGTTATATCAACATTACCTCATCCCACAAATATTAAAGGGATTCGATCATTTTTGGGGCATGCGGGGTTTTATAGGAGGTTCATTAAAGGTTTTAGCGATATTACAAAACCCTTATGTGCATTGTTACTAAAAGATGCTCCATTTGAGTTTAATGAAAAATGTGTCGAGGCTTTTGATATGTTGAAAAAGAAATTGATTGAGGCCCCAATTTTGCAATCACCTAATTGGTCTTTACCTTTTGAAATTATGTGTGATGCAAGTGGGTACGCGGTTGGGGCCGTGTTGGGTCAACGGGTAGATAAGAAACCCATTGCTATATCCTACGCAAGTAAGACTCTTTCGGAAGCACAATTAAATTATACTACTACCGAAAAAGAGCTACTTGCGGTGGTATATGCTCTAGACAAATTTCGGTCTTATGTGTGGGGTAGCAAAATTATTATTTATACTGATCATAGTGTTGTCAGGTACTTAATGGATAAGAAGGATGCTAAGCCCCGGTTGATAAGATGGATACTCTTATTGCAAGAGTTTGATTTGGAGATCCGTGATAAGAAAGGCACGGAGAACGTGGTTGCCGACCATTTGTCTAGACTGATGATTGAGGAGGAAGACTCAGCGAATGAAATTAATGAGTCATTCCCAGATGAGCACTTGTTAGCTGTTTCGACATTACCTTGGTTTGCTAATATTGTTAATTTTCTAGTGACAGGTACAATGCCGGAACATTGGGTAAGGAAGAAGAGGCTCCACTTTTTGTCCCAAGTGAAACATTACATTTGGGATGATCCTGACCTGTTTAGAGTAGGAGCGGATCAAATCATTCGAAGATGCATCCCGGATGAGGAGATCATGAGTGTGTTGAAGCACGTGCACTCTTACGCATGTGGAGGACATTTCAGTGGCCAAAAGACGGGTCACAAGGTTTTGTCTAGTGGGTTGTATTGGCCAACAATCTTTAAGGATTCGTTTGAGTATGCTAGAAATTGCCTACATTGTCAACAATTAGGAAGCATCTCAAGACGTGATGAAATGCCAATGCAACCCATTATGGTTGTTGATGTGTTTGATGTATGGGGGATTGATTTCATGGGACCATTCCCTAATTCTTTTGGTAATCTATACATTTTGGTGGCAGTAGATTATGTTTTTAAATGGGTTGAAGCTATTGCCACCAAAACCAATGACCATATCGTTGTTTGCAATTTTATTCAAACACATATATTTTCAAGGTTTGGGTTACCTCGCACAATTATAAGTGATGGGGGATCTCATTTCAAAAACCGGAAATTTGGAAAATTGCTTAAGCGATATTGTGTTGACCATAGGATTGCCACCCCATATCATCCACAAACTAGTGGACAAGTCGAGGTTTCCAATAGGCAAATTAAAGAAATTTTACAAAAGACGGTTCGTGCGGACCGAAAGGATTGGTCAACAAAGCTAGATGATGCTTTATGGGCCTACCGCACAGCCTACAAAACACCTATTGGAACAACTCCTTATCGATTAGTATATGGTAGAGATTGTCATCTCCGGTTGAATTAGTTCACCGGGCATATTGGGCTATAAAAAAGGTTAATTTGAGTTATGATGATGCAGGTCGAGAGAGGAAATTCAAGCTGTGTGAGTTGGAAGAGTTAAGGGATGAAGCTTACGAGATTGCGTCAAAATACAAGGATCAAATGAAAAGAGCTCATGACGCGAAGATTCGTAAGAAGGAATTCGAAGTGGGTCAAAAAGTTTGGCTCTATAACTCCAAGTTGAAGCTCTTCCCTGGGAAGCTCAAGAGTAAGTGGAATGGCCCGTACATAATAACGCGGGTTGGAAAGCTTGGCGAGGTGGACATTGAGGACCCAAAAGATGGGTCGAAGCAAACCGTGAATGGGCATCGTCTAAAGCCTTACGTGGAACATCTCACGGTGCACGGTAACATTGTCGAGTTGGTAAGCTTCTTAGAGGGCTTACCAACCTATGAAATCAATTAAAAATGCAGGTGCTAGCTCCCATCCCAGGTACGTATTCTAATTGTAGTATTGGGGACAATACTAATTTTTTTTCGGGGTGTGGGAAGCGTAGTTGTAAAAGTGTACAATTTTTATATAGGTAAACCTTAACTCCAAAAAAAAAAAAAAAAATCAGGTATGATTCTTGTATAGTTTGTATATTTATTTATTTTTCTTTTATTTTTATTTAGTATTTTGAGTCTCTTTTGATTTTTGGGAATGCTTGGAGTTTAACTTGCAATCAGATAACTTGCCTGTACTCAATCTCCATTCAGGCGGGGTAAATCTGTAGACCATCGGTGTATCAGGCATCCCAGAATTTTACGTTTTTATTTTTCTTTTGAGTCTTAGTTACAGGTTTGTCTATCGGCCGCGAATGAAATGCTATACGGTTCGATTTGGAGGAATTCCAGAGGCTCATACGCACACTGCCTATATCCAGGGGAGTCTGTTCCTTTTACTGTTGTATTTTATTTTTATTTCTGCTTTATTTTATTCCTAGCTCACATTGAGGACAATGTGTCGTTCAAGTGTGGGGGTGGGGAAACTTCGTTTTTATTTATTTTTTGTGTCTTAAAAAATATTTGTGTCTGAAAAAAAATGAAAAATATTGAAAATGTCTTGAAAACTGTTCCTAAAAAAAAAAAAAAAAAGCATTCTAATCAGACATAAAAGCAGCTTTTTCGGTACCTACCAGTTGTTTCTTGATTGTTTTGGCAGTAGATCCTTAGTCATGGTCTAATTTGTGGAAAAGTAGTATGAACCGTTTTCAGCAGGTGTTTTTAAAAAAAAATTTAGAATTGTCTGACTAGATTTAACAAGCTATTGGTAATAAATGCATGCACACATCGGTAACCCATTTCCCCACTTTTGTGAGATCTTGAGCCTACTAGTTGATAGATTGAATTATATATTTTCATTTGTGAGAGTAGGCCAGATGCTTCTCTGTTGCAGAACTTGTGTGATTTGATACATGTCGAGGTTGTAGACTAGATATGCACATAGATGATAAAGGCAATTTAGGATTACCTTTTTCGTTTGATACCCTTTTATTTGTTTTGTGTTAACTGGTTTACCCAAGAATATTACCATTAGTAGCCAACTTTGAGCCTTATACCCTTTCGTTTGCTAAACCACATAATCACCCAAATAAACCAGTACCTTTACCAAGTGTGATGACATCCAAAGTGTTAAGTGACTGTATTTATGTTAGAAAAAAAATATATGTGTGAAAAAAAATGAAAAAAAAAGAAAAAAAAAGAAAAGAAAAAAAAAAAAAAAAAGAGAGAGAAAAAATAATACAAAAATAGAAGTATGTGTTATGGGTCAAATATGCCCAAAGTTATGTTTATTTATGTGTATTGTGAATAAGGATTGTCAATCATGTTGGTGTCACCATTTTATTTTAGCCACTTCTAGCCAAATCTATTCGACCTTTACCCTAAGCCCAAAACCCGTAAGTCCTTTAGATATGTGCATTGTCTACAGTTGAGGTGTGATTGTCATACAAGCCTATGATAACAGAGTTGCATACTTGGTTTTTGAGTGATTAATACTAGCGCATTACATGCTAGTCCAGATATTAAACCGAGTGGAGTGAAAAATTGTGAGGGGTGTGTTGCATGAAAATAAAAACCGGAAGCATGTTAAATTTAGTCGGGTAAATTCTGTTTTAATTGAAAATCAATTTGACTTGCTGAATTAACACATCTAATGCTGATCTGTAAATGGGGTATGACTTTGGACCTTAGCTAAGGTATGATAGGGCGACTGGAGTGCTAGTCTGTGATAAAGTCTTGAGCAGAGTGTATATAATTTTTTTCGAGACGAAAAAAGATAAGTGTGGGGGTGTGATGCGCGGTTGCAGACATCATGTTTATTTGCCAGTTTTGTATATTTTTTAGTCGTTTAAATAGTATTTTTATTAGTTTTAGGTCTGTACTCTATTATTTTAGTATTGTATATATTTTATTACTTTTTGGTTGCTTTTACTATTAATTTATTTATTTTATATTTTTGGTAGGTGATCGCATGGTGCGGGGCTAAAACAGTACAAATTATATTCGTGACCTGAACCCCTGAGTTGAGAGCACGGGGTCATAATACCATTTATAATAATAATATATTAAATAAAAATAATAATAATAATACAGTAAATAATGTATGCCTAAATAGAAAGTGGCCTTAGGCCCATTTCGAAATTAGGGATTTAGTGGCAGATAAAAGGAAAGCAACGAGGAGATATTATACATCTTAGACGGCTCCAATTTTCTTGGAAGGAAGATCGCACAAAGGGGGGACAGAGGACGGCGACATTTATATTGCAGAGGATTCTTTAGTGACATCATTTTTTCTAATTATTCCGAAGGAGAGATCGCACATATTTTTTTTGGGCGGCGCACACAGGGAACAAAGAGTGGAGAGAATTATTTTCTTGGACAAGGGGAATCGCAATTATAATTGAAGGTTGGTGTGCGACGGAAGTTTAGAAGAAAGAGGAGATTTTTTTTGGAGCAGAGGGGGGATCGCAATTGTTTTTCTAGGACAGAGGGGCGAAGCAAGTCAGAGAGGAGACAAGAAAGAGATATCCAAGTTTTGAGGCATCAAGCTTCATGGCCATGCTAGGCTAATCCTTTTGTATTACACTGAGGATGTAAGCTTTTGATATCTAGCGTTTGAACACATTGGGTATTGTTCTTAAACTTTTGTTTATGTTATTGTGTGCTTGAATTAACCGTGTTAATTGGTGATTAATCTTATGCTAAACTCATTGTAGTTAATTGATCTTGTGCCAATTTCTCGTGAGATAAGCATGATTCCTTACGTTAACACAAACATAGGATTGTATGTTCTAGGTAATGAAGTATAGTTTAATCTATCTTGATATTGATAAAACTTGATACCTAAGCCTATTGAACAATCACTCCGTTAGTGCCAATTACATTATTATTGTTTACCCAATTGCTAAAGCCTTAGTATTCAATTGCCGAATCCTTAGTGTAATCTTTTTAATCCGATTGTTTACAACATCATTTTTATTTATAATTTCAATTAATTGTTAGTATTATAAACAACAACTTTAAATCAAAAACCTTAAATGAACAAAGTGCAATCTTCATAAGTCACCTAGCATCTTCATAAGCACCGCTGTTTAATCAACTAAATAATATTCACTAACCACACGCTCCTTGGATTGATACCCTACTTACCCTAGCTACCTAGGTTAATTAGGTTTTGCATGACCCTAACGACAGGTCATCAGGCTGCAGCAAGAACAGGAAAGGATGCGAGAATCGCTCCGCTGGTTGATGACTAGCGGGATTGAAGGGGTAAGTCTCATTCTTTTTGCTTTTGTCTTCCTTTAAATTTGTAAAATGTTGCTAACACTTTTCCTCCTTTTTGTAGATTTTGAAGCGGTTCTGGCAGGAACCCAAGCTTGGCGATCAGGTCGCTAGCATAGCTGCTGTTGCGGCCGCCGGAATATGCTCCGGCGAGCATTAATATATCCGAACACCAAGCTTTAACTCATTTTTATGGTTCCAAAACGTTTCTCCACTCGTTTCTAACCGTTGTAGGGTCTTTAAAGTCATTATAATCAGGTTTAAAACAAGATTAATCGGGTCTTAAAGAGGGTAAGCGATCGGGTTTAAAGAAACGACCATAACGCTCGTTTAACTCGTCCATTACTTAAGCTAATTGCACCATTTGATTTCTGCACTTCTAAACATTCAAAACCCACCTTGAACGCATCATAATCGCGTCCAGAATACTCGTTAATCGGCTCTCAAAGTGCGGACCTGCATAACGACGATTCGAGCCTCAAAACACAATGTGAGTCCGTTTTTCTTATGCCGTTTTATTCCCCATATAGTTCCGAGCAAAAGCCCCATGGTTCCATAGGTTATTGTTGTCCGGACCGGGTTTATTAATCTAGGTTAGGGTTAGGGTTTTGGTCTAGTTGAGTGGGGAAGAAGATGGTGTTTTAGTTATTACATAAATATAATTATTGTTTAAACTTTATAACATGAGAGGCTTGTGGTGTAGTGGTTGGTGCTGCTTGCTGACACAAAGGGGAACCGGGTTCGAACCCAGGCAACCCCACCACCTTTTTCGTTTTTTTTTTATGTTAGTTGTTTATTCATTTTAGAATTGTATTATATTATATAAACTTAAAATATTCATAATAAATTCAATTTTTACCCAAAAATTATGAAAATTTAGGTGTAGCTTCTTGATACCTCATAGAAAATTGTCATATTTTTAGTTTTCTGAAAAATATCTATTTTTATGATTTTATTAATTTAAATTGTTTTAATCATAATTAATTGATTAAAAATTCATTTTTAATGGTTTTTGTCTCAAAATTTGTCATAAATTATTTCTAATTATTAAGAACTGAAATAAAAATTATTAGCTCAGAAAACATTTATTTTTATTAATTTTGCTATTTTTAATCATTTAAACATGATTAAATTCTATTAAATCAGTTTTAAATATAAATAGGTTTATAAAATTTATGAGAAAATTATTTTCATTTATTTACATCTTTAAGAATCCATTTTCTATAAAAATAACATTTTTTGGATCATGTCTTGTATTTCTAATATTATTTACGTATAATTAGATATAATTAAACATTTATTTATTTATACAATTTAAACATCTATTTTATAAACATTTTTCTTATAAAATAGAAATACTCATATGGTTTAATGTCTTTATTACCTTTTGTTGGATCATTGTGTAACTCAAAATTATTTATTTAATTATTTATGATTATTGTGTTTATTTTAATTTAGTTAAAGTAACTAACTAAATTATTTTGTCTTAATTATTCAAACATATTTTTCTCATCTAAATATTCAATCGGTAATAATTATATTATTTAAACCACATTTACAACCTTTCATATATTGTTTGTGATATACAACTTTTACATTAACGCGACTGATCATAAAAACTCTAATTCCCCAAATCGACTTAGCAAACCCTAATGCCTTAGACCCTAGATACCTTAGACTTTTTAGACATTTCCTTATTAGTACTCTCATACATTATAGGTTGGATTCTTCGGAATTTCCATTACTTAGCTCACGACCGCTTAAGTTGGATCTTTAATCGCTTTCGCAAACTGTGAGTATATCTTTCCCCTTTTTACTGTCTTACTATTTTGGGGTGACTCATGTACTTACTATCAAGTTTTTATTTCATTTTACTAAATGCAATTCTCATGTGTGTTTGCTTTATGTTAATTTGTGTGTCTATGACTTGTCAAAATCATTAACCTTTGAGGGCCTGGCATTTCAATGAATAGATCTATGGTATATACCCCTTGTGACTCTGTTGAGAGACCTTGGTCATTGTCTTGTGATTCATATTACTTAAAAATGTTTTGATTCTTGATTCTTGATACATTCATAGGGTTGATTTTGAACGGATATTACTTATTACATAATTGCAAACAGTATACAACACATGAATTGCGAAACACTTTTCTACTATATGTATACAAACAGGGTATGCTCACCAATACAATTTTGTATTGACCAAATATTTTGTACATGTTTCAGGTTGTTTTGAGATGCATTCTTTAAGCTTTCGGATTTGTATTTAGATTTTGATTCGTTGTATTTCAATTTAGTTGGCAGTTAGAATCGTTGTATTTCATTTCAATGTAATAAATTATTTAATCAATGTATTCAAATTTACACTTTAGTCCATGTGCTATTGAACAATCGTCACTACGTGACACCTCGATGTTTCCGCCATCGGTTGGGGTGTTACAGATTGGTATCAGAGCCATGGTTATAGGGAATTAGGTTATTAGAGTGCCTTTTAGCCTAGACTATAACTAAGTTTACTTTCACGAGTCCTCTCGTGTATATTTGTCTTTATTCTTATATTTGCTTTCGAGATATTTTGGTTATGATTATTTCTCGTTATCCTTTCAATATTTTTCTTGGCGAAGAAGACGCTCGTATTTCACAAACGAAACGATATCATCAAGTTGGGAGTGATATCCATACCTTGGTGATTAGTTTCACTCCTCTATATGTTATTTATCTTAGGAATATATCTTTGAGATAGGAGTGACATCCACACCTCAAGGAGTATTTCCTTCAAAAAGAAACTTAACCACTAAGCTGGGAGTGATATCCTTAACTTAGTGATTGGTTTCATTCCACAATCGTTTTCGATTTTACAATACATCTTTGAGTTAGGAGTGAAATCCACATCTCAAGGATCTATTTCCACATCTCGTTGATTATGAATTTTCTTAAATATTGATAATCTATTACATACGTTAATTTTATCATTCACGTCATTTTAAATCTTGGTCTTTCAAAACACATTGGATTTACACATACTTCATAAAATGGTTCCATTTTGCATTTTATAAACTTGTAGTGCATATTTTATCAAATGTAAACCTTTGTTTTCATATGACGTAACCAATATATGTTTTCGAGAGAAACTTGCAACAAATAATAAGCCTTATAACATTTTTCAAACTCGACATCTCGTAAACACATGAAAATGTGTATTTACGAAGATTTTGCAAATAAACCTGTTTTGAATTTAAAACACACTTCGATTTCTAAAAATTTATTCTCATGCATTATTACTATTCTTTCAACTATATCACAAAGTTTGAGCAAACTACGTTTTTGATAAACGAAAATTTATCTTATTACACTCACACTCTTTCAGTCGCAAAACTTTCGGTTTAACAAAACAATGGACATATCTTTTATCAGAATGTTGCTAAATGTCTTTTATAATATAACGCATATATGTAAAATTACTAGATTTTAACTCACATGCCAGTAGGCAGTACACCCGTTCCGTGCACATTCATTTGCTGTAAATTTCATTATTTTATTCTTGCACCATTTTTATTCATAGTTGTTTTTAACACATTATTTGTGATTATTTTCACATTGTCTATCTGTATTAATTCAACTCGTTTACTTTCATTTTGTACAATTGTGCGATTTACTCGATTCATGTTACACTATTCTTTCAGTCGGAATTTTATGCTATACTTATATACTTACTTGGACGCATATTTTGTATGCATATTTTCTTTCCTGTTTTTGAGCAAAACCCTGTCATACTTTACATTATTTTGTTCATCATCATGGCCAACGAACATACTAGTTGATAACTCGTATGAGATCTAAGCCGGTGCCCACGTACGACTCGGATTAGAGTATTTCTTCAATCCGAGGGGAACGGTGTAAACCTCAGGATCTATCAATATGAGTGTTCAGAGTCAACGATGTGGACAAAAGTTACCGGTTAAGGGTGAACCCGAAAGGGAAGAACCTCTAACCATGTCTTATACTTACATATTATTCACATTACGGTTAAAGGGAAAACCCAGAAGGGAAGGACCTCTAACCATGTCATGATTGAACATTATTTCATTACAGTGGCTATTACATATGAGTTGCACGCATTTATTTCCAGTATTACTTAGGATAGGGTTATGGAAAAGCATAACACCTAAGTGTAAGGTAAATCGATGATTACGGTCCGGAACGCAATCATGGGCTTACAGGTACATGAGGGTGGTGTGTAATTCTAATCAGGTTGTTGGTAGACAATCAGTACGAATCCAAAGTATCGGGAGTGTGGTGGGTCAGCTGCGGTACACCCCATATATAAGCATAAACGATACTGCGGGAACGGACTAGGAGTCTAACCAAGAACCGACCCGTTACCCATTACTACCTCCTTATTAGATAGTTGACTAATAGCTATTATTTTCAATAAGAACGTTCTTACACGAGCTTCAATTCGTCCTCCTAGAGTCTTTCTCTTGATCACCCACACAGAGAACTAAAACCTTGATTAATTGAATTCTTGTTGCATACACTAATAACATTTAGTCAGAAACCTTTCTAAAGTAGGGGAGACTACCTTCCTCAGTGCCATTTCCTTCACCAGTTACACATTCCCAAACCCTTTCTCATTTAAACTCTCAATTTTCTAACTATGGGGTAACTGTCAAAGATTTTGAAACTTTTACTTTGGGAATTAGACAACTATTTAAAATTTTGTCAAATCATAAATGATGGAATTTTCTTTTAAAAAATAAAAAATAAAATTAGTTGACTTTTACAACGCATTTTGTTTCATAGTAGCCTCCACTTGAAGGAAATTTCGAGACGAAATTTTCTAAAGTAGGGGAGACTGTGACATTCGTCACCTTCGTCTTTCGTCAAAATGACAATAATAGCCCTTTAAATATTTCCGTTATAGTCCCTGAATGTTTCGTCGTTTTCAATTTAATTTTAAAACAAATTTAAAACTTATCATTTATATATTTCTTATGTATCGGGTATAAGTTTTAATCAAACGCGTATGTTGAAACGTATTCGTAAAAGATTTAAAAAAAATTAGTTTTATAAAGTTTTAAAAACATTTTGGTTAACATTATCTAACTTGGTTAAAGTGTTATTAAGAAAAACTCAACCAAACTTTGATTATATCAAACTTAGTTAATTGTGAGGGACTAATTATGCCAAAATGTGAAACTTTTGAAAAGTTAAAATCCCTCCTCTTGGCTGCCACGGTTTTCCGGCCAGTTTTTCCGGCCGCCGGAATTTTCTCCGGCGAGCATTAATATATCCGAACACCAAGCTTTAACTCATTTTTATGGTTCCAAAACGTTTCTCCACTCGTTTCTAACCGTTGTATGGTCTTTAAAGTCATTATCATCAGGTTTAAAACAAGATTAATCGGGTCTTAAAGAGGGTAACCGATCGGGTTTAAAGAAACGACCATAACGCTCGTTTAACTCGTCCATTACTTAAGCTAATTGCACCATTTGATTTCTGCACTTCTAAACATTCAAAACCACCTTGAACGCATCATAATCGCGTCCAGAATACTCGTTAATCGGCTCTCAAAGTGCGGACCTGCATAACGACGATTCGAGCCTCAAAACACAATGTGAGTCCGTTTTTCTTATGCCGTTTTATTCCCCATATAGTTCCGAGCAAAAGCCCCATGGTTCCATAGGTTATTGTTGTCCGGACCGGGTTTATTAATCTAGGTTAGGGGTTAGGGTTTTGGTCTAGTTGAGTGGGGAAGAAGATGGTGTTTTAGTTATTACATAAATATAATTATTGTTTAAACTTTATAACATGAGAGGCTTGTGGTGTAGTGGTTGGTGCTGCTTGCTGACACAAAGGGGAACCGGGTTCGAACCCAGGCAACCCCACCTCCTTTTTCGTTTTTTTTTTTATTTTAGTTGTTTATTCATTTTAGAATTGTATTATATTATATAAACTTAAAATATTCATAATAAATTCAATTTTTACCCAAAAATTATGCAAATTTAGGTGTAGCTTCTTGATACCTCATAGAAAATTGTCATATTTTTAGTTTTCTGAAAAATATCTATTTTTATGATTTTATTAATTTAAATTGTTTTAATCATAATTAATTGATTAAAAATTCATTTTTAATGGTTTTTGTCTCAAAATTTGTCATAAATTATTTCTAATTATTAAGAACTGAAATAAAAATTATTAGCTCAGAAAACATTTATTTTTATTAATTTTGCTATTTTTAATCATTTAAACATGATTAAATTCTATTAAATCAGTTTTAAATATAAATAGGTTTATAAAATTTATGAGAAAATTATTTTCATTTATTTACATCTTTAAGAATCCATTTTCTATAAAAATAACATTTTTTGGATCATGTCTTGTATTTCTAATATTATTTACGTATAATTAGATATAATTAAACATTTATTTATTTATACAATTTAAACATCTATTTTATAAACATTTTTCTTATAAAATAGAAATACTCATATGGTTTAATGTCTTTATTACCTTTTGTTGGATCATTGTGTAACTCAAAATTATTTATTTAATTATTTATGATTATTGTGTTTATTTTAATTTAGTTAAAGTAACTAACTAAATTATTTTGTCTTAATTATTCAAACATATTTTTCTCATCTAAATATTCAATCGGTAATAATTATATTATTTAAACCACATTTACAACCTTTCATATATTGTTTGTGATATACAACTTTTACATTAACGCGACTGATCATAAAAACTCTAATTCCCCAAATCGACTTAGCAAACCCTAATGCCTTAGACCCTAGATACCTTAGACTTTTTAGACATTTCCTTATTAGTACTCTCATACATTATAGGTTGGATTCTTCGGAATTTCCATTACTTAGCTCACGACCGCTTAAGTTGGATCTTTAATCGCTTTCGCAAACTGTGAGTATATCTTTCCCCTTTTTACTGTCTTACTATTTTGGGGTGACTCATGTACTTACTATCAAGTTTTTATTTCATTTTACTAAATGCAATTCTCATGTGTGTTTGCTTTATGTTAATTTGTGTGTCTATGACTTGTCAAAATCATTAACCTTTGAGGGCCTGGCATTTCAATGAATAGATCTATGGTATATACCCCTTGTGACTCTGTTGAGAGACCTTGGTCATTGTCTTGTGATTCATATTACTTAAAAATGTTTTGATTCTTGATTCTTGATACATTCATAGGGTTGATTTTGAACGGATATTACTTATTACATAATTGCAAACAGTATACAACACATGAATTGCGAAACACTTTTCTACTATATGTATACAAACAGGGTATGCTCACCAATACAATTTTGTATTGACCAAATATTTTGTACATGTTTCAGGTTGTTTTGAGATGCATTCTTTAAGCTTTCGGATTTGTATTTAGATTTTGATTCGTTGTATTTCAATTTAGTTGGCAGTTAGAATCGTTGTATTTCATTTCAATGTAATAAATTATTTAATCAATGTATTCAAATTTACACTTTAGTCCATGTGCTATTGAACAATCGTCACTACGTGACACCTCGATGTTTCCGCCATCGGTTGGGGTGTTACACCTGAGTCCGACTAGCGTGCCTAAAGGGCCTTGTCTTTAAGACTTCTGTTCGCGCTGCGGGATGACATGTGACCTTTTAAGTCCGACGTGTTTTTAAGCAAGTCTAGAAGACTTAGGTCTAGCATGTTTCCACGGCGCGATGCTTAAGTCCGACAAGTAAACCATGTCTTGAAGATTGTGGCGCAACGTATTTGGCTGAGCGCGTTTACGAGTCCGGAATGCGTTGGACATGCCTTGAAGACTCATTCGCGTCACTGCCATAACACGAGGCTGCTTTAGTCCAACGTAGGTTGTAGCTTAGCTTTGAAGACCTGAGCACGGAAAAACAAGTAGAATGATAGATATAGGAAACGGGTTATCATTGATCAAATAGTTAGAGCGGCATGTGTAGCCGGAAAGGTAAATAAATTATAAGTAACACGGGCGTAGCTATGCGGCATTCCAGGATCGCGGGATGGGTGTTCCATCTAATTTCTCTAGCGCGTATGCGCCTTTTTCCAATACCTCTTGAATCTTGTATGGCCCTTCCCAAGTTGATGCTAGTTATCCTGGTTTTTCGGTGTTGGAAGCTTCGTTGTTGCGGAAAACATAGTCGCCGATCCTGAATGTGCACTCTTTGACGCACTGGTTGTAATTGCGCTCCAACTGTGTCTTGTACTTAGCTTCTTTGATGGCGGCGAGATCGCGTCGCTCTTCAAGTAAGTCAAGGTTTAAGCGGAGTTCTTTGTCATTGTTCCTTTTGTCAGCCATTAATACTCTTGCGGAGGGGCAACCGATTTCTGCGGGGATGACTGCCTCGGAACCATAAGTTAGACTGAATGGCGTCTCGCTATTGCTTGTTTTAGTCAGGGTGCGGTAGACCCATAGTACATGGGGAACTTCGTCTACCCACCCGGTTCGTTTGGTTCCGAGTCGCGCCTTGATGCCCTCGACGATACTTCGATTTGCTCTTTCGACTTGACCATTGCCTTGCGGGTGCGCGACTGGCGTGAATATTTGTTGTACGCCCAGTTGTGTCAACCATTCTTGCAAAGTCTGATCCACAAACTGTGTACCATTGTCGCTTACAAGTTGCATTGGTAAGCCGAATCTACATATGATGAATTCCCAAATGAAGTTCTTGACATGTGCCCCGTCGATCTTGGTGAGGGGTTTTGCCTCGACCAATTTGGTGAAGTAATCAATGGCGAAAATTAGGAACTTGACATTCCCTGGTGCTGTCGGGAAGGGACCGACTAGATCAATTGCCCATTTTTGGAATGGCCATGCGGCTGTGACAGGCACCAGGTTGTTCTTTGGGCGTAGGGTGTTTGGCGCATGGCGTTGGCAACTATCACATTTGCGCAGCTCCTTGATTGCGTCCAAGTGCATTCCTGGCCAATAATACCCTGCATTCATGAGTTTTGCGACCACCATCCTTGGGCCCGCGTGTAGTCCGCATGTTTCCTCATGTATATCTCTGATGAGGAAAGAAGCGTCGGCGGAATTGACACAACGGAGTAGTGGCCCTAGGTAGGAGCGGCGATAAAAGATGTCGTTTGTAAGTTGATAACGAAGAGCCTTGTGTCGTATTTTCCGGGCTTCTGACTTGTCGTTGGGCAAGGTACCGGAGAACAGGTAGGCTTTGATGGGGGCCATCCAAGACGCGTTGCCGGTTTGGATGACGTCGACTTATCGTAGTGGGACGGATGGTTTGCTGAGGACTTCGATGTGGACTTCTTTTGCCATGTGTTCAAAAACCGTAGAAGCCATTTTGCTCAGCACATCAGCTGGTTTGTTTTCACTGCGCCTAATATATTCTACAGTTCAGGAGTCGAATCTACGCATGAGCTACTTGGCTTGTTCCAAATAGAGGGCCATGGTTTCGTCCCTTGCGTCATAAGTTCCGTTTATCTCGTACGCGACAAGCAATGAGTCCACGTGTGCCTCCACGTGCCTGGCCCCCATTTTTTCCGCGATGCGGAGGCCTGTCAGTAGCGCTTCGTATTCTGCCTCGTTATTCGTGCTTTTGAAATCGAGGCGGATGGAGTATGTGAACTCGTGTTTATCTGGGCTGATAAGGCGGAGACCCGCACCAGCGCCATCATCATTGGAGGCCCCATCTGTGAAGAGGGACCACTTTTGCGATGGGTCTTGAGCTAGCGCGGGGGACTGTTCGGTTTGCATTCTTCGATTTTGTCGGCGGGTATTTCCGTGGCGAAATCAGCTAAAACTTGACCTTTGATTGCGGGTCTGGGCTTGTAATAAATGGTGTGTTCTCCCAATTGAATAGCCCAATTGGCGAGGCGACCCGAGAGTTCAGGCCTTCAAAGAACGTCGCTGATTCGATAGTCCATGAGTACGTTGATCGGGTGTCCTTGGAAATACCTGCGCATGATGGTATACCTCGTGTCCGCGTCCAGCAGGATGCGGCTGATGTAGTAGATTGGCGTTTGCACCCCTTTGCGATCTACCATGAGCACCGCGCCTACTGCTCGCTCCGTGACGGAGAGGTAGAGTGTGAGCAGCTCCTTAGGTAGAGGTGTTGTTAAAGTGGGGCGATTCATGAGGCATTGCTTCATTGCTTGGAAGTATGTCTTAGCTTCCGGTGTCCAACGGAAGTTCCTCTTCTTCAAACAATTTTTTAAAGTATCCACGAATGGGAACGACTTTGAGGCGTAATTTGATAAGAAGCGGTTGAGGGCTACCAGACGGCCTATCGGGGTTTGCACTTCTTTCATGGAGGCGGGGGAAGCCATTCTTTCGATGGCTTGTACTTTCTCCGGGTTCGCGTGGAAGCCATCCCGCGTGACTATGACGACGAGAAATTTACCTTCCTCCATTGCGAAGGAGCATTTGCTGGGGTTCAGCTTCATGTGCACCTTGCACAGCTGATCGAAGGTTTGCTGAATGTCTCGCAGCATGTCTCCCTCTTCCTTGTTCTTGATTAGAAGGTCGTCGATGTACACTTCGAGTCGTACACCAATTTCATTCACAAAAGCGGTGTCCATGAGGCGTTGGTAGGTGGCACCCACATTCTTTAAGAAGAACGGCATTTTGGTGTAGCAAAATGTGCCCATATCTGTGCGGAATACCGTCTTGTCCTCGTCTTCCTTTGCCATTTGTATTTGGTGGTACCCCTTATATGCGTCCAAGAAGCACTTGAAGCGGTAAGGGGCTAGGGAGTCCACCTTTAGATTGATTTCTGGCAGTGGACAGCAGTCTTTGGGACACGCCTTGTTGAGGTCCTTGTAATCAACACACATGCGCCAGCCCCCATTAGCTTTTCCAACCATGACGGGGTTGGCGACCCAGGTTTGATACCGACTAGGGCGTAGGATGCCCGCGTTGAGTAGCTCGGTGACTTGCTCGTTCATGGCCTTTGTTTTCTCCGGCCCCATGCTCCGCTTCTTTTGTACTACCGGTTCTACCGAACGGTAGACGTTAAGTTTGTGTTCCTCTATGTCCCGCGGGACACCCACCATGTCCGCCGGTTGCCATGCAAAGACATCCCTGTTGCAGATGAGTAATTATTTCAGATGGTTGCGAATGGTGTCGGAGATTACATGGCCAATGACCACCGTTTGCTCTGGGAATTTAGGGTAAAGGACCCATTTTTCCGGCTCTGTGCGGGCGTTGGTTTTGACCATTTTGGGGGTTTGGCGGTTTCCGCCAAATAACAATCCTTGTTTCCCCGAATGAATGCAATGCCGGTTCTGGTTGGAAAGTCGACCATTGCATGGGCAGTAGAAGCATTGGCGTTGAAGCGTGCGATGCCCTCGCGACCCATTGAGATGTCATGGTTGGAGTTAGCTGGCAGGACCATAAGGTCGCATATTTCAGTGCGCTCATAGGTGCCGTCTGACCAGGTGATAGGCATAGAGATCATGCCGCGGGGCATTATTGTTTCGTGGATGAAATCGGAGATTGGCTTGTTAACTGGCACGAGTTTTGCCTTATCTTCCTCATCCAACTGCTAAAAACTCTAATCATACATGATGTTAGTGTTGATGCCGCCGTCCAAGAACATGTACCGTGTGCGGTAATGTCCGAAGACGGCTGTGATGACGAGCGGGGCGGTGCAGGAAGCGCCGCCGCAGACCTTTTGTAGGAGGACGTCAGCCTCCTTCCAAGAATCATCATTTTGTTGTACACGGGATCGCTTCGCGCGCTGAGCCTTCTTTCCATACCATGCCATATTGCATTGGTGGCGTGGAATGAGAGTAGCCGCATGAGTGTTTAGGTCGCGAAATTTCTTGCGCGACCCCTCCGCCTGATTGTCATCACCAGTGTGCCCCTAGGCGGCACGATGAACATTCTTGATCAGGTGGCTGTGCTGCCCAGACTTCAGCGCAGTCTCGATCTCCAAGTTTAGACTGTAGCAATTGTCTGTAAAATGGCCGAAATCGTTGTCGTACTCGCTAGGGGTGTAAATGACACGTAGTGGCTCGGGATCGGCTCGGTAAAAAGCTCGAACAAGCCGAGCCTTAGCGAGCCCGAGCCGAGCCCGAGCCTGAAATATGGCTCGTTTAGTTATCGAGCCCGAGCTCGAGCCCTAGATACAAAGCTCGATTGGGCTCGCGAGCCTAATCGAGCCTTAACGAGATAGAGCCCGAACCCGAGCCCGAGCCTAAGTTACAGCCGAGCCTAAGTTATAGCCTTAACGATTGGGCTCGCGAGCCTAAGTTATAGCCGAGCTTTTGAGCTCGTTTGAGATTCTCAAATCACCTCGAGCCGAGCCGAGCCGAGCTCGAGCTTTGGATTTTGCTAGCGAGCCGAGCTCGAGCTCAAGATTGTAGGCTCGAACCGAGCCGAGCTCAAGCTCGAGCTTCACAAAACCTTAACGAGCCCGAGCCGAGCCCAGTCAGGCTCGGGCTCGGCTCGGCTCGTTTACACCCCTAGTACTCGCAGAACTTGCTTGTATCCACATTCCTTCTCTTCCCAAGGGGCTTGGGTTCCTTAAGAGTGACTTGCTCTGTCTTGAGGACTTGGGACGGAGTTTTCGTTAGCGAGGTCCAGTCATGGTTTTTCTTGGTGTGACCACGCTGTTCCCGCGATTGTTTATTGGTGATGAGCTGGCAGGCGTCATTGGCGGGGGAGTACTTCCCCTCGTCTGTTGAGCCCGAGATGCGAGTCCAGACGGACTTGGCCTTATTCTTGCTATTATTATTAGTATTGTGGTGATGTGGTTGGAAGCCGTGTATTTGATTGAAGGATTTTTCAGATGAGGCATATATTTTAGCGGAATGGATGACCTCGTCCCATGACTCTGGGATGCCATCCTTTCCAGTGAGGCATTTCATGAGCTTCGGACTGCGCACATTGTGAATGAGCGCAACACGGGTCAATTCTTCTCCGCAGCCTATCTGCAGGGCTTCCTAGTTAAAGCGGACAATGAAGTCTTCGATGGACTCGTGATCGTACCGGCGACACAATAGTATGTGCGCCTTGTCCCGCTTGTGTTTCCTTAGATGAGATAAATGGTTACCAAACTTGTTAATGAGGTCGTCAAAGTCCATAATGCTCCCCGCGGGGAGATTATCGAACCAGACTCTTGCTGCGCCAGTCAGCGTTTGGGCGAAAAGGTGGCACCAAACTTGGACTGGCCAGTTGACAGACATCCCTGCACATTCAAAGTCATGAACGTGGTCATCTGGATCATGCAGGCTATCGTACTTGCCGATGCTGCTAGGGAGCTTAGCCTTCTTGGGAATTATTGTGGTCGCTATGCGAGCGACAAACTTGGATTTCTCAGCAAAGGACTTTGGCCTAAAAGGTTTGACCAAGTCATCGTCCACGTCCTTGCGGTGCGCGAGAGCGGCCTCCCCCATTGTAGTCTGAGTCTGTTCTACTTGACTCGTAACCATCAGATTCGTTGTCCGTTTTGGCGTAGCCCCAAGCCCCAGCACTTCCTTCGGGCTCCTCGCTACGACCATCACGTCGACCAGCCGTGTCTTTATTCTTATGACCCTTCTTTAGTGAAGAGTCATAAGTTAGGGCTTTTCCCTTCTTTTTGGCATTCTTCAAGAGTTTTTGCTAGTAGATATTGGCACTCTTAGCGTTCTGACGGAGAAGCCACTGATCTGGGTCCTCCTCGGAGTTCTCACCACTGGCCTCGTCTGTGTCCACGTAACGTACCTCGAAGGCTGGCTTCTGGAAACGTGAAGTGGGCTGTTTGACAACAATGCCTGGAGTGGTTTTGGTCCTGAGGAGTAGGACATCAACGTCCCCGGTTTGGTTAATGACCGGAGTGTTAGGGTTGGGTTCAGCCATGGGTGGGTTAAAAGATGAAAAAGAGTTGTTCTACGTGACGGATGGCGCCAATGAAGAAACAATAAATATCCAGGAGATTATCACTAATCACCAGGTGGTAAATACTTACGTGTCTACAAGTATTATCCTTTACCCAAACCTTTGGTTTAACCCGAGAATGGAAATATATATGAGTGTGTGTGTGGTGAAAGTAAGAACACAAAGATATAAGTGGTTCGGTCGAGCTTGACCGACGTCCACTGTGAAGAGCCGCTTATCTTATTACTTTGGAGAATACAAAGTGTTATAAATGAACCTAGCTCTATATTACAAGTGAGTATTTTCGGATCCTTTGCTAAGGAGTTGATGTCTTCTATTTATAGTGGAGATCGTGGGCTTGGTAAAAAGCCCACGAGGAGTCTTTATTTCCTTGGGCCTAGCTTCAGCCCAATCGCTTTTGGCCCTTGGACAGGGCGGGAAAAGGAGCGGTCCTGTAGCTGACGTCATCGGCAGTTGAGAATGCCTGGCCTGGAGGACACGTGGCGGCTTGTGACTGGCTACCGACGGTATTTCGTTCTGACAGAGCATGGTTGACTCACCTGCTGGTGTCTGACACGACCCCTGACAGCATGTAAGCATGCCTGGTCAGCACTATTGAAGCAGCATGGTGGAAGCATGGAAGTAGTCACATCACTGTTGAACGTCAGTGGCAGTTGGACCACTGCGGACACGTGTCTCCTTCCAATTGGTGATGCTTATGATCCTTTTCAGGTGGATCTTCCTGATCTTTGATCTTCTGTACCTCGTACCTAAAGCTGGTGTGTAGTGGAATATTTCGCGCGTCGATGGACGCGTGTTTGCTCTTCCCAGGTGAAGTGTATAAGACTGTCTTGTGTGCAGTCTTTCCGCACCTTGCGGGCTAACTTCCGCGTGATTTCTCCGCGGATTGTTGTGGAGAGGGATAGGGAGACCGCCTCCGCGCGGATTAGGCTCCCTATCCCTTCAATTATTGTTTGTTAATGTATCTTTGTAGGGACCTATGAAAGAGGATAAAACTGAATTTCAGCAGTTTCTAAGCTATTTAAGCACATACTAACAGGTTTGCTCCCTACATCACTTTGATTTCCATTTGATTTTGTAAATTTGTTATTTTAATGGTCTATATTTTTGTTCAACCAGATAGTGGAGGAACCTGAAACAAAGGTGACGGATCAACTGAATGGTAATTATGATACTAAAATCGAATCATTTAGAGCTTTAGCTGGTGTTTCTAATGCCAGCTTCCAAAAGGAATACATAGATAAAATTAGTTCAGATGTTGAAGATGGAGCTACCTCCATTGTTCTTTCTCCAAGTTCCCATAAAGTTGAAGTCAAGAGTAATTTCAATCCTTCATTTAGTGAACTACACATGTGAATATTTATCAACTAATAGCTTTTGTATACTTTCTTTAACTGATTACACTAATAATCTAACAAAAATGTCTTTTTTTGGTGTTTGATCGTGTTAAGGCGGAGAGTGGTTTCATTACTCGTGTGTTGGGCTGACACCCGAGATGAGTTCAAGGGAAAATGGTATTATCCAACCTGCAGAGAATTTCCACTTTAACAATCGAGTTTGTATATGTATTGTATAACCTTCCTTAGTTTTGTCTACTTTATACAATACTTGGTTAAATTTTAGACATTTTGTTATTGTGTAATTTGTAATAGACTTAGAGATAGATCAATGTTTAATGTTCATTTTTTTATAATTGAGTAGGTTTGTTTAGTAAGGTCTGTTCCAGAGTAGTGAATCTGTTTACTAAGGTCTGTTTAAAAATATAGATAATTCACTTGATCTTGAATTAGTAAGGTCTGTTTAAACAACAAATGATAGACATGTTCACTTGATCAGCTTATAATATTCAAGAAAATATGTGGGTCATTCATTAATATATTTAACCTAACATCTGTTAGTGCATCAAAGCTTAAAATATTAATATATCTTACATCTGTTAGTACATATGTGGACCATTCAAGTACATCAAAACTTAAAATATTAATATATTTTACATCTGTTAGTACATATGTGGGTCATTCATTGATTGTTGTTTCATATGCTTTGGATATTATTATAGTGCTTTTGGTGGATGTTAATATAATAATAACATGTATATTCTAGCATATCGTGAGAGCTCTCTTTTAATATATACTAGGTGCAATCACATGTGAAAACGCGGGAAGTCTATATCATTTTTTAAGACAATTAGTTCATTTTTTAAGACAATTAGTTCGCAATTATAGAGAACGTAAATAGACTTTACTAAGGTCTATTTACTAAACACCAAATTAAGAAGTCAATCATCTATTTGCAAGCAAAGTTTGTTTACTAAGATCTGTTCCAAAGCAGTGGATCTGTTAAGGAGATATGTCTTAAATAGTTGTTCAGCTGTTTGAAGCAATAGCTGTTTCAGACAGATCTTCTTAAGATACCCACTGCTCTGAAACAGAACTTAGTAAACAGACTTTGCTTGTAAACGGATGATTGACTTTGCTATTCTATTAAAAAATGATTTAGACTTCCCGTGTGTCCACACGGGCTTTAATCTAGTATCTAATATGTATATTTACATTTTCTAAACTTAATTATTTTCTTATATTTAGCTAATTGTGTATATTTAAAAGTTTAATGAGATTTCTTTTAGTTAATTATATTTATGTGTATACCTATTTATATGTGCATGCATACCTATATACATATACACATACAACTAATGCTGATTATTTAAACACGGTATTACAATTGAAATTCTCTGTATCAAATGTGATAAAGCATTAT
Source organism: Ambrosia x helenae (assembly GCA_030844895.1). NCBI lineage: Eukaryota > Viridiplantae > Streptophyta > Magnoliopsida > Asterales > Asteraceae > Ambrosia > Ambrosia x helenae. The sequence continues at coordinate 71,206,281 of CM061225.1, read as the reverse complement.
AATAGCTCAAGCTTGTGTTGCACTATTGTTACCGCGCGACAAATTATTTGTCTACCAAAGCAACGATGAACTATAACGTTTAACAACATTATCATATTTTAAGAATCCCCAAGAGCTTATTTGTAGATTACGAGTGCCCTGTTTAGTTTTTTGAATCGTTTCATTTGATTGATGTGAATTTTTCATTATTGGGTGGGATATAGTATAGAACCAAATTCAATTTTATGATTTTGAGTTTTACTTAGTCATGAAATGGTGTTATGATTCAACATCCATATTAACAATAAACATTCCTAAGTTCTTTAATTGCGTCCAAATTATGTTGATATGTAATCCAAATTTCACATACATTTTAGTTGTTAATTTAATGTCTATTCAAGCTTTATAATGTTTTATCCTAAAACAACGTGTTAGCTGCTTTACGTTTACTTCTGCATTAATGAAATGTACCTTATAAAAATATTAGTTACATCTTTTAAAGATTTAGCTATAAAACATTTTGTTGTAGGTAAAATTTGGATTCTTGCAGTTAATTAAGAAATATTCGTTTCTTTTAGATTCTCTTAGTTAAACATGCAATGCGATAATCATTTGTACATAGTGCATTTCTTTCTTGTACATTTCAATCTACACGTCGATATTGACTAAGACAAACATTGAAACGTCGACAAAAATGAGCAGGTCGTCACGGTATTTTTGAATGTTTTTAAAACATAATAGGTTTAAAGTTATGATAGGATTAAATAAATAAAAAATTATAATTTTGTAGGGGATAAGAGAAAAGTGTAACTACCAACTAAAAATGAGGGAATTAAAGTAACTAAAAGGAGGTACTAAAGTGTAAAAGTGTTTGATGACTATTTTAGCCTCATTTTAAGGTTGTCAGTGAAAATAAAGTTCTTAACTTTTGGATATCTTAAACTACCGCTCCCTCATGCATTATAATATAGTATAGATTAACAAATTTTATAGATAAAATTGATTTACAAGAAAAAAGAAAAGAAAAGTTCAACGGAAATATTCTTCGTTATTTAGCATTCAGCATGGGACACGTAACCACATCAAAAGGTTAAAGTCCAAGGCGAGGGTCCATTCCATATTGTCAACATGAATGAAGGGGTCCGTCCTATAAACATACAAGTTTGGCTACCTACTTTTCGTACAAAAAAGCATGGCTGTCATCGACTTAATTAATGCATAAGTCCATACGTAGTGTGTGCCATCCATGGTCTGATTGAGACCTAGAGCGTCCGGAACACCCCGGGGACGCTATGGGTCTTTTTTTCCGCTCTCGCGATGGGTATAACGGAGTGCCCCCTTGTCCTTTTCAAAAAACATCAAAAATTCATTTTCTTACCCTCACCTTCTTCTACACTCAATTAAACTCATCTTTTAGACCCAATCAAACCATAAAAAAAATATATATATTCTTATAAAGCCTCTGCCACTCTTTTTAGATAAAACACATATTTCACTTTATTAATATTTTAATCTATTAAGTCCCCATCAAACCTCCCAGTTAGGGCTGTAAACAAACCAAATGTTCAGCGAACAGTTCGTGAAATGTTTGGCGGGAAGTTCGTTTGTGTTCGTTCGTTTAATAAATGAACAAACACAAACAAGAAATTTTGTTCGTTTAGTTAAACAAACAAACATGAACAGAGGTCGCATTCGTTCATTTATGTTCGTGAACGTTCGGGAACATGTTTGTGTGTGTTCGATAGTTCAAGTTTAATATGATAACTTTGTGTTGTTTGGAGACATTATGTGATCAAGATTATGTCAAATATTTTGGTAATTAGGTTAGTATATTTTGGGTGGACAATGTTTGTGATGAAATTTTCGGAATTTAAAATGTGTTAGTTTGTGCTTGGTTTTGTTCATGTTTACGTTTATTAGTGTTTTTTGTGTTCACTTTTTATCCGATACCTAAATTTAACAAATGAACACGAACACGTTCTTTTCCTTAACAAGCTAACACGAACAAAAACCTCGTTCGGTAATTGTTCATGAACAGTTCGTGAACACGTTATTTCCTTAACAAACAAACACGAACAAAAAATCCCGTTTGTTAAGTGTTCATGAACAGTTCGTGAACACGTTATTTTCTTAACAAACGAACACGAACAAGGCCGTGTTCGTGTTCGTTTGGTTCGTTTACAACCCTACTCCCAGTACACATGGCATGATAACAAGAAATTTATATAAAAAGTTTAATTTTAGTTACAAAATTATGTTTTATCCCTTTAGACCATGTGTAGTTGGGGGCTTTAAATTTAAGGCCTCCTTTAATGATTGATTCAAGTGACGGATGAGTCAGCATGAAACTTTAAAATAAAATGAGGTGTAGTGAGGGAATGATTGGTTATTATTATTTTTTAATTAATCAAGTAAAAGTAATAAAAAAAATCACAAATAATATTAAAAAAAAAGTTACAAATAATATTAAAAGCACACAAATAATATTAAAACATTAAATAATACTAAAGCATTTATTAAACCTAAATTACTTAAAAACACCTACGGAGAATAGTTATCCCAATCCTCCAGTGTATATTCCGGCGACGACATAGAACAATCACTATCACGACCCTCCGACCTAGCATCCGAGCGGATGCAGCCAAAGTCAGGAGTTGGAAGATAGTATGGTTCATCATCCATACTCATATACTCCCCACCAATATCTACTTCATACTCTTCCTCATTTGGCTCCGGAGCAGGAGGGTTGGGGGTGAGGTTGGGTTGGGTCTCAACCAGTTGTAGCTGCTCCAATCCCATAACAGCCATGGTGTAGTTAATACACCAGATACACTCCTCATCTGTAAGAGGAACATCTGGATCGATTACTATGTAACCTGGTAAAGGAGGAATGGTGGTTACTCGACGAGGAGTGTACACTTATTGACGAGGATGAGTGTACACTAGTTGACGAGGAGGAGTGTACACTATAGGAGGATGATATGACATTGATTGGGGGGAGGAGAAGACACTGGTTGACGACGTATGCGGCGAGAGTATCGCAGGAGATTGGAAGGTCCGGCAGGTTCGTTAGGATAACCACCACCCATATCTTTGAATGTTTGAGATAATTGATTTTGTGTGGTTTGTAATTGTGTTTTTATTTGATAGTGGATATAAAAATGTGGTTTGTAGTGTGGTTTATATATATAGTTAAAATTGAAAAAAAAAAAAGTAAAAATTTTGACCGTTAATTAAATAACGTTAGGGGGGGAGGGGATTTAAATTTAATCCTTAATTTAGGAATGAGATGAAGTGACAAATTAGATGAAGACCTATTCCAAACATATCATAAATGGCATCCTCATCCTTAGTGTACAAAGATATCATAATCATTGTTTTGAAACCCGGACTGGTCCGGGTCGGGGTATTGGACCCGTGAACCCTTGGTCAGACTGGGAACACGACCGGTTGATCTGGGTTTTGTAATATTTTTCCTATTAATTTCACGACACCTTCCTGTTCTTACATCCGTTCCGACTGGTTAGACTCGTAGACATGTAAGGAGACGGGTTTGACTTTTGGTCCGGTTCTGAAAACATTGATTATAATGAAATAAGATGATTAAATTACTAATTTTGGATACTTAATCGTTCCTATTCGTATGTTTCAGGAAATTGGAGCTCCACACCGAAAACAAGTGATTTTCGGGTAAGAACAGCTAAAAAACGGAGATTCCTGTGGATACGAGACTCGCAGCATGTTCCCTGTATGTGCTTAAACGATAACCAAATTAGTCCAGGACAATAGAAGACAAAACAGCAAATTTGGGAAGGAATTGAAGACTTAAAAAGCTGTGTCAGATGCAGCACGGTCGTGCAACTGTCCCGGGTCAACAAGTCAACATTTCTAAGTCAACGGAAGGCAAAAAGTCAGATTTCTGGGTTGCACGGGCGTGCAATACCTTGTGCACGGTCGTGCTAGCTTAAACGTGCTCCCCAAGGCATTTACCGACAAAATCTGACAATTTTCTGGGTTGCACGCCCGTGCTTAAACCCCTGGCACACCCATGCTTACCCTGATTTGCCTATAAATAGCAAGCTCACCTCAACCATTTGGCATCCCTTCTTGTGCTTTCTTGGGCCGACTTCCAATCTTCTTCCAGAGATCTTGGGGTCTTGTGGGAGGCCTTGGGGCCATCCTAACATCCCACCAAAGTTAGGCCTCGTCCTACCTTGACTATCTTGGCCAAGAACGGGATCGTAGAGTAGTTTATGCAATAAATATCGAGGGTCGTGAGGATTACAATAGATACATAGCACTAGGAAATGGAAGGCTTGTCTATGAGAAGCCATGTTCATGTGTTGATCATTCTTTATGGTTGTATCTTTCTATAATCTCCGAACCCACTTCGATTTGTAGACTTTTATTATTAGTAGTAGTAGTTTGTTTTTAGTTATTTGTTGTGTGATCTTCTTTCTAATTCTTGTTTGTTCATCTTGTAACAGTTTCAAATGGTGATTAACTTTTTTTTAATGGAAAATTTCACTTCATTCATCACCAAAAATATTTACAAAACCTCTATCAACAAGGTGCTCAAAAGAGGCCAAACAAAAATTTACATCCCAAAACGCCTTATACTATTTTAAAATTCAAATTTCTTCCATTTATCCCACTCCCAAGTATGTCTCTTCGCCCGGCTTCTAACCCACATGAAAGATGTCATTTTGATGTCACTCGATACCTTTTCCAATTCCAACCGTTTTCCATTAAAAATCTTTTCGTTTCTCGCTTTCCATATCGCCCAACATGTCGCAAGCACCACTACTTGGATTGCCTTTTCCTTGAGTTTATCGCTTCCATTCCCCTTATGAATAGTCAACAGGTCTCTAAATGTGAAAGAAAAAACCGGCTGTAACTTGCACCAAGAACTAACCGTGTACCATAAATTTGCAGCAGCAAAACAGGAGGTAAATAGATGATCAGCAGATTCCGAGGATTCATCGCATAGACAACAAGTATCCGACCCTTGAATTATCTTTCGACGCACTAAACCAACTCGCGTAGGCAACCGATCTTGCTCGGCCCTCCAAGCAAAAATTGAAACCTTCTTCGGAACCCATTTAGACCACTTAAAAGGATAAAACGGAACAGCCACATCTGAGAACATTTTTTGACAGGAAACAATCGAAAAACCATTCGCCAGATCTGGATTCCACCTCCAGATATCACACGAAGCCGTTGGAATTTGATCCTGAATGATTCTGTTGCAGCCTTGTAGCTCTTCAACCTCCGAAGGCAATATTGGTTCCCTTTTCCATAACCAACGACCCACAACACTACCGTTATTAGCCCTTACACGCTCTTCCACTATGCATCTTTTATGTTGTTCTAAAATGAAGAGGTTAGGAAATAAATTTGCAAAAGGTTTATCACCCCACCAAGTATCCAACCAAAATCTTATTTTCGATCCATCACCCAAATTTCCTTTGATTAAGCGTTCCGGCCTTATATTAAGCTCGTCTAAGTCCTTTGCTACTTTGACAATCGCATTCCATACACCAGGTAAAGATTCTTTAATCGGAAAATAAGACCATGCTCTTGTGTTGTAGTGAATCGCCTCAATCGTTCTCCTACAAAGTCTAGTTGGTTCTGCTTTAAAACGCCACCACCACTTAAGTAGGAGACTAAGGTTCATATGTTTCAAGGATCCCAAACCAATACCCCCTTTTTTGGATCTATTACCCTTTCCGAACATACCCAAGCCGTTTTATTTATATCTTCGTTTCCACCCCAGAAAAACTGTTTACGTAGGCTTTCTAGATGATCCTGGACACATTTCGGTGCTTTAAACAACGAGAAATGATACGGCGCAAGGTTGTCCAAAACCACTTTCAATAATTCCACTCTACCCCTGATCGAAAGGTTCTTTGCCTTCCATTTAGATAGCCGAGCTTTACATACATCAATTACACCTTTCCAATTCCTTTGCTGATTCATATTAGCCCCAATGACAACCCCAAATACTTACAAGGAAACAATCCTTTGGAGACCCATATACTAGCAGCGGCCGAATCAACCAAAGCCTCGTCAACTCCTATGCCGAAGATGTTTGATTTTAGGCTATTGACTTTTAACCCAGACACAAAATCAAAACATCTCAGTAACCGATTCACATTTATAATATTTTGAAGGTCCCACTCACCCATAATCACTACATCATCCGCGTATATTAGATGAGAGATGACCGGGCCTTGATTTGGTAAATGATTCCCTTTAATCAACTCCAACGATTCAGCTCTAGTCATAAAACATGACATAGCTTCCATTGCCAAGATAAAGGGAGAGAGCGAGTCCCCTTGATGCACCCCACGAAAACACTAAAATTCCCATGTCGGTGACCCGTTTACTAGTACGGATGCCCGAGAGGACTTCAAAATCCCAGCCACCCACATTTTCCATTGAACCGGGAAATTCATTTGTTGTAACACTTTGTCTATGAAAGACCAATTAATACTATCATAAGCTTTTTCGAGTCCACTTTGAGGATAAAACTCGGCTTCTTGTTTTTCTTTGCCCATGATACAATCTCATTAAGGATGAGTAGGCCATCCAAATATTCCGATCGGCAATGAAGCCGAATTGATTTTCAGACACAATTTTATCAACAACCTTTCAAATCCGATTTGCCAAAACTTTTGAAATGATTTTAGAGATACACCCCAAGAGGCTAATAGGTCGATATTCATTTAGTGAAATTGGATCAACCTTCTTGGGTATGAGAACAATAAAGGATGATCCACACCCCTACTAATACTTCCAGATTCTTGAAAGTCAACCATTACCTTAAGAACATCATCCTTGAGGAGCTCCCATAAGTGCTTAAAGAATGCAAAGTTGAATCCATCCGGGCTCGGGGCCTTGTCATCCCCACAATCCCACACCGCGTCTTTAACTTCCTGCATAGAAAATTGTTCAATCAAAATAGCCGCATCCACATCCGATAGTTGTTTGATATTCGTTCAGGAAAAGGATGGTCAGCCACGTAACGGCTCACGGTACTTATTTGCAAAAAAAAAAAAAAAAATTGGGCCTATATTTTCATTCTTGTCAGATCATTACACCAATCATCGTTGATTAAGAAACCACTGATTCGTTTGCTTGTATTGTTGTGATTAACAATTCCGTGAAAAAAAACTCAAGTTTTCATCTCCCTCTAGAGCCCACTTCATTCTCGACTTTTGCTTGAGGTCATTCATTTCGTCTGATAATAATACTTCCCACTCCTTCTTATAATTCACCCATTGAGTCTTTTCCTCCTCGGACATTGTTCAATTTCCCGCCGCTGCATCAAACACATCAATCTTTTTCTCAATTTCCATTTGTTTCTTTCTTCTTTTCTCCCTTTCGATTATCACCCAATTCTTGATAGCACCTTTAATTGTTTTCAACTTAGCCGCAAGTATTTCGTCACTTTTACCAACAAACTCATGCTCAGACAACGCGCTTTTTACAACATCATCAAAACCCGGCGCTGCAAGCCATGAATTAAAGAAACGAAAAGGATATGATCCAAAATTTGCAGCTTCTGTACAGAGACATATAGGACTGTGATCCGAATCCCGACGCGGCAACGCCATAACGCTAGTATCCGGCCATTTATCCAAGAAACGTTGATTAACCAAAAACCTGTCAATTTTGCTTAATTTATCCCCTGCATCCGAAATTCTTGTAAACTTGCGACCACCCATTGGAAATTCCAATAGTTCTGTCTCTTCAATAAACTCATTAAAAGCCTCAGTACATATGGGGTTAAACTCTGAATTCAATCTTTCTTCCGGTGACCGGACTGAATTGAAATCCCCCATGATAACCCATAACCCCGGCTTTGAATCCACATGCCCCGTAAATTCCTTCCACACCTCTTTTTTAGTACTAACATCTTGCGGTGCATAAAAATTTGCAAAATGTATTAAACCACTGACCTGGGAAGTGGTACCCAACTCCCAAAAGGAAATGACGATGTTTGCTTGTTTGGATGCAGTTAAAAAAACTTGGATCCCAAATCGGCAGTAACCCTCCGGATGTCCCTTCTATATTAACCAACTCATGTTTCATAGGTCGATTACCCCAAATTTTACTAACCTGGATTTTTGAACCATCAGCCTTCATCGTCTCTTGAATGGCTGCAAACATTGTTCCTTGTTTTCTGATAACTTGTCCAGTGGAATGCATTTTCGAGTCATCTCCAACCCCCCTAACATTGTAAGAAAGAATAATCATTGGTCCACTTTATCAATGCCTTAAACCCGGATTGCTTCTTCCACATAATTACTAAAGCCATTTAATTCGATGCCAATCGCTGCCCCAAAAGCAACAGTATCAGCAGCTTCCACCGTCACTTCATCGACTTGGACGGACCTAACATCCACCCCATCCGGATCTGAAGCAATAACTTCTGTAACCACATCCTGAACGTGAATCGATCCATCATTTACAGACCCTGGATTCGGAATAGGGATGAAAGAAGGTGGGATCGGAACTGAATTTAGGTTAGTTGAAGGAGATCCACTACCTCGAGACCTTTTTACCATACAGCCTCTTTTTGGTCCTAGGAGGAGATGTTGAAGAGAAATCCCCAGAGATCCCCTCCATCACTGCTTCCTTCATTTTATTAGGAGTAGAGCTAGCATCAAACTTACTATTTTCTCTGGCCCACTCGGACACTTTGCACCCCCAATCCAGCCCATCATACAAAGTATTCTTATTTCTGGGCCTTTTCCATGAAGGACACACCTTTGGGCTAGGGATGTTGGGCCCATCTGATACAATTGGTACAACATTAGACATTTCAAAATCCACAACACGTGTATCCCCACAAGCACTGACATTGGGACCCATGCCCATGCAAATCTCTTGATCTCCCCCATGCAAATTATGGCCACCCGATTGTTCGTTTCTGTTTTGACTGTTGATATTTCCGGTCACATCAACTGCCATGCGGTTTTCCGGCAGCGATGAACCGACCATACCATCGTCAACACCGGTGATTTCACCTTCTTCAATTTCAATGTTGTTCGTCACATCACCTGGGTTTTTAACATGATTGTCATCTCTTAATACAAACTTGCCCAAATCCATATCTAGAAAGAAAGACTTGTTAACCTTCTGTTTAAGAAAATCCGGTGACCAATCTTCATCAACCTCCGAAACCCATACTATAAATGACAAGCCTTGACATTTTACATCCAAACATTGATCAATTTTCTTTCCATCAAGTGTGAGAATAGCAACTTTATCAAAATCCGGACTCCCGTCATGTACAGAAGTTGAAGATTCATGAACAATTTCACCAAATTTTTGGCCAATGATATTGAAAACTCTACTATCCCATAGCCGGATTGGAACACCCTTAATTTTTAACCATGCAATTCTACTGAATTGTACCTCCTGTCCATTCCATAGTTCCAGTGAAGAAAACCACTTTGACCATAACTTTTCTTGATCCCATAAAAACTCCTATGCCAAAGAACTACTTTGAAAGGTCAACAACACCCTCAAGCCCCCAATATGCTTCAGTTGGAACTCTTATTTGAATTCTGATTCCAAGAGCCCATCAAGACAAGCAAGTCTTGTAAGGTCCCGGGTGATACCAACTAAGGAACACTTCTTCCAAACACTGGCCATCTGCACTGGGTAGTTTGGAAGATGGATTGTTACCTCCACATTCTTATTCTCCACTATTCCTGTGGTTGCTTCTTTATATGAGTTTTCACCTCGTTCCCTCCATGGCTGGACGGTTGTTACATGTTGAGCTGTCGGAATTGGTTGAGGGATATTGCCGGAGGCGATCTCTTTCTTCCTGTTAATACTATCTTGCTTCCCGAACTTAGCCACATTGACTCCAATCTTTTGTTTACCTAGTTGTGTCTTGTAACACCCCAACCGATGGCGGAAACATCGGGATGTCACGTATTGATGATTGTTCAGTAGCTCATGGTAAATAATAAATTTCAATAATTGAATTAAATACATTGCATACAATTGTTCTACAAGAATTTGTACATCAACATGAAAAATACTAAATACACATCTTCAAGCATAAACTCTAATCTTCAAGCAAGCTATAACCTGAAACATGTTAAGTTTGAAAATATTTTGGGTCAACAAAAGTTGGTGAGAATTACATAGGTTTTGATAATTGAATAAAACTTGTACAATTCAAGTGTCATGGCAAGTCTAGTCTATATGTGAAAACATACTATCGGGTAAATCGAGTGCATAATCAAACCTTGTGACTAGAATATTGTGGTCCATCCCATACGCTCATTGTTCACTCGATTATGTTATAAATTCGATAACAATCACCCACGCTACCTATGTAGGAGGTACACGTATCCGGGTGGGATTGTCAGTCCAATAGATCTATCCTTGTATACCGTCGGCTGGTCAATGTTAATGATTATGCTAGAATATTGTGCTTACCCTAGTCATGTTTAAGACATAATGCAACATAGAATAACACATAGACACTTTATGATTGAATTGTAGATAGAATGTTGTAACATGTTTCACCCCAAAAATAGTGAAATAGAAAAGGGGCTATGTAAAACTCACCTTAGTGTTAAAATGGAGACCTTTGTTATATAAGTAAATGTGGCTCGTGTGTATCCAAATATCACCCTATTTCAAGGTATTAAATAACTGTTGGGGAAAACTTAATAAGTCTAAGTTTTCTAGTCTAAATGTGCTAGGGTTCCTAATTTGGGGATTGTTAATTGATTTATGATTACATTTAAATAATTGTTAAATAACTTTAATAAATAAAGAAATAATTAATATAAATATTTCTGACCAATATTAACTAAAAGTAATTGAATTATATTGTAATAAATGTAAAAATAATTTTTATAAACTTATTTTCTTAATTAATGAATATTTATATATTAATAATTATTTGACAAAATATAGACTTAATATTTAAAAATATTAAAAATTATAAATTTCGAATCAAAAATTTATATTTCTTATCTAAATGATTAATAATAATTTATGTGAAATTTTGATGCAAAAATAATGAAAAACGAATTTATTATGATCTATTTATGATTAAAAGAGCAAAAACCGATTAAAAATATTAAATAAATGATTTTTCAGAAATAAAAACCATTTCTGGAATGTTTATTGTTTTATAAGTTTAGGATAATTTTTGTGGAATTTTATAAAATCGTTTTGATATTTTTATAGAATTTTATAATTATAATAGAATAAACTTGTAATATTTATTATATATAATAAATAAAAGATTTTTGAAAAACTAAAAATTTTATAATAAACTTTTCTATTAGAACATCATAAAATAATTTTTGTAGAATTTATAAAGCAATTTTAGTATTTTAAAACTATTTTTAAAAGTAATAATAATTATATATAAGTAATAAGGGTTTTTTTTTAAAAAAAAAAAAAACAAGGTTGCATATGGTAGGGATCGAACCCGGGCCTTATGGCCGGTTCATGTTTATGAGCAAACAGGCATAACCAACTGATCCACAGATCAGTTGGTTAATCTTTTTGTTTCGAAATAATTATAAACAGACACAGTTACTGTCGTCTTCCCCAAACTTTCCTATGAACCCTAGTTTTCTAATCGACTGAATTACCAACCAATAACCCCAGTAATCATAGGGTTATTGGTCGGCCTATAACGACTAACAAAACCATGTAATAAATCGTCACTTACAAAAGGTTGTTGAGCTCGATTACGTTGGTCAACCGAAAAGTCAACTGCGAACGGTTTGAATATTATAACAGAGATTTAGAGGTAATTGAGAATAGGGGTTTTGTTTTTGGCACTAGGGGGTGGTTCGGGACGTCTCAATTTATACTAAGATTACCGAATTGGAAGGTTTTGAATGCTTGACCATCTCACGGTCAAGCTTGCTGTCGCCGAGTCCAATTAGGGCCTGATTGAGCGTAATTCCAGGTTGAGACTAACGCGGAGTGACGTCTTGGTCAAAACCGAGTCATGTAATTCAAGTATGGTTTTCATTTCAGGCTCAATTTACGTGGTCAAAGGTGGAAGACGCAGTAGTTGACTTTTTTTTTGTTTGATACGGACGGTTTAAATTTATATTGGTAAGGATATGTTCAACAACGAGTGGGTAGCTCAACTGGCTGAGCTGTTTGGTTGTGTGAGCCGGCCATGGGCACGGGTTCGATTCCCGGCCGAGGCACATATTTTTTTACAATTATTTCACCATTATAAAGTTAATATACGGTTATAGTATGGTACTAGGAGTCCAAAAGTGTCACGAAATATTTTTTTAGGAGGTACGGTAATGATAAAAATGCAACGTTTATTTAATAAATGTCTCAAACGTACATGGAATTGATACGAAATGTTACAGTCTCCCCTACTTTTGGAAACTTCGTCCCGAAGTTATTAAAAACACACGGTTGAGGGTGGTTGATTAGAAATTTGGGCAACTGTGGTTTGGAAAATTTGGGTTAAGGCACGACATGAATAGAATAATCTATTTCGAAAAATTTGGATAAGAGGTTTGTTATCTGTGAGTTTCAAGGGTAGGATTAGGTGTGTCTCGAAATCGCAAGGAGAATAAGAATCTTAAGTTTTAGGAATCCTAAAAGAAATGCATGAGTTGATGGACTATAGAAAGACTAAATGAACTACCAGGTAACTAGAGTTTATAATTGGTTATTTACCGAAAACCTTGATAGAATTTCACACTACCTTAACGTACCTGTAAATTCATGATTACGTTCCGGACCGCAATCACCAATTTACCTTACATTAGGGTTTTGTGTCCTTCTATTACTATAAACACACATGTAAGTAATGCAGAAATAATCATGTGGTTGAACCTTTGTATTTAATGAGTCCAACTGTTGAGCAGGAAAAAGACTCTTACCAGTTAGTGAGTAGGAACCTCTACCGATTGTTGAGCAGGTTCGATAGCCTCCACCAGTCGTTGAGCAGGTTGTAGGGCCTCTCTCGACTGTTGAAAAGGCATGATGACCTCTACCGATCGTTGAGTAGGTTATTTGGTACTCAACTAACTGTTGAACGAGTACTTCATCCTCTATCAGTGTGGCATTTATTGCAAAATGATAGTATGTTTATGTAAGCAAGTTTATAAGTATAACGAGTATAGTATGTGAGTTGTAGTTGTATAGATTTAGATATAGCAATTAGTTCACATTCAAACAAGCATGCATCCAAGTGTTATGATCATACTAGATAAACAACTCTCATGTAAAAGAAAAATTTTAATACTGGAATCAAAAGTGTCAATACATTAATTTAAAAGCAAAATAACATTCAGATGGTGGAGCTTGTTGTTAAGTAGCTGGAGGGTCCCTAGCAGGGTTATTCAGAGCAGCAAGGGCATTTGCAGCAGGAATTCGACAAACATTCGCAAGATGCCCATACCTTTGACAATTGGTACACTGACGACAGGGCACTTGGGTTGGGTGGTGATACTGACAGGTGTCACACTTAGGTTGGTTCCCGACATACTGTTTCTTGTTGGGTGGAGGAGCGGTATCTATTGCGAAATTCCTGGCCTTGCGCCTTCCATTGGTTGAGGACTCAGTTTCAATTTCGATAGCGGGATGAGGGGTATCCTTCTCAACAGTTTTCTTTTCCCCTTTCCGAGTCAGGGTTCCTGCTTTCACATGGTTATCTGTTAGGGTGGCCGCCAAACGCTTTGCTTCCTCGAGAGTAGCAGGGTTCCTTCCCCACACCGTGTCCTGTATCTGCATGGGTAAGCCACCAATGTATTTTTCGATCGCAATAGGCAAGGGGGTGACCTTATGTGGTAGCAGTAGACTAAGTTCGTGGAAACGAGTGTTGTAGGCAAGGTTTTCTCCACTGTCCTGGGCAAGATCATGAAACTCATCTTCTAACTTTTTGATTTCATTACGAGGGCAGAACTCCGCCTTCATAACGTCTTTGGCTTGTTCCCAAGTTAAGGCCAGTGCGACTTCAGCTCCACGGGTACGCTTTTCCTCATTCCACCACGTGAGTGCTCGTTTTTTAAGAACACTCATGGCATAACGAACCTTAAGGTTATCGGGACACTCACTATTTATGAACGTATTCTCGATACCCTCGAACCATTGTAGGAGACCAGTAGCTCCTTCGTCCCCGCTAAAGTTAGGAGGATTGCAGGTATTAAAGTGTTTGAGGGTGCAGACTGGGTGACCATTCCCGTTTCCATTTCCATTCCCATTATGATTCCCATTGTCGTTACCATTTCCACTAACGTTTCCATTCATTTGGATGACTTGAGCCAACAAGTTAGGAACCAGAGTTGCGATTTGTTGCGCCATTTGTTGGGAAATGATCGCAGCTAGTTGGGCATCACTTCCATTGTTGTGGTTAGTGTCGTGGTTGTGGTTGTGGTTGCTGCTCCCTTCATCATGATTGTCACCACTGTTAAGGCGAGTGCTGCGACGTGGAGGCATGATCTGTAAGAGACACAATGAAGGTTCAATGAGACATGAAATGAATGAGGTAATATAAACGAATGTAATCATGTATCCATTAATTAAAACGAATAAATGAAAACGTTGACTTATCAAAGATTCTAGATTCTAATAACATAGTGAAGACATGCTTTAGCCTATAAGTGAACACTCATCCCGAGAATTCCCAGGTAGACATCCGGGTCCCTCGTCTGATTGGGATATATGCGCAATGCTAGCCTAGACAGAAAACTCAGAATACAGGCGTTCACCCTTCCAGATTGCACGTGTTCGTTATTAAAACCTAGAACTTCGACGAGATCTCAAGGTGGTTCAGGCTAAACCTGAGGATTTTGTCCTATTAGTCTAAGAGTAGATCCAGTGATGGAGAGCAATCTTCTTGTAGGGATTAAAGTAGGGATAAGAAGTAGGAGGGAGATAGAGAATAGCAAGCAAAAGGAGCAAATACTGGTTATAATCCTATGGTTATAAACTAGATCATTTTTCTAATAACCTAATTCCCTATAACCATGGCTCTGATACCAATCTGTAACACCCCAACCGATGGCGGAAACATCGGGATGTCACGTATTGATGATTGTTCAGTAGCTCATGGTAAATAATAAATTTCAATAATTGAATTAAATACATTGCATACAATTGTTCTACAAGAATTTGTACATCAACATGAAAAATACTAAATACACATCTTCAAGCATAAACTCTAATCTTCAAGCAAGCTATAACCTGAAACATGTTAAGTTTGAAAATATTTTGGGTCAACAAAAGTTGGTGAGAATTACATAGGTTTTGATAATTGAATAAAAATTGTACAATTCAAGTGTCATGGCAAGTCTAATCCATATGTGAAAACATACTATCGGGTAAATCGAGTGCATAATCAAACCTTGTGACTAGAATATTGTGGTCCATCCCATACGCTCTTGGTTCACTCGATTATGTTATAAATTCGATAACAATCACCCACGCTACCTATGTAGGAGGTACACGTATCCGGGTGGGATTGTCAGTCCAATAGATCTATCATTGTATACCGTTGGCTGATCAATGTTAATGATTATGCTAGAATATTGTGCTTACCCTAGTCATGTTTAAGACATAATGCAACATAGAATAACACATAGACACTTTATGATTGAATTGTAGATAGAATGTTGTAACATGTTTCACCCCAAAAATAGTGAAATAGAAAAGGGGCTATGTAAAACTCACCTTAGTGTTAAAATGGACGTCTCAATTTATACTAAGATTACCGAATTGGAAGGTTTTGAATGCTTGACCATCTCACGGTCAAGCTTGCTGTCGCCGAGTCCAATTAGGGCCTGATTGAGCGTAATTCCAGGTTGAGACTGACGCGGGGTGACGTGTTGGTCAAAACCGAGTCATGTAATTCAAGTATGGTTTCCATTTCAGGCTCAATTTACGTGGTCAAAGGTGGAAGACGCAGCAGTTGACTTTTTTTTTTGTTTGATAGGGACGGTTTAAATTTATATTGGTAAGGATATGTTCAACAACGAGTGGGTAGCTCAACTGGCTGAGCTGTTTGGTTGTGTGAGCCGGCCATGGGCACGGGTTCGATTCCCGGCCCAGGCACATATTTTTTTACAATTATTTCACCATTATAAAAGTTAATATACGGTTATAGTATGGTACTAGGAGTCCGAAAGTGTCACGAAATATTTTTTTAGGAGGTACGGTAATGATAAAAATGCGACGTTTATTTAATAAATGTCTCAAACGTACATGGAATTAATACGAAATGTTACATGTCTTTCCCATCTTGTTTGCCAGATCTAACCCATCTTCAACTTCTTCAAATCTGATGAAAGCAAAATACCTTCCAAACTTATCTTTTCTTCTTAGAAGGTAGGCATCCACCATACTCCCATAGGTCTTGAACTCCTTCCATAGGTCTTCCAGAGAACACCACCCTGGCAGGTTGGAAACGAAGAAGATGGTTGTATTTTCGTTTTCAACGTAGTGTTGTTTGGAAGGCGGATGGTTTCTTTTCCGGCGGCGAGGGGCCTCCCATTCCTCTTCTTCTTTTTCTTTCTCACTCATTTATAAATAGTGATTAACTTAATAAACTAAAATCAACCTTAACTTAATAAAATAAACTATCAAGAGGTTTAATCAGCTTCTGATAGTCCCAAGCTAGATCCAAGGCGAGGAAATCGGTAGTGAGACAGATCCTCCGGGCTTCTGATATCCAAACCGGATTCTAAGCAATGGCTTCTGAAGTGGACCAGATCTGAGTGACACATTTCTGGTTCTTACCAGATGAATGAATGACTTTCTTGGCAAAAGGGCGTTTTCCGTATGGGTGCACTAGTGCTCTTCGAATTACACAGCTTTTGGATTATGTTCCACCTTTGTTAAGGATTTCATTCATCTCGGGAGGTTATGGGTTTGGGTTTATTAAGTCATAAATCACTAAACCAACTTTGTATTTACCGGCCAATAAATATTAAAGTGTCACTTCAAAGATAAATAAAACAAGAATTCTATATCTAGGTCTCGGTATTACAAATCCGTTAACCATTGGGGATACATGTTGCATGAGCTGACGGTAAGAGAGATCCTTTGGTCTTCATGACCGTTAACCTACTTAGGGGATACGATGTCGCCAGGACTGACTGTAAGAAGAGATCCTTCGGCATGGAAAGTTAGAGCTAAGGGAGGTGTACGGTATTCCAGGTCGGAAGTCAAGCCTCCATTTCAAGAAGAAGATAAGTTAGAGGACCAGAGAATTGACCGCGGTTTGGGAAGCCTGCGAAAGCAGGGCTCAGTCGGTGGACCTTCATGCGCACGCGCATCGGGAGGTTAAGCATACTACTCAGTAGTGACCCCGTTTCTCTATCAAGGAGTCAACACTTCAAGCTCACTCTCATCCTCCTCACAAATAATTAATCTTAATATTAATTCTAATAATAAATTTAACTACTTATACGGAGGGCCCCGATATGTGCATATCCACTATCTCTACTATTTTATCCTTCTATTTTATAAAACCCAAAACCCTTTTTTTCAAAGAGATAGTGGATATGCACATATCGGGGCATTCCCTAGAAAGCTATGCTATACACGTCATTATTGTGGTGTAAATATTGTTTTTGAAAGAGTTAATTGCCAATTTAGTCCCTGGGGTTTGTCAAAAATTGTCACTTTCATCCAAATCTTTTTTTTGGTCAATTTAGTCCCTGTAGTTTTTTTTTTTCATTTTAGTCCCTGTGGACTAACAAGATTTGGATGAAAGTGACATTTTTTGACAAACCTCAGGGACTAAAATGACAAAAAAAAATGAAACCACATGGACTAAATTAACCAAAAAAAAGATTTGGATGAAAGTGACAATTTTTGACAAACCTCAGGGACTAAATTGGCAATTAACTCTTTTTTTAAAATTAAAAGTTAAACATACACTTGCAAATGTGAAATTCTAAACATAATATGTAACATGTGTTTTAAACATGAGATGCCATATGTTTTACAAGAATGAAATGTATGTTTAAAAACCAAGAACATGGCGGTAGGTTGTGATGATGTTGTAGTTGTCCATGTAAGTTGTAAATGTTCACATAAACATATGTAAAGTGATGATCCAAACAATGTTGATAATATAACCTGGATAATAAGAGTGGTTCTAAACACCTTAAAATAACCATCCAAAACATAATATCATGGGGGATATTTGAAAAGTTACAAGATACAAAAATTACATCTTCAAAGTTAGTAACTTTAATGGTTTGGAGTAAAAACGTTGATAGATGAGTACTCACTGTGTACGACTTTACCCATTTGGAATTCCTGCATTAGTAACTCATGCGGATTAAAGTGAAGTGGGATTGTTCCCTATAAGTACACATATATAGCATACTACTTCTCGAGTTAGTTATTATATATATGTATACAATTAGCAACTTTGGTCACCTTTAATCATCACCACCATTTCATAATCCAACACCCACCTTTTCACAATCTAATACATTTAAAATTATCAACTTGGGTCACCTCCAACTATCACCACCATTTAACAATCTATCACCCACCATTTCACCATCCGCAATATATATGCTCCCATGAATGAAGTATTTTACGATAAAAGTATTCATACTAATCTATACATATAATATTCTAAAGCAATTTGTGACACATGGCAATCCCTCACTCCACCATCAATTATTTCTCCTCCTACATTGTGCCACATGGCAATATGTGAGGATTTATAAAATTTTCATATTTTTTAAATCAAAAATTGAATTAAAACTTAATTATGGTCAAAATGTCAATTACTAGCTTTCCTAATTCCTAATCTCTCAAGTCAAACATCTATGAGGGTGTTTGGGATTGAGTTTCAAAACAACTTATTGACTTATTGGCTTTTTCAAGAAGCCAATAAGTCAATAAGTTGTTTGTGTAACCAAAAAGCACTTTCTGTTTTGACTTTTGGCTTTTGGCTTTTAAAGGTGGAAAAGTTGTTTTTGAAAAGTTAGAAATCCTGGCTTTTGGCTTTTGACTTTTGGAAAAAAAATTACAAATTTACGACCCATACAACCTATATTCACAATAAGTTAAACGAAACACTTAAAAAACAACAATTTATTGACTTTTTGACGTTTCTCATCCGAAAAGCTAATCCAGACACTTTTTTTAAAACTCCCTTTCAAAAAGTCATAAGCCAATAAGCACTTTTGACCAAAAGCACTTTTGCATTTACAACTCAATCCCAAACACCCTTTATATCTATATCTATACACATAATATTCTAAAGCAATTTGTGACACATGGCAATCCCTCACTCCACCATCAATTATCTCTCCTCCCACATTGTGCCACATGGCAATATGTGAGGGTTTATAAAATTTTCATATTTTTTTAAATCAAAAATTGTATTAAAACTTAGTTATGGTCAAAATATCAATTACTTGCTTTCCTAATTCATAATCTCTCAAGTCAAACATCTATCTACACATATAATATTCTAAAGCAATTTGTGACACATGGCAATCCCTCACTCCACCATCAAATATCTCTCATCCCACGTTGTGCCACATGGCAATATGTGATGATTTATAAAATGTTCATATTTTTTTAAATCAAAAATTGAATTAAAACTTAATTATGGTCAAAATGTCACTTACTAGCTTTCCTAATTCCTAATCTCACAAGTCAAACATCTATACATATAATATTCTAAAGCAATTTGTGACACATGGCAATCCCTCACTCCAGCATCAATTATCTCTCCTCCCACATTGTGCCACATGGCAATATGTGAGGATTTATAAAATTTTCATATTTTTTTAAATCAAAAATTGAATTAAAACTTAATTATGGTCAAAATGTCAATTACTAGCTTTCCTAATTCCTAATCTCTCAACTCAAACATCTATATCTATACATATAATATTCTAAAGCAATTTGTGACACATGGCAATCTCTCACTCCGCCATCAGTTATCTCTCCTCCCACATTGTGTCACATGGCAATATGTGAGGATTTATAAAATTAGTTTAGCTTATATTGGTAATCAATTAAATATAGAATTTTGAATTTCAAATTTCAAATTATATTTCGAAATTTTTAAATTCGAATTTGACAAAATATAAAATTTTGAATTTTGGTTAATAATAATAATAAGAAATTACACATACTAATTATCCTTTTATTTACACAGTTAATATGATTCAAAGTCCCTACATAAGTTGTGTCAACTCTTATTAATACATTAATTGATCCTATTAATTGCCCTATATTATCCTAATATTATTTTAGCTTATACTGGTAATCAATTAAATAACGAATTATCAATTTCAAATTTCAAATTAAAATTTGAAATATTTAAATTCGAATTAGACAAAATTTCAAATTTTAAATTTTGTTTAATAATGGTAAGAAATTACACATAGTAATTATACTTTTAATTACACATTTTGAATGATTTAAATCTTTAAAAAATAATTTTTTGAATTAAAGTTAATAATGGTAACCATTACATCTATTTATTATTTTAAAATTATGATTTGCTAATATATTTAAAATATAACAATTAATAATTGTGGTTTTAACTTTCTCAAATTAATTACAAGTAAAAATTAAAATTTTAAATACCATTATTTAAAATTATAGATTTCTGTTAAACTTTCAAATTTTGATTACTAGAATTTGAATTGATAGATTTCAATTAAATTAGTTACAAGTTAAAATTTAACAAATAATAGTTTTGAAATTTAACAAATAATTAAAATTAGAGATTTCCTAATATATTTAAAATTTAACAAATAATAGTTTTAGTTATAAATTTCTTAAATTAGTTACAACTTAAAATTCAAATCTTGAATACAAGAATTTGAATTGATAGATTTTAGTTAAACTTTATAAATATTCAAATATTAAATGTTCTATTTAACTATATAATTTCATATTTTAATATCTATAATGGTAACAATTAGGCTTAATTATAACATTTAATTCGAATTTTGAATGATCTGACTCAAACGGTGTCTTACTTTTAACATTTTATCAAGAATATTTTTCACTACTATTTATTTTTTTCTAGATAATACTCCTCAAATACCATCTGATAACAAGATTCCAGTGAAGTTCCAAAGGCGTCAATTCCCAATCTTCGTATGCTTCGCAATGACCACCAATAAAAGCCAAGGACAGTCTCTATCGAAGGTTGGATTGTATTTAAGAGACCCCGTATTCTCACATGGCCAACTTTATGTCGCATTGTCAAGAGTTAAAAGCAGGGTAGAGGTGAAATTACTTATACTAGATAGTGATTGGAATGTCAAGACTAAAACAAAAAATGTGGTGTATAAGGAAATATTTAGTGATATTTGAATAAAATGTGTATCCCTTGCTTTTGAATTTTAATAAAACATTTCTACTATATTTTGTTTATAGGTTTTACCGCTCAAAATAATTGTAAGTTGTTGAACGACGTGTCAACGCGGGCAAAAGTCTAGTATACTATATTTAACGCCCATTTTTTCATTCTTACATATTCAATAATGCCTAATATTTTTTTTGAACGGCAAATTTCTAGTCCTGTGGGACTTGAACTCATGACCTCCCTTTTAGGTGTTCCTAGAAGATTTGTTTCTACCATTGAGCCACCAACCTAATATTAACATCTACAATCTTCTCCACCGCCCTTCTCACGTAAGGATTCCTTTTCATTCAATTTGATTTTTAGTTGGTTTGTTTTGAAATCAACCCACAAATCATTTGCATATAATAAATATATTTGTTTATGTTTTAGATAATCT
Source organism: Ambrosia x helenae (assembly GCA_030844895.1). NCBI lineage: Eukaryota > Viridiplantae > Streptophyta > Magnoliopsida > Asterales > Asteraceae > Ambrosia > Ambrosia x helenae. The sequence goes on along the minus strand of CM061225.1, from coordinate 71,184,538 downwards.
GTGTACAATAGGTGGATAATGATTATAGGATATGTGGCACAACTAGATGAAAGGAAAATAAATTTTTTTTATCTCTCATCCATTCTTTACGACAATTAATGCCTTCAAATATGTTTGGAATATTAAATTGGATACCACTGGATTGATTTGTTTTTGTGAGTTTGTCGGTGTTTATCAATTCCTTTTTGATAGTTTGATTTTAATTTCTTAATTTGTTCGCTTGAATTTCTTCAAATCCTTGACCAAAATTTAACCATGAAAATGCAGAAACAAATTATTAATAAAGATGCAGAAGACGCAGAGCATACAATTATCCATAAAGATGCAGAAACCCAACCAAATTTAGTTTGATAAACAAAGTTAAAAACCACTATTCATAAAAAGAAAAGAAAAAAAGGTTTGCACAAATTGTGACAGAAAGGGAAATAAATTAAGGATATTATGTTTTATTATCGACAACATTCAAGAAACCGAAACCAACAATCAAAGGGTATTTTATATTGTCACCGGGTTAAACACCAACATATGTGATAAGTGTTTTATCGGCGTATCACCCCGTTTAATTCAATGGTATAAATTTTAGTTACCAAACGTTTCGACCTATACTTAGTTCGGAAACGAATCTGATCGATTGTAGTCTATACGTTATGCTTTCGCGTACGGCGCCACTGCAGTAAGCGACGAGTAAAATAAGTAGTATATACTAAGATCTAAACGTCGATGTCATATGCCACCGACAAAATGACAAAACCCATAACAAGACAAAAACAACAAAAAGACATTAACAACGCTTCAACTTTCGAAATTGACATTTAATCCTATATACTTTCTAAGAACTTTATAAAATGTCATTTTCACCCATTTGAGTTCTAACTTTTCAAATTTACCCGCCATCTTTTCATTGTTTACATTAAAGGGAAAAAAACTATTTTCACGTAGTTATTGTTATGTATGTGATAGTATAAATTCACGTTTAACGTCATTTTTTTTAAACAAGTCGAGCCAAATATAATTTGTTTTCATGCTGATTTTTATGTACGTTTTCAATTTGTCTACGTTTCGCTATACGTGTTGGTATAAATTCATGTTTTGAAGTAAACGATATAAATTCACGCTTCGCCATAAGGATTTTTCGGAAACGAGTCTGGTAAAATATAATACATTTTCATGCTTATTTTTACGTGCGATTTCGGTTGGTCTACGTTTGTAACATAAATTGTGTTCGGAAATAAGTTATCTAATGTATAAAACGTTTTCATTTGACTGTATAAATTCTTGTTACCTACGTTTCTGACATAAACAGTGTTCGGAAACGAGTCGGCTCAAATATAAAACGTTTTTATCTAACAGTATAAATACGAGTTAATTATGTCTTTGACTTATACTGTGTTCGGAAATTAGTCGGCTCAATATAAAAACGTTTTTATTAGACGGTATAAAATCAAGTTACTTTACATTTTCATATGATTAACGCATCATATGACATTCCGCCACCCATAAACGACTAAGGCGTCAACCAGGGGCGGACCCACATGAAGTGGATCGGGGTCCCCGGACACCAATATTTTTTAAAATTGTAGTAGAACCGGTATATTAATTTTTGTAAGGACCCCATAAAAATAATAAGATGGAACCCATTAATCAAAATGAAGAATAGTGTGGTGGTAAAACTCCTTAAAAATAACAAGTAAGTCCCAAGTTCGAGGCATCTAAATTTCGTTTTTTGCTCTTTTTTTATAATCAAATTAAAATTTAGAGTTTCTAAACAAAATTATTAAAATAAACACTCCCAAATAACATAACAGCAACCACAGTCACACAACTCATGTTCATAAGCTCATTCCTCTTAGGCCATGGGGTATACCTTCACATCAAGAGTGTTAACGGTGACATGGCATGTTAATTTTTATTGTACACCACTCCCTTCTCATGTTAAGGAGCATTAAATTGGCACCAAGTTAACATGTTAACATGACTTAAAAGAGAGAAAGTTAAGGGATGAGGTAGAGTTAAGGGGCGTTAAACCATTTCCTTGAAGTGAGTTAGTGTTAAAAGAGACAAAATGAAGGATATGACATCTAGGTGGAGTTAAAGATGGTTAGAGTATACCCTATGGCCTTACCCTCTCCCTGTTCGAACCTACTACCAAGTGCCGCCTATTCCGGCCATAGCCACATAACTCATGTTAATTTTTAGTTGCTTAAGTATATGTGACTATGAATATGAGTTCGTAAATCGGATTAATATGTACGTCTTTGTTTGCTATGAATTTACTTTTTGAATTTTGGGACTTAGTTTGTTAAAAGTTGAATATTAGAGTAAAACTTGAGGAATTTGATTACTTAGAGTATAGTGTAAAAGCGGATGAAGTGTCTTTCGTGGTTCTTAACATGTCTTCGCGTCAGAAAGCGGTGTTTGAATGTCTTAAAGAGGCCCATGCTCAAGATTTCCTCACTACGCTCCCAATTGACGGACTAGGGCAACATATGTCGGCTATCGAATATCGGGCGGTCCTCAAATACCGACTGATGATTCCCATGTTCCCCGTCGACGAACCGTGTCCGATCTGTAAAAAACGCGCTTGGACAAGTTTGGAGAACACGCCCTACATTGTAAGGAGTTGCCAGGCTTTAAATACAGACATGACCTGGTTAGAGATGTTCTATGGGATGTTTTACGAAGGGCAGGGATTTCAGCCAAAAAAGAGGCCCCCGTGAATTTCTTGACGGACCCACGTGACGGGCGGTCCACATTGAGGCCAGCGGATGTTCTTGTGTTCGGATGGGCGCAAGGCAAACATGCGTGTGTTGACCTGACTGGGGTATCCCCATTGGTGGGACTTCGGGATTCGGGTTTTGTGGCTGGGCAGGCAGTTTTGAAAGCCGAGGGCAAAAAAGTGGATAAACATGAAGCGGCTTGTCTAGAGAACCAGCATGTGTTTGTGCCCTTCGCTTTTGATACTTTTGGAGCGCTGGCCCAGCAAGCAATCAAACTCCTTGATCGCGTGAAGAAAGTTATGCAAAGTAATTCCCCAGCTGCTAAGGGCCAATGTTTTATTTTCAATAGAGTAGGTTTTGCAATACAAAAAGGGGTAGCGGCGCAACTTGTGGCCCGTTTACCTACGTATCACTTGTAATTGGTTTGTCTTTGGCTTAATGTAATGAACATGAAAAATAAAAAAAGAAATTGAAAAAAAAAAATGATTATAAGTTTTTGTTATAGCATTGTATTTTATTTTGTTCTCGCCCCAACCCGAACGATGGCCGAACCGAAAATTCTAACGTTTGGTTGGGAAATTTTTGATACCGAAAAAAATGGATCCCAGTGGATAAAAATCTCGGGTCCGCCATTAGCGTCAACCCCTGCTCACATATATTTTTAAATAAATCAAGCTAGCTCGCGATCTCACAATCGGAGCAAGACCTAGCTCAGAGGTTTTTTTTTTTTTTTTTAAGCAAGCTTGGGAGCTAGTTGCAGTTTGAACACTCTGTTCCCAACAATATCCAAAGTTGGAAAAACAATAAACGCAACCCAACAATAGGCGACAATTATTAACGACGTCCCTTTCAAATCAATCAATTAATTAAACTAAACTAAAATTTAAAAACAAAAACAATCCACTTTCCTATAAGAATACCTGGACACCGCCCCATTGTGAAATGGGCATTAAAGGTGAGCAAAAGAGAGTGGCGTGAACTATTTTACGGGTGAGGGGCACTTGTTCAACCAATTAACTCTTTCCACCTCACAGCCACCTTCAACAACAACCACTCTCTTTTTTTTTTTTTTTTAATTTAATATTTTTACATACAAACATTCACACCACACCACCTAGGGGTGTTCATTGATTCGGTTTACGGTTTATTTGGTTTATTCGATTCGGTTTTTAAAATTTTGTACCTCAAACCAAAAACCAAACCAAACCAAACCAAATTAGGAATATGAAAACCAAACCAAATTCAACCAAACAAACCAAATTGAAACAGAGTTTTTTTTTCTCTAACTGTTACAAAACATGGAATCAAGAACAAAAGACTTTTATTATTAATCCAACCCAAAGAGTTTATTCCCAAATACAATCACAGGATAACAACTCTATTACTGATTACAAACAATCAGATGAACAACAACTCTTACACAGAGATTATTAACATAATAATCTCTATAACTATCTATGACCTAACTCTCTTCCTAAGATTCAAGATGAATCAGATAACAAGAACCCTAATGGTTGAGAGAAAACTATCAGATGAGTTTGAGAGTGAGTTGTACGAGTGAGTTGTACGAAACTAAAAGTGATCGAAAAGTGTATCTGTGAGAGAGAGAGAGCCTATTTATACAGCTCTAGATTATTGTGTCAAAGAAACACAATAACAATCCAACGGCTGTAAATGAAACAATCAACGCCTGAGATCCTTTTGTGTTAGTTGGCACGGATTGCCAACGTGGCAATACGAACTAAGACTGGGCCATCACCAGAATATCTGGGCCATTCATATCGTGGGCTTTATCATAAGCTGACTATCTTGGGCTTCCATATTTATCATCAGTCCATGTAGTCCATCAGCATTCTTCTTGTGGGCTCAACTCAGCAACTCAACTCAGCATCAACATGATCAGCGACTCACATATGCAAAACAATAAAATAGACAAACATTAGAAATATAAACATCTAAAAATATCAAATTGGACAATATCATACCTTGATATTTTAACACCCCCACTCAATTTGATACAGCGAATGGGTCAAATAATCCAAGAGATTTGCACAGTTCATCATGAACATTAGGATGCAACCCTTTTGTAAACACATCCGCAACCTGTTTGCTTGATTCAACTTTAACAATTTTAACCACTCCTTTCGAGATTTGTTCACGAAGGAAAAACAAATCCAATTCAAAATGCTTGGTTCTTTCGTGGAAAACAGGATTTGCAGCAATTGATATTGCAGCATTATTATCACAAAATAGATCAACAGGAACATCAATTTTGACTCCCAACTCAGTCAATAAATTTATGAGCCACATAAGTTCACAAGTCGTAGCACATAAAGCTCTAAACTCGGCTTCAGCCGAAGACCTAGACACAGTCAATTGTTTTTTACTTTTCCAGGATATCAACGTATTTCCAAGAAACACACTATATCCGGTAATTGACTTTCTGGTCTCAAGGCATTTTGCCCAGTCAGAGTCAGAGTAAGCTTTTAGACTTAAACTAGATGTTTTACTGATTAAGACTCCTTTTCCAGGAGACTTTTTCAAGTATCTTAGAAGTCTTAAAGCAATTCTCATATGCGCATTAGTTGGTTTATGCATGTATTGACTCAAAAAATGGACGGCATAAGATATATCTGGCCTTGTATGAGCTAAATATATCAACTTGCCAACAAGTTTTTGATACCCAGTAATATCCTTTAGCATTTCATTTTTATCTTTACACAAATTTGATAATACATGATTTTGTTCTATAGGAATATTAACCGGTTTACTACCAGTTAGACCATACTTAGATAATAGCTCAATACAATATTTTCTTTGGGAAAGACACACACCAGATTCTGTTCTAAGAACTTCTATTCCCAGAAAATACTTTAAATCTCCCAAATCCTTAATCATGAATTTGGATTTTAACTTTTCTTTAACATTATCTATTTCTTGACTGTTATTACCAGTAATAACTATGTCATCTACATAGACCAATAAATATACTATCACAGAACTAGAAACTTTGAAGAATAAAGAATAGTCACACTTGCTTTGGTTAAAACCTAGCTCAACCAGAACTTGTACTAATTTGGCATTCCACATTCTGGGAGCCTGTTTTAAACCATACAATGACTTCTTTAACCTACACACTTTAGTTTCATTCTTAGAATAGTACCCATCAGGAAGACTCATATAAACTTCCTCATTTAAATCTCCATACAAAAAGGCATTATTAATGTCTAATTGATAAAGATTCCAATTATTCTGAACAGCCAATGTTATAATGCATCTAACAGTTACAAGTTTAACCACAGGAGAAAAAGTCTCCTCAAAGTCAACACCTTGTTTTTTACTGTAACCCTTAGCAACTAACCTAGCTTTAAACCTTTCTATCTCCCCATTGGACTTGTATTTGATTTTAAAAATCCATTTACACCCAACAAGACTTCTACCACTAGGTAAATCTACAAGTTCCCAAGTGTCATTTCTATGTAATGCTTCAATTTCTGCATTCATTGCTGCCACCCAATTAGGGTCTGAAGCAGCCTCATAGAAAGTCTTAGGCTCTTGTACTTTATTTAAACTAGTGGCAAAACATTTATACTCTAAACTAAGATTAGAATAGCTTACAACCTTATCCATTCCATCTTTAACCTTAGTATCTAACACATAATCCTTCAAATTGCTAGGAAGGTAAGAACTCCTAGATGACTTTCTAGTACTAGCTTGACCATGTAAGTGATCACTAGTTGATCCCTCAGATCTTAAAGTTTCTTCAAGTCCAGGTATCACACCCTCAGCCCTATCAAAGCTGTCACTAGAAAGATTGGGCTGCTGAGACACAGCCAAGCCATCAGATCCTTTAGTACAAGTCTCTGATTGCTGAGACCCATGTGTCGCTGGATCATGTTGTTCTTGACTTTGTGTCTCATCATTGGGACCTTGAGGCTGTCCTTCAGAATTGTTTTCATACCATTCAAAAAAATTAAGGTTATTTATTTCTGAAAACTGATTTTCATTGAACATCTCAATAACATTGTTTTCTTTAAATGGAAAGATGTGCTCATAGAACTTCACATCTCTAGAAAAGAAAACATCTTTACTATCTAAACTAAACACTTTGTAACCCTTTTTTTCTGTAGAGTATCCTAGAAACACACACTTCTCAGATCTACTGTTTAGTTTATCATGTTCATTAAGAATGGTGCAAAAACAAAGACATCCAAACAGCCTTAAGTGGTCAAGAACAGGTTCAAACTTATGTACTACCTCATATGGAGTTTTCCCTTTTAGCACAGATGTAGGAGTCCTATTAATCAAATAAGACGCAGTTAGGACACAATCAGACCAGAACTTAACAGGAACACTACTTTGAAACATTAAGGCCCTAGCAACATTGAGTAGGTGCCTATGTTTCCTCTCCACAACACCATTTTGTTGTGGAGTGTAGGTACATGTAGTTTGATGAACAATTCCCCTTTGTCTACACAAGTTATTCATTTGACTGTTAATGAATTCAGTACCATTATCACTTCTTAAGATTTTAACCTTTTTTTCAAACTGAGTTTCAATAATGTTTAAAAAATCTTGAATATTTTCAAATACTTCAGTTTTGGTTTTCATTAAACAAATCCAAACAGCCCTAGAATAGTCATCAACAATTGTTAAGAAATATTTATATCCTTCCCTACTACTTACTTTATATGGACCCCATACATCAAGATGTACAAGATCTCCTAAGTCTTTGGACTTGTGTTCACTTAAGGGAAAAGGTTCCCTATGTTGTTTTGCCTTATGGCAGACATCACATGGAACATCCTCATCTACATCACCTAAGCTAAGTTTATTCTTTAAACATTTAATAGCTTGGTTAGATGGATGTCCTAATCTAGCATGCCAAAGATTGGTTTGAACAGTACTATTAAAACACACCTGATTTACAACAAATGAGTTTCCACAATAGTACAACCCATCTACTTGATTACCAGTCACCAGGACTTTCCTTGTAATTAAGTCCTGGATATAACATTTGTGTTCATCAAAACCAATAAAAAGTTTATTATCTTTGGCTAATTTGTGTACTGAAATTAAACTGACACAATAGTCAGGGATGACAAACACATCTTTAAGAATGACATTTTCAACAAGTTTCATATTTCCTATCTTAGTGACCAAAGCATCAGTCCCATTTGGATGTTTAACTCTGATATTTAGACTAGAAACATCAATACAGTCAGTTAAATCTTTGTCACTATTAACCATGTGTTGACTAGCCCCTGAATCAGTTATCCATCCCATAAACCTTTTCCCAGAAAAACAAAATACTGGTTTGTAAAAAGAATTAGCACAAAAAGACAACAAGTTACTACCTGACACATTACAGCTTTGCACATTGTCAGAAGGCTTGTCACTCAGTAAGTTTATAAGCCTGCTTATTTGATCACTTGTTAAAGAATTAATAGACACATCAGTACTATCAGTGGAGCTTTGATTTACAACTGCCTTCTTGTTTTGTCCTCCCTTTTGTTTCATCCAGGAAGGATACCCTATGATTTCAAAACATTTGTCTACAGTATGCCCTATTTTATTGCACTGTGTACACTTTAGGTTTTGTTTTGAAACCTTATTATTGGTTTTGAAATCAGGTAATTGATTTGTTTTAGCAAAAAGAGCTAATGATTGCCCTTTCTTGGAAACATTACTAGAGTTTCTATGAGATTCCTCTCTAGAAACAATAGAGAATGCTTCCTTGACAGAAGGCAATACATCCCTAATTAATAGATTTGTTCTAACACTTTGATATACACTATCTAATCCCATTAGGAATTGCATTAACTTTATCATACTGTTAAAATCATTAAAGTCCTTTGCAGCATTGCAAGAACAGGAAGGCAGTTGCAGAATTTGATCAAGTTGTCTCCACATTATGTTTAATTTGTTATAATATTCTGACACACTTACTCCATTTTGATTAAAAGAGTTAATTCTTTGATACAAATCAAATACTACAGACCCATCAATTTTATCATAAGTTTCTTTTAACTCAAACCAGACATCACTGGCAAGTTTTGAAAACACATGACCCATGTATAACTCCTCACTTATTGAATTTAAAATCCAAGTTAGGACTATAGAATTACATCTGTCCCATTGTCTAGCCAAAACATCATCTTCTACAGATCTAACACATGACTTATCTATGAACCCCCACTTATTTTTAACTTGCAAGGCAAGTTGAAGTGAGTTGGCCCATACATTATAGTTTTCTGTACCCCTAAGTTTAACAATAATAATACTCAGATTAGCTGAGTCACTAGGGTGTAGATATAACGGATCACTAGCGTCGAGTTTGCTAATGAGTGTTACATTAGGGACCAAAGTTCCATCGTTAGGACCCTGACCAATATTTTCTTGATCAGAGTTAACAACAGGTCCTTGATCATTAGACATGTTTAACAAACAGTAAACAAATCAGAAAATCCAATCAACACAAAAAAAAACAAACACAAAATAAGCGAAGCTGTGTAGGTGTCCAGATTCCTGGTTCGTCACTCAAAGGGTGCCAGGACAAGTCCTTACACAGGAGCTTTAAATCCTATATCTAACACACACAAAACCAAAAAACTTAAGCACCAAAAAACCACACACAAACAATCACAGAAGACCACAACAAAGACACAATGCCCAATACCGGTCCACCTAACCCGGTCAGTGGAAACTAGACACAGTAACTGCAAGAAAACTATGAGAGAGGAAGGATCAAACCAAACTAAACCCAAGTTAGGGTTTCTCCAAGTCTGTGTTCTTTGATTGGGAACAACAGACAGCAGGCTAGGGTTTTTACGACCCCTAGCACATCGCCTTCAAGACTCCTTTCAGCAATCAGCTCCAAACCCTCACACCTTTAGGGTTTTAACCAAGATCACAAGAGTCAACGATATCAGTAACAATCTTCAACAGATCCGATCAGATCTGACTCAAGAAGACGAAATCACAGCGGAAATCTCCCAAGAAAACTCTAAGCAGACTAATAGAGCTAGCTATGGCTCTGATACCATGTTACAAAACATGGAATCAAGAACAAAAGACTTTTATTATTAATCCCAACCCAAAGAGTTTATTCCCAAATACAATCACAAGATAACAACTCTATTACTGATTACAAACAATCAGATGAACAACAACTCTTACACAGAGATTATTAACATAATAATCTCTATAACTATCTATGACCTAACTCTCTTCCTAAGATTCAAGATGAATCAGATAACAAGAACCCTAATGGTTGAGAGAAAACTATCAGATGAGTTTGAGAGTGAGTTGTACGAGTGAGTTGTACGAAACTAAAAGTGATCGAAAAGTGTATCTGTGAGAGAGAGAGAGCCTATTTATACAGCTCTAGATTATTGTGTCAAAGAAACACAATAACAATCCAACGGCTGTAAATGAAACAATCAACGCCTGAGATCCTTTTGTGTTAGTTGGCACGGATTGCCAACGTGGCAATACGAACTAAGACTGGGCCATCACCAGAATATCTGGGCCATTCATATCGTGGGCTTTATCATAAGCTGACTATCTTGGGCTTCCATATTTATCATCAGTCCATGTAGTCCATCAGCATTCTTCTTGTGGGCTCAACTCAGCAACTCAACTCAGCATCAACATGATCAGCGACTCACATATGCAAAACAATAAAATAGACAAACATTAGAAATATAAACATCTAAAAATATCAAATTGGACAATATCATACCTTGATATTTTAACACTAACTTATATACCTATATGTTCCAAAATCCGAAAAGAAACTTTGCAATAAATATAAACCAAAAAATCAAAAAACACAAACAGAAACAATATAAAAATTATAATTAGTAAAATGAACCCTAGTTTACTAGTTTATACTTAGATTATTACCTCTATAAATTGGTGGGCTTTATTTATTTTGGGTTGGGTTTAATATTTTGGGCTTATATATATTATATATGAGTTATTAAATATTATTATTTTTATTTAATAAGTAATTATTTTACCGGTTTATTCGGTTATCCAAATAAACCAAATAAAAAAATGTAGAACCAAAAACCAAACCAAACACCGAATAAGCAATTCGGTTTCGGTTAAAACCAAACCAAACACCAAATTCATTGTTCGGATTGGTTTTTTCGGTTACGGTTACGGTTCGGTTTTCGGTTTTTATTTGGTTTGCGGTTTTTCTGAACACCCCTATACCACACCACTACATCCTTTGTTAATTTCAGCTCTTTCAAACCCTTAATAAGACCCACATAACACTTGTCAAAAAATACCCAAATAAAAGGCTTGAAATTTTGTACCACTACATCATAAAAATAACAATTTAAACCCAACACTTATATTTCCATAAAACAGGCAAATGAAGCGTAAACGCCCATCTAAACTCTTACCAACTTGTTTAATATTTTAGTACTATCAAACAACACCTCTTTAGTCAAGCATCACTGATTATTTAAATAATAATAATAATATTCCCCTTGCATTTCCCTTTTTTACCTTCTTTCTTTTCACTTTACAGAAGAAAAGTCTCGAAGCCCGGCGGCTCTGTGTACTCTCCTCTGTTTTTCCCTGTTCATATCACACGTCATAATCGTTACAATGTCATACCCTTCTACGGATCTCCCCCACACCACCCTTCACCCGAACTGTAAAACCTTCAACAACACACAAACCATATAAATTACTAAAACCTTTCCAATCAAACAGTTGCAGATTTAGCTAACAACAGCTCATTTAAACCCCATCCACATTCCATTTTATTATTATTATTATTATTATTATTCAGATTAGTTAAAGATGCAAAACGATTGGTACGATCAAAGTAATAGTAATTCGATGTGGAGATCGAGATCTAAACATTTTTACAGACATTTCTCCGACAAGATCTGGTTTCCGTTAATTTCTGCCGTCGTAACGGCGACTTCTAGATCCTCCGTTCGTCTTCTGTTTTTCGTTATCTTTATGTTTGCAGCTGTGTTTCTGTCGACTCGCTTGCTTGACGCCACTGTTCCGGTATGTTTCCGTTACTGACTGTTGATAGTAATTATGATTAAATGAAACGACGTAGTATTATTGTTCTGTTCAGTTACTGTTCTGTTTAGTCTATGTTATGTGGTATGTAAATTATCGTTATCAAGTTATGTATTAACATAACATGTAGTAAGATGAAACAGTAATTAACAGTGTTACATAACTTTAGACCAATCTTATTAATTTTTGCATATGTTTTAATGTCGTAATATATAAGACTAACCGTATAATTAACTTTTTATTTTTAGTTTCCGTCACAGATTCAGACGCGTTATCCTTCTGAAATTGGCCTTGATTTTATTATTATTTTTTTAACTGCAAAACTTCTGTATAAATTACACAAGTAAATTCCCTTTCACCTCTCATATGATATAAGTAAAATTCGCATTGATTTTATTTGTAAATTTTGTTTTTGGAGTGTTTAACCTTTAAATTTAAAGGATGAAAAGGACAAAGTAGTTAGGATGAAACGACGTAGTATAAACGATTCCGTTGGGAAGATAAAATAAACACGTAGCATACGCCGTGACGTTCGCACAACGTACTTAATTTCATCTGTGGGTCCTACCACCGGAGGTGTCGGCTCCAATGTGCGCGATAATTCTGCTACCTGCTCTTTTGTCTCTTCTCAGTCGGTTAACATATTATTTATTTATATTTTTTTTTTTTTTGAACGAACATATTATTTATTTATATTTATAACAGGATACAGTCATTAATTATCATCATCTCAATTAATTGTGAGCTTCTCTGATTAGCCAACTAGGTCAAAGTTAATGCGTAACTGACTAATGTTATAAGACTATATGGTGTGGGAGTACTCTCCCCCAACTCCCCTAAATGCCACATCAGCGCCACCTCATTTCCCCTATTTTTTCCCCCAAAGTTTGGAAATGGGTTCCCCCAATTCCCCCATTCCCCCTTCCTTTTTTTATTATTTTTATTTAATCTATTTATTATTTTATAGTTTTAAAAAATACATTAAAACTAAAATAGATATATATGAGATACACTAATCATCTTCTTCATCACACCCACTTCTATCATCTTCTTCATCACACCCACAGACCCACTTCGTTCATCTTCTCCATCACAGCCACAACCACTTCATCTTGCACCTCCACCTCCACAGCCACCTCCCACCGTCTCCGGCATCGGAGCCACCACCGGCGGCATCGCTCTTTTTCTTCTTCTTCCTTCCCGTCACCATTAACGCAACCCACAACCATCTTCACATCTGCAACTGAGTTATATATATATATATATGTAGTTTGAATTTAAAAAAAAAAAAAAAGAAAAAAAGCTCCAACGTTCACTCCTCCACATGGCCCAATCACAAGCTTCGGTGAAGAAGGGGAAATTCTGCCGAAACCACCGAAAAAATCTCGGGGGGGGCGGTGTTCCCGATCGGGACAAGGTCCACGTCACCTCCCCGACTCCCCTAACCGAGAGCACACCGTTTAGTCTAAGTAGGTGAACTTTTAGCTTAATCTGCGTATCCAGGTGGCCGAGTTTTATTGGACGGTAAAAAATATATGTAAAATTAAATAACTATTTACAGTGATCATTATTTCAAATTATTGTTAGGTTTGTGAATAGGTCAAAGTTGAAGTGTAATTTCATGATGCATCCTAAATGTATAATTGAATGACAATTTATAGATAGAATGGACTCAAGTAGGTCAAAGTTTTAAGTGTGATTACATAATGCATAATAAATGTAGTTGATGGAATCCTAGGGTTCATATTAAGTTGCCAACAGGCAACAAATAGTGACAGTTATAGTTGAAAAATTAAACCTAATGGATTGCAACATACAGAATCTAGATGATCTGCTGCTGCATTGGGTCTGATTTTGTTTTGTGTTTGATTTTCGGTTTTGCAGACGATAATTGAGAATCCCTCTTCGAGTTCTTTGGAGAGTGCCCAAACAGTGCATATTCGACCGACTGTAGATCTGATAATTTTAAAAAAGCCGTCTAAGGATGATCAAACTAATGAAACAGTACAAACTGAACCTGTCATCACTAAAGTGATTCCCCCAAAGCCCCTCAAGAAAATAGAGATTCCGTTGAAATGCTTATCGGGCAATCTCAGTAGAACGTGCCCAGCTGACTACTATCCGAGAAAATTTGAACAAGAAGATGAGGAATACGCATCGGATGCACAACATGAGTGCCCGGAGTACTTTCGTTGGATTCATGAAGATTTGAAACCGTGGAAGGAATCAGGGATTACTGAAGAAATGGTGTTGAGTGCGAAAAGAACAGCGAATTTTCGTCTAGTGATATTAAATGGACGGGCTTATGTTGAGACGTATCAAAAATCGTTTCAGTCTAGAGATGTTTTTACCCTTTGGGGGATCCTGCAATTGTTACGAAGGTATCCTGGGAAGGTGCCGGATTTGGACCTTATGTTCGACTGTGTTGACTGGCCTGTTATTTTAAAGAAGTACTATAGTGGGCCCAATGCGGTTGCTCCGCCTCCTTTGTTTCGCTACTGCAGTGATGATGCAACTCTGGATATTGTTTTCCCGGATTGGTCCTTTTGGGATGGTATGTTACCAAAAAAAAAAAAAAAAAAAAATTCGTTTGTGAATGTTTGATCCGATTCAGGTTTATAAATCTTGAAATATTGCAGGCCGGAAATTAATCTAAAGCCATGGGGATCTTTATTGAAGGAGTTAGAGGAAGGGAACAAGAGGAGTAATTGGATAGATAGGGAACCGCATGCTTACTGGAAGGGCAATCCAATTGTTGCTGAAACCCGAATGGATCTCCTTAAATGCAATGTTTCTGACAAGCAGGACTGGAATGCTCGTGTCTATGCGCAGGTATTGATTCTTGGTAATTACTATAGGTGGCAAAACGGTTGGGTCAATGGGTTAAAACGTGATGGGTTAGGTTTGGTTGACCCGAAACACAGTTTGATGGCTTAGAGTTAGAAGTCTAAAACGTAGCCCAAATCGACGATTTATTAGTTAATATTATAAATTTTTCCACATGTATTAGCCTGTGATGAAATCTTGCTGTTAGAATCGAGAATCACGCACACAGTTATTCATTCATTATTTTTTTTTTTCAGGACTGGCTTAAAGAATCACAGCAAGGATACAAGCAATCAGATTTAGCTAGCCAGTGTGTCCACAGGCAAGAAAATCTGTGCCTAATTGTTCATAGGGTGTCATATTCATCTAATTATAATGTAATTACTAACCTTAATTTATTTTTTTAAAGCAGATATAAGATATATATTGAGGGATCTGCATGGTCGGTGAGTGATAAATACATTCTGGCTTGCGATTCTGTCACTTTTGTAGTGAAGCCACGTTACTATGATTTCTTTACGAGAGGGTTGATGCCTGTTCACCATTATTGGCCTATTAAAGAAGATGACAAGTGCAGATCCATTAAGTTTGCAGTTGATTGGGGCAACAGTCACAAGCAAAAGGTAATGTTTTTGTTATAGTTGCAGTAATGCTTATGCAACTCTGTTTCTATATCTGGCTTTGCCCACCTATCTTAACCTACTTATGATAACTAGAAATGCAGACCTGTAGCTATTTTAGCCCGTTTATATGAAAACATGTCAAATCGGGTTGTATTTATTTCAACGGGTCAAATATAAAGTAAGGAGCTAATATTTTGTTACGGGCTATAATTAATTTTCCGCAGACTATTATTTCTACTTTTAACTATTTACAAAGTTTTAAAAATAGGCCAAAAGTGTTGCCATTTCAGTTCGGCCCGACTCGTTTGATCTGAGTATAAAAGTAACTCGTTTTGACCCGTCATCGAACAAACTTCTTTTGTCAGTTGTACCAACTAGCTAACTTTGTGACACATCCATTTCCATTTTGTGGCAGGCGCAAGCGATAGGGAAGGCCGCAAGTAATTTCATTCAAGAAGATTTAAAAATGGACAAAGTATACGACTACATGCTCCATCTTCTAACCGAATACTCTAAACTTTTAAAATACAAGCCCACGATACCTGAAAAAGCAGTCGAGCTATGTTCAGAGTCAATGGCTTGTTCTTCACAGGGGTTCGAGAAGCAGTTCATGATGGAATCCATGATCAAAGGCCCTGCACCGGTAAACCCATGCACCATGCCACCACCTTATGAACCTCAAGCGTTAAAATCTCTTCTTCGGAGAAAAACAAACTCGATACTACAAGTCGAAAAATGGGAGAAAGGGTATTTTGAAAACCAAAATAACAATCCTTAAGCCAAATCTTTTCCACATTTTATTTATTTTTTTCATTTTGTGTTGTATGATTATATTATCGCCGGTTTAGTTGTAGAGAAGCGTATACGATAGATCATCATCTACCACGGTTCTTGGTTGCCATGATCTACAAATGCATGTAATTTTAGGTACATTTATTAGTTGCTTGGTTTCGATGGCATCAAAACATATTATCATATAAATATATTATAAAGATGTTACCCATGAGAAAGTTACGAATCGGTTTCTTGTTACCCGAGTTGAAACTTCCTAGAAGGTCACCCATTGATCTGGATCGCTTCCACCCAAGTAAGGTTAGTTGTGTACTCTTATTTATATCAATGCGTCTAAAACACGTTGCTGAGATACAATTTGAATCGTATGCCATATAGTGATGATATATCCTTTTAGTTACATGATAACGTTAATAAAGAATCATTTTAGATAAAAAGAAATTAAATTGTTTTCGAAGATTACAATATGAGGCATGGTAATGTTACATTACAACTACAATGATGAATGCAATTTTATCGGGCAAAAATCAGAAGGCGAATAAAGGACATAATAATGCGTATGTAGCGGGTGTATAGGGACTATTTAACGAAGCGTTTATCGTTATTAGAGTGCTCGTGCTTTTACGATATCAAGGCTCATTTCACTTGGATCTGTGGCTTGCACCTCAACTTGGATTCCATCCAATTCTCTCTTGAATCGGTCCTTAGAGCTTGCATACACCATCTTTTCCCTCACCTTTGATATATCAGGTGCCCTAATTTAAACATATATTAGTAATAATAATGATATTGATGATGATGATGAATTTATTTGTTTTTCTTAGGACAAAAAAAAAAAAGTTGAAAATGTTACCAAGCAATGAAGAAAATCTTGCTTTTTTGGCAATTTTCATCGGTTGTAAAGTCAAAGTCAAAGACAGCATAACGACATTCGTTAGGAGGAAGAGAGTTTGTGAAATCCTCATAACTCTCATCGGGAGATCCAACCTTCTCAACAACCACTTGTTGTTGTTCAATCTTGAACACAATGAATCGGTAGTTCCTCTTCGATTTTAGCTCTGAGAACTTCAACTTACATTCATCATTCACTGCCATTCCAGACGCCGCGTTCGCCTATTCATTTCGACAAACAAAATCCAAGATAGTAAAAAATACCCACTAGCATAGATTTTTTTTTTGGGAAGGGGGTATAAGGCTATAAGCCTTGAAGGGTGATCACAAGGGGTAAAAAAGTTGGACGTGATCACAAGAGGGAGATCGCCAGTGCTACTGGCTATCTCTCTTGACTTTCCATTACCTCGTGATGGGACAGATCGCCAGAATGACCAACTTTTTTATCCCAAATGATTACCATTCGATGTATATACCCCTTTCAAAAAATAAAAAATCGTAGCGGACATAATCGACATGCATGCAAGATTAACGTAAAAGAAAGAAAGCAAGAAATAATAATTATTTTTGATTGAATAATATGTATGTATGCATATATAAAATACCATGGTTGGTGGTGTGGTGAGGATGATGAACAAATAGATAGATTGAAGGTTTTAGTGAAAATGATGAAGATGAAAGAAATTTGCGGGGAAAGAAGAGGTCTTAAAGGTTGATGTAGAAATCGTCTTGCAGTTTCTTTTGCCTTACCACCCATCCACTGCTATTCCCATTCTTTCATTCTGTGGATAATATTTTATTCAAATTAACTAATTTTATATTTTATTTTATTTGATTTAGTTTGCTTACTAGATATCTTGTACAAGTCGACAAAAAAGACCCCAACAAAAATAAATAAATAAATAAATAAATAAATAAATAAAAGAAATGTCACATGTCACTCCCCCTCCACAGGGGTCCCACAAGTGACACATGACGCTTAATCCCCCTCCCCCACCACTCCATAGACTACTCGGAGTGGTTGTGACACCCGGCAACTTCCGATCTACACTGATGTGATTTTTTTTATTATTAAAAAAATATTTATTATAAATATTGTTAGTTATTAAGTTTCGGAAGTTAACTTGTCGTTTTAACAAAGGAAACATGACCGAGTCTTATAACGCGATTTAAACACGTGTGTTGAACGCACGCGTCAGTTGGTGGAAGTAATATTCATTTTGTTCGGTTTAGTAGGATTCTTAATTCCGAACAAAACGGACTAACTTTTGTAAATTATTATTGAACTAAAATAGAAACCGAAGCATGAAACGTTTAGAACAGGTTTGGATACGCGGTCTACTCCACCTAACCTAACCCTACCTATAAAAACATAATATTCTTCTTCTTCTTCTTCAATTTGAGCAGCCAACAAAGACAAGCCCTAACACACACTCTCCCTTTCTCTCTAACTCGTCACTCCCTCTCTCTAAATCTCTCTACCTCGCGAGCTCTCTCTCTCTCTCTCTTCCATCTCGGTATCTCTCGCTCTCCCTCCTCTCACTGCAGCGGCCGGCCACCACACAGCTCTGTGGTGGCGGCGCTGGGTTTTAGGCCCAATTCGGGTGGTGACGGTGGTTTCATGGTGGTCAAGGTTGTGATAGTTTTTATGGTTCTAAATCAGTGTGGATAGGTCCGACTAGATGGGATTATCATGGTTTAGGGGTGACTTTGGTCTGATAGGGGGCGGCTCACAAAACCACGGGGTTCTAATCGTGGTGGTTGGTTCGTTCCGGTTGTGGTGCTGGTTCCAGGATGGAGACGAGGACAGTGAAGGTTTCGGGTGTAGTTCCGGTTCACAGTATGGGTCACAGGTCATGTTCGGGTCAGGTATAGTTTTGGGTTCGAGGCTCGGTGTTGGTGGTTTTGTTGAGTGTTTTGGTTCTTGGGCTCGAGTCATGGTCCAGGTCTGGTGTGGTCATGTCCGGTCTGGTGTGGTCACGTTCGAGTCGTATTTGGAAACAAATCTAGTACGAGTTCCTGTTTGGCTCAGGTGGTTTGATGGGGCTCTTGGCTCGCGGTTGGAGTGTGCTGGATCTGGTCGCTATTCGCTCTGGTTCGGGTCTGGTTCGAGTCGGGTCAACAGTCAGATCTGGTCAACGGCTCGGTGTGCGACTCGGTATACTTGATTTCGTGTTTATTATTATCTTGTTTATAGATATCATATATTTATAAATGTTATGTATTTGTAAATATTATTATATTTATGAATATTATTATATTTATAAATATAGTGATACGGATAGAATAGTTTTAACTCGCGAACGGACCGAATAATAATAATAATAAACGGTAACTACATTATAAACGGATGATTTGGTAAACGGTTAACTTAACATGACTTATGATATCGAACATCGGACTTAATAACATTGGACTATATCGTCGGACTATATATATATATATATATATATATATATATATATATATATAAGTATACATGGGTGACGAAGCGTATACAGTCTCATGAATCGAAGTTGTGGATAAAAGGATTTGAGAGATTGTGTTTGAAAGTTGATTTTTGGGGAAAATTGTAGACAACGGGTGTTGTCTGGTTTGTACAAAAATAGGGGAAACTCTGCCCAAATTTTTATAAAGTTAAAGCGTAACAAACTGCCACTTTTATAAATAAATTCCCCTAAGTGCTTGGACAAATGTATTATTATATACAAATCGAAATGCTTTTAATGACTATTTATTCGTAGCAATAAAGATGATTTCCAAACAATATTTGAGAAAAAGTAACAAATGTTATTAATCGGTTTTAATAACTAAATTTGTATTTCCTCAAGAAGTATTTTCTAAAACATAACTACACAAAACATATACATTTATATGATTTATGAGACAAGCTACGATTCAGGATAATTATACGTTTCGGGGTACTAGTCCAACATGGTTTATACACAAATAGTGACAAGTGTGAAACTTGGGTACTATGTTGTATGTAACTCGTGAATTAAGATAAGTCATGATCGGTTCGTCGAGTTGAAACGTATTGAGACTCGCGTTGGTACACACGAGTCTAGACGGTCGAATAGACTATCTTTTAGGCGGTTAATAAGCTAGGCTTATGTGTGATAGACTGTTGAGGTGTCCTTTGTTGGTAATTAGGGCACGAGGAAGTCGGTTGAGGTTTCAGGCTTTGTTTGCTATCTTAGCACGGAAATTAAGGTGAGTTCATGACCCCACTTTTTACTGTTTATTAAATGTTTTCGGGGTGGAAGACATGCTTCTTTTATGAAAACCTGAGGAATTCCAAACGAACAAGTTTTTGATAAATGAAACGGGTTGCATGAGTTCACGGCCCCACTTTTACTGCTTTAACTTTTGGGGGAGAAAACATGCGCTAAACTATTTTGGTAACATATGTCATACTATGGTTTTTAACTTATATTGCTATACGATCTTTGGAAAGTCCCGGGGGAAACCATGAATGTGCGGGGATGCACAACGGGGGAAATGTGGATAGATCTATTGGGCGTGACCTGCCCCACTCGTCGGCTTGGAGGGCCGGGCGGGTGCATATTGTCTCGAACAGGAACATTGGTATCATGCTGAACATACGGGCTGCTTAAACATGCTAAACATTGCTAAACGTGTCTAGTAATGGTTTCCAATCGTAGTAGTAATAAAACATACGCCTAGCTAGCGTACTTTGGTAACATTGACATAGTATTGACGGGATTGAACTTGGTAACATTTTATACAAACTTATGAACTCACCAGCATTATATGTTGACCTTTAAGTATGTCTTTCAGGTTTAAACTTTGGTAACGGCACGGTTGGAGTGGGCGACGTCTTGGGATCGGGGATCCTAGAGGGTTAGAATTGGCGTTCAGGAAGTAAGAGTCTTAGATGCATCTTTCCGCTGCGCGGCGAAGCTATCAAACGTCACAACCGATTTGGGGGAAAAGTCGGGGTGTGACAGTTTGGTATCAGAGCCATAGGTTTTAGCGAATTAGGTGTCTGTGTAGATATCTAGGCTTTAACCTGAGGTTGTTTCGAGATAGGGACCAAAATTCAAAGACACAATATTTAGTATGAACGCCTAGGAACTGGAATTCCAACCGTTGCCAAACAAGTTACATGACTATTAGTGTGTTACACTAGCTCAGCGTGCGTTTCATCGTCGCAAGGAACATGTACTTTTCTTATGTGAATAGTGAGCATTTTCTATAATGGTATATAGAAAGGGTAATAACACGTGGTGGTTAGGCATACCTCACTGGTGACTGGCGAGTCATCACTTTAGATAGCAGAGTATTTATTCACATAGAGTTTAGCTGAGTTATTGTTTCTTGGTATGAGGAACAATTTACCTGTTTATATACTGTGTGCATTTATGTGAAGTATGTATAACTACGTGTCACCAATGATTGTCGACTCAAGCTTGGACGTATCTAGAACGCTCACACGTGTCACGTTAATTGGACGAGTTGGCAAAGGGATTGTTACAGCATCTGCGGTCTCGCATCCCTGGTTCGGAGCATGCTATGTCATCACGGTCGACTTGGGTCAGAAACGTCTTGATGAGGCACCTCGTTTTGCTGATGATGCTGAGAAGCTGGAATGTGGACGGGAAGAGCACGGGGAAAGGTGGCGCACACAACAAACATTATGTTATGTAATATATATATACGTGTTAATATATGAATGTAATGAGTGCTTGTGATATACTCATGATGGAGGTTAATAGGATGATCTTGTGAGGTAAATTTTCGATAACGTAGACGTCACGTTATTGCAAATTTACAGGCACTTGATAGTTCTAAGAAATTCCATCGTGAGGGTATCTATATTGTTATATATTGTTGTATATATAAATAATGGATAAGGGTTATTAATTCTTTTGTTGTTGCGGACGTGATTGCCAATTCTCCCCTATTCGTGTCATTTGTGATTTTGCTTTTCTTAAACCAGTTTAAGATCTTGATGATCTTGTTTCTTGAGCTTCTAAGGTTCCTGTTTTAGAACCTAGTTATATCTTTGGACACGATTTACATCCCTCTTCTTTTGTGTTAGTGGCCTTCAACGTTCAATTGTAAAGAAATCTGAATTTTGTTGATTTCTTATTCTCTCACAGAATTAGACACGTATTTTGTACCCGTGTCAACCGTTGTATGTTTGGATTCTTTACATTTGTGAAGGTCCATTGTAGGGCTTCACATCGAACAATTATTTCATTAATGATTTGTTTATCATTACGTTGCTTGTAATGCTTGCTTTCTAGTCTTGGTGTGTCAGGCCATTGTGGGCAATGAATCTTTTGATACTTCGTCGATGAGTTTCTTTAAAGTCGACACTTCAGTTGAATCGAATTGTTGAAATTTGGTAGAGCACCTTGTGGTGGGTATTCATTCGACTAGTGTTAGTGGATGGTTTTATTTGTCATTTTCATCAACTTGTTTGTGCCTTAAATCCAAACACACCTTGCGGTGTGTAATGAAGAAGTTGGTGCATTAGTTGCTTCGTTTGAGGTGCACCAATAGTATTTGTTGACAGAGTTATTGTTTACACTTTGCATTCAGTTGATTATGGAAATTTATCTCGTGCCATTTGTACCGGCAAGTCCGTTGACTATTTTTGTTGTAGTACCATTGGTTCTTGGATGATATCCTACCTCAAATTTTGAGGACAAAATTTCTGTAACATGGGGAGAATGTGACACCCGGCAACTTCCGATCTACACTGATGTGATTTTTTTTATTATTAAAAAAAATATTTATTATAAATATTGTTAGTTATTAAGTTTCGGAAGTTAACTTGTCGTTTTAACAAAGGAAACATGACCGAGTCTTATAACGCGATTTAAACACGTGTGTTGAACGCACGCGTCAGTTGGTGGAAGTAATATTCATTTTGTTCGGTTTAGTAGGATTCTTAATTCCGAACAAAACGGACTAACTTTTGTAAATTATTATTGAACTAAAATAGAAACCGAAGCACGAAACGTTTAGAACGGGTTTGGATACGCGGTCTACTCCACCTAACCTAACCCTACCTATAAAAACATAATATTCTTGTTCTTCTTCTTCAATTTGAGCAGCCAACAAAGACAAGCCCTAACACACACTCTCCCTTTCTCTCTAACTCGTCACTCCCTCTCTCTAAATCTCTCTACCTCGCGAGCTCTCTCTCTCTCTTCCATCTCGGTATCTCTCGCTCTCCCTCCTCTCACTGCAGCGGCCGGCCACCACACAGCTCTGTGGTGGCGGCGCTGGGTTTTAGGCCCAATTCGGGTGGTGACGGTGGTTTCATGGTGGTCAAGGTTGTGATAGTTTTTATGGTTCTAAATCAGTGTTGATAGGTCCGACTAGATGGGATTATCATGGTTTAGGGGTGACTTTGGTCTGATAGGGGCGGCTCACAAAACCACGGGGTTCTAATCGTGGTGGTTGGTTCGTTCCGGTTGTGGTGCTGGTTCCAGGATGGAGACGAGGACAGTGAAGGTTTCGGGTTGGTGGTGGTGTGGTCCGGTAGTCTATGGGTGTATAGTGAGCTTGCAGATGGTGATGGTTCGTGGTGGTCATGGCTGCGAGGACATGGGTTCAGCTCGGGTGTAGTTCCGGTTCACAGTATGGGTCACAGGTCATGTTCGGGTCAGGTATAGTTTTGGGTTCGAGGCTCGGTGTTGGTGGTTTTGTTGAGTGTTTTGGTTCTTGGGCTCGAGTCATGGTCCAGGTCTGGTGTGGTCATGTCCGGTCTGGTGTGGTCACGTTCGAGTCGTATTTGGAAACAAATCTAGTACGAGTTCCTATTTGGCTCAGGTGGTTTGATGGGGCTCTTGGCTCGCGGTTGGAGTGTGCTGGATCTGGTCGCTATTCGCTCTGGTTCGGGTCTGGTTCGAGTCGGGTCAACAGTCAGATCTGGTCAACGGCTCGGTGTGCGACTCGGTATACTTGATTTCGTGTTTATTATTATCTTGTTTATAGATATCATATATTTATAAATGTTATGTATTTGTAAATATTATTATATTTATGAATATTATTATATTTATAAATATAGTGATACGGATAGAATAGTTTTAACTCGCGAACGGACCGAATAATAATAATAATAAACGGTAACTACATTATAAACGGATGATTTGGTAAACGGTTAACTTAACATGACTTATGATATCGAACATCGGACTTAATAACATTGGACTATATCGTCGGACTATATATATATATATATATATATATATATATATATATATATATAAGTATACATGGGTGACGAAGCGTATACAGTCTCATGAATCGAAGTTGTGGATAAAAGGATTTGAGAGATTGTGTTTGAAAGTTGATTTTTGGGGAAAATTGTAGACAACGGGTGTTGTCTGGTTTGTACAAAAATAGGGGAAACTCTGCCCAAATTTTTATAAAGTTAAAGCGTAACAAACTGCCACTTTTATAAATAAATTCCCCTAAGTGCTTGGACAAATGTATTATTATATACAAATCGAAATGCTTTTAATGACTATTTATTCGTAGCAATAAAGATGATTTCCAAACAATATTTGAGAAAAAGTAACAAATGTTATTAATCGGTTTTAATAACTAAATTTGTATTTCCTCAAGAAGTATTTTCTAAAACATAACTACACAAAACATATACATTTATATGATTTATGAGACAAGCTACGATTCAGGATAATTATACGTTTCGGGGTACTAGTCCAACATGGTTTATACACAAATAGTGACAAGTGTGAAACTTGGGTACTATGTTGTATGTAACTCGTGAATTAAGATAAGTCATGATCGGTTCGTCGAGTTGAAACGTATTGAGACTCGCGTTGGTACACACGAGTCTAGACGGTCGAATAGACTATCTTTTAGGCGGTTAATAAGCTAGGCTTATGTGTGATAGACTGTTGAGGTGTCCTTTGTTGGTAATTAGGGCACGAGGAAGTCGGTTGAGGTTTCAGGCTTTGTTTGCTAGCTTAGCACGAAAATTAAGGTGAGTTCATGACCCCACTTTTTACTGTTTATTAAATGTTTTCGGGGTGGAAGACATGCTTCTTTTATGAAAACCTGAGGAATTCCAAACGAACAAGTTTTTGATAAATGAAACGGGTTGCATGAGTTCACGGCCCCACTTTTACTGCTTTAACTTTTGGGGGAGAAAACATGCGCTAAACTATTTTGGTAACATATGTCATACTATGGTTTTTAACTTATATTGCTATACGATCTTTGGAAAGTCCCGGGGGAAACCATGAATGTGCGGGGATGCACAACGGGGGAAATGTGGATAGATCTATTGGGCGTGACCTGCCCCACTCGTCGGCTTGGAGGGCCGGGCGGGTGCATATTGTCTCGAACAGGAACATTGGTATCATGCTGAACATACGGGCTGCTTAAACATGCTAAACATTGCTAAACGTGTCTAGTAATGGTTTCCAATCGTAGTAGTAATAAAACATACGCCTAGCTAGCGTACTTTGGTAACATTGACATAGTATTGACGGGATTGAACTTGGTAACATTTTATACAAACTTATGAACTCACCAGCATTATATGTTGACCTTTAAGTATGTCTTTCAGGTTTAAACTTTGGTAACGGCACGGTTGGAGTGGGCGACGTCTTGGGATCGGGGATCCTAGAGGGTTAGAATTGGCGTTCAGGAAGTAAGAGTCTTAGATGCATCTTTCCGCTGCGCGGCGAAGCTATCAAACGTCACAACCGATTTGGGGGAAAAGTCGGGGTGTGACAGTGGTGGTGGTGGGGGGGGGGGGGAGGGGGATGAATCGTCATGTGACACTTGTGGGACCCTTGTGGAGGGAAAAAATTGTGGAAAGTGGAAGGGGGAAGAGGGGGGAAGTGACATGTGACATTTCTTTTTTCTTTTTTTTTTTATAAAAAACTTTAATATTAATAAATAATAATAATAATAATAATTTAAACCAAAAAATACAAAAATTAAACACCTAGAAAATTTAAAAACGTAAAAAAAAAAACCGAAAAAAAGTAAAAACTAACAAATTAGTTAATATTATATTTTTCCATAAGGTCACGCTTCATTTGTAGCGTCATCTCTAACTCTGTCCCGTGAAGATGATCGGTGTTCATGGCGATAAATTTCATATCTTCGCGTTTTTCGCGCTGTTCTTTGATACTCAACTTTCGCTCTTTCATACTCAACTTTTTTTCAAACGCTTCGCGAATGTTTTTTTTCACCTCGAGCATTTTTTCTTGAATCGTATTGAACTGAATCATGGTGGAATTTAAATCTTGCAAGTCAGCGCTGTAGGCGCCGGTTGATCCCGAACCCGAAGCAGTAGATTTTTGCGACCTCTTTTTTGACTTATCTCGACCGGGTGGGTGACTCAATTCCTCTTCAAACTCGTCTTCATCCAAATTAACGGCTTCTACGTTTTCAGGATCAATTGAACGGTTTCTTGATGAATTTGTTTTCGACCTTTTTGCGAAGTTGGTTGCATTGGGGACGTACGCCCATTTTGAATGGTGCTTCGCGACTTCCCAACAATGAAGAAACTTGAATTCGACACCGGTTTCGTTACGATACACTGCTAGCGACCGGGTGAGGCTGTCGGCGTCTGTTTCACCGCTTTTTGGATTGTGTCTTGCGTAATAATAATGCGGCTGAAACACATTCGTTGCCCTGTTTATCTCTGTCCACTTGGACGAGAGACTATCGTTTGCTCGATATAACTCTCTTCCCATCAACCCATGGAACGCGGTGTTTATGTCGACCCAAAAGTCGTTTTTGTGGCGACTAGTTCCTACAAAAAATTAAATATTATCAATATTAGAAAAAAAAATCATGTTAAAAAAATTATTAGAAATACCTTGCTCTTTTTCCGACTCGCCTATCCACGCTTTCGTTATCGCAAGCTCTTCTTCGGGTGTCCACTTAAGGAATTGGCGGTTAGCGGCGGCTAATGCTTTCTCCTCCGGCGTCTTCCTTCTGTGACTTCTTTTTGCAGGGGGGTTTTTACCCGAAGATGATCCCGCAACATTTTGGGGTTGTGTTTCGGGTACGGTTTGTGTTAAAGGAAGTTGTGAAGGAACGGGAGAATCATTGAATGGGAAATTAGGATAAATTTGCCCACTAATGAAACCCGCATAACCCGCGTAGTCGGGACAAGGTGAAGGAATGGGTGGACGGTTTGGGATCGGGCGAACCGGTGGTGTATTCGGGTTTAGGACGTACGCGTATGGGTTGTTCGGGTCAAAGCCTCGGTTGTATGGGTTCATTTTTTGTTGAAGTATGATGAGTAGTATGAAAAATATATGAAGAATTGTATAAAAAAATGGTTGAAGAAGTGTATAAAAATTGTGAATAAATAGGTTAAAGTGAGTGTTTTGTAGTGAGAATGGGGTAATTTATAAAAAAAAAAATAAAAAATTTGACCGTTTGAAATTAACGGATAGTTTAATTTTTTTTTTCCAACGGTCACTTTTAAAAACCCACCAATGACATGATGCCACGTGTACCCACCTCAAGCCCCACGCCATCGGATTGCCCCCCGCCCCCTTACTCCCGCCCCTTCCCACGCCACTCCGAGCAGCCTTATAGTCTTAACCTAATTTTTTTGAACGACGAATAGCGTTACAACAATAAACCTGTATGAAGTGGCAGAACTAGAAAAGTTTCATAGGAGGCTTATAATAGAATTTCTTTCATGTTCACCAGCATGTATTAATTATACTTTGATATGTATAGGGCTATAAACAAACCAAACGTTCGGTGAACGGTTCGTAAACCGTTCGGCGGAAAGTTTGTTTGTGTCCGTTTGTTTAATAAATGAACGAACACGAACAAAAAATTCCGTTTGATTAACTAAACAAACAAACACGAACAAATGTCTCGTTCGTTCGATTGCGTTCGTGAACGTTCGGCAATGTGTTTATTTACATTCGTTTATTTATATCCATCTGTGTATGTTTGTTTATGTTCGATCACTAGTTAAAACTTAGGATAATTATGAACTTTTGAATTATGAATATCATGTATTCATGCCTATGCCTAAGTAATTTTAGATAATTATGTCTAAGTTAGTACAATTTGACTTATCGACATCATTTAGTAGATGTACTTTGTCTAACGGTTAATATTAACAATGTTTTTTTAGTTAGTTGCATATTAAATGTTTGTTTGTGTTTAAAACCCGTGTTCACAAACAGTTCGCAAACAATTGAATTTTTAACAAACAAACACAGACATAGAATTATGTTCGTTAGTGTGTTCGTGAACGGTTCGTTTGTCTAAGAAACCTTAACAAACAAACACGAACAAAGTCTTGTTCGTGTTCGTTTACAACCCTAGATATGTATAACAAGCTTGAGAATAAATATACACCAACATATTTTAAGTATTTTTTATTACAAATGACAAATTTAAGAACCATTTAAAGTCATAATTAAAACCTTTGTAGTTGGTTATAATTTTTCTCATGCCTCCCATTGCTGCAATTTTTTGTGTCTAAAACACTATTCGGATCATTTTTTTTTAATAAAGGGTGTCATATATTTTTGTTTAGTATTTCCGTAAAGTATAATTTCATTTTTGTTTTTAAGGTATTATTTAAAGCATAAACTTAATAAAAATACAATCCTTGTTTTATACTAAAGATAGGTATTAAATTAAAAAGTAAATTATTATTTAATTTTCTTTTGTTTTGATAGGACAATCACAATACACTATCCTATTAACTTTTGGTTTGATTTGTGACTACACCATGTGAAACTAAATATTTATAAGGATTTTTTTATTTAAGAATTGTGGTTTTCTTTCAAAACCACATAATAGTCACGGTTTTGTCAATTTTTTTTCCTTCGTCTCCTTCACTACATAGCAGCTGCCGGATACCCTATTGCCGCCAAAAAAAATTTCCGATCTTATATTCTTCACTTAAACAACCCCACATGTAATAAAGAAGGGTCAAGCTAAAAGAAAATGCTATTATTGATGAAAAATAATGGAACGGTTGGTCACCGAAAATGCCCCTTGGAAATACGGGCTTCGGCTGGGGTGCGGCTCGCCTACCCCTAGGGGTGGCTCTGCTTTTCAGGATAGACAAGTTTAATATGAAATGAAAAAGTGTGTGTACCTAAAAGGAGTAGGTTGTTCTTAAATAACAAAAACTCATTGGAGAAAAATACTTTGGAAGTTGGGACTGTGGTCCGGAATTTTCTAAGTATAGATTATTGCCGGCCAATGAGGCAAAGTTTTGGATTATTAAAATCCAATTTCTCTTAATATAAAACACGTAATATAAACTAGGTTTTAATCCGGCGCCGCGTTGCAGCTATTCAAACTGCATTTAAAATAACCTCCTAAATGCTTGTTATCAGTATCAACGGTCGCTCAACTTCTAACATATATGTCAAATGTGTCCGGTTTACTTGTTTGTTTTTGCAATCACCAAGCAATTACACAATACATTTATAAGGGTATGTGGAAGAAACCATGATCACAGATTTGCAGCGGCGGCGTCAATATGATTTTGAAAATAAATAAGTAACGACATAGCGTTGTGAAATCAATCCTAAATCAATTTTCATACAAATGTCACATACAAATAATGAAATGAATGCTAAATAAGTCTTACCTATATAATTAGTGTTTTGTTTTCATTATATCATTAATCAAATTTTTGCGATTAATCAAAGGTTTACAAAATAAACGACGGTATACGAACCTCGCTAAAGCAAAAGAAATCCATCAAACCGACAACTTCTCATGCTTGATCACGGCCAATATGTCTTGTTCCATAGAGCTCTTCAATTTCCTTTCGACTATTTTTATTTGATTATCCGAACTTGTATTTCCTGCAATACTTTTACAGGAAAATGCAACCCAGAATTGAACCTCTTAAAAAATAATAATGCTAGGAAAAATGAACTTGCAATATGAGCCATTGAACTTCAATGCTGGAAGTTGTTTATGATTAGGTTGCAGTTCTGCAAGGATTTTGTGAGTCTGGATCTGCGCATACAAAACATGCTTAATAGAATTAATCAAATACCTAACACCTTAGTCACCACCATGTGTTTACAAACTAACCCATAGGTTCTTCATGATGTGGTTAAGAAGTCCCATTAGAACCTGTTTCATATTGTCTGCTACCATGTCGACGAAAGTAGATTTTATTATGAATACTTTTTAAAAATACATAAATTTTTTGGAAATAGACTTATGGGGTTTTTATTACGCTAAAGGAGTTACCAATCTGGCCATCCATAGTGGGTTGAAATGGCCAATCCATAAGCTAATCTGTTTTGTAAACGGATTCGGGTTGGAATGGATGAATTTTCTTGTGCGGTTTGAAACAGAATGTGCTGGTAACATCTTTTGTCTATTTTCAGAAAAATAAAAAAAATAAGTAACGTTTTTGTAAGATAATAGAATACTGAATGATATTATTGAAAGATTAGGTTACAATATATAGAGATCACAAGAAACCCTAGAAGCCCGTGGGCTTATCCTAATTACCATAATAATAATAGGGTCCAATACTCCCCCGCAGTCAAAGCGGTAGAAAATCGGACGCTTAGACTGAGAAAAAAAAACATAAATAAAAAAGAAAATACATAAAAAAAACTAGTCTCGATCTCAGTTCTTGACTTGACTTGTAAGTCCAAAATTTTGCCATAAATCCACAACCTTCAGGTCTGGCCTGTATTCCTGCAATCTTCTTTGCCAAAAAAACATACCCGTACTCTTCAATAATGACTTTACTTCGATTCACAAGTTCCCTATGTTTGTTTTCGTTTCTTATTTCCTATAATGACAAACAAGATCCACTAGATCCCAATAAAGTTGCAATGTCATCTTTGTTGGTCATGACAATACAAAAGATAAAAGAAAGGATAAAAGAGAGTGGCTGTGGGAAAGAAAGAAGGAAAAAAAATAAAGATAAGAGGAAGAACAAATAGACACCCTACGACTCTTGTCGTGATGCGGGCTCTCAAAGAGATGAAAGAGATGGTGAAAGCCCGGTGACCGTTGTCAGGCGGCAGTTTTGAGAAGAAGTGAGATGCTTAGATCAAAGAAAGATGTCCGACTAAACCGTCGTTTAATTTGCTGAGATCGATGGTAGCGGACCGTGATCCGGCTAGAGATAAAGCAAAAGAAAAACTAAATATTAGAGGGATGGAACTCAAATAAGAGAAAGAAAAAAAATAAACTAAAAAAGAAATAGAGGATGTTTGTGGTGAGTGAATGAATCGGTATTTGACTTTTGAAAAAATAGAAGAAACAAAGGGATGTTGGTGGTGGGAAGAAAAGACAAACATAGGCGGCGACAAAGAGATTTGTGGTAGGGAGAGGTAGATGGATCAAAGGAGATAAATAGTGGGCGAATACAGGAATAATGGTTGGGATCTATAACCGAAACCGAGGCTTTATTTAGAATGAAATATACGAAAAGGAATAAGAAACAAACAATGGTCAGACAGGGCGGCGGCGGCAATGGCGGCACGCCGCCCTGTCTAGGGTTTTTCTCAAAGTAGTGACGGCTAGGGTTTGATTATTTGTGTATGGCGTGGTGGAGACGGTAGAGAGCCTTGGCTGGCTCTGATACCATGTAAGATAATAGAATACTGAATGATATTATTGAAAGATTAGGTTACAATATATAGAGATCACAAGAAACCCTAGAAGCCCGTGGGCTTATCCTAATTACCATAATAATAATAGGGTCCAATAGTTTTTATTATGTTTACGACAAAAATATTATTGAACTAATAATCTAAATCTTTGAAAAAAACACTTTAGGAGATTGTGTAGATTCAACATAGACTAAAGGCGATTTTTAGCCTGTTCAACCTGTTTGAGATAAATGACAACCCAAATCGACCCATTCATAAGTAAACTGGTTAGAATGAATCTACCTGCTACTTTTCCCTACCCCCCCTCAAAAGGAGCAGCTGCTGAAGCTGATGTCCATGATCCAAAGTTGGATTTGAATAAAAACGCCTCTTTGATGTTAGCATCAGCCGCAAAGTTGCCAACTGTAAAATTGAATAGAGTACAACAACAAAAGCAAAAGCAAACCTGACTGAAATAGCTCCCATAAGTTTTTCAAACAATTTCCAAGATTTTGAAGCTGCAGAAACATTAAAGAGAAGGTTTATAAACATTAATTAAGTGTTCATTGGGGATATAATTCATAGATAAAATGTAAGACTACCTTTTGAATACGCGAATGCTTTTCGGCTTCGAGGGATTCTACAGTGGTGTTGAGTTTGTCCAAAACTTGACCACCACCACCATCTGGAAGATCATCAGAACAATATTATCCACAATGCAAGAATCACAATCCAAGATACATAATCGACACATGAAGTTGAAATTTGTACATACATTCAAGAGCTTATAGAAAATACCCCCAACTAACAATGGCTTCGGCTGTGTTCTGCGGCTCCATAGGATCAGGCGTAACCCTAACATCACCAGCCACCACCATTCACCTTTAACCACTAATCGGAACCCTAGTTGGAACCTGGTCCTCCGCCGCTTGTCAAAAAACCATAAGTCAATCTACAAGACAAATAAAATTCCTTAAAATATGAAAGTGTCAACTTATGAAATTCATATAAAAACATGGCTTATTATAACAACATTATATTTTTTGCAATAATATTTACAACACTACTTATTTATGCACAAGAGCTAAAAAAACAGAACATATTACACATATAACATATTTGCCCCAATGGAAAAAACCATGAACTTTTGGGCACAACACGAAACAGGAAAACGTTTCAACATGAAGTTCTTCGTCTTTAGTACACAAACGAAGTTATACTACAACATGAAATTTCACTCTTGGCCACCAACGACCATTATTGTATTACCCTTTTAACAATCCAAACCATCTTTAAACAAACCTAAATAACCATGGCTCTTAGAAAAATACAATTTAAGTGGACCTTTAATCTAAGTTGGCTATCTCGAAACTACCTATTGAGTTAGTGTTGTATCAGAACAAAATAATAATCTGTTCCACTGGTTAGTTATTTTTGTGAGTTTTACATGATAGCCTCTCATGGTTGCAAAACTGGAGTAGACATTTACCTTTCATTGCTAACAAAGAGTAGGAATGCACGTCACTGTTCCATAACAGCTACTCAATTTGCGGACAAGAGTATATTTGAATGGACAAGCGGTGTTTAAAATGATGTATACCTCGCGAACAACAACTTAAAACAATGAGGACAGAGTATCCACTAAAAACCAATTGCAATACATGTGTTCCAATTTCCAAATACCCAAAAAAATTGAACTCAACTAATGATTTGATAATTAATAATATTATTGAAGAACATATACCTCAAAAGAAGCACGTTCGATGAGATAGAAGTGTATAGAGTCCAATTTAGTCGAACCAGACCACAATCAACAGATGAAAACATCCAACTCGAAAACCTTTTTCTTTCTCAGATAAACAAAGGTGCATCATCATCGAGCAACAGAGCAATATTAAATGAACAATCACATCAAACACAAAAACAAAAACAAACAGAGAAACAAATCAAACGATCCAAAACAAACACCTAAACTGAAACCAACACAAGAAAACCCAACAATCCAAAACAAAGTGAGGTTTTTGTGGTTCAGAGTTTATCGAAAACTTGGCTGCAAGGCGGGTTGCTGGGTAAAACCTGCCATCCACCAACCTTGCCATGCCATCGTCATTAATAGTCGGAAAATACTTTCAACTCATCATAACCAAGCAACAAATTGCAAGTATCTATAGCCGATACTGAAATCGAAATCACCACCAAGGCTGTCGGGCGCATCTGTCCAGAACCCCCAAAGAGTGTCACCGGCACCACCATCCATAGGTAAAAACATATGGGGTAGGCAACAGGGTGGAGGGAGGCCGCAACGGCGGTGAATCTGGACTCGCAAGAGAGAGGCGGCGGCGGTGAATCTGGACTCATTAAAACTTGAATCATCACACATTCACACCACATCACAATAAAAAACCATAAAATAACACAAATTCAGATCTCGTATTAAACATGGTTAGATTAAAAAACACTTACAGAATGATCAACATCAATGAAGGTTTTCTGAATGATGAGTACAGATCGAACCCGGAAGCCACGTCATCTGCAAGACCCTAGTCACCACCATCATCAGATGCCCAAAATAACGAATCTGACCTTGGGGTTTCTCGATCTACCCGAAAAAGGGACATGCATCTTGATCGGAATAGGGTATAGCTTCATTGATAAAAGGGACAGAAATAACAAATAAATTACATATGCGACACCACCAACATGCACCAACGTTCACCGCATCACCACCATCTACCACCACAAATCACCGTCTGAAACAGATCAACAAACCATGACAGTGGGGGTGGCCGAAAGGGGGGGGGGGATAACAGGCGATCGGTGACGATGGGTGACTGGTGGAACGAAAGAGAGAGGGGCGGTGGGTAAGCATTGGAAAGTGAGAGAACAAAATGGTTGAATACAACTCAGACAATCAAGATAGCATACAACTTAGACAATGAAAATACCTAGAATACCCTTGTAAGCACCAATAATAACAATAATGGCAGACTTACTGTTCAAATGCAAAGGTATATTATTATAGTTAAATTAGAAAGTGAGGTCCATTATAAGCTTCCAAATTCTAACTTAGTAAACGTTCTTCTATTAACTCATTCATTTGGCTATAGATTCTTCAAACAGCATTCTAACTGTTATCTGGATCTTCCAACTCGTCTATCCTTTTGTGGTAGATTATGTGAAATCTTTTAAGCACTATGGATATAATTAGTATCTTTCTTTTGATTTCATCGCTTGTACACTTGGTAGCAAAATACGTTCCTTGTTAAATCTATCCTTAAATTGATTCCAATAATCAGACCACAACGATACCTTGTAAGTCTAATGTCTCAACATGTACAAAAGCATCGCCTAAGCCGTACTCCTCTTCTTCAACCAAAACGAGATCACTTGGAATCGTTTCAAAGTGCACAAGTGAAACGTTTGCGATTAGAGAGCATTTTTTGCATTTCTCATAAGCCTTTTTTTTTCTATTTTATAAATTTTGATAAACCAAATACACCGGTAGCTATTTATACTGAAACGGAATAACATAATGATGATTTGGTTGGCAAAAACATCTAGAAACAAGCCTCTAACAATCAAATAACCATTTTCTAACTACTCCTTTCATCCCAACTATCAAAACCAATTTTGATCATGTTCATTCGGGTCAGGCCCGGATAGAAACCATTATCTAAAACAGTATGGAACCAACATGTTCAATTCAATGGGTTTAGGAATGAAACCAATTTTCCTACCCTGTCGGGTTCGGGTTGAAAACCAGCTCCTTTTTTTTTTTTGCCACCTCTACCAGAAAATTACCCTACTCTTTTAATGGGCTCCAAAGTCCAGCCCAAAGAAACCAATTATTTCAAAAAAAAAGCCCAAATATAGGTTTATTCATAGCCTAGCCTAAGCCTTCTATTTTTTATTCTATTCTATATCATCATACAT
Source organism: Ambrosia x helenae (assembly GCA_030844895.1). Taxonomy (NCBI): domain Eukaryota; kingdom Viridiplantae; phylum Streptophyta; class Magnoliopsida; order Asterales; family Asteraceae; genus Ambrosia; species Ambrosia x helenae. The sequence continues at coordinate 71,149,105 of CM061225.1, read as the reverse complement.
ACATCATCAACGGTTGTTAGCCTCAGCCACCACCGTGTCACCATCTCTTCAGAAACCCAACCAACTCAACATGTGAGGTTTCTTTTATTTTTTCTACTTATTTTTCTTACTTATTATTAAACCCCCAATTATTATTTTTATTTAATTCATAAACCCTAAAAGGCTAAAATTCCTTTTGATCATTGTTACTGTTTAAACAATGTCATGGTTCAGTATGATGTCTGTGTTAAAGTTAAGTTTTAAATGAAATAACAAAGCCCCAATATGTGTGTCATAATTAAATTATTGACTAAGTTTAGTTTATTAGTATTAGTATAATAATAATGAATGTTAAATCACTCTTTGGATCACTAGGATGAGCAGTTTAGTGGGTCGGTTGATCGCTGCGTAGCGTAAGATTAATTGTTCTGTTTAGCGCTTTGGTGCGGTTTTTGACCCGACTTGGTTTTGAAATTTGTAATGAAAATTTATTGATTAGTCGCTGATCGCGGAAAATTGGGGTTAGTTTGTTGGTTTGGGTAATTGGGGTGTGGTTAGTTTGATTGCTTATGATATAGTTTTGTAGTCGATTTTTATGTTTGTGTTATGATACTGGAAACCAAACTGATATGCGAAGTTTAAAAGAACGGAATCGAGCCTTGAGGCGTTTTCCTTTCGCCTTACGAGGTGTATGCCTCAGGCGGAATTAAAAAGATATATAAAAGTTATGCATCTTATAAAAAATAAAATAATTGATCGAAAGTCTAAAACATAAAAAACACACCCAACCCCCGTGAGGCGCAATTTTTCTTAGTGCCTCGCCTTGAGGCGCAAGTTTTCTTATCGCACGCCTCACCCATTTTTTTTATCTATGCTGATATGCATCTTTACAATGCATATGAACGGAATTTTGTAGTTTTAATTTTTGGTAGGTAGACTACTAGACTCAATATTAAATTTCTGCGTTCTATTTCTTAAAGAATTTTCGGACATGGCGTCACCGCACGGGATTGAGCTTGCGGTACATCTCATTTCCAGTTATTTCGGTGAAACTGTCTGTGTAAGTTCTATCTATCGAACTTTATACCTTCGGCTTTTTATTATTTTTTTCCAACAAATTCAGCTTTGAGTAATGATATCATCACGGATGTTTGCAGAAAGTATGTGAATGTCTATTACGTAAAGGAACATTATCGCAAGCTCAAGTCATACGCTTCACGGCACTCACTAAGCAGAACGTTACCAACGCTTTACTTGTGTTAATTCAGCATAATTGCGTTCAGGCTTTCACTATTCAACAAGCAGGTACTCTTTTTCTTTTCTTTTATTGGTATCAACGTTAGCAATATATATTAGACTTGTACCCCTCTTTTTCGAGACATTTACTAAGTCGATTATACCGCATACGACCAAACGGTTTTAACGCTTTCTACACTTTTAACCCTTTTAAGGATTTTCATGTGGATGTCATTTTTAGTAAAATGAATGATAGTTACGTCTTTACAGGTGCATTTGGGGAACCGCCAAAGATTGTGACTCAGTATATGGCATTGCCTGACAATATTTTCCATCATATGAGGTTCCCTAAATTCTTATCTATTGTCTCAGACGAATTTGGTCAAGATGTAAGTAGTCGGGCGTCCTTTTTGTCGTTTCTATAGCACTGCATGCTTTTTGTCGTCACTTATATGGTTCCGGCAGTGTGCAGGGATTTTTGAAGGGTTGCTTCAACATGGTAGGTTATCATTGAATCAAATTACGGACAGGTATAAGGATAAACAACAGGCGCTTGAGGCAGGTGAAGGTTAGTCCAGTTGTAGTCTGTTTTCAAGATATTCAATAGGGGTTTAACGTTTAACATACATACTAAAACTTTTTATTACCATGCAGAAAATAGCAGTGCTACTAATTTGTTACATGAAAACTTCAATAAACTTGCCCAGGCCCGTTATATCGAAAGGTGCCTGCGCCTGAACCATTTCTTGAACCACCAGAGGAAGGTGCAAAGAAACGAACAGCTAAGTCTAAGGTAACACCTTGTTCACTATCTGTTATAAATATCATCATTGCCCATACGGCCATACTTAAACGTATGCAATGAATTTGCTTCTTTCAGATAGCTGATGCTACACAAACTTTAGAGGCACGTGCATTAGCTGCCGCAGCTCCCATGGAATCAATAAGATTTTTAGTTGATGAAGATACAATCAATGGGTCCCATGATGATGATGATGACGACGTTGATATAAAAAAATCTCCCACTAAAGAGATTGTTGGGGAAAAGGTCCTTCGTCATCTCTATTTGTTTTTTTAATATCTAAATTGTTATTATTTCAAGTTTATTAACAGACATTCTGTGTTTTACAGCGTAAGCAAGATTGTTTAGAACCTAAAACAGAGAGTTGGGCAACAAATAAAAATAAAGAAATACTCTGGCGTGTCAATTTTGAGGAATGCCTGCGGCGTCAACGGCATAAGGTTGTCCCCCCCCCCCCCCCCCCCCCTATTTTCGGGATTGATTAACTTATGGTAAATTTTGTTTATATACTGTCTTTAACTCTTTTATATGTGGTCTACAGTCATGTGTTTCCCATGTGACGGAACGTATAGATAGTGTAGCTGGCATCGTTCTACATGCAATATTTGAGGCAACTAGAAAAAATGAAACTAAAGTGAAAATGGAAAAAACAGGTTCGTTACCTTCTTCTACGATTGCTGCATTTTTCCAGCTTAGTTGTTAGATTATCTTTCTTTTTGTTAAACATTTTTCTAAAAGTGGGATTTGATGGGTACGGTTATTGTAATATATCTGTGTGACCTGTGATTTACAGTTCCGCTTCTCTTGGAAACCATCTATGAGGAAGCAATGAAGAGTGAAGAAGGTCGAAGTTTGACTTTAGAGCGTGTTAGGGCGGCCCTTGTCCAATTGGGCTGTGAACTCCCAGCAATTGGGATAGATGAAACATATAGCATAGGTACCATATTGACCCAATTACTTTTGACTCCTTTTAAGTCTGTTTGACCCAACCCTTTTAGTTGACTTTCAGTTTGACCTATTAGAGACGAAAGACAGCCATATTGACCCAATTACTTTAGACCCATTTCAAGCAAATGGGTTACAATGCCACCTGTTTTTTTAAAAAAATGAAATCTTTTTGGATTATTGACTATTAACTTGTTATTTGCAGACTTGAAGAAAATCATTGATCAAGCTCAAGCCCAGGAGGTCCACTCTCTCTCTCTCTCTCTCTCTCTCTCTCTCTCCATATATATATATATATATATATATATTATATTAAGAGAAGAAAAGTTAAAAAAAAATGTTTTTGATCTCCTACGTGTCTCTTGTTCTGCAGGTTGAATCCATTGTGCTGAAAAAATATGGAAGGGAGGCTTATAGGATATTCAGGCTGTTATCTGAACGTGAACGGTTATATGAGACCGATAAGGTAATCAAATCCTTTGATTAATGATGTTTCTTTTTCTTAAGTAAGCTCATGAATCTTTTGACCAAGGCTTGCGTTATCTCTTATAGTAAAAATAATTACGACCAGTACTTGTATGTAAGTCTGTTGTTTTACCTTTTGATAGATATCCAGCACTACATTTGTTGAAAAGAAAGATGCACTGAAGATTCTCTTTCAGCTATGGAAAGATGATTTCTTGAATCTTGAGGTAAGCTTTGTCAATTTTATCTTTTTATATAGTAATATTTTGAAACTTGGGCTAAAAGGGTCAGGTTGAAAGTCACCCAAAGTGTTTTCAGATGCTTAAAACCTCTTATACGGCTTTATAATTTGTAATATAATAGACTATATGTTCATCACTTGTAGCCCAGTTGGTTGAGGGCCTAAAGTTTCCTATAGGAGGCTTGAGTTCAATTCCCACTAGCTACATTTGGAGGACATTGGTGGATGGGAAATGAGGGATGACCCGGCTATTGGCTTGGGTTCGAGTCCTGATCCCGACCGGTTTTACCGACTATTTCACCGTCGTGCCTTCGGGCGGGTGAGTGGTCGGGTTTTCCCGGGAATTGGTGGCAATTGGTGGCCTGGGTACTCTCGAGTACCTGATTCGTCAAAAGGGTGCCCGAGAGTGCTCGGAATTGATTCGTTGGCCGTTCAAAAAAAAATATAATAGACTATATAATAATATTCTTTGTGTAATCTTATTAAATATATAATATGATAAAAAAGACTAAAACTACTGCTGTGCTGGTGGGTGGGGCTTTTTTGGATCCATTACCCAGCCCGCCCATTTTGCTACTTGATTTGTTGAAGATATTTTCTAATGATGCCACGTAGGTGGTTTGGACCTGTGTAAGTTTGTTGACAGCACGTGTAATTATTAAATAGAGATGATTAAACGGGTCAGGTTGGACGAGTTGGAATATTGGTCACAACGGGTAAACTTTTTGGTATTGGGTGACCCAAAACCTTTATGTCTAAAACTTGTAACTTTTGTTTGAATCATCAGTATGACCACAGAATTGTATCAATCATTCCAAACACATTTGATCCGTTTCTTGTTATAAATAAAACATAACCTGAATTATGGATTGAGATTTTCACATGTAATCTAAGATCCTAAACATCTTTCGATCAATTTGTTTCAGAGAGTTGGCAACGAAGCTCAGAAAACGGAGATTATGTTGTGGAAATTGAATAAACGCGCTGTTTGGCAACAAGTTTTAGATGACATGTATCATGCTGCCCTTAACTTAAAACTTCGCCTTCTCCATGAGCTTGACCAAGCACAAGATGTATGTATTCCAACTTTATTTTCCTCTTTGTTTTTCTTGATTATAAACCTATATTATTTTATTAAAAAATAACAATAGTAGTAGTAGAAATAAGCTACGTTTTCTTTAAAACGAGAAAAGGCGCAATGTAGATCTTAGTGGATTTTAATGGCAGGTATCAGTATCATGTGGTAACGTTTTTTTTTTAAATGTGTTTGCAGATGCTTCGGGTGCTTAAAGGAAAAAGCACAGAAGATGATGTGACGAAAGAACGCAAAAGAAAAGTGCACGACAAATGGAAGGTTCTAGAATCTTCTTTTTTTATTCTTGATGATGCCATCATGCTATTTCATGACTTTTAAGTATGATGATGGACAATAACCCTGCTTTGTTTTTCAATTTTTAATAGTTATTTATATATTTATATCTACACATGTGTTTTCATTATTCAATTGGATGAACTCCTCTATTTCTACATGCGTTTTCATTATCCAAAAGATGTGTATTTTAGAAAGCGCGAGGCACAATATACGTATGTGAGGCAATGCATTTCGCGTGAAAAAAGATACGGAAAACTTTACATATATAGTAACCAAGTTTTCCTTCTGGTCCACCAAAGTCGTTTAAAGTAGTTGTGTCAAATCTATTTCTCCTGTTGGTGTAAAGGTGTTGAGTGAGTGCATGGTAATATGGTATTTACTATTATATTAAAAAACAGTGTGGGTGTGTATAATTAATGGGAGCTTTATGCTTGTCCTCATCAGCCACCCCGTAGGCAAGCATAGCGGCTGCAAATGCATATAAGGTTTAGCCATAATCTGACAACTCAGGTACATTGGCTATGTTGGGGGATTGTGTTCATACATTCCAACTGTAGCAATATCACCATTCCTAAGTTGGGTAACCATAATCAATATCACCATCAAATCCAGCTTGGCTTATCGGATTTTTGTAGATGTCTTAATCCTAAGTTGGGTAAACATTGTGTTTTCTTGTATCGGATTTTTGTAGACGTCACCAATCACCCAGAATAATCGTTGTCTGTTCTTGATGTAAAGTTTACAAACTATTTTCCTTCAAAATAGCTAGTAAAAAAAAAAACTAAGTTTTAGGTGGAGCGGGAATTATTATGATTGAAATTATTTCTAAAGAACTTACGTTCCAGGACAATGTTGTAGGATTTGAGTTTCAATGATCGTTGAATATATTGTTTGGTGTCACCGTGTTATAAAAGTTTATTTGCTAGCATTCATATATTTTCATTCTTTCATGTGAATGAATATCTGTCGTTGAGATTCCACGAACCTGTGAGACGAAGACGGGACTAAAACTTACTCGGTAAGTGAGATATGAGCTAAAGGTGGCCTGAAATCGCAAATTGGTAATGTATACAAAGACGAAACATCACATTGACGCCATTTTCTATGAGAAAAAAGACTGGAAGTTTTATTTTTTTACTGTTGGTATGTTGCGTATCAAAGTCCCAACATGATTCATTATTAGAAAGAGTAGCATGAAAGAAAGAAAGAAAGTAGTCTAGAAGAGGGGCAAGGCTGGAGGGAAGCGTACAAGCATCCATAGTTTCTCATACACCACCAGATGCTCCCATCCACTTTGCTCGAGCAACGATATTCTTTCTTCATAAAACTTCTTCTTTGAATCTTCATCAATCATCCCATTCACCACCTGCCACCACACAGATATATAAATACATGTTTGCAAGTATATTAACATAACAAAACAAAACACACAAACTGTACCTTGAGTGCAGTGCCAAGTCGTCCACTATGTCGTTCACGTATCATCAAAAGAGTTGAAAACTTGGATGACTTAGTGTTAGCCCATTTCTGCAGCTCTTTGAAAGTCTCTTCAAATAGATCAACAGATTCACCATTAGGCTTATCCACAACTTCTGCGTCTAAGTTAGCAGCCAAGGCAGCCATCTCACCCTATACAACACCCATTTACAAACGCATAAATCTAAAACTCGAATACAATAATTTTATAAAATAACAGCTGCAAACATATGTAATAGTACCTTCAGGGATGCAACTTCCACTAAAGCTAAACCTTTTTGGTAAAGTGCTTCGACCAGCAGGTCACGTCTTGTCTCCATCTTCTTCTTTGTTTCCTATAAATTATGCAGAAGAAGATTATAGCCTTGCCTATGTTAATATGTTTTAACATAAGAATATACAAAATTCTCATGATTACCGCATAATCTTCCTCTTCAGGATCACCATTGATGGAAAGAAACTTTGCTAACTCTTCTCTGTCAATACTGTCAACAACCTCATTTGCTGCAGCAATTATCTGCCACAAGGAACCATGAAAATGCTATCCTTATAAAATGGAACATTAACGCGGCATTCATTACCTCTTCATAATGGCGTGTTTTATCTTCCACTTCCTGGGATATCAGTCCCTCCAATATTTGGGCCAGCAAGGGAGTGTGATTTGGATATTCCTCCTGCCAATATCATAAAACATTGGGTCAATGCAAGTTTGCGGTAAATGCTGCCTGTTTGTCTTATTATAAGGTCAAACTCATTAAACAAAAAACCTTGAGTGAGATGGATATTTTTTTCCATTCAGCTCGTTCTTCATCAGTGCCTTGTTTTAAGTTTGCAAGAACCTTTATCTTTGCATCACGAACCTAGTCACCACAATAAGGTAAAAAAATATTTTTAGGAACCAAAATGCAGAAAAATAAAACAAATATGGATTACTAAAAAATTTCAAATTCCTTTGATACCTCTTCCTCGAAACGCTCTGTTACACTTTTTGTGGAAGTCTTGGAGGTAGAATTCTTTCCCTTATCCTCATCAGCCTGTCAAACAGATAAAGTTCACCAATTCTAATCTGTGGTATGATAAAGAAAAAAGTTTAATTGTGTCAAATTATTACTAACCTTAGTTGGTGGGACTAGATAAGTTATCTGATACGATGCCGGATTCTTTTCAGGGTCATTTGCCTGATCTGACACCACAGTTGAAGGCTTACCATATGAAATTGCCCCGACTAGTACAGATCCTTCAGGAGCGTTCTGTAACAAATCAAGTATTGTAAATCATCCACTTCAAATATATCTGATATTGGTAACGAAAACGAAAGTTGAAAACATAAACTAAAAAAAAAACACTAGTTGGAATGCTAGCTTACCTTTGGAAGCTTGTCCTTAGTGGGAGGTCCTACGTAAAATGCTTCTTTCGATCTACAAGATAAAAAAAAAAAAGATAAAAAAAAGGTCACTAAATGCCAAACATACAAAGATGAAGGGGTAAAGATGAGAGAGGACAAACCCAGGGTCTAATGTTGACGAACTGTAACTACCACTACCCGTGACTGGACCATCTGGTTGAGTATAAAAGCTCAATTGCACAGCTTCCTATCAAAAGTTGATAACATTTATTGCCAAACATACAAAAATGAGTATCAAAAATAAAAATATATATTTCATGGCATCTCATCAAATATATAGAATAGCAACTACCTTGTCCAATTTTCTTTCAATGAACAGCACCAACTGCTTCAATTTCTCCAAGTACGACACATTCTCATGCCTGAAAATTCAGAAATCCAACAAATTAGCAACCCATTAATTGCTTATGCTTATGCCATATAATTGCTTGTAATCTATCACAACTTTATACACATGCATTTAAGAGGGAACCCTACCTCAAGTGCAGTTGTAAAGTGTATTCGCCTTTTGGCAATTTTGCGTATTCTGGGTAGACATCACCCAATGCATATATGCGCTATGTACAATAAACGGAAAAGAAATATAAGATATCAAGAGAAGCAAAACAAGAGCATGAATTATGTGCATGTTAAAAACAATACCTTGTTCGAATCTGAAATCATATAAAACTGGGATTCAAACTTGTTATCATAGATACGGTTGTTAAGCAAGGGTATCTGTGGTTTTACTTGAGCAGCATCTTCCAATTTGAACTTGTAACTGCAGCATGATATACCATTTAAGAAAATAACTAAGTGAAGAGGTATGAGTGAGAAGAACCAACCAAAACCTACGTCAATGTCAATGCAAGTATCTGCTTTCCAGAGGGTAATTTATCCCGATCTGCTGAAAGAGCACCCAGTTTTGAATCAACAGGACGATACGGGACTCTAATCTGCAAGACGATTATGGATAAAGTGAATTTACCGTTGGATCAAAATGATACATACTAAAAGGTTGATATGGATTATGTTTTATCCATTCTAATGGGTCAAGCTAAAATAGTTGGAACCAGGTGGCCAAAATGTACTATTTATGCATAGTCATGTAAAAGAAACTACAATACTCATATTAGGCGTATAGTTATTTATATATTTTTGAAGGACTAAACAAAATCTGTAGGTCAACCCAAGCCATTTCAGCCCATGCTAAAATTAACCATTTCTACATGTTACCTGATCCGCCCGTTTTGCCACCTATATCATTAACCGTAACACATCAAATTTTTAATGTTATCATTTGTACCTTGTTTAGCTTGGCGGTAGGAGCAAGCTTCTCAGATGATAACAGCGATTGGGCTTCGATTCTAACAGGGGCTTCACTTCCATCTAGGATCACTTCATCTTTGCTAACATCTATCCCATGGAATGCAAGCTACATATTAACAAAGAAACTATTGATAAGAAAACAATAGCAACAATATTGAAAATGACAACAGAGAAACATAATCAAAACATGTCACCTCAAATTCTACAACAGCAGGTTCATTACTTCCCACACCACTGGACCAGAACTGAGCTATCACTAATTCCATCGTTCGGCCACCCTCCACAGAAAAGGTGAAGCTCTTCGTAGATGGAGATGAAAATATGGCATTACTTTCCCACTTGATAGGCCTTTTCAATGGTGAGATCTGTAGATTTTAAGAAAGTTAGAGCTAGCCTACAGATTGCATAACTAGCCATGCATTATGCCTAGGGTGGCAATATGGGCAAGAGTGCAGGACACGTCTAAACAGGTTGGGTCAGGTAGCGGCGTAATGCTCAGCCAGCCTGAAACATGAGTAACGTACTATATTGTTCATATAATATTCTTTTCAGAATAAAGCAACTTAGGAGGCCTAAAGCATTCAATAACACTTTTGTGGCTTTTTACCTGCTTGAATAGGCTTGACACGTGTCATTATTAGCCAACTTTTAGATTCACTAAAATATGATCATCTCAGTGAGAGAAGCCTCTCCATCTCATGGGATAGAGGAAAGGCTTGCTCTCTTCTCGCCCTCCCAAGGCCCTACTTTATAAGTGGGATATTACTGGGTCCATTTGGTTAGGTAAAAGGCTTGAAGCGACCACCTCTAGTTGTGTCACATACCTGTACAGTGTCGATGTAGAATCTTCTGGGAGTGTCAAGCCCTGATGTACGCATGGCAGCCTCAACCCAAGTAGCCCCATATGGAACCTTAATGAACTTGCGCACAATATGGCCTGTTAACGGTTAAATTAGTAATTAGCAGAGCAAGAAAAGAATTCCATGTCAGCTAGTTATACCCGGCAACACATGTAAATAATTTCACAAATTATCATCAGTGTACAAACCTACCTGGCTGGAATGATAATCCAGAAAATGTAATGAGTGGAGGCTGAGTTTGCACAATTTTTGGCTTTGTTATAGTAACTGGAATTCGGAAAAGAGGACCACGCCAGGGGGCATTACAGTCTATTCCATACACTTCAAAATAGTGTAAACCATCACTGAGCTTTGTGGGATCTACAACCACACTAGTAGGAAGAAAAAAAATAAAAAACAAAAGATTAGCAGAAATTACAAAAATACATATCAGGTCATCGAGAATAATATAGAGAAATGGCTTATTTACTTGAAGCTACGGCCATTGTAAGTGAGAAGTAGATAATCAGGAGCTTTCACGACTTCCTTTCCAGTAGAACGTAATTCAATACACTCTTCAAATGGGACTAGCTGTTCTAAATTACTTGCACCTTCATGAAATTGTGGATCAACTTGCACTGTCCACTGTTTCAATAGAAATGTGTGAAAGATTATAAAACTGGCTCATCTTAAGATACCTTTTAAACTACACAATGATGTAAAGTGCTTTTAACAGTCACCTCAGTAGTTTGATCACAATAGCTAGCCTCTCTTAGATATATGCCTCGCAATGTTGATGATGCTGCAAGTAATGAATCATCAAGATCGATTGGAAGAGGTAATTAGGGCTCAAGTACAATTGCTTAGAGAGAAAAACCTACTTGTTTTTCCTGACTGACTGATGCTTATCTTATACCAAATGCATGGGAAATCTGCTGCTTTCTGAGCATACTCAAAGGCCCTGAAAGAAAGTCCTTGTAAGCCACCCCGACTATATAATAGAATAATTATATAATATGTAAAGTTGTTCAATATGAAGGCCAAAATCTAACTTGTCAATCTGAATAAGGCCATGTCCATTTGATAGTTTATCTTCGGGCAAACAGCCAATCGGTGTACAAGTATTCTCAAGGGCCTTCCTCACACTATAAGGGCTCACTTGAATCCCCTCAGCCTGCATAACGTTATCATATATTTATGACTTAACAACAAAAGTAAAGGTTATGTATCCCAAAAGACAGTGATACCTTCATTGCACTTATGATCAGAGCTACTCCACCGCATGCAGATGGGGATGACATGGATGTACCATTCATGAGCTGACGCCGCTGGAGAGTCCATGTAGGAACAGGGGCCACCGCCCCACCAGGAGCACTCACATATACACCAAGATCCCCGTCAGCTGTGGGTCCCCGACTAGACCTGCCATTTCACACTTCATTCAGCATAGCAACAGGACACATGGTACAAAGTATATCACAAAAACCAGAGGGAAATTGGGTCAGACAGTGGGTTGTGTAACAGGGCGAAATGGGTTCCAGCAAAACAGGTTGGGTTGATCGGGTTGACCTGTGAACACTTATATTTACAAATAACTAGTGTGTTAAATATCAATGCATTGAATTTATTATTAAGAAAGAAAAAAGATGCAAAAGAAGTGCTTGACGACTATCAATCGACACTGGGCAACTTTCAGCCCGACTGACCTGCTCGACCTATTTAGTTAGGTTATTTATTTTGGACCACCTGACCCGATGAAGTTAAAACATAACCCATATCAACCTACTTTCAAGTAATGGTTGAAATTGCCACCTTTAAAATAGAGATTGAGAGAACATTTAATAATTTCTTCCAAAAACAAAACCTTACCAAGTGTACTCAAGCCCTTCAGGAGGAGCCTCAACTAAAGCATGAGCTCCAGCAGCCATAGCAGGAGAGACATATGCACCAACTCCTATTATGCTTGATGTGGTGCCCCCTGGAGCACCCAGGGTGGTCAATGCAGGCCCGTTGTTGCCAGCACTACTAACAAATACTACACGGTACTTATTTACCACCTGTGTTCAACGATTATTTTATGCAAATGACAAACAAACAAAATCATATGCAAGAAATTATTTTTTAGGTTATGACCTCATCAACAAGCTCCACAAAGCGACCATAGTCCGGAAACATCGTATATTCTCCATAACTCATGTTGATAACATCACATTTGTGCTGTAAAGGTCCAAAACAGATTACCGAGAATAAAATTACATACATAAACTTGAATAAGAAATTATGTAGATCTCATGTGATACCTCCACAACAGCAATTAATGCACGTGTCAAGCCTGTCCCAGTTTCCATTGAACCTAAGCGTGAGTCGCCTATCTTACATGAAACTACCTGGGCTCCAGGGGCAATTCCATTAAGCAATGGTTCCTGTAAGTTCACAAAGAATTCAGTGACCATATGATCATTCACTGATTCACATATTAGATAATAACAAAAATTTAAAAGGTCATACCGTAGGGTGGAAAGCAGTGGTAATACCAGCAACATGAGTGCCATGTGGCGAACTATCAGTTACTATACTCAAAATAGTACCTTCATTATAAACATTGGTCACGAATGTACATGCATCCAACTTGCTAAATACACCGTACTTCCGTTCAATCCTGCAGAATTAGCTCTGTGGTATCAATAAACAATAACAAAGGTGTTTGGAATTGCAATATGGAACTGATTATCTGATCATTGCAAACTGAAGACGTAATAATTATCTTGTAAAGTTGGATAAATAAATTCTGCTTCTGATTCTCTAATTACTTTCATATCAGTATACACGATAACAGGCAACACAACTGATTGAGTATTGTAAGATTACTTATTCAATTCTATTCACCCCTTCTCTTATCCTAATTCAAGAGACTTCAATTTTCATTTCACAGATACTTTACTTTCTTTCACCAAGACAATACATTTTGGTCATCTTCTCTATTTATTTCATTCATCAATCTTTTATTATCAAACTCTACCTACAGCTTCAACTAGTAAAAGCACATGCAAACACTATTTTGCAACTTGTTTAATTAAAGCTAATTATCTGATTATACTCATTCAGTATCACATAATATATTAGTAAAGATAAGAATAAGGGAAGAAAAAGAAGTATACTTGAAATTAGTTAGGGGAACAAAATCAGCAAGTTTCCCACACGCGGGGTCATCCTCAAGACTCTGTGTGTCAAGAGCCACCCTCCACACTTCTCCATCATGCCATACGACAGCATCAAGAACAGGCCCTTGTCATCATAGCTCTAACATATACAAACAGATATGCACATGACTTTAAATACAATTAATAATAAAAAGCAAGAAACTCTAACCTAAGATATAGCACTAACATCGGGTTGTTTCTTCAAATAATCAACTCGATCTTGGAGGTCTGTACGAGTCTTTTTCAAATTCATCTCATCAACCTTTGTGTGATTCTGAAGATAAGAAACTTGTTAGATACCATAAATCCGTACTAGATAACATTTCAGTAACAAAAATGGTCAGATTTCAGAAACAGAACAGACTGAAATATGCAATTAAAGTATTAAACTTGCACAATATTTATCAGATAACAATATATTGAATTAGTAGGAACAACCTTGTCAAACTCTTCAAGCTGCTTCACAGCTTCAGCTATCGCTTCCTGATTCTTCTCGTCCCACTTTTTCTTTCTTTCTTTCTGCTCCAGATCACAAATTTCACACACATCAATATAAGAAAAAATTACATCATTTAAAGTGTATAAATGGTTCTCTCAGATCACTCGCAGAGTAAGTCCCACCTTCAAACGCGATACTAGCGTGTCTGTAAGAAGCTCATATATCAATTTATATCCCACATGCCACTCCCCGGAAGGATTCTTCAAGAAGTATTTATGGTAAGAGACGCCCCTGAACATAATCATTCAAAAGAATCAACCATGCATCTTAAAAAGGTATATATATACAACACCAACCTACTCAATTAAATCGATATAACAACTACGAACCTGATGCACCACGAATACAACCATTTGCATCAGCCTTCACAACAGTTGATGTATCAACATCACCACTCCCAGTGCTGACGGTAAAGAAAAGGTTCAACAAAAAACATTCATTTAAACAACAAATAATATCACCAACGGAAGGGAAGAAATATAACAAAAACTGATTGGATTTTGAAGGATACCAATCAATGACATCTAAGACTTTTGGTTTCCCATCTGAGGTCACTTGTAATCCGGCTGCAGCCGGATCAACACCAGAATCTGAAAGCAGAAAATTAATACATGATTATGTTATCTTTCTGGACATCATATCATACTGTTACCAAAAATACAACCAAACCAAACAATTGAAGAAGAAAAAACAGCGATGATTTTGTTTCGTCATCATGTCCTTAGTTACTTCTTCGGTTTTAGATAGGTTTAGAGCATTATTTTACTGTTTTAGACATATCACACAGTTTGAAAAACGGCCAAGGCGTGCGCCTCAAGGTGAGGCGGTAAGAAAACGAGTCTGAGGCGGCGCCTCATGGGGTTTTATTGTGCGTGCATCTCGCAGGGCTGAGGCAGTGCACCTCAGGGGGTTTTGATGTGTTTTTTTTTATGTTTTAGACTTTTGCATCAATTTCAAACATTCCGTGTCATTTTGATGTGTGCTTTTTATGCTTCCGGTGATGAAATTAGTTAGTATTTTATTTTTTAGACAACAATAATTTAATACTTATTTTTTATTTTTTATACAATAATAATTTAGTACTTATTTTTTAATTCCGCCTCAGGCTTACGGATCAGTTCGCCTCGAGGCTCGATTCCGGTTTTTTAAACTTTGACATATAAAACTCTTAGTTATTCAGTTAACCCTAGTTACCACTGTGCATATAAGTATATAACCAACAGCTTTACCGATCCTTGATTTATAACATGAAACGCAATGATCTCAATTCACCTCTTCATTTTACTCAATTCACGATCATTTATTCATACTCTTCGTTTCATCAATCTAATACAAACTCCAATACACAAAAACATATGTAATAACCAAACATCTCCACACAATCTAACCAGAAATAGCCTCTATTCAGTTCTATACCTATAGATTCATCTCCTCACTCACTAAATCACTATGTTGGTCAAAAGTCAAAACCTTCAAATTACTACTCATCATTCATTTCAGAGGTCAAACCTTCAACCTACTGATCATCACTCATCATTCGTACAAAATCATAGAAATACCAAAGATAGCAACCACACCACCACCACCGCCACGGCCATCGTACATTCGTACTCCAAATGATCTTCAACAAATCGATCAAACATGACCTCACACATAAACATACGTATTATCCAGGGGTTCCTTTTGTAGATTTTCACTAATTTTTCAACTTTTTCCACTAAAATTTTCAATTTTTTTTTTCCAAATCGAGGGGTTTCCTGGGAACCCCACTCTGGATCCGCCACTACGTATTAACCAAATATCTTCACATAATCTAACCACATATATCCGGGATTCAGTTCTAAACCTATAGACTCATCTCCATTCTCACTCAAATCACTTCGTCACTCAAAACCTTCAAACTACTAATCATCGTCCATTTCAGAGCTCAAACATAACAAAACCTAACACAAAACCGTAAACAATCATAGAAATACCAAAGGCAGCAGCAACAACAACACATGAGCTTCAACAAATCGATCGAATATATATCCTCTAATCCTCATACACAAAAACAGAAGCAATAACTAAACATCTTCACACAATCTAAAAACACACAAATAGCCTCTATTCAGTTCTAGACTTACAGATCACGTCGGTCAACAAACTACAAATCTTTCATTTCAAAGCTAAAACATAACAAAAAACTGAAGAAAAAAAAATACAAAACCGTAAACAACAATAACAATATTACCAAAGATAGCAACAACAACACCACGTCCATCGAACTCCGGATTCGCTTCAACAAACCGATCAGCACCGGTTTCCTTCTTCGGCATGAGAGAAGCGAGAAACGACGCCTGGTTGAGCTTAAACTTCCTTAAAGCGCCATTATTATCAGTATCAGGTGAAGAAGAAGCAGCAGGCATTGCCCTAATTACAGTACTCTTGTTGTTTGTGTTTGTAGGTCTAGTGGAATTATTATTATAAATATTATTGGGCCTAATGAGTACTCGTAGATGATGATGAGTAAGAGGAGAGAGAAAGGGCGAAGAAAATGATGCGTAACTTGACACGTACGGTCCTTTATGTAGACATGATGTGTGCATCAGTTAGTTTTCGGAAGGGTGTTTTTGTAATTTAGTGTCGTCGGTGGTGGTGGACGTCAGGGTTGGTCGTTGGGATTGGTGGGTTTGGTGACGGTGGTTTTGGATGGTGTTCGTGGATGTGAGTTAAGCGTTCAGTAGGTTAGTGGATTTTACTTTCCATACATTGTTCCATCTGTATTAGATTTGGGCCCACCTTACCTTGAGAGTTGAGTCTATAAATATCATTTTGTCATGTAATGTGGTTGATTCAGACTATGGGGCGTAGTCATGACAAGGCTTGCAGTGGCGCAGCATAGTAGGGGCAGGGAGGGGCGGCTGACCCCCTCTCCTCGGATTTTCGCGCATAAGTTCCGATTATATAGTATTCGTATAGAAAATTTTGAAAATATAGGGTTTCGACCCCCGAAACTGGTTTTCGACCCCCTGAAACTAGTGACTTCCGACCCCCGGTGACTTCCGACCCCCGAACCTTCTAGTCAAGTTTCGCCACTGAAGACTTAGGAGGACTTGCCGTCACGTCAGCAAAAATTAGGTTACCCTTGAATTTAGACAACTTGAGGACTACCCAAGGGTGGAGTAGTCTTCCTTGGTAGTCCTCCACTCCTATTGACTAATATATATATATATATATATATATATATATATATATATATACTAGTGGGGAACCTGTGCATTGTTGCGGGGAGATAATTTGTAGCGCGATACTCGTTAATGTTAGTTTATTGATCCTCTCATGATATATTGTGTAGTATTTGATTTTAAAGGTGTGCTATATCTAGTAAATATATTGTTAATAGATTGTATTTTTAAGATGGTTCTTGGACTTGTAGAAAATAAATATAAACAAACTATTAAGGTAACAAACTACTAAACTTGGTTGAGAAGACGACAAAAAATTATGTCATGTTGTCATTACCGGTAAATATCATATTTTCATTACCGGTAATATTGTTTTATATGTCTTTAGATTGTTTCAACGCTATTTTGTTCAAATTACAAATTAAGTAGTTGGTCACCAAGACTTGAAGTTAATTCATATATGTGGCGAAATTAAGAATAATGTTGGTTTTAATTTGATACTTTTTATACTTTATTTCTCGGCCAGATTCAAATCCTACATGCATGCGTGTTTTCCTTGTATGTATTTTATCGTTGTTGTATATGGTTAAGGCTCCAAACCGGTTTGAACTGAATCATGGGAACAGATTATGCTCCTAAAATTTTAATTGATTATTAGATAGTTATAATAAAACAACCTTTTTTTATCTAAATCTTACCATACAAAAATCATTAAAAAAATATAACATAAGCCAATTTTGCAAGGGAACTAAGGTGGGTTTAAATAAAAAAAGAGTAATCTAAAATTGAAGAAAATTTTTACTCAAATCATGTAAACGTGTCTGAAATTGTTTTTTCGTATTTTATGTATATACATCACAAAGAAAAAAGTGTGTATTTATTACTTGAATTGTGAATGGAGATGAATTAGACTGATTGTGATTTCTAGTAACTTTTGATTCCAGTGGCTATAACAGCAACAGACATGTGACGGTTATATTTTTCCCTTGTTTTGTAAACGTAGCGGCACAAGGCGAGGTTAGACTATGGATTCAAAGTGGAAAAAAATGAAGAGCAACAAGAAAACTCGTGCTATCTTTTTTGTACATTTAAATCCACACATCGGTATTGACTACGACAAACATCGAAACGTCGACAAAAATGAGCCGGTCATCATGGTATTTTCGAATGTTTTTAAATTGTAATAGTTTTAAAGTTATGATAGAACTAAATAAAAGAATTATAATTTTGTAAGGGAGGGAATGAAAATGTAATTACTAATTAAAAATTAGGGAATTAAAGTGTAAATAAGATAGGGTATTAAAGTTTAAATAATGTATGAATGACTATTTTACCCTAATTTTAGGGTTATTAATGAAATATTAGTTCTTAACTTTTGGGTATCTTAAAATACCCCCACTCATGCATTATAATATAGTATAGATTTAGTCAAACTACAATTTTTCATTAAAAATAAAGGATAAATTACATAAGGACGGTAGGTAGGCGGGCAACAAGCTGCGCCGCCACCCCTTTCTGGATAGAAAATCTTAATCTGCTAAAAAAACCCCGCCCTTGAGGGGTGGAAAAGTTGATGTGCACTACCCGCTGAACCCGATCAATATTATTTTTTATTTTCTAATTTTTAAATAACTAAATAATTAAAATAAATATCATGAAAAGTCACATAATATTAAAAAAAAAAAATGTTACAATATAAGTAGACATAAAAAAAACACCAAAACCTAAAAAAAAAAAAAAAAACTTGCTGAAACCTAAAGTTAAAAAAAAAACGAAACCTACAAAATTTTAAAAAATCGAAACCTTAAAAAACGCCTAAACATTAATAAAAACACTAAACACTGACATTAAAAAAACGCATCAATTGCCATGCGAGAAGATGAGGGGTGCTGAATTCTTCGCCGTGAGCAGCGCGATAGTCTTGTTGTGTGCGTTGGATTCCCGTTCATTGGGTAATACCCGGGTTCGCCTCCATTGTGGCTTGAAATAGGTTGTTCCATCTCGCACATCTTCTGTATACCTCCCGCCACTTATTAGCGAGTTGATCTACACAGTGGTGATTTGTTTGGCTTAATCGATTGTATTCTGCCAAAACATTGTTCCAAAAAGAAGACGTATTTACTTGTTGGGCTGTTGTCCCTTTGATATTGATCCAGACAGTCACCAATTTGATCTCGTCATCCGAAGTCCAAGCCATTTTTTTAGAGAAGAGGGTCTTGTTTTTTTTTTTTTTGTGGATTTTATAAAAAAAAGGGTGAATATTAGAGAAGAAATGAGGATGGTTTGTAAAAATCGTGAAGAAAATAGGTGGGTTTTATAGTTGATAAATGGTAAATTTTTTTTACCAACGGTTAGTTTTTAAATAAGGGGGATCCGCCAAATTCAAACCACCCAATGAAGAGCACCGGCTTAGGCGTCCGGAATTAGCCGTTTATGCTGGTCGAGGGACGACGGGTGTAACATCGCGATTTTTTTTTTCTTTTTTTTTATAAACGCCCTTAACTTTGTTACATTTTCCTAACTCACAATTTATATAAATATATAAATGCATATGTTTATATTTCTGTTAAAAAAAAAAAGAGAGATCATTTAGAAACAAAAACGTGCAGCAGGCCAAAATCCAACAAACATATTACCCATACTCTTCCTTTGAGAATTTGCAGCCTAGAAAAGAAAAGAAACCGGCCCACTTGTCTGATTGCTTGGGCCGGCCCAACAACCACTCCCTCTTCACTGTATAAAAAAAAAATAAAGGTTGCTCAGCCGGGTTTCGAACCCGAATCAACCACACACAACACACGTGCACTAACCAACTGAGCCACATCAATCCTTTGTTTCTATACGAACTTAAATTTTATTTATAACATATCTGTTTTCGTGTCTGCTGCTTCTGTCGCGTCTGTTCAGCGAATGAACATAGTCAAGATCATTTTCTTGACTTGTGATTGAACCAATTATGGAATAATTGACTAATTTATTTTCGTGACATCTTATAATGGGTATTACGCATATGATACATCAATTATCGCAATCAAAATTGAAGATCATTACGCGTATGGTTTAAAACCCAGTCAAACTTGCCAATAATACGAACCAGATGCCATCACTATAAATTGGACCAACCCAGACCTTCACAACTCGCCACTAATCTTTCCTACATCTCCAATTTCTACTTATAATCTTCTGTTCTTGAACTACAATCGCGTTTTGACTTCGAGCCTTGACCGAGCAATCTGTTAGCAAACGTGTTTGTAAGTATAATTAATTTAGTGGGTTTTGATCTTCGGCATTCACACATCAATAGCCCTAAGATTAATTGGGCTATCGATGTGTGAATCAAACGATTGCAAATCTAGGGCTCGAAATAAGGATAATTGGGGAAGAACACCTAGAACAGATATCGTATTTAATTTTAACGAACTAAAACAAAACACAACCACTGGTCTAGACCAAGTGGTTGTGTCTGGTGCCCTCACCCCAATCCACGCGGGTTCGAGTCCCAGCGATGGCATTCTTTTTGTTTCCTTTTTCCATTTTAACAAATAAACATATATTATACATATAATCTTATAAATTCATTTTAAATTATCAAAACTCTTTTATTTATTCTACAAAAATTATCTTGTGTTAATCTGATGTAATAGTTCAACTTACAATTTTTAGTTTTCAAAAATTTATTTATTTAAATATATATAATAAATAAATCAATTTTATTCTATTTTATTTATAAAAATCTATAAAAATATCAAAACGATCTTATTAATTTCCACAAAAATTATGTTAAGTTTTTATAACATTAAGCTTTTCAGAAATGATTTTTATTTCTGAAAAATCATTTATTTAATATTTTTAATCAATTTTTGTTAGTTTTAATCATAATTAAATCATAATAAATCCAATTTTTAGTATTTTTACACCAAAATTTTATACAAATTATTTCTGAATATTTAGAACAGAAATATAAATTTTAAACTAAAAATTCTTTAATTTTAGTATTTTTAAATATTAAAGTTAAATTTTGACAATTTGTTATAAATAGATTTAATAATCTATTCTAAAGAAAATAATTTTATAAAAATTATTTTTATACTTTAAACACATTCTTGTGACCATCTTAGATTTAAAATTTATAAAAAGATTTTTGGTTATTTATTTACTAATATTCTCTCAATTATCAAACATTTTTAATAATAATCAAACGAGCAATTATCCCCAATTCGAAACCCTAGAAACTTATACATTTGTAGACTTGATAGACTTAGACATATTTATTACCTCATTATAGGGTGATACTTGATACATTTGGGCAACACAATTATCCAAATTTCTCAACAGATATAACATTTTACCAAGGTGAGTTTTACATAGCCCCTTTTTCTATTTATCACCATTTTTGGGGTGAAACATGTTACAACATCATTTATGCAATTCAATCATCAATGTGTCTATGTGTTTTCTATGTTGCATTATGTCTTGAGCATGATTAGAGTAAGCACCATTCTAGCATAATCATTAACTCCGTACAAGCCGACGGTATACATTGATAGATCTATTGGACTGACAATCCCACCCGGATACGTGCCTCCTACAAAGGTAGCGTGGGTGTTTGTTATCATATAACATATTCAAGTGAACCATGAGCGTATGGGATGTATCATATTATAACAGTCATCAGGGTTGGTTATGCACTCGATTTATTTCTAGTATGTTCTCACATATGGACTAGATTGACATGACACATGAATTGCACAACATTTTTATTCAATTATCAAAAACCTATGTAATTCTCACCAACTTTTGTTGACCCAAAACTTTTTCAACTTAACATGTTTCAGGTTCTATTTGCTTGAAGATTTGAATTGATGCTTGAAGATATGTGTATAGTTTTCAAATTTGATGTACAAATTCTAGAACAATTGTATGTAATTCATTTAAATCATTTAATGGAATTTAATATTTACCATGAGCTACTGAACAATCATCAATACGTGACATCCTGATGTTTCCGCCATCGGTTGGGGTGTTACAGATTGGTATCAGAGCCATGGTTATAGGGAATTAGGTTATTAGAAAAATAATCTAGTCTATAACCATAGGATTTAACCAGTACTTGCTTCTTTTACTTGCTATTCTCTAACTCCCTCCTACTTCATATCTTTACTTTCATCCCTACAAGAAGGTTGCTCTCCATCACTGGATCCACTCCTAGACTAATAGGACAAAAATCCTCAGGTTATAACCTGAACCACCTTGAGATCTCGTCGAAGTTCTAGATTTTAATAACAAACACGTGCAATCTGGAAGGGTGAACGCCTGTATTCTGAGTCTTCTGTCTAGGCTGGCATTGCGCATATATCCCAATCAGACGAGGGACCCGGATGCCTACCTGGGAATTCTCGGGATGAGTGTTCACTTATAGGCTAAAGCATGTCTTCATATGTTATTAGAATTTGGAATCTTTGATAAGTCAACGTTTTCATTTATTCGTTTTAATTAATGAATAAATGATTACATTCCTTATATCACCTCATTCATTTCATGCCACATTGAACCTTCATTGTGTCCCTTACAGATCATGTCTCCACATCGCAGCACTCGCCTTATCAATGGTGACAATCAAGATGAAATGAATAGCAACGACCACAACACTAACCACATTAATGGGAGTGATGCCCAACTAGCTACGATTATTTCCCAACAAATGGCACGACGAATCACAACTCTGGTTTCTAACTTGCTGGCTCAAGTCATCCAAATGAATGGGTATGGCAATGGAAATGGAAATGGCGATGGAAATCACATAAAGAACAGGGCCTTAGTTCGGAAAGGCAAGAAAACAAGTATTGTGGCCGCATTAACTACCAAGAATCAGAAACGTAAGACCAGGGGTCCTGATGTAAACCTCACTACCCAAGTTTCTAACAAGAAGCCTTATACAAGAAACTTTCCTTTGTGTAACACATGCAAGCGACATCATCCCACTGTTTCAGCGTGTCGCTTGTGCACAAATTGTGGTAGGTATGGCCATCTGGTCAACACATGTCGCGAGACCCCAAACCCCAATACCAACCAACCAACCCTGCTCAGGTTACTAATTCTAAACGTCTTGGTAATTACAACTATGGTCAATGCTATGAATGTGGAAACCCAAATCACTACCGTAACCGATGCCCTAAACTAAACCGAGATCAAGACCCTCCAGCTACTTAACAGCAAGTCCCACCATTTAAATGTTGTTTGCTTTCAATTCTATGTAATGACGCTTTTGATTCAAGTAATAAATTCAAGTATTATCATAACATCTGTGTGCATGCTTGTTTGAATGTGAACTAATTGCTATATTTATAATCATACGTGCTTACTTGTACAACAATTAGTTGACTACCAAACAATCTACTCAACGATTGGTGGAGGTCATCATGTCTTTCAACAGTCGGGGAGAGGCCCTACCACCTGCTCAACGACTGGTGGAGACTATCAGACCTGCTCAACAATCGGTAGAGTCATAGAAGGACACAAAACCTTAATGTAAGGTAAAAATTGGTGATTGCGGTCCGGAACGTAATCATGAATTTACAGGTACGTTAAGGTGGTGTGAATTTCTGTCAAGATTTTTGGTAGATAACCAAATGTAAACTCTAGTTATCTAGTAGCTCGTTTAATAAATCAACCCACACGTAACACGCCTCTTATCCACGCTATTCGAGACAAGTTACTCTATTCATTGTCGTGCCCTGACATAAAATTCGTCAGGTCACACTTGTCCTAATTTCTACCCAACCCCCTTTAACCCTGTGTTTTCAATAAACTTCGGGACGAAGTTTCCAAAAGTAGGGGAGACTGTAACATCGCGAAATTTTTTTTCTTTTTTTTTATAAACGCCCTTAACTTTGTTACATTTTCCTAACTCACAATTTATATAAATATATAAATGCATATGTTTATATTTCTGTTAAAAAAAAAAGAGATCATTTAGAAACAAAAACGTGCAGCAGGCCAAAATCCAACAAACATATTACCCATACTCTTCCTTTGAGAATTTGCAGCCCAGAAAAGAAAAGAAACCGGCCCACTTGTCTGATTGCTTGGGCCGGCCCAACAACCACTCCCTCTTCACTGTATAAAAAAAAATAAAGGTTGCTCAGCCGGGTTTCGAACCCGAATCAACCACACACAACACACGTGCACTAACCAACTGAGCTACATCAATCCTTTGTTTTCATACGAACTTAAATTTTATTTATAACATATCTGTTTTCGTGTCTGCTGCTTCTGTCGCATCTGTTCAGCGAATGAACATAGTCAAGATCATTTTCTTGACTTGTGATTGAACCAATTATGGAATAATTGACTAATTTATTTTCGTGACATCTTATAACGGGTATTACGCATATGATACATCAATTATCGCAATCAAAATTGAAGATCATTACGCGTATGGTTTAAAACCCAGTCAAACTTGCCAATAATACGAACCAGATGCCATCACTATAAATTGGACCAACCCAGACCTTCACAACTCGCCACTAATCTTTCCTACATCTCCAATTTCTACTTATAATCTTCTGTTCTTGAACTACAATCGCATTTTGACTTCGAGCCTTGACCGAGCAATCTGTTAGCAAACGTGTTTGTAAGTATAATTAATTTAGTGGGTTTTGATCTTCGGCATTCACACATCAATAGCCCTAAGATTAATTGGGCTATCGATGTGTGAATCAAACGATTGCAAATCTAGGGCTCGAAATAAGGATAATTGGGGAAGAACACCTAGAACAGATATCGTATTTAATTTTAACGAACTAAAACAAAACACAACCACTGGTCTAGACCAAGTGGTTGTGTCTGGTGCCCTCTCCCCAATCCACGCGGGTTCGAGTCCCAGCGATGGCATTCTTTTTGTTTCCTTTTTCCATTTTAACAAATAAACATATATTATACATATAATCTTATAAATTCATTTTAAATTATCAAAACTCTTTTATTTATTCTACAAAAATTATCTTGTGTTAATCTGATGTAATAGTTCAACTTACAATTTTTAGTTTTCAAAAATTTATTTATTTAATATATATAATAAATAAATCAATTTTATTCTATTTTATTTATAAAAATCTATAAAAATATCAAAACGATCTTATTAATTTCCACAAAAATTATGTTAAGTTTTTATAACATTAAGCTTTTCAGAAATGATTTTTATTTCTGAAAAATCATTTATTTAATATTTTTAATCAATTTTTGTTAGTTTTAATCATAATTAAATCATAATAAATCCAATTTTTAGTATTTTTACACCAAAATTTTATACAAATTATTTCTGAATATTTAGAACAGAAATATAAATTTTAAACTAAAAATTCTTTAATTTTAGTATTTTTAAATATTAAAGTTAAATTTTGACAATTTGTTATAAATAGATTTAATAATCTATTCTAAAGAAAATAATTTTATAAAAATTATTTTTATACTTTAAACACATTCTTGTGACCATCTTAGATTTAAAATTTATAAAAATATTTTTGGTTATTTATTTACTAATATTCTCTCAATTATCAAACATTTTTAATAATAATCAAACGAGCAATTATCCCCAATTCGAAGCCCTAGAAACTTATACATTTGTAGACTTGATAGACTTAGACATATTTATTACCTCATTATAGGGTGATACTTGATACATTTGGGCAACACAATTATCCAAATTTCTCAACAGATATAACATTTTACCAAGGTGAGTTTTACATAGCCCCTTTTTTCTATTTATCACCATTTTTGGGGTGAAACATGTTACAACATCATTTATGCAATTCAATCATCAATGTGTCTATGTGTTTTCTATGTTGCATTATGTCTTGAGCATGATTAGAGTAAGCACCATTCTAGCATAATCATTAACTCCGTACAAGCCGACAGTATACATTGATAGATCTATTGGACTGACAATCCCACCCGGATACGTGCCTCCTACAAAGGTAGCGTGGGTGTTTGTTATCGTATAACATATTCAAGTGAACCAAGAGCGTATGGGATGTATCATATTATAACAGTCATCAGGGTTGGTTATGCACTCGATTTATTTCTAGTATGTTCTCACATATGGACTAGATTAACATGACACATGAATTGCACAACATTTTTATTCAATTATCAAAAACCTATGTAATTCTCACCAACTTTTGTTGACCCAAAACCTTTTCAACTTAACATGTTTCAGGTTCTATTTGCTTGAAGATTTGAATTGATGCTTGAAGATATGTGTATAGTTTTCAAATTTGATGTACAAATTCTAGAACAATTGTATGTAATTCATTTAAATCATTTAATGGAATTTAATATTTACCATGAGCTACTGAACAATCATCAATACGTGACATCCCGATGTTTCCGCCATCGGTTGGGGTGTTACAACGGGGGCGGTGTTGGTCGCCCTTGGACGAGTTAGACAGGCCATAGCTACCCCCCACAACGTTTAGTCTTAGAACATGGTGTGGCAAAAGCCCCTTCTCAATGTTTTGAATGTTTTGAAGATTGGACCAGTAAGCGAACCGGCTACCTTACTGGTTCACAGGTTAGACCGGATTACAAAACCGGCAATATAAAAACGTGATTACATATTATAAATATAAAATCAATATAGATTGTATTATAAAAGCGTATTTATGAGTCACTTAAATTACCCATATGTTTTAGTCCATAAGTTTACCTAACACTTTGACTATTAGGAGTGGAAGGGGGAAGAGGGGTATGAAGCGTCATGTGTGTAACACCCGAAAGAATAATGATAATTAATTAGTATAATTAATTAATATTAGAATTAACCTAAACTAACTTAACCTAATTTAGCCCATGGATTATATGTGAAGTACAATCGGATGACCGAGATAAAGGAGAAGCCCCCATGAAAATCAAAGAAGGAGAAATCCAAGGGGATACTAGCTATGTGCCGGAACTTGAAAGCTAAGAATCGGAGACCGTTCAAGAATCGATCAAGGAGATACCGGGACTAGAGTGGTACAATGATGGGTTGGAACTTAACTTGAGTAATGTCGGTGTAATCAAACCACTACCCGAACCGATCTTTACCTTGTCCGAACCCATCCACTAGAACCCCGAACCATATTATTCCCATTTCTATCTTGAACCCATCATGTATAGAGATTATCTTAGTGCTTCAAGTAACCTCTCTTATGAAGAACCCAACCCCCCCCTATGAGTTATCTTACGGCTCCTATTATCGACCTATCTTGAAGCTACCATTTTCAACCACACCAACATAACCTTCCAACAAAACGATTACGTGACCCATAAGGAGTACCTAGAGTTAGTCGAAAACTATTATCGTATGAAAACCCAACGTGACCAAGCTTAAAATATGGTGGAGGAGTTGAGGAAACTTATTAAGAGATTTGGGTAACAAACCAAACAAGTGATGTAAGAATCAAAATACCCAATGTGATGGGAGTCGTGGGAATGGGAAATGATGGTTAGGTGGACAGAAGTTTGAAGGAGGTTTGCATGTGTTGTGGTAGAAAGATTAGTATGTTTATGTTATGTGTGTTATGTGAACTAACTATGTGGTAGTAAAACAATGTGGTAGAAATCCTAATGTAACATATAGTGACTTTTGGTAATCTGTATATATAACTACTAGATGTAAATGTGTGTCTTGTGTATTTCTTGCTTATATATTAGAAACATGAAACTAATTAACACCTCTTCTATTATAGAACATGCCTCCAAGAAAGTCGGAAAGAACAGCACCAACAAGGCAAGAAAAAGAAAAGCACCAACAAGGCAAGAAGATTCCTTGCAATCAAAAACCAAAAAGAATGATGCCTCCTCATCCCGACATACAGAACCAACAAACGAAAATGAACATAATACAAACAAACAAAACGAATTAGAAGAAAAGATGAAGAAACTTGTTATGGAAGGAATACAAGATTACATACCAACCATAATAACCATGCTAGGTGGAGAAAAAAAAATCCCCTATAAGAAACCAGGAAGAAGAATATATCAATTTAGAATAAAATCTTAGACCTAGATGTGATTATAAGACTTTCATGGCTTGCAAACCCGAAACCTTTGATGGTAGTACCGGAGCTACAGGAGCTACAAGATGGTTAGAAGAAATGGAATCTGTTTTAGAAATAAGTAATTGTGTACCCAGTGACCAAGTTAAATTTGTTACCCACTCCCTAAGAGCAGAAGCCTTAAATTGGTGGAATATGATTAGGCAAGTTAGGGGAAAATGTAGTATTAGGTATGCCATAGGTAGAATTTAGAACCTTACTCACTGAAAAATATTGTCCTGTCAATGAAATTGAGAAAATAGAGATGGAATTTCTAGGACTAGAAATGAAGGGACTATACGCTACATAAGTAAATTTAATTAATTAGCCAGACTAGTACCCTATCAAGTCACACCAGAAACAAAAAGGATAAGAAGGTTTGTTTGGGGATTAGCACCACAAATTCAAGGAGTAGTTAGAGGTGCCAAACCAATTACGTTTGATACAACTTGTGAATTGGCATTAAGTCTAACTAATGATTTAGTCAGGTACAAGGTGTGACACCCGTCGAAATCACATGTCATATCCGTACACTTAACTACATGTATACATTGTGCATGACATCTCATTTTTACATGTTTTGTTGCAATTGAGCCATACAGGATCTCAACAAGTCAATTTCGATGCTTACAGTCTAGCATTAGGTCCACTAGTAGGAGCAATATCATAACTGATTGAGTAGTTATCCTGAGCTATAGAGAGATCATACCAAAAACCCTAGTTTGGGAATTCACACAGTTGGACATGACACTACAATTGTGATACAATCAAGGACAAAATCAAACAATGTCCATACACAAGGATTATCCGAACACAATATCCAAAAAACGACTAGTAAGACAACTAGTTAAAAAGTATATATTGTGCACACAATTATATTATCTTGTATTATATAGACTTGTACAAAAACCCTTCTTAACATCTAATTATAACAAGGGACCAAGTATTTATACAAGATGTATATTAAAATGTTCAAAATATATATATATATTCACACTCATATATATATGTGTGTGTGTGTGTGTGACGGCACATACACACATGTGTATGTTTGATTTTTAGTTCCCCAAAGATTATACTCTTTGTATGCTAATGAGCCATCATCTCAAATCACTAGATTCCACTTTAAATAGCCAAACATATCCTTACTTATTCCTCCCATAATAGTTGACTTACCAAAGATAATTATCTTCCACATACATACATATATATATATACACGACACACATGCATGTGTGTGTGTAGTATTTGAATCAAGCACTCAAGTTACATGCACAAGTCTCATCCTCCCATACCTAGACCATACACCAAAATGGCAAATATCTCTTAACCTTCATGCATGAAAGAAAGAAGTTGACTTACCACATTAGCCATCCAACACTTTCCCATGCACCAAGATCTTGACACATCCTACACCATTCCTAGGATTACACTAATGTAGCAAGTAATCACGTCCCTCATATGAATTGACTTAACATAAACCTCCCAAACACCCTCAAATTTTCGGCTCCCCCATCCCAAGAAACACCATGCATGCATCACATCTACTTGCACCACCACTTTAGCCATAATCTAACTTTCCAAGACCTTTCACTAATATGGAAAGATGCTTTCCATACACTTTGGAAAAAGGATCAAACCTTACCATGATTTCTATTATAAAAAGGGACTAAGGATTAGAAGGAAAGATGCACCAAACAATTGAACACCCCTCATCTTTTCCCCCCTCTCCCTCTCGGCCGCTACACCACCGCCGAACAACACCACCACTCGGCCACCACACCACCACAAACCACCACCCACACCCAAGCCTCTACAAATAACCACTAACCTTCAAGGGACTCTTAGGGGTACAAGGAGCATAACTAAGTTGTACAAGGCCCATAACTCCCTCTTTTCTTAAGACACTAGGAGGTATAACATTGTTTTCTTAAACTTATGTTTTTATTTCCTTACCTAGTCTTTTAAATACAAAGTTGTTCACTAGTATGTTTACTCTTGTAACTAATCAAGCAAGTGAATGAACTCATGTGTTAAAATACATTATGTTAGTTAGTAAATGTATGTGTTTACACCCATTAAGGGCCGAACATACATATGGATATATATATATATATAATGGCTGAATACTTTATAAGAAAATTTTATGTTTTTCTAAACTCATTAACATAAGGCATAGTGTTGAAAGTTGTTAGACTATGACAAAACTTACAAAGATCCATGTATTTTCAAGAAAAGCAATATTTTGACATGAAATATTATTATTTTCACAAAGTTGCCAAGCCATGAAAATAATAAGTTAAACATGCTTAAATATGGTAGATCTACACACTTGACAAGACAAAATTTGTAAAACCTTCAACACATGAGCACATCAAGGTGTATAAAACACATGTTTTCACAAGTAAAAGTGGCATTTTTCTAAGAAACTAAGCTATTTTAGTCAAGATCACTAATTTACATAAATGGAGTGAATCTTTCAACACAAAACCATGAAGTTCACATTTTGGAAAACACTACATTAAGAACTCTAATGTGGAACATTTAAAAGGGTAAACATGGTATCCTTTGACAAATGTGTCATTAAATATGTAAACCTTTCCATCAAAGACACATTTAACTTAAAAAGTTAAGTTACAAGGACAAGCGTAACAAGGGAACAACTTGTAAACAGTACAAGTGACATGTACCTAAAATGTCTCTTTTACATAGGACACATAGGTCGATCTCTCTAGCTCAGATTCATTGGTTTATTACCAAGACATACCATAAGGTGAGTTTCATAGCCCCTTTTCACTGTTTTTACATTTTTTTGGGGGGAAAAACATGCGTACAGTTTTCAGTTTTCAGTTACATACATGACTATTATGTGAACATGAGACATCAAGGTTCAGGATCCATTAAGCCCTCGTGTCATACATCATACCATAACCATTAGCTATGGACTTAGCCATGAAACACCAAAATAGATCTATTGGGTTGACACCCTCACTCTTGGTCAGTCGCTCTGACCAGATGACAGATATCAAAAGAGTGCTTGTATTTCATATCATTTCATTTTCTTGAGTGTACAATGGGCGAGGCACAACATGTCAAGGTTTGGTTATGGGCTCATGTCAGATCACATATTCTAGCTAGGCAGTAATTTAGTCGGATTTGGGATTACAGGTCCAACATACAAAACCCGTGAACTCACCAACTTTATGTTGACCCATATATTTTTCATGCGTGTTTTTCAGGAAATTAGCATGGAGCATGGAACTTGGGAAGGTCGCGTACGAGCATTCAAGGGACACCATCTTTTGAACTATTGTTGTGATGTTTTGATCTAAACACTTTTAACAATGGTTTCTAATTCAAACAATTAATGTTATGTTTTGTAAAACTTGAATGTTTTAAACGGTAATTCCTGTTTTATTAAACAATGCTCGTGTGACTTTTGTGCTTGGAAATTATTTCAGTTGCACCCCGTGTTTCCGCCTTAGGCGGGGTGTGACAGAGTGGTATCGGATCACAAGGTTATAGCGAACTAAGATTCTTTTGAGTCAAACTATAATCTAAACAAGATTGATTTTTGAAATGTTTTTCCAAAGGAAAGAAACACAACAAGTATCCCTACGCGCTACGCAAGTTCCATGCCGGTTACATACTTCACACATTAGTAGATATATTAAGTACACTACATATTTTCTGACACACACGTGTGTTCATTGATTTCCAGGATCATGGCACACGGCGAGGACCCTATCATCATCTCCAATTCTTAGGAGGAGGTTGTACCCGACAGCCCTCCCGCCGCCGACATTTAGCAGGGTTATGAGCCCAATTCCAGCGACTCGGATGTCGAGGAGGACCACATGTAGGTGGACCACGTTGTCTCAGACGACGAGGACGTTGTGCCCGCTGGAGAGGCACAGCAGGAGGATGCACCACTACCGCATCCAGATCCTAGGATGCCATCATTCCGCTTTTATCGCCCGTGTCCGGGTGGTGTACGTCTGATGTACACACCTCGGAAACGAGTACTTCCACCACCAGCTCCTATCGCTCCAGCTGAGGCTCCTGCCCAGGTTGTCCCTGAGCCTCCAACATCTGCAGATCCCCAGCCTCCAGCACCAGAGGCACCAGAGCTACCCAAGAAGAAGCTACTTAAGAGATCTCATGCCCGTAAGAGGACTTACCTACCGACCATGGATGGATTCCTGGTCTACTCCGATGAGGACACTGATGACCAGGCTCCCTCCACTTTTGAGATCGGTGAGTCATCTCAGCCTCCCTCTGATATTCCGTTACCCACCGGCTTTGAGCCAGCTCTCGTGCATCACACCATCTACTGTGTGCGGGACATGGTTGGACATCATGACACTGAGATTGGGGTGCTGCAAGGGAGAGTTCGGGAGATTGAGGATGATCTCTATCTGACGGGTCATACCCGGGATCCACTCCTCTATCGTTTAGCGGAGTTAGGTACGCATGTGTATGAGGCAGATCAGGGACGAGCCGCACCAGAGGAGCGTGTCGCCGAGCTTGAGGCTAGAGTTGACGATCTGTAACGACCCTGCAGTCGGTGCCGGGTCGTTGGGTCGGGTTATCGGAGCTACGCAGCGGAATTCAAATAATAACAGTCTTTAGTCTTCCAGGATCCACGTCATCATATCTGTTGGGTTACCTGAACACATGCCAAAAATAGTTTCTGTCAACAAAAAGTTGGTGAGGTCGTGTATTTTATAAAGTGAATGGCCAGTTCGTTTATTGATAATTCTTTTATATAAAACATTCTTTTATAAACATTCTTTTATAAACATGCTTTACAGTTTTAATTCTGAAGGGGAAATTATATTTCTATTATACCACTCTATCATATATCAATTCTCTTATAAATCCATTCTATCATATCGATTATATTTCGTGCCATTCCTATCGATGGTACCACTCTGATTGTGGTAAAATACTTGTTCCTGTCCTCTACTTAGACAAGAATGGTTTTGGTCCTCTACTTGGACATTCCTACCCTCTACTTGGGTAAGACTGGTTCTTGCCCTCTAGTCGGTACAAGAAAGGAAATGGCGGATACCGTCCAGTACTGTCCTTGTCGTTTCTATGTCCCCTTTTCTATTATACTTCTTTTATTTCTATTGATAATCTTTTATTATGTAAAGCATTTCTAAGTTTAATAAATGACATGTATTCCCCCGAAAACACTTAATAAAACAATAAAAGTGGGGAGTTCATGATACTCACAGGTTTGCGTTAATCTTCTATAGTCTCTCCTATTACAATTATATGTCATATATATATGGATACGTTTTACGCGTGAGACTTGTTAGATTGTAATACTTAGGATATATATCCTATATACAATTTATACATATAGAATTCGGTATATATTAGATAGTCCTAAACTCGGGGTTTATTATTGACACGACACAGACATCCTAAATCTAGCTGGCCATTACAGCTTGTCATACAAAATAAATAAAGCTGGCCATTACAGCTTGGCACACGAACCTAAAGAACTCTAGACACGTACTTACCCGGATGATGGCTCGGCGGAGCATATTATTATTAACCCGAGTCTAGTATATCGTTTTATATGTCGAATCTTATATATATAAACATATATATTTTATATATGTTTATTATTCTCTTATTATTAATATCAAGTCCGTACGTTATTCGTATTATATATATATTCTTATAATTCTAATACTATTCCTCGTCTAGCTATTGGACCGGGTTCTATTCCGGGTGTTGACCGAGTCACTGAGTTGACTCGGTATCAACTCGTTTTCCCGATACGGTTAATTGGTACCTCGCAATCAAACATAATCCTTATATTAATCAATAGATTATTAGATTATAACCAATCAACCATTAAGATATAAATATTATCGGATAAATAGTCGATCTTACCGGATTATTATCGGAACACAACCAAATATCAATCGGATCTTTGGTTATAAATAATCATCATCATCATCCATTTAACTCCTGAATTTCCTAATTATATATACACAACACATATTGGTCAGTAACAATAATCAATTCCCGATCGATTATATGATTATTAACTTCAAGACCACACCCACAAACTAATAGGAAAGTTCACGGGTTGGTTTACCGATCACTGATCAGAACAGAACAAAGAAGCAGGGTTACGGTAGCTTATCGAGCACCCGAACCGGGAACAGGAAGATTATAAGGGTCCGATGACAGTCACCGGAGCTGACCGGAAACCTGTTCGGAACCCGACCGGATCTGAATCAGTCCCTTAATTAGCAAGATATCACACATACATCAACCGAAGCATACGAGACCGGTTTGTTGAAGCAGAAAAGGGCTCGGGTTCTCTGTTTATATCGGAACGTAGAGATGGTTCAATCAACTGCTTAACATACCTGATGGCAGTCACCATAATCCGGTGACTGCCCGATCACGGAGACAAAGAAAGAATAAGGTTCCCGGTTAGTTTTAGGTTAAACAGAGGAGTAGAGGGTTGTGCTTACCGGGGAAGAAGACGCAGGGCGGCGGTGGCCGGAGATGCTGACCGGAGACAGCAGCTGAGGAAGGGTGGTGCCGGAGATGGAGGCGGCGGTAGCCGGCCATGGTTCTCCGGTCAGTTGACTGGTGTGGCAGCTCTCTTACAAACACACATGTGTGTGTGTTCTAAATGTGAATGCAGAGAGAGAGAGAGAGAGAGAGAGAGAGAGAGAGCGAGAGACAAGAGAGGGGGTGGTTTTTATAATAGAATTTAAATAGAGGGTGTTTGGCAACGAGGATAATAACTGGGACTCGGGTGTTTGGTAACGGTTATAACAACAGAACAAAAAGGCGTTTGGCAACGAGTTAATAGTGGATAAGGAACGTTTAGCCGAGATAATAAAAATCCAATAATTATTATCCATATAATCGGTTGAAACAGTTGGTCGCGAGATTCGAACTTGAGTATTTTATTAAATAATCGGGTGGTCGGGTACGACCCGACCCGTTAAAGAGACCCATAACACCTTGGGGTGTTACACGATCTCGAGGCGAGGATGACTGCAGCTGTCGCAGCCTTGTCTGCTGCTTTCCCACCCCCATCCCCGTAGGTTATCATGTATTTTACTAGTAGTAGTAGTAGTTTAAAACTTGTAAGGCAGTATGCCATTTATTTTGTATGCAGAAACAAAATCCCATCAAGTATGTTAAACTTCCTATGAAAGTTCGATATTTTGGTTTCCTATATTGTTGTTGTGTTGTGTCGTGCATTTGTGATCGTGTTTGTCATTCGTGTTGATTGTATAGTTGTTTTGATTGGTGCATATGTTAACAATATTATACAGTGATATGTGTCTCATTGTTTTAATCTTATGTATTAGAAGATGGGACACTTGGCCCAAGAATGCAGATACATCCTGATAAACCTCGGGTTATTTATGAATGCAAGGAAGTTGGGCACTACAAGATCAACTGCCCTAAACTCAAAAATGAATAAAAGACTGAGCAAGGAAGGGGGGGTGAGCTTTTATCATGAATGCTGAGAAAGCCCAAAAGGCACTAGATCTTGTTACGGGTGTGTCACAACTTAATCAGTTACCAGCTTATGTCCTACTTGACACTGGGGCAAATATTAGTTTTGTCTCAAATGCTTTCTTCGAGAAATTATATGTGTCTTCTGAGAATCTCGAAAATGTTTATGAAATAGAAGTAGCTGATGGTAAAATTTTACAAGATAACAAAATCCTTAGAAACTGTACCATAACCATTGATACCTAAACTTTTAAAATCAACTTTATTCCCATGGAGTTTGGAGGATTTGGTATAGTTATCGGAATGTATTGTTTAATGGCTCATCAAGCAGAAATAGTTTGTAAAGATAAATTAGTAAAATCCCATTGCCCAACTAGGATATCTTAATTATCTATGGGGAAAATCCTAGAGGAACATTGAACCTAACCTCTAGTTTCAAAATGATGAAATATTTAAGAAAAGGTTACCAAGCTTTCTTGATACATGTGAACTTAGGCAACGAAAACAAAGAAGAAGATCTTAAGCAAATCAAAGTAGTTTCTAAATTCTCAAATGCTTTCCCTAAAGAACTACATGGTCTACCCCCACCCAAACAGGTAGAGTTCCAAATTAACCTAATTCCTAGAGTTACACACATTGCTAAAACTCCATATAGGTTAGCTTCGTCTAAAATGAAAGAACTCACGAGTCAAATCCAAGAATTACTAGAAAGAGGATTTATTAGACCAAGTACATCTCCTTGGGGAGCTCCTGTCTTATTTGTGAAAAAAAGGACAAAGCCATAAGAATGTGTATACTGTATAGAATCCCCTCTCTCCTAATATAAAAGTCTTCCTCTCTCTCTCTCTCTCTCTCTCTTTATTTTTTCAAATTTTCATTAATATGAATCTGCTCACTCTCTCTCTCTCTATCTATCTCTCTCCACTCTTTCTGTCTCTCTTTAAAAAACACCATACCAGACCATCAGATCTATTGATCATCTATGATTTTTAATGAAGATGAGGAGCCAATATGTGATTATACGAGTCTAAATAACTCTACCGGTGCTGGGTTTAAAGTTCCCAGGTACATACCACAAGTGCATAGTATATTATACGAGCCGATCTGGATCAGTGTTTTGGGTTACAGGTTTGTAATGTTTTTGAACTTGGATGTTTGGTTTTGATTGGTGAATTGTTGTTAGTGTTAGACGTGATTATTGTTGTGCAGGAAGTATATTATTGCTTTTCTTGGTATACTTTACTTGAGAAGATGAATATCAAGAGTAAGTTGTTTGTTCTTTCTTTTGCAGTTTTGTATTATATTTGGGGTTTTGAAAGAAGAATAATAAATTTTATATCTTTGGAATAACTTATTTTAAGGGGGGGGGGGTTATTTTTATAAAATCCCACGATTTTGATGACGAGTCAACATCTGTTTTGCATAAATTCACCTCCTTATTGCTGTTCTTGAGTTAAATCCTTTGTTTTCTTCATAAGGGTATGTTCAAGATTCAGTTTCTTGATTAAAATTTTAATCTGTATTGTGTTTCCGTTTATGGGTATTTGGCAGTATTTGTTTTTGTTTGGTTTCTTATTCTGTGTGTGATTTTTTTATCAAACCCTTGTTTGTGACATTGTTCATGAGGCTTTAATCACTTAAGGACTGTGTGTGATTTTTGTCTTTCAATACAGATGACCGGTATTCGCATGTTAACACTTAACACACGCAACACACGCCTGTAATGTACGTTAAACATTTTTTTGCGAATATGTAAATTGATGAACTGATTTTCTTTGTAGGTGAACAGATTTTTGTGTAAAAGACGAAGCGATTATGAAGAATGAAGATACACGCTGTGTTAAAGAGGAAGCTAACCATTTTTAAAATAATTATTTTTTAGAGTTAATGACCAAAATCGTCCCTAAGGTTTGGCCAGTTTTGCTACATCAATCCAAAATCAAAACTTCTTACATCTGAGTCCTTCTGTTTTACATTTTGTTGTCAAATTCATCCCTGACACTTAACTCAGTTAACTATTGTCGTTAACTCTAGGGTCTTTTTGTCTTTTTGGTTGTCCCCCCTTTTAAAACTCAATTTAAACAGAGTTATTGATACCCCCAGAAGACAAAAATACCCAGATGTAAAAAGGGGGCAGCCAAAAAGACAGAAATACCCCCAGAGTTAACGATAATAGTTAACTGGGTTTAGTGTTAGGGACGAATTTGGCAACAAAATGTAAAACAGAAGGACCCAGATGTAAAAAGATTCGATTTTGGACTAATGTAGCAAACTGGCTAAACCTCATGGACGATTTGGGCCATTAACTGTGTTTTTTGTATAAAACGTTTGATACGTTTATTGTTGATTGTAATGATTGTTTTTATCATTTTTTCATGTTGATTTGTAATGCCTTTTAATAGATTTATAGAACACGTATATAACAACACGTCTATAACATATGAAAAAAATCTGTAACATATGCAACAGTGCGTCTGATATCTTTTAGGAGAATGTGCAATAAAGTAAGAGAGAGAGCTGATGTGATAGGTGTCAGATCAGTTTTTGAAAGATGTTTTTTCAAAAAACAAAATGACCTTATTGCCCTTTGACACCCTCTCTATTACTTTATGGACAATACTTTTTAATATAATAATATACAATGAATCTAGACCATTAATCACATTGGATCAATAGCTAGGATGAGGTTTTGGGGGTTTCTTCAATTTGATGTGGTTTCTTGTATAATCACCATATATATATATATATATATATATATATATATATATATATATATATATATATATATATATATATATAGGGTATGGTTCAAATAGGAACCACCCCTTAGTTAGGAGCCATAGGAACCAATCTTAGCCATTAATCTCTAATGGCATGATTGTAAATAAGTAAAACATTATTTAATTCTTTATTTAAATATAGGGGTATTATTGACTTTTGTTATATAAGTATTAATAGGTTATTATGTATGTATTGTAACTGATTACACCCACAAAATTCTCAGATCGTACGTATGTATACACCAAAAACCTACGAAGAAGATAACAGAAAAATAATGAAGATCAATATTTCGTATACAGGTATGTATGAATATTCAAATCCTTCTTTCTGATTCTTAATTTTTATTAATTTATCATGAGTAATTTTTTTTATATTTCTTATTCTGTTTGATCGAAATGTACATTTAATATGAATCGTGATTTCATAAATATGATCGGAATATGATAATGATTGTTTTAATTTCATTGTTAGATATGGAAAAAATGAATTTTGTGTAGTACAATTTACATACTATACGTTGGTTCCTATTATAATTAATGGTAATCACATTTATAAAACAGAAGGAGAGGCGAAGAAACCCTAATTGGTTTGTTGACAGGGAAAAAATTGAAGAAAAAACGATGTTGGTATCAGTTGAATATACACTAGTGTATACTATACTATGGAATTCATATTATGTACAGTATTAGAATGACGATGTAGTTATACACTAGTGTATTATATGTAGTTATACACTGGTGTATTATGTACTAGCTTTAAAATCAAATTAATATACTATGGTGTATAAAAGAGATACTATGAACAATAGTGATAAGTAGAATGTAGTGTTTATTACGTTAGTGTATGTAATGGCGAAATCTTATGTAGCCACTCGTATTAATTATGTTTTTTTTAATTTTATTTAGGTTTCAGATACAAGGTCAAGTTGACATCAAGTGAATACACTAATGCTTGTGGTTTCAAATTTGGACATGGAGTTTTTAATTCTGGACATGGAGATTTAATTTTTGGAAATGGAGATTACAATTCTGTTTACGCGTACATGACTAGGAATCCACGTTATTGTTCCAAATGTGGTCGTTTGGGATATCATGATGCCCGACACTGCCCATATATAGGTATAGTCACCTTTAGGTGTGTATACACTGATGTATATAGGTATATTCACCTTTAGGTATGTATACACTGATGTATATAGGTATATCCAACTGTAGGTTTGTATACACTGATGTATAAAAGTGATTTGTTATTTTTTGTATTCCCAGATGTATCCAAATGGCTCTACTCAGGAAGCAAATAAGGAACATGATCGTATTTTGAAGGAGGCATATGAGCTGGATAAAATGAAAAACATGAAGTTGATTTGAAAGTTTTTATGTGGTTAAGGTTTCGTGTGAACAATTTAAGTTGTTTATTTTTGATAGTTTTCTAAAACTTTTATGATATGGTCATATCAAACTTTTGAATGATATTAATGGTTTATATTTGTTAGCGAAACATCCAATTTGTATCATTGGACTGCCCTGTGCATGATATACACCAACGTATATAGGGAAAAATACAAGCCAACAAATATTAGATTCTTGAAATATTCTAATTCAGTAAATATACACCAACGTATATATGGAAAAATACTATCCAAACAAAGATGAGTTACTTCAAAAATTCTAAGTAGATATACATTGGTGTAATGGATATAAATTAAAGTTAAAAAGTACATTGGTGTACATAAAATGATTACATTGTTGTTAATACATTTGTACATCTAATTTTGTGCAGTTTAATTGTTGGTTACGACAAATGTGTGTTCATGTACATTAGTGTATATGTAAAAAGTACATTGGTGTACATAAAAGCATTACACGTGTTAATACGATGCTGTTGTATATATGTATTCATAACTAAACAACAACTTTGGTTCCATTTCAATGACTACATTATCATGCCAAGATATAGACAAACATTAACATTCAATCCATCCGGTACATGTGGCGTCCAATATCTTGTGGGATACAATGTTGTACTAACTACGTTTTCACAAGGCGTTGCTGCAACTGAATCGTTCGATGATTGAAAAACATCTTCTCGATAGTTTTCGTACATTATAATAGCTTCATCCAAATATCTAAACCTGGCGCCTACATAGGGTTTTACTTCATCTGGTACACTTGGCGTCCAATATCTCATCCCGCCGGGAGATTCATATACGTTGCTGGCAACGAAACCTACAATGTAAATAATGTAATTAAAAAAAACATTGCAATATACAAATAGCCGTTATACAAAATACCAACTCATATATGATACACATGTGTATATTCATTACCCCATTTAAACTACAGACTACTGTACTACCATTTAACTAATATGATACACCTGTGTATACAACAGTCGTGTTCTAGTATCTACAAACCATTATAGTTGAACATTAGACAATTGTACAATCATTTAACTACTATGATACACCTGTGTATACAACAGCTGTGCAAACATATACCAACTCACATATGATACACCTATGTATATTCATTACTACAGTTGAACATTAGACTACTGTACAATAATTTAACTACTATGACACACCTGTGTATACAACAGCTGTGTAAAAAATACCAATTCACATATGATACACCTGTGTATATTCATTACCACAGTTGAACATTAGAAACTCACATGTGTCTTACATCACATATAATACACCTGTGTATACGGTTCATTACCAACTCACATGTGTCTTACATCAACACATCTAAAGGTGAATATACCTATATACATTGGTGTATAATATAAGAGTATAATATCAGTGTAACATTATTCTTCATAATTAGAGCCATTTGGATACATCTAGCAATCAAAAGAAAAAAAACAAATCACTTTTATACATCAGTGTATACAAACCTAAAGTTAGATATACATATATACATCAGTGTATACACACCTAAAGGTGAATATACCTATATACATTGGTGTATAATATAAGAGTATAATATCAGTGTAACATAATATCGCATACATCAGTGTTTAATATCAGTGTATATTAATATCATATACATCAGTGTATAACCCACTATATATCACACATTATTAGTGTATTAGATTATACACTAATGTACAGTATGCACAGAGGTTAACGAGACAAG
This sequence comes from Ambrosia x helenae, assembly GCA_030844895.1. Classification (NCBI taxonomy): domain Eukaryota; kingdom Viridiplantae; phylum Streptophyta; class Magnoliopsida; order Asterales; family Asteraceae; genus Ambrosia; species Ambrosia x helenae. Next base: position 71,107,660 of record CM061225.1, on the reverse strand, counting down.
CGACGTATTATACACCACTATATATCACACATTAATAGTGCAGATTAAAGAAGGAACAAATCCAAAATAATAAAACCCAAAAATCGGTTCAGAAAAAACAAAATAATTAACTCTAATAGTTGAAGTATTACCTTGAGGTTGAAGGCGACGGAGACGCCGACGAAACCGGTGACGGCGAGATGAATACTACCGACTGCAATGGCAGTTTAATATCTTCAGATCAAATTCATTTTCTTTGAAATCTCGTATTCAGGAGGATTGGGTTTTGGTGAAAATCAGATTTGAAGAGAAAAAGTAGTTATAGGTTAATTTGATTAAAAGAAAAAGATAATTATTTAGGAGGATTGGGTTTTTGTTGTTGAAGGATAGGTTAATTTTCTTTGAAATCTCATATATTGACTTGAAGAATACAGAGGATTGGGTTTTGTTGTTGGAGAGGGAAGAGTGACGGCAAGGGGTTAGAGTTTGTAATTAAAAGAAAAATATAATATTTAATTGTCTAATTACATAACTACCCCCTAGATCAAGATCAAAGATGAATGGTTCAGATTGGTTCCTAAGTTCCTAACTAGGCTATTGGTTCCTATTTGATCTTTTTCCTATATATATATATATATAGGATCCGGGTCATTTGAGAACTCCTTTGAGTTGTGAGAACCCAGGAACCCACTTTATAACCACACACTTATTTTAATAAAAAATGAATATGTGGTCTAGAATTAAACAACAATAATATAATAAATAAAATATTAATATACTTACATGGGGGTAAAATTTTCTTACAACGGTGTAATTTGGCGTAAATTAATGTATTTTTTTAATCTTTTTTACACCAGTGTGCAAAACAAAAATTCGCATTTTTCGTCGATTTCTCGTGAGTTCTCACAACTCATCGAGTTCTCAACGGATCCTAACCCTATATATATATATGGAGGATCATTTGAGAAAAGTTTTTATTTGAGAAGAAAAAGAAGAAATAACATTAAATACTTTAACTCATTTTACATTAATTATCCAATTAATTAGTTTTTAAACATTTTATCTTACACACATCAAAACCTGTCCTACTCGTATCAAAATTCATCATACACACATCGAAATTATCATACTTTTGTCCTACACATATCGAAATTATCATTAGGTTTATCCTACATATGTAGAAATTCATCCTATATTTATCCCACGCATATCAAAATTTATCCTTCACTATAAATTATCTTTGTTTTAAAGATATATATTTGAAAAAGAATTATGATTTCATTTATTTAACCAGTTTATAGGAGTTTTAACATTGAATACAACTATTAAATAGAAGATTTCTATTGGTTTAAAATTTTCCTTTTTCTTTTTACAATAAAATTTATTCTCATTTGAACTCTCCACTATGTGTGTGTGTATATATATATATATATAATGTTGATGTTTACTATTTTTATTATTTTAATAATAACGTATGATACTTTATAAAATTCCGAACATATTATTACAAACCATGACGACCAAACCAATACCATCCGATTTCGTGAAGAAAGCAATCGATTCTAACTTAATAACATCGATACCAATATTATCCGAATTCCGAACTAATAACAATAATTGTTTTTATAAATTTTGATTGATATAAAATACGTTTTATACCCTTCAGATCATATCTTTTTAACACACGTTAATATTATTCTGGTATCATAATGAACAAAAATAAATCAATACCGACCAAATGTCCGTCGACTTGAGTTTCAAATATTCTAAAATTATATACATATTAATTCTATAACAACCGAATATTTTATTTTTATTATTACTTAATTGTAATGTTATTATTATACCATATATATAGGTAACATAATATATTTTATATTTTATTATTTATTTGTTAATATTTTAATAACGTGCACTGACGTACTATGCTAATGTGCACCAACTCTATTTTGCTAAGTGTCTTTACTTTCTTTCCAATTTGACCACTAACTTTATTACTAACTTACGTGTTTTAATTTCTTCTAATTTGACCACCAAACTTTTAGCTTTTAAGATTTCAAACTTTGACTACAAAACTTTTAACTTTTAGCCGTGAGTATTTTTTTTGAAGTCCACGTGAGAATAACAGTCACTTAATATTATCTTTTATGTCCACAAAACTCTCCACACAACATAACCACCCACAGCGACGCACGATCTTTAACGTCCACCAAACCCTTAACGTAACAGAAGCTCCCGCCACAAAACGCGGGGTAATAGAATCCTAGTTATCTTTAAAGAAAACCAACCAATTACCAGTACCACGCCAAGAGGGCTACGCCCAACTAAATAATTACCCCACGCTTTCCACTCCCTTCACTCACTTTGACAATAGTTGAATCTGTTACGTGTCAATAATTCCACAATTAAACCACCACCTCAAAACACCCACCTCTCTTTATCCCAAACAAAACAACCCCACTCTTCCAATCCCAAACACCACAAAAACATAAACATAAACATGTCAGGCGGTGTAGCACCACTACCCTTACCACCATCCTTCACTCTCCGTCACCTCTCTTTCCAACACCTAACCGCCGCCGTCCTCGCCGTCATCCTCGCCGCCTCCGGCATGATCACCATCCACCACCTCTCCTTCGTCCCCCTCTCCTTCTTCTACATCCTTTTCCTCAACAACTTCTCTTTCCCCACCCTTTCAACCACCCCATCACCACCCATATTCGCTTCCCATCAGCTCATCCTGACCGTCTACGTCTCCATCGGTGCCATCATAGGCCTTGTTCTCCCAGTTGCATACATCCTTCATGGAGCTGTAAACCATGACCAAGAAGGCATAAAGGCGGCTGCGCCTCATTTGTTTCTGTTGGCGTGTCAGGTGTTGATGGAGGGTGTGACGTTTTGTGGTGGGTTTTCGTTGCCGGTTAGGGTGTTTGTGCCTGTTGCGTATAATGCTATGCGTATGTATGCTATTTTGGATTGGTTGGAGAGTGAATTTATGGTGAAAGGTGGTGATGGGTTGACGTTTGGAAAAGGGATTGGTTTGATGAATTTGGTGTTTTGGGGGTTTAATCTTTTTGGGTTTTTGTTGCCGGTTTATATGCCCAAAGCTTTTAAAAAGTATTATGATGATGTTATTAAGAATAAAGAGACTTGAAGAGTTGTGTTTGTTGTTGATTATATTTCTTTTGTTCATATGGATTATGGTTATAGATGAAACCATGTTTCGGTTTTAAATTTACTTTTAGCAACTTTTACTTTAAGAGTATTCATGGCAAGCTCGGTTTCAGCTTTAGGCTTGATCAGCTTTTGTGCTGTTACATAGTAGCTGAAGGGGTAGGGTACCGCTTTCAGGCGCACCCTACCCGCTATTCAAAAAAGCCTCCACTGGAAGTTCTAACACCCGCGGGAAGAATCACTTCCAGGAGCACCACAGCGCCAAAGGCGCAGGGTCACCAGTTGGCAACACCCAAAGACATTCCCCTTGGACACCAACTTGCTTCCTCCCGTCAGATGTCAGCTGACAAGTGGTCAGCCGTCTGACATCTGACGCCCCTGCACACCATCCACAGCACGCCACGTGTGTGGAGGACGAAGAACCTCCCAACCTGCCAACCACGAGGTGACACGTGGTCCAATCAGAAGAAGCCCTCCCCAACTTGGACCACTTTATCTAACCAAGGGTTAGGATCCAACTAAGGGGGCCTACCAACCAACCGGCCCGGTCCCCAGGCCCGGCCCATTAAAGGATGGATGGGCTCCAGAATCCTCGGCCCATGCATCTCCTATAAAAGGAGGACTTGACCTCCTTTCTCTCCACGTTGAATATCAGCCAATAAGAACGAACACACTTGTATTTCCACTTGTATCGTTATTCATACTATTCATTAATAGAGATCATCTTTCACAGTGGACGTAGATCTTACAAGATCGAACCACTTATATCTTTGTCTATCGTGTATGATTGCTTGCCATTCGTGTACACAACCATAGACCAACCATCGTTGTGAGCCAAGGATTATACCCTGCTGCGAACACGAGTCGTTACCTCAAATACTACCCTACACCTAACCCCTTTTATACTCGTTGTTTCTTCAGTAGCCTGGGGCGGATTTAGAGAAGCAGCAAGGGTAGTCCGTTACCCCTCAACTTTTTTGGCGTAGTGTATTTTTAGTATGTTTTTAATTTTTTTTACGTGTTTTGTATTACGCTACCCGTGAAAATTATGTAACGTTTTGGTCTAGATCCGCCACTGATAGCAGCCAACGTATCCTTTAGTCATTGCACCGGTTTGTGTGGGTACTTAGCACAAGTGCACAACCAATGTATCGGTTAGACATTTCGATGACTACTACCCAATGTATTGGTTTGTGAAAAGTTTGGTGAAAATGGGTAAGTTGAATTGGGTACTCTTTTAAGTCTTAACGTCATCCCAAGTGATTTGTGTACCTTTTTTTTTTTTTTTTTTTTGTAAAAATATGTAAAAGTGAGGTGTAAAGATTTACTGGTTCTTTCAAATTGGGTACTAATTTGTGTTATGCCCTATTACCTTGATTTGGTTCCTCGAACATGTGGTTAGCGGTTTGGTTATTCGAATTTTTGTATGACTAATTTCATTTAACCATTGATTACTCGTAGTTTTTAGTAGTGTATTGAAGTTAGTTTCGTAGTTATGTTCTTGAATGTACTTTCGTGTGTTCAAAGGATTAAGATGAAAACTGTTGCTACAACAAGGAAAATGACCGGTATCAGGTTAGGGGATGCTTAGGATTATAGGTTAAAGGTATGTTATGTTGAGATTCAGGTTTTAAGTTTAGGTTCAGATTTAGTTGTGGGATCAGGGGTCTTCAAGTTCCTGGAAGGACCTGCACAAAGGTAGCAGACACCGTTAGCCTTAACGCAGGAGGGAGCCTCTTGTGTTTGGACTCCGGCGTGAGAATAAGTATGTATTTGATGTGTGCACCATTTCACTTTGCCAACCACATATTTAGTTTTATTTTAATTGTTATGTGCATGTTTAAAATAAAGGAGTAGTAGGGGATATCCCATACTCCACGTACTGTCCATTGTCTATTGTCCATGTTCTAGTTTTCCATGTTCTTAGTTAGTGGCTTAATGGCTTAGGAGTATTAGTCAACATATTCCACAGAATACTCCTTTGACTCATTAATGTTGACTCATTAGTGGGCATATTTCAAGGATATTCCTTTGACTAATAAGGAGTATGTAAGGCTATAAATAGCCAATAGGTTTTGATTATCATATTATGCAAATGAATTAAATCAATATTCTAGTTCTTATCTCTCTCAAGTTTCACTCTTCCTCTTTCTGGCCATTTGATTTGTACGGCATCGCCTTGCAATGGCATAGATGGCTCGAAAAATCTAAAGGGCCGATGACCTGGGTCGAGTTTTCTAAGGCTGTCCATGGACGTTTTGGACCTACCGATTATGAGGATCCTGGCGAAGCCCTATCTCGCCTCAAACAGACTACAACGGTGGTTGCTTACCAAGAGGAATTCGAACGCCTCTCCCACCGTGTTGATGACTTACCGGAACCCTTCTTGATCGGATGTTTCGTGGGCGGACTCAAGGACGAAATTCGCTTGGAGGTTAAGGTGAAGTCACCAAGATCATTGTCTGATGCCATTGGTATGGCACGTCTCGTGAAAGAGAAAGTGAAGTTGGGCCAAGTGTTGGATTCTAGTGAAATCCCTCCAACTACAGGTCTTTTGGGTGCGGCTCCTACCCCCCGGTCAGCCCTTCCGGCTCCAGTTCCAAATTCGGTCCGTCGCCTTACTAGTACCGAAATCCGTGATCGTCATGCTAGAGGTTTGTGTTACTATTGTGATGAGACGTACAAGCCGGGCCACAAATGTCTTAAGCCGCAACTTATGATGATTGTCGACGCCAACGACAAAACCGACCTTCACCTTGAGGACAAGGTGGATTCAAGCGGGGTGGAATGATGTGTGCACCATTTCACTTTGCCAACCACATATTTAGTTTTATTTTAATTGTTATGTGCATGTTTAAAATAAAGGAGTAGTAGGGGATATCCCATACTCCACGTACTGTCCATTGTCTATTGTCCATGTTCTAGTTTTTCATGTTCTTAGTTAGTGGCTTAATGGCTTAGGAGTATTAGTCAACATATTCCACAGAATACTCCTTTGACTCATTAATGTTGACTCATTAGTGGGCATATTTCAAGGATATTCCTTTGACTAATAAGGAGTATGTAAGGCTATAAATAGCCAATAGGTTTTGATTATCATATTATGCAAATGAATTAAATCAATATTCTAGTTCTTATCTCTCTCAAGTTTCACTCTTCCTCTTTCTGGCCATTTGATTTGTACGGCATCGCCTTGCAATGGCATAGATGGCTCGAAAAATCTAAAGGGCCGATGACCTGGGTCGAGTTTTCTAAGGCTGTCCATGGACGTTTTGGACCTACCGATTATGAGGATCCTGGCGAAGCCCTATCTCGCCTCAAACAGACTACAACGGTGGTTGCTTACTAAGAGGAATTCGAACGCCTCTCCCACCGTGTTGATGACTTACCGGAACCCTTCTTGATCGGATGTTTCGTGGGCGGACTCAAGGACGAAATTCGCTTGGAGGTTAAGGTGAAGTCACCAAGATCATTGTCTGATGCCATTGGTATGGCACGTCTCGTGAAAGAGAAAGTGAAGTTGGGCCAAGTGTTGGATTCTAGTGAAATCCCTCCAACTACAGGTCTTTTGGGTGCGGCTCCTACCCCCCGGTCAGCCCTTCCGGCTCCAGTTCCAAATTCGGTCCGTCGCCTTACTAGTACCGAAATCCGTGATCGTCATGCTAGAGGTTTGTGTTACTATTGTGATGAGACGTACAAGCCGGGCCACAAATGTCTTAAGCCGCAACTTATGATGATTGTCGACGCCAACGACAAAACCGACCTTCACCTTGAGGACAAGGTGGATTCAAGCGGGGTGGAATGATGTGTGCACCATTTCACTTTGCCAACCACATATTTAGTTTTATTTTAATTGTTATGTGCATGTTTAAAATAAAGGAGTAGTAGGGGATATCCCATACTCCACGTACTGTCCATTGTCTATTGTCCATGTTCTAGTTTTTCATGTTCTTAGTTAGTGGCTTAATGGCTTAGGAGTATTAGTCAACATATTCCACAGAATACTCCTTTGACTCATTAATGTTGACTCATTAGTGGGCATATTTCAAGGATATTCCTTTGACTAATAAGGAGTATGTAAGGCTATAAATAGCCAATAGGTTTTGATTATCATATTATGCAAATGAATTAAATCAATATTCTAGTTCTTATCTCTCTCAAGTTTCACTCTTCCTCTTTCTGGCCATTTGATTTGTACGGCATCGCCTTGCAATGGCATAGATGGCTCGAAAAATCTAAAGGGCCGATGACCTGGGTCGAGTTTTCTAAGGCTGTCCATGGATGTTTTGGACCTACCGATTATGAGGATCCTGGCGAAGCCCTATCTCGCCTCAAACAGACTACAACGGTGGTTGCTTACCAAGAGGAATTCGAACGCCTCTCCCACCGTGTTGATGACTTACCGGAACCCTTCTTGATCGGATGTTTCGTGGGCGGACTCAAGGACGAAATTCGCTTGGAGGTTAAGGTGAAGTCACCAAGATCATTGTCTGATGCCATTGGTATGGCACGTCTCGTGAAAGAGAAAGTGAAGTTGGGCCAAGTGTTGGATTCTAGTGAAATCCCTCCAACTACAGGTCTTTTGGGTGCGGCTCCTACCCCCCGGTCAGCCCTTCCGGCTCCAGTTCCAAATTCGGTCCGTCGCCTTACTAGTACCGAAATCCGTGATCGTCATGCTAGAGGTTTGTGTTACTATTGTGATGAGACGTACAAGCCGGGCCACAAATGTCTTAAGCCGCAACTTATGATGATTGTCGACGCCAACGACAAAACCGACCTTCACCTTGAGGACAAGGTGGATTCAAGCGGGGTGGAATGATGTGTGCACCATTTCACTTTGCCAACCACATATTTAGTTTTATTTTAATTGTTATGTGCATGTTTAAAATAAAGGAGTAGTAGGGGATATCCCATACTCCACGTACTGTCCATTGTCTATTGTCCATGTTCTAGTTTTCCATGTTCTTAGTTAGTGGCTTAATGGCTTAGGAGTATTAGTCAACATATTCCACAGAATACTCCTTTGACTCATTAATGTTGACTCATTAGTGGGCATATTTCAAGGATATTCCTTTGACTAATAAGGAGTATGTAAGGCTATAAATAGCCAATAGGTTTTGATTATCATATTATGCAAATGAATTAAATCAATATTCTAGTTCTTATCTCTCTCAAGTTTCACTCTTCCTCTTTCTGGCCATTTGATTTGTACGGCACATACCATTTGGTATCACGATCTTGGGTTTGTTGTTGGAACTCGCATTAGAGAGTTTTCGGGTTTCCATAGGATCAAGACTGGCTCTGATACCAAATGGTATGTGCCGTACAAATCAAATGGCCAGAAAGAGGAAGAGTGAAACTTGAGAGAGATAAGAACTAGAATATTGATTTAATTCATTTGCATAATATGATAATCAAAACCTATTGGCTATTTATAGCCTTACATACTCCTTATTAGTCAAAGGAATATCCTTGAAATATGCCCACTAATGAGTCAACATTAATGAGTCAAAGGAGTATTCTGTGGAATATGTTGACTAATACTCCTAAGCCATTAAGCCACTAACTAAGAACATGGAAAACTAGAACATGGACAGTACGTGGAGTATGGGATATCCCCTACTACTCCTTTATTTTAAACATGCACATAACAATTAAAATAAAACTAAATATGTGGTTGGCAAAGTGAAATGGTGCACACATCAGTATTCATTTGGAGTTGGGAAATGATGAAGTAGAGAGTATGAGAGTAGAGAGAATAAGTGAGAAGTGTGTGTGGAATGTCTACCCAGGGGCCCCCTTATATAGGCAGTGGAATTCTGCCCAGGAGCTCCCTCAGGGTAGCTTCCTTACCATACCTGGTTGTGTTTGACCCTCCTTTAGTTCCCTGCAGTGAGACTTTACCCTTTTAGGATGTTTTCAGCTTTTATCATTTCCAATGCAAAGCTTGGAGCTGTGTGGTGTTTTGTCCTTTGCTATGATAATAAGCCAAAATCCCCTTTTTGCATTTCCAAGGTTTTTTATTGTTTACTTTCTGCCCTGAGGCTTCCGTATGGCAGGTAAGCTGTCTTATATCAGCTCCACTAAGTCAGGCAACCTCTTAATCAATTTTATTTTGCTTAACTTTTCGACGAGGGGTCTAAACGTTGTCGTTTTAGGACACACGTCATCAGCCCCCCAGTCATAAGCATTTTGTAAAGAAGTTAGAAGTGCTTGTGACTTGTAAATTGTCGTTTTCCCCGGTGGCAACGCTGTTCAGGCTTATGTTGGTACCGGGTAATTTGTTAGACCCTGAGCTCCCTCATGGGAGCGTTGGTTCCATATTTCTTCCTTCATCAAATTTCGTGCAAGCGTCTGGCCTTGTATTTGTCATGATAGCCTTCTTTTTAAATAATATTATCGGCTATCATTACTTCCTTGGGAGCAGACGCCTGTCCCATCAGCCGCCCGAGATGACTGTTGATTTGACAAGGGGCTAGGCTGACGTCACCCTATGGGACAGCTGAGCGAGGGTTCTCCTTGGTAACCGCCCAATGCCAATTAATTCAAATTTTAAATTCTTTTAAAAGGGGGTAACCCCTCTTTTATTCTTCATTTCCTTCCCCATTTGGAAAACTGCTCTCTCTCTCCCACGATTCCTCCTTAACCGGCGAACTCTATTTTCTCTTATAAAACCTGGTAAGCAACCCTCTCTCTTTTCACACTTGTTTTTCATTATGTCGAAAACTGATCTTGCATCCCAGTTCACTCGTCTATCCAAGTCCGATGCTGAACGGTTCTGTACCGAGATCGGAATTCCATTGTCCTTTGATCCTTCTGTTCCGAAGGGGAAAACCCCTGTGACCTCTGTTCCCCCTGGCAAGGTGGCCGTGTATACACGTCAGTTTGACCAGGGTAACCTTAGGTATCCTTTTTCTACATTTTTTCTGAATGTTTTAGAGTATCACCAACTTTCTCTTGATCAACTATGCCCCTCCGGAGTTGCTAGGATCTTGCACTTCGAAATAGTATGTCGTTGCCATGGTCATAAGCCTTCCTTGGCTATGTACCGGCGGTTTTTTAGGTTGGCTAAAAATGGGAATTGGTTTACTATTGAGAAGACTCAATGTGAACCAGCCCTCATTTCTAGTGTTATTGGGCTTGTTTCTTCTTGGAAAGACAAGTTCTTTTTCTTAAACTCTGATTTTCTACCCTTTAAAACTCCTCGGAGGTCTTCGGATGCTCCTTTAAACGAGAAGGAACCTGATCCTGACACTCTTGACCAAGTATTGTTGGAGAAGCTCAGTAGTTTTCCTACTCGTCTCCGTACCTTCCCTAAGGACTTCCTGGTGATGGTAGGCCTGAGTGTTAACTGTGATGATCCTGGGACTGACCCGGTGATATATCATGGTGAGAAGGGTAGGTGTCTCCCTGGCTCCTCTTTGGTATCCTTCTTATTTTTGTGTTATCTAACCATTCTTCTTTTTGCAGAGATGAGTACTCTGGACTTCCTGGCTTTAGATGACATTGCTGATGTGAAGTTCAAGGTTCGGAATGTTGTTGAGGGTAAGAATGTGGTGGTGAAAACGGAGCATGTCCGTTTCAAGGGGGAGTACACAAGTGTGGTTACGTCATTTGTTACTGCTGTGGAACCATCAGGGGAGAAGTCTGTTACCGTTCGTCGCTCCAGTAAGCGACTTCAGACTGCTTCTTCGGGTCAGGGAGCTCTTCTGCTGTTCCCTTGGTCTTTGGAGATGAAGACGAGGATTCTTCTTTGATATCTACTGCCTTGGGGTATACTCCTGCCCCAGGGAAAGGCAAGCTCACATTGTCCTCCCCAAAGAAAGACGACGTTGTCTTCAAGAAACCAAAGGATGTTGTTGTCAAGGGTGCTAGTCCGAAATTGTTGCGAACCGAAGGAGGTGAGAGTTCTAAAGCTGCTGTCGATGATGTTTCCGACGTGTAACATCGCGTGATTTCTATTTTTCTTGTATTTTAAATTCTATACTTAACAAATTCGAAGTTCGCCTTTATTCGCTTCTTTTATGTTACTCCTACCAATTCGTGACGAGTCGTCATTATAGTTTATCCTAATCAATTTAGAAACTTATTTAGTTAAGATCTTAATATATATTTATTGTTTTTTTTAAAACATATACATTTTTAATAATAATACTTTCACAAAAAAAAAAAAAAAAGAAAAGCAAACGTGATTAGCACCTTTGATTTTTATCACCACACAAAGACAACAACTACAACATTCAAATACTAATTCAACTTTCCGTACGTTTTTTTTTTAATTTTTAATATTATTATTATTTTTCCTTTTAAAGATATATATTTACCACCTAATTCACTCCTAACCACCCTAATTAATTCATTAAATACCCAACCCTCTCACTCCAACTATAAATACACCACTCCTACCCATTCTAACACTTGCTCATTTCTAAATCCTCTCTAATCTCTCAAGAATTCTCTCAAGAATAAGTGAGTTTCTCACTTCACCTTCAACCTCTCTTCTACTTTCTTCACTCTCCTCTTCTTCAAACCCTTTGAGGAAACCTCTAGGACCTCTCTCCTATTTGCCATGGCAAATAAACATGAGTAGGACACCAAAATGAGGCCTCAAAGGTGGCTCATCTTCTATTGTTTTTATGTACTAGAAGGTTAGTTGAAGTGATACCAACCAAGTTCACCAACAACTTAATGGACTTGTGCTATGGTTAATGATTGACAAAGGAAAGCCAAGGCTCTTCCAAACTAAGTCACCATACACTACTTTAACCCTATAGTTATATTATGTAAATACTAAAATATATACTTTCAAAACTCTACTAATCTAATAACTTGGAAGGTTTGTGGATACATCCCTACCTTACCAATACTTGACTCTCTTGACCATCCGAATCACCTTTATGGTGGTTTGTGTTTTGGTTCGCCTAAAAGGCTTGCTTGACTCTTATGACCATCCGAATCACCTTCATGGTGGTTTGTGTCTTGGTTCGCCTAAAAGGCTTGCTTGACTCTCTTGAACCTATAATCTAAACTCGAACCTAAGACTCTTTATTATTTTTTTTAATTCTAGTTAACCAAGGCTAAGGAACTAATCCCCCAAGACTCATTCTTTTGGAACCTTGCTAAAACGCACCCAAAGGTGAGTTCATACTTGTCCCCCTTTTATCCTTTATTCTTTGGGGCTCAACATGTATCACTATCAAAACTCAAACGATTTTAAACTCTACAATCTATTATGCTTAGTCTAAAGTCTATCATATTCTAAATTCTATCATGCGCAATCTAAAGTCTATTATATGCTTGTACGCTATGCTATGTAGAATTATTTACTCTAACATACAAATGTTCATATAGTTGACAACCCACCTTGCATGTATAGCGCTATAGGATTGGCTATCCGCCCCCTACATGGGTCATGTTAAGCAAAATTATTCGTGGCTAGTCGCCATTTGTATGGTTCTCTTGCATATGCCTATAAGCAAAACTTTATTATACTATGTATGTATGTCAAAACTAGTATGCTCACCAATGCTTTATGTGTTGACGGATATTTTATAAATGTTGCAGGAAATATTTGTTGCAAGACATTTCAAGAAAACTACTTAGGATTGGACATAGAAACTCACTCTAGTTCAAGTTGTCATATTCTTGTTGTTGTGTTTTTCGTTATTTAAACTACTTGTATTTCTATTTTTAGACAATAAATGAAATTCTATCTTTAAACTATATTGTCACAAAATCTAGTGTCATGAAGTCTTTGAACAATCTACTACTAAGTCTCACCTCGATGATTCCGCCATCGGTTGGGGTGTGACAGATTGGTATCAGAGCCATGACTATAGGGATCTAGGAAAAATTGCCATGTTTGACCTAGACTATAGTTAAGAACCCTTTTGACCATTCCTTTTATCATGCTTTAAATACTTGTTCTCCCTATCTTGCTTCTACTCCATTCTCTTGGTTCTTAAAATTTACCTTCCTATTTGAGGATTTCTCTACACTCGAAGACGCTCGTATAACACAAACGTAAGGAAATCACCAAAATAGGCGTGAAACCCTCACTTTGGTGATAACTTTCAATCCACGTAAATTCTTTGATTTTTGAAACTACACCAAGATAGGAGTGATATCCTCACCTTGGTGGAAATTTCACAATTCTCATTCTAGTGGACACTTACCAATCGAAGGTTAGAATTAATTTTCTTACCACGTTGGACAAAGTGTACAAACCAAACTCAAAGAAACGACCTCGCTAAGATAGGAGTGAAATCCGCAACTTAGCGACTAGTTTCAATCCTTGATATTTTATTTAAATCTCGCCAAAGTCTCAAATTTACTAATGACAAGAAACATGTAGTAACTGGAAGGGTGAATACCGTTAACCGAAAGTTTCGGCGAGAGTATTTCCACCTATTAGGCCAAAGCATGTTTTCAAACTCAAAGGTAAATTTGATCCACTTTGGTTAGTCTTAGTTCCGTTCCAGAACACTCCAATTGCTTGCATAAAACAAGCCTCTCATTTTATGTTAATATTACTTTCAATGTTGTTTTCATGCTATGTTTTCATTATATATTCGATTTATTTTACTCGCAAATGATCTCAAGACTCGCATTTACAATCTACTCTCGCGATTTCCAAACAATACTAATAATCGCAACCAACATAAATCAAAACTCCTTTATGTTAACTAAGTGCATTATACTTGCTTATACATACGTGTTATGCTATTTGAACAATGTGAAACTTGTGTCCTATACGTGTAACTAGAGCTTGCATACCAAGTCTATGAGAACAACTTACTCACAAGGTTTTGTATATATATATATATATATATATATATATATATTTATATATTTAATTTGCACCAACTTTACCGATCTAGTGAAACCTTACTCACAAGCTTTCATTTTTAATCAAAATTCTAATAACTCCTTTCCTAAATTCAAAATTCACCTTGCTTAAAAATAAAACTTATGCAAATTTTCTTATGTATGATTCTCGTACAACCAACTGGCGAGCCTTATTGCCCAAGAACTAGTCAAGATTCTCCCTAACCTAAAAACACCAACAAACCCAATTTCAAATCCCGGCGATACCATCGAGGACAACACAAACCATGTAGATACTAAACCTTCTACCCATACCCCTACCAAACAAACGAAAAAGGATAACCGAAAACACAAAAACCTCAAACAAAACCACACTTCGACAGCTCCTAAGACTCCAAATTCTAACAAAAAGCCCTACCGTGGAACCTTTCCGCTATGCGATAGTTGTAAATATCATCATCCCACTCACACACAATGCCGCATATGCGCCAACTGTGGTACATATGGTCATTTTGCCAAAACCTGTCGTCACACCACTAAACAACGACCCAACCCATGAACGCAATCAATGCCCAAGACTTGCCTTGGTGATCTACGATGCTGGAAGACCCACTCACCACACCGAAGAAGAATGATTTTTCTTTCTTTTAAATATGGGAATTTCTTCATGTAATGTTTTCAAGAAATTGTTCGGATGTGAAATTTTCTTTATGAATTATGAAATACCATCGTTATCTTAGTTTACAATCATAACTTATTCGGTAAAATTCAAACATCGCAAAAACCTTTTTCTCCTCGCGCACAATATTTTTTTTCAAATTTTTGAGCAAAAAATCATTCTTACTATTTCTAAGAGGATGCCTATTCTTCTATAAAATCCTCGCTTTCAAACTACTAACAAATGTGTGTGTCGAGTCTATATGACAAACAAGATTCTAAATGGTAAAAGGGTTTTAAAAAAAAAATTTCTTTTGTAAACAGGACTTGTGAGCAAAGACACGCTAAATCAAATAACCTACTTCTTTATAATCCCAAGACCTTTTCTCTTGAAATCGTACCACGAGTCAAAATATTCATCAACCCCAAACTAAATTTGTCAATAAACTATTTTTCTCGCTTAATAAAATGGATTTTTCATAAATCAAACGACCATCTTCGATAAAACTTTTACACCAAATCTTCCCCATTTCAATTAAATATGTTTTTCTTTAACATCCAACGCACTAAATTTTCCTACCATCAAACTTGACCCTTAATCTTAAAAAGCTAAAATTTCTCGCGTACTCATAAAACTCAATTTGTAATAAACCCGAATTCTATGTTGCCCACAGTCAAAAACATTTTACACGTGAACGTTTTCATTAAGAATCTAACTGTCTATTCTTCTGTTAGTTTTTTTATACATCTGAACGTAACCACATATGCACAAATCTACACCATTTTGTTATGAAACCATACATCCACGCCAAAAAAAAAAAACGCATACGGTTAACAAAATCAAATGCTTTTTCACATTATGTGTTTGCATGTCATGTTACTTGCTATGTTTACAACATCAAAATTGTTTAATGTCTTAGTTTAATGTCGTTTCCTTTGTATAAATGTTTTGCGTCAACCCACACACAACTAAGACAAATTATGTGGACCATACGACAACTGGACTAATTACGGGTGCACACGTAATTACGAAAATTGGGCGCATGGAAAACATAACAAGTCCTAGTGTGTGTAACCTATCATGACTTGAATAACAACACGGATGAGGTATGATAACGACATGGTGGATACGCCGCCGGTACATCCTATACATAAATGTCCCGTCATACTACCAAAAGTAGAGTTATTCGTGCCATGAGAAGTTTTGGGTGTCAAGTTAAAAAAAATATTTGACCAACACTTACGTTAATTACCTTGTGCGATACCATTTATGTATAGTTTACTAGTCAAATTACACTTGCATTATTTATCTTTTATGCATATTATAACATTGTTTTGAACCACACTCTCTACTATGCAACATCATTCTTGCTATGAATAATCCATACTTGTAATCTCCATCAACTTCGTTTCCTTCCTCTTGCCTTTCCTTACGTAATCAGCAATCATCTCATTATCAAAAATCTCGTTCTAAGTCCCTTAAACTCTGGCATTAACCCCTAAAAGCATTTATACACTTGAAACAAGATTCGCCTCTCACTTTCTTATATTTTCTTGACTAATTATATACTGGATTTCAAAACTAAATAACTACTATATATTTCGCCAAAAAGCTGTTTTCAAATGGTCCAATTTCTTATCACTTCTAAAAGTTTTCTTTTACTAATAAAATTTTCGTCCTTGTGCAAACCAAATATCTATTACTAAATACAGCTCACTCCCGCATCTAGTCACTTATTATGCTCACATATTTACTATTCCACCCAAATTATCCAATGACACCTCTTTTACAAGCCAACAATTTCTACTATTTCATATATGATATACCGTATAATTACTTATTTTCCCAAAATTTCCATATGTTATACAAATATACTTACCTATCTTCAATTTTCACAATTTCATAACGTATAAATACTAATTTTTATAAAATTCTAACTATTTCTTATACATAGTATATTTACCTATCTTCACAAGATTTTTACTATTTTGTACCGTATACTCACTTATCCTTCCAAACCATTGCTACTTCATATATGTTATACATAAATACTTATTTTCCCAAGATCGTTACTATTTCATGTATGTCATACCGTATATCTACTTATTCTTCCAAAATTTGCTGCATTAACTCCATAGACAAACCTACTTATATGAACTCCTCTATTTCGCTATTTACAAAAATGCTTTAATCGGTTAAGTTTTCAAATTTCTACGTACAACCTTGGGTTAAAATTTTAAAAGTACTTTTCGTACGAGCATAATTATCGCACAAATGACTACATACCGTATTTGATTTAAACACAATAAACAAACAAGTTTTTGTTCTTATTAAACCCATATAAAACCACTTACCTATTTTTTTTTCAAAAGGTTGACTCTTAACTAAATTTCGAGACGAAATTTCCTAAAGTAGGGGAGACTGTAACATCGCGTGATTTCTATTTTTCTTGTATTTTAAATTCTATACTTAACAAATTCGAAGTTCGCCTTTATTCGCTTCTTTTATGTTACTCCTACCAATTCGTGACGAGTCGTCATTATAGTTTATCCTAATCAATTTAGAAACTTATTTAGTTAAGATCTTAATATATATTTATTGTTTTTTTTAAAACATATACATTTTTAATAATAATACTTTCACAAAAAAAAAAAAAAAAGAAAAGAAAAGCAAACGTGATTAGCACCTTTGATTTTTATCACCACACAAAGACAACAACTACAACAATCAAATACTAATTCAACTTTCCGTATGTTTTTTTTTAAATTTTTAATATTATTATTTTTCCTTTTAAAGATATATATTTACCACCTAATTCACTCCTAACCACCCTAATTAATTCATTAAATACCCAACCCTCTCACTCCAACTATAAATACACCACTCCTACCCATTCTAACACTTGCTCATTTCTAAATCCTCTCTAATCTCTCAAAAATTCTCTCAAGAATAAGTGAGTTTCTCACTTCACCTTCAACCTCTCTTCTACTTTCTTCACTCTCCTCTTCTTCAAACCCTTTGAGGAAACCTCTAGGACCTCTCTCCTATTTGCCATGGCAAATAAACATGAGTAGGACACCAAAATGAGGCCTCAAAGGTGGCTCATCTTCTATTGTTTTTATGTACTAGAAGGTTAGTTGAAGTGATACCAACCAAGTTCACCAACAACTTAATGGACTTGTGCTATGGTTAATGGTTGACAAAGGAAAGCCAAGGCTCTTCCAAACTAAGTCACCATACACTACTTTAACCCTATAGTTATATTATGTAAATACTAAAATATATACTTTCAAAACTCTACTAATCTAATAACTTGGAAGGTTTGTGGATACATCCCTACCTTACCAATACTTGACTCTCTTGACCATCCGAATCACCTTTATGGTGGTTTGTGTTTTGGTTCGCCTAAAAGGCTTGCTTGACTCTTATGACCATCCGAATCACCTTCATGGTGGTTTGTGTCTTGGTTCGCCTAAAAGGCTTGCTTGACTCTCTTGAACCTATAATCTAAACTCGAACCTAAGACTCTTTATTATTATTATTTTTTTAATTCTAGTTAACCAAGGCTAAGGAACTAATCCCCAAGACTCATTCTTTTGGAACCTTGCTAAAACGCACCCAAAGGTGAGTTCATACTTGTCCCCCTTTTATCCTTTATTCTTTGGGGCTCAACATGTATCACTATCAAAACTCAAACGATTTTAAACTCTACAATCTATTATGCTTAGTCTAAAGTCTATCATATTCTAAATTCTATCATGCGCAATCTAAAGTCTATTATATGCTTGTACGCTATGCTATGTAGAATTATTTACTCTAACATACAAATGTTCATATAGTTGACAACCCACCTTGCATGTATAGCGCTATAGGATTGGCTATCCGCCCCCTACATGGGTCATGTTAAGCAAAATTCTTCGTGGCTAGTCGCCATTTGTATGGTTCTCTTGCATATGCCTATAAGCAAAACTTTATTATACTATGTATGTATGTATGTCAAAACTAGTATGCTCACCAATGCTTTATGTGTTGACGGATATTTTATAAATGTTGCAGGAAATATTTGTTGCAAGACATTTCAAGAAAACTACTTAGGATTGGACATAGAAACTCACTCTAGTTCAAGTTGTCATATTCTTGTTGTTGTGTTTTTTCGTTATTTAAACTACTTGTATTTCTATTTTTAGACAATAAATGAAATTCTATCTTTAAACTATATTGTCACAAAATCTAGTGTCATGAAGTCTTTGAACAATCTACTACTAAGTCTCACCTCGATGATTCCGCCATCGGTTGGGGTGTGACACGACGTTCCTGTCCAGAGAGAGCCCGGTGAAGGAGTGTTTGTGCCCGACTGGGATATTAAAGCTACTGATCTGTTGAAGAAGGCTTCTGTTTGTCGTGATCTGATTGACCATTGTGTCCCTGATGCTGAAAGAGAGCTTCACAAAGAATGGATGGACAAGGATGTTATGAAGAAGATGTATTATCACTTCGGGCAGTTTCTGTCTTTGTTCCCCGATGGTATGGCAAGGTGGGGAGAATTGATGGCGAGAAGAGAACAAGTGGAGGAGTTTTATGAAGAGCATGAGGCCGAGTTGGTTAAGGCGAAGGAAGAACTGACAAAGCTTGCTGCTCGGGAGAAAGATTTGGTTCATGAATTGGCTGTGTCTAGGACCCAGCTTGGCTTGGAGAAGGAGAAGTTTGAGAAGATGTTCAAAGGTCTGCACGATGAGAAAGCGAAAGTTGCTGAGGAGAGGGAAGGGTTGGCTCTGGCACGGAAGGCAGTTAAACAGGAGTTGGCTGCGGTGGAGAAGGTGGGAACGGAGCTCTGGGTCCAGGTGGACCGTTTAACCGAAGAAAGGGAGTGGCTAATCTCCAAGGGCGTAGCCCATTTTGTTACCAACCTCCTGCACTCTCAAGAGTTTAATGCTCCTCTGGCGGATATTTATGCAAAAGCCATATCTTTTGGTCGCCATGGAGGGATTCAAGCTGGTTTCAAAGCGGCTCAGGAGGTCAGGGGCTTGAGGAGCTGCCGTCCTTTAAGCCTTCATCTGGTGAGGAGTTTGTGAATGCCGTGAAGGCCATGGAGCTTGCCACCTATCCTTATATCTCTGCCATTGCTAAAGCTTCTGAGCAGCCTCTCTCCTTCCTGCAAGATTTGGAGCCAGAGGGTTTGAAAAAGGATGTGGCCAATCAAGTGTTTAGCTCCTATGTGTCAAAGAGGCCTCTCATGATCATGTTGGATGGAGCTGACGGTGGGGAGGGTAATTCTAAACGTGCAAAACCTGCTGATTCTTCAAAGGTTCCTAATCTGGAGCAGGTATTTGAGAGTCCTTCCCCCCTTCAAGATCTGGAGGTTGAGTCTATCCCTCCTTCCAGCGAAGATGATCCATTTGCAGGTCTTGACACTGATGGCCTTTACGATGATGTTCGTAACCAAGCCTTGGCTTCCACCGGTGAGGATGATGCCACCAATGAAGCCGAAGACTCTGCTACTGATCCAGCCTTGTTTTAGACTTTTTAAGTTTTTAGAATGTCTTTTGTAATCAGACTCTACTGTACTTAGCCCTTGGGGCGTTTTATGTTGGTTTTTAATGGAATGCTCCCCCTCTAGGGGTGATGTCTTAGTTATGTTTAATGTTTTTGTTGTCTTGACTCTGTTACTTGTCATTTATAGTGTTTGCAATGTCTAACATTTCTCCTTGAGTTGGATGCTGCAGTCACCCAACTTAGGATAATTAGCTAAGGAACCGATGCAATGCTTACCCTATCAGCTTGTTTGTTTATGTTTAAACCCTTTTTTAAACGGTTTTTTCAGTGATATGTTCGTTTTCGTGTATTGTGAACATGTGGGAGCTGTCTTGGTGTGAGGAGCTCACCCTTTTTCATGGGTTTAGGTATTCCTTCCAAGGACTTGTTGTAACATCGCGTGTTTTTACTTTTCTTGTATTTTAAATTCTATATTTAACAAATTCCAAGTTCGCCTTTATTCGCTTCTTTTATGTTACTCCTACCAAGTCATGACGGGTCGTCATTATAATTTATCCTAATCAATCTAGAAACTCATTTAGTTAAGGTCTTAATATATATATATATATATATATATATATATATATATATAATATTCTAAGTTTGAAAAAAAAAAAAAAAAAAAAACGTGACTTAATTAAGTCACTTTGAATTAATTTGTGACAAAATCAACAAACAACATATTAATTCATGATTGTTTCATTTGATTTTTTTAAAAAACTCGATCATACAGTACAGAAAATTAGTAGGATTATTACTTATTATTTAAACATTAAACCCCACGTAATCTTCTCCCAACCACCCTAATAACTCTATTTAATACCCAACCACCTTAACCCAATTATAAATATACCACTCCCTACCCATTCTAACACTTGCTCAATCCTAAATCCTCTCTAAATCTCCAAATCTCTCAAGAATTCTCTCAAGAATAAGTGAGTTTCTCACTTCACCTTCAACCTCTCTTCTACTTTCTTCACTCTCCTCTTCTTCAAACCCTTTGAGGAAACCTCTAGGACCTCTCTCCTATTTGCCATGGCAAATAAACATGAGTAGGGCACCAATTTGAGGCCTCAAATGTGGTCATCTTCTATTATCTTTTATGCACTAGGTTGTTAATAATACCAACCAAGTTCACCAACAACTCAATGATGGAGGGACTTGTGTTATTTGTCATGGTTGACAAAAGGAAGACCAAGGCTCATCCAAACTAAGTCACCATACCCTACTTCCTAAGTTATATTATATAAATACTAAATTATATAAACTCTACTAATTTAATAACTCGGAAAGGTTTGTGGATACATCCCTACCTTACCAATGCTTAACTCTCATAACCATCCGAATCACCTCTATGGTGGTTTGTGTTTTGGTTCGCCTAAAAGGCTTGCTTGACTCTTATGACCATCCGAATCACCTTCATGGTGGTTTGTGTTTTGGTTCGCCTAAAAGGCTTGCTTGACTCTCTTGAATCTATAATCTAAACTCGAACCTAAGACTCTTTATTTTTCTAATTCTAGTTAACCAAGGCTAAGGAACTAATCCCCCAAGACTAATTCTTTTGGAACCTTGCTAAAACGCACCCAAAGGTGAGTTCATACTTGTCCCCTTTTTACTCTTTATCACTTTTGGGGTGTAAACATGTATCATATGCAAAACACACTAATGCTTTCATAAACACACATGCTCAATCTATTAAACATACTTATATGCTACTTGCCATGCTTATGATTCTTAGATACTTAGACATAAATCATTAACTATTATTAGCCCACTTAACATGTATAGCGCTATAGGACTAGCACACCGCCCCCTTTATGGGTCATTGTTAAGATTTAAACGGCCTAACATGAATATGTTAGGTATACGTTGTGGTACTCGCGGGTTTGAGTTATGTCTTTTGTATGATAGGTATGTGCAATGCTATAGTATGAGATTTGAGTAAACCATTCTAAAACACTATGTATGTAAACTAAAACTAGTATGCTCACCAATGCTTTATGTGTTGACGGATATTTTATACATGTTGCAGGAAATGTTTGATGCAGGATATTCAAGAAATCTACTTAGGATTGGACTAGAAACTCACGCTAGTTTAAGTTCTATATTTTGATGTCGTATTTCTCTTTTCATGAAAACAATTTGTATTCTGTTATCTTTTTAGACGATAATTATTCTATGAATGAAATTTTATCTTTAAATCATATTGTCACGAATTCTAGTGTCATGAAGTCTTTGAACAATCTATCCCAAGTCTTGCCCCGATGTATTCCGCCATCGGTTGGGGTGTGACAGATTGGTATCAGAGCCATGACTATAGGGAATTAGGAAAAATTGCCATGTTTGACCTAGACTATAGTTAAGTACCTTTTGACCATTCCTTTTCATGGTTAAAATACTTGTTCTCCTTATCTTGCTTCTACTCCATTCTTTTGAACTTAAAAAAATTTCCCTTCCTATTTGTGGATTACTCTACACTCGAAGACGCTCGTATAACACAAACGAAAGGAAATCACCAAAATAGGCGTGAAACCCTCACTTTGGTGATAACTTTCAATCCGCGTAAATTCTTTGTGTTTTTTTTGAAACTACACCAAGATAGGAGTGAGATCCTCACCTTGGTGGAAATTTCACAATTCTCGTTCTAGTGGACACTACCAATTGAAGGTTAGAATTAATTTTCTTACCACGTTGGGCAAAGTGTACAAACCACACTCAAAGAAACGACATCGCTAAGATAGGAGTGAAATCCGCAACTTAGCGACTAGTTTCAATCCTTGATATTTTTTTTCTCGCCAAAGTCTTAAATTTATTAATGACAAGAAACATGTAGTAACTGGAAGGGTGAATACCGTTAACCGCAAGTTCGGCGAGAGTATTTCCACCTATTAGGCCAAAGCATGTTTTCAAACTCAAAGGTAAATTCGAACCACTTTGGTTAGTCTTAGTTCCGTTCCGGAACGCTCCAATTGCTTGCTTAAAACAAGCCTCTCATTTTATGTTAATATTATTTTCAATGTTGTTTTTCATACTATGTTTTCACTACATATATTCGATTTTTTTTTACTACTCGCAAAGGCTCTCAAGACTCGCATTTCAAGCTACTCAAGCGATCTCCAAACAATACTAATAATCATGAACCAACATAAATTAAAACTCCTTTATGTTAACCAAGTGCATTATACTTTCTTATACATATGTGTTACGCTATTTGAACAATGTGAAACTTGCGTCCTATACGTGTAACTTGAACTTGCATACTAAATCTATCAGCACAACTTGAGCTTATGTATATTTTTTTTTCTAAATTTGCATCAATTTCACCAATCTAATCTTACCCACAAGCTTTTCATTGTTAACCAAAATTCTAATAACTCCTTTCCTAAATTCAAAAGTTACCTTGCTTAAAAATAAAACTTATGCAAATTTTCTTATGTATGATTCCCGTACAACCAACTGGCGAGCCTTATTGCCCAAGAATTAGTCAAGATTCTCCCTAACCTAGAAACACCAACAAACCCAATTTGAAATCCCGGCGATACCATCCAGGACAGCACAAACCATGTAGATACTAAACCTTCTACCCATACCCCTACCAAACAAACGAAAAAGGATAACCGAAAACACAAAAACCTCAAACGAAACCACACTTCGACAACTCCTAAGACTCCGAATTCTAACAAAAAGCAGTACCGTGGAACCTTTCCGCTATGCGACAGTTGTAAATATCACCATCCCACTCACACACAATGCCGCATATGCACCAACTGTGATGCATATGGTCATTTAGCCAAAACATGTCGCCACACCACTAAACCACGACCCGAAAAACCTACTAGCACTACCTTATTCACTAAAGCCAATGGATGGATATGCTCCGAGTGCAACGACCCAACCCATGGGCGCGACCAATGCCCAAGACTTGCCATGGTGATCTACGATGCTGGAAGACCCACTCACCACACTAAAGAAGATTGATTTTTTTTTTCTTAAAAAAAAAAAAAGAATTTCCTTATGTAACGTTTTCAAGAAATTATTCAGATGTGAAATTTTCTTTTATGAATTATGAAATACCATCGTTATCCTAGTTTACAATCATAATTTATCGGCAAAATTCAAACATCGCAAAACCCTTTTCTCCTCGCGCACAATCTTTTTCAAAATTTTGAACAAAATTCTTCCTGCTATTTCTAAAAGGATGCATATTCTTCTATAAAATCCGCACTTTCAACCTTCAAACCACTAACAAATGTGTGTCAAGTGGGTATAACAAACGAGATTTTAAATGGTAAAAGTGTTAAAAATAAATTTTGTTTTCAAGACGCCTAATGTCGTCCATAACAAAAGAATTTTTTTTTGCAAACATGACTTATGAGCAAAGACACGCTAAATCAGACAACCTACTTCTTTATAATCCCAAAACCTTTTCTCTTGAAATCATATCACGAGTCAAAATATTCAACAACGCCAAACTAAAATTGTCAATAAGCTATTTTCCTCACTTAATAAAATGGATTTTTCATAAATCAAACGACCATCTTCGATAAAACTTTTACACTAAATTTTTCCCCACTTCAATTAAATCCATTTTTCTTTAACATCCAACGGACTAAATTCTTCTACCATCAAACTTGACCCTTAGTCTTGAAAAACTAAAATTGCTCGCGTACCCATAAAACTTAATTTGTAATAAACCCGAATTCTATGTTGCCCATAGTCAAAACATTTTACGCATTTTCATTAGGAATCCAACTGTCTATGCTTTTGTTTGATTTTATACATCTGAACGTAACCACATTTGCACGAGTCTACACCATTATGTCATGAAACCATACATCCACGCCAAAAACGCGTGCGGTTAATAACATCAAAAAATATATATATATATAAAAAAACTTACTTAATGTCTTTTCATATTATGTGTTTGCATGTCACGTTGCTTGCTATGTTTACAACATCAAAACTGTTAAATGTCCTAGTTTAATGTCTTTTCCTCTGTGCTTAAGTATTTTGTGTCCACTAGTGACCCACACATAACTAAGACAAATTACGTGGACCATACGACAATTGGACTAATTACGGGTGCACACGTAATTACAAAAATTGGGCGCATGGAAAACATAACAAGTCCCAGTGTGTGTAACCTATCATGACTTGAATAACAACACGGATGAGGTATGATAACGGCATGGTGGATACGCCGCTAGTACATCCTATACATAAATGTCTTGTCATACTACCAAAAGTAGAGTTATTCGTGCCATGAGAAGTTTTGGTGTCGAGTTTAAATTTTGACCAACACTTACGTTATTTATCTTTTGCGATACCGTTTATGTTATAGTTTACTAGTCTAATTACGCTTGCATTATTTATCTTTTATGCATATTATAACCTTGTTTTGAACCACACTCTCTACTATGCAATATCATCCTTCCTATGAATAATCTATACCTGTAATCTCCACCAACTTCGACTCTTTCCTTTTGCCATTCCTTGCTTAATCAACAATCCTATCATTATCAAAAAATATTGTTCTAAGTCCCGTAACCCTTGTCCTTAATCCGTTAAGGCATTCATGCATTTAAAACAAGATTTATTCCTCGCTTTCATATTTTGATTTCAAAATAAATAACTACTATTTATTTCGCCAAAAAAACGTTGTTTTCCAAATAGTCCAATTTCTCGTTTATGTAATCACTTCTAAAAAAAAGTTTTTCCTAAACAAAATTTTCGACCAAATATCTATTACTAAATATTACTCAATCCCACATCTAGTAACTCATTATGCTCACATTTTAATTACTATTCCCCCAATTACCCAAAGACACCTCTTTTACAAGCCAACAAATTCTACTATTTCATATATGATATACCGTATAAATACTTACTTTCCTAAAATTCTTACTATTTTTTATACACAGTATACTTACCTACCTTCACAAGATTTGTTTTTCTATTTCATGTATGTTATACTGTATATTTACTTACTTTTCCAAAACTTGCTGCATCAACTCCATATACAAACCTATTTATACATACCACTTATTTCACTATTTACAAAATGCTTATGTCGGTTAGGTTCTCAAATTTCTACGTACAACCTTGGGTAAAATTTTAAAAGCACTTTTCTTCCGAGCATAATCATCGCACAAGTGACTAGATACCGTATTCGCTATAAACATAATAAACTAACAAGCTTTGTTCTCATATCAAACCACATACCTATTTTTCAAAATGTTGACTCTTAATTAAATTTCGAGACGAAATTTCCTAAAGTAGGGGAGACTGTAACATCGCGTGTTTTTACTTTTCTTGTATTTTAAATTCTATATTTAACAAATTCCAAGTTCGCCTTTATTCGCTTCTTTTATATTACTCCTACCAAGTCATGACGGGTCGTCATTATAATTTATCCTAATCAATCTAGAAACTCATTTAGTTAAGGTCTTAATATATATATATATATATATATAATATTTTAAGTTTGAAAAAAAAAAGAAAAAAAAGCGTGACTTAATTAAGTCACTTTAAATTAATTTGTGATAAAATCAACAAACAACATATTAATTCATGATTGTTTCATTTGATTTTTTTTTAAAAAAAAACTCGATCATACAGTACAGAAAATTAGTAGGATTATTACTTATTATTTAAACATTAAACCCCACTTAATCTCCTCCCAACCACCCTAATAACTCTATTTAATACCCAACCACCTTAACCCAACTATAAATACACCACTCCCTACCCATTCTAACACTTGCTCAATCCTAAATCCTCTCTAAATCTCCAAATCTCTCAAGAATAAGTGAGTTTCTCACTTCACCTTCAACCTCTCTTCTACTTTCTTCACTCTCCTCTTCTTCAAACCCTTTGAGGAAACCTCTAGGACCTCTCTCCTATTTGCCATGGCAAATAAACATGAGTAGGGCACCAATTTGAGGCCTCAAATGTGGTCATCTTCTATTATCTTTTATGCACTAGGTTGTTAATAATACCAACCAAGTTCACCAACAACTCAATGATGGAGGGACTTGTGTTATGTTTCATGGTTGACAAAAGGAAGGCCAAGGCTCATCCAAACTAAGTCACCATACCCTACTTCCTAAGTTATATTATATAAATACTAAATTATATAAACTCTACTAATTTAATAACTCGGAAATGTTTGTGGATACATCCCTACCTTACCAATGCTTGACTCTCATAACCATCCGAATCACCTCTATGGTGGTTTGTGTTTTGGTTCGCCTAAAAGGCTTTCTTGACTCTTATGACCATCCGAATCACCTTCATGGTGGTTTGTGTTTTGGTTCGCCTAAAAGGATTGCTTGACTCTCTTGAATCTATAATCTAAACTCGAACCTAAGACTCTTTATTTTTCTAATTCTAGTTAACCAAGGCTAAGGAACTAATCCCCCAAGACTAATTCTTTTGGAACCTTGCTAAAACGCACCCAAAGGTGAGTTCATACTTGTCCCCTTTTTACTCTTTATCACTTTTGGGGTGTAAACATGTATCATATGCAAAACACACTAATGCTTTCATAAACACACATGCTCAATCTATTAAACATACTTATATGCTACTTGCCATGCTTATGATTCTTAGATACTTAGACATAAATCATTAACTATTATTAGCCCACTTAACATGTATAGCGCTATAGGACTAGCACACCGCCCCCTTTATGGGTCATTGTTAAGATTTAAACGGCCTAACATGAATATGTTAGGTATACGCTGTGGTACTCGCGGGTTTGAGTTATGTCTTTTGTATGATAGGTATGTGCAATGCTATAGTATGAGATTTGAGTAAACCATTCTAAAACACTATGTATGTAAACTAAAACTAGTATGCTCACCAATGCTTTATGTGTTGACGGATATTTTATACATGTTGCAGGAAATGTTTGATGCAGGAAATTCAAGAAATCTACTTAGGATTAGACTAGAAACTCACGCTAGTTTAAGTTCTATATTTTGATGTCGTATTTCTCTTTTCATGAAAACAATTTGTATTCTGTTATCTTTTTAGACGATAATTATGCTATGATTGAAATTTTATCTTTAAATCATATTGTCACGAATTCTAGTGTCATGAAGTCTTTGAACAATCTATCCCAAGTCTCGCCCCGATGTATTCCGCCATCGATTGGGGTGTGACAGATTGGTATCAGAGCCATGACTATAGGGAATTAGGAAAAATTGCCATGTTTGACCTAGACTATAGTTAAGTACCTTTTGACCATTCCTTTTCATGGTTAAAATACTTGTTCTCCTTATCTTGCTTCTACTCCATTCTTTTGGACTTAAAAAAATTTCCCTTCCTATTTGTGGATTACTCTACACTCGAAGACGCTCGTATAACACAAACGAAAGGAAATCACCAAAATAGGCGTGAAACCCTCACTTTGGTGATAACTTTCAATCCGCGTAAATTCTTTGTGTTTTTTTTGAAACTACACCAAGATAGGAGTGAGATCCTCACCTTGGTGGAAATTTCACAATTCTCGTTCTAGTGGACACTTACCAATTGAAGGTTAGAATTAATTTTTTTACCACGTTGGGCAAAGTGTACAAACCACACTCAAAGAAACGACATCGCTATGATAGGAGTGAAATCCGCAACTTAGCGACTAGTTTCAATCCTTGATATTTTTTTTTCTCGCCAAAGTCTCAAATTTATTAATGATAAGAAACATGTAGTAACTGGAAGGGTGAATACCGTTAACCACAAGTTCGGCGAGAGTATTTCCACCTATTAGGCCAAAGCATGTTTTCAAACTCAAAGGTAAATTCGAACCACTTTGGTTAGTCTTAGTTCCATTCCGGAACGCTCCAATTGCTTGCTTAAAACAAGCCTCTCATTTTATGTTAATATTATTTTCAATGTTGTTTTCATACTATGTTTTCACTACATATATTCGATTTTTTTTACTACTCGCAAAGGCTCTCAAGACTCGCATTTCAAGCTACTCAAGCGATCTCCAAACAATACTAATAATCATGAACCAACATAAATTAAAACTCCTTTATGTTAACCAAGTGCATTATACTTTCTTATACATATGTGTTACGCTATTTGAACAATGTGAAACTTGCGTCCTATACGTGTAACTTGAACTTGCATACTAAATCTATCAGCACAACTTGAGCTTATGTATTTTTTTTTTTCTAAATTTGCATCAATTTCACCAATCTAATCTTACCCACAAGCTTTTCATTGTTAACCAAAATTCTAATAACTCCTTTCCTAAATTCAAAAGTTACCTTGCTTAAAAATAAAACTTATGCAAATTTTCTTATGTATGATTCTCGTACAACCAACTGGCGAGCCTTATTGCCCAAGAACTAGTCAAGATTCTCCCTAACCTAGAAACACCAACAAACCCAATTTCAAATCCCGGTGATACCATCCAGGACAGCACAAACCATGTAGATACTAAACCTTCTACCCATACCCCTACCAAACAAACGAAAAAGGATAACCGAAAACACAAATGTGTGTCAAGTGGGTATAACAAACGAGATTTTAAATGGTAAAAGTGTTAAAAATAAATTTTGTTTTCAAGACGCCTAATGTCGTCCATAACAAAAGAATTTTTTTTGCAAACAGGACTTATGAGCAAAGACACGCTAAATCAGACAACCTACTTCTTTATAATCCCAAAACCTTTTCTCTTGAAATCATATCTCGAGTCAAAATATTCAACAAGTTAATAATTTGAAACATAGTTCATTCATTAATCATGATTTTTGGAATACAAAGAGACGTTACAACTATTAAACATAGAAACGTTTCAAGTGTTTGTCACTCCAATGCCTTGGGATCATTCTGCCATTAGGGTCGGCTAGCTTGTAGGATCCCCCTTTGTGTGCTTCCTTGACAACATAAGGTCTCTCCCATCGGGGACCTAGCTTGCCTACGTCTTGCTGCCTGCTGGCTTCATTACACCTTAACACGAGGTCCCCTGGCCTGAAGGCCTCTTTTCGCACCCTTGTGTTGTAGTAGGTTTCAAGCTTCTTTTTGTATCTGGCCTCCCTGATAGAGGCTTGGTCCCTTGACTCTTCGAGGAGGTCTAGGTTGAGTAGGACCTCCTTTTGGTTGTGTTGAGCGTCTTGACGGGCAATTCTTCCTGAGCTTACCCCTATCTCGGCTGGTATGACAGCTTCGCTTCCGAAGACAAGGCTATACGGTGTTCTTTGGTGGCTTGTCTTTTCCATGGTCCTTATAGCCCAAAGGACGCTCGGGAGCTCATCAACCCATTTCTTGCCACATCTTCCTAGCCTTGCTTTAATACCTTCGACAATGCTTCTATTCATGCGCTCAACTTGTCCGTTGGACTGGGGGTAGGCTACTGAGCTGAAGACTTGCTTGATTCCTAGCTCGGAGCACCAGCTGTTGAAAGGTTTGTTGTCAAACTGCTTCCCATTGTCTGTCACCATCTCCCCTGGCAGCCCATATCGGCAGACTATTTGTTCCCATACGAAAGTTATCACATGTTTCCCTGAGATGGTAGCCAATGGCCTGACCTCTGGCCACTTGGTGAAATAGTCGACAGCTACAAGGAGGAACTTCAATCTTTCGGGAGCTTGTGGGAAGGGACCCACAATGTCCATTCCCCATTTGTAGAAGGGCCATGTCGAGATGATGGGAACAAGGTCATGCTTGGGGTTGGTCTTCACCGGTGTTTGCAGCTGACAAGCTTCACATCTTCGGATTGTCTCAAAGGCATCCTTGTGCATGGTAGGCCAATAATAGCCCAAGTTCATGAGCTTTGATACCACAGAGCGAGGCCCAGCATGCATGCCACATATACCCTCATGTACCTCCCTGATGAGGTAGTTACTCTCATTGGGGCCTACACACCTCAGTAGGGGTGCCAAGTATCCCTTCCTGTAGAGCTTGTCGTCTTCAATTACATATTGCCTTGCCTTCATAACCAACCGCTTAGCTTCTTGTTCGTTTTCTGGTAGTTTCCCTTCCTTCAAGTAGGACATAATGGGCGTCATCCATATGGAGTCTGTTTCGGTGACAACATCTTGTACTTCCTTGTCATCAATGGATGGTTCTTTCAGCACCTTGACTAGGACCTTCTTGGTTAGGTGAGCAAACGTCAAGGAGGCCAGCTTGCTGAGGGCATCTGCCTGCTTGTTCTTGGTTCTTGACACCTGCTCTAGTGTGAAGACTTTGAATTCCTTGATGAACTCTTTGACTTTGTCTTTATACCTAATCATTGAGGGCTCTTTGGCTGTGTATCCTCCATTTACTTGTTTGACCACCAGATTCGAATCAACGAAGACTTTTAGCTCTTGTACCTTCATTCTTTTTGCCAATCTCAACCCGGCCAGGGGGGCCTCGTATTCAGCAACGTTGTTGGTGCAGGGGAAGTCTAGACGGAGGGCATAAGTGTATTCGGTTCCGTGGGGGTCCTTGATGACAAGACCGGCCCCGGAACCTTCTACACTTGAGGCTCCATCAGTAAAAAGACACCATTTCCCCTTGAGGTCAGGCTGTTCTTCGACCTCGTTCATTTCTTTTTCTGCCTGCAGGGTGGGCAACTCAGCAAGAAAGTCAGCAAACACTTGTCCTTTGTAAGCTCTTCTTGGCAGGTACTCTATCTTGTGCTCCCCTAGACCAATGGCCCACTTGGCCAATCTCCCCGAATCTTCTGGTTTTTCAAAGATGGATCGTATGGGTTGATCTGTGATGACCTTTATTGGGTGAGCTTGGAAGTACCGCCTTACTCTCTTGGCAGTGTGTACAAGTGCTAACACAAGCTTCTCTAGGGGAGTGTAGTTAACTTCGGCATCTTTGAGGGCCCCGCTAACAAAGTAGACGGGGACTTGCTCTTTACCTCGTTCTACCAAGAGGACTGAGCTTACTGCTTCCATTCCTACAGACAAATAAACTGTTATTACTTCCCCTTCTTCAGGGGCTGCCACTTCGGGCAGGGAAGCTATGTGTTTCTTGAGTTCCAGGAAGGCAGCCTCTGCCTCGGTTGTCCAGCGGAAATCCTTCTTGTCAACACAATTTTTGAGTGTTCTGAAAAAAGGTAAGGATTTTTCCGCGGACTTAGGCAAGAAACGTTTTAAGGCAGCAATTTTACCGTTTAGGCTTTGCACTTCCTTCTTTGTGGTAAGAGACTTCATATCAAGGACGGCTTGGACCTTGCTTGGGTTTGCCTTAATGTTTTGCTTTCCAACAATATGGCCCAGAAACTTCTCCTCCTCGAACCCAAAGGAGCACTTGACAGGATTGAGCTTCATGTTTATTCTTCGGAGGTTGTCGAACGTTTCTCGGATGTCCTGGATCATTGCTTCCCCAGACTTGCTTTTGATGACAAGGTCATCTACATAATCTTCCATGTTCCTTCCAATTTGCTTCGAGAAAGCTTGATCCACTAACCGCTGGTAGGTAGCCCCTGCATTTTTCAAACCAAAGGGCATCTTTTTATAGCAAAAGATTCCCCTGTCGGTGTGGAAGGCCGTCTTTTCCTCATCTTCTTGCTTCATTTGAATTTGGTGATACCCCTTGTAGGCATCTAAGAAGCACTTGTATTGGAAGCCAGTGAGAGAGTCTACCTTCCAATCGATCTCGGGCAAGGGGTAGCAATCTTTAGGACGGGCTTTGTTGAGATCCTTGAAATCGACACACATTCTCCAAGATCCGTCTTGTTTGGAAACCATGACCGGGTTTGCTACCCAAGAGTGATACTGGACCTCTCTGAGGATACCTGCCTCAACCAGCTTCTCCACCTCCTGACAAGCAGCCTGGCTCTTGGCTGGGGCCAAACTTCTTTTCTTTTGGACGACTGGCTTGTATGAGGGGGCTATGTTAAGAGAGTGTTCAGCCATACTTCTAGGGACACCAGTCATGTCCCCGGGGCACCAAGCAAATATGTCTTGATTATCCTGCAAAAGGTTGATTAGTTCACACGTAATCTTATCAGGAAGCAGATTGTTTACTTTGATGGTCTGCTCCTGGTAAGCAGGGTTTATGCTGACTTCCCGGATGGGACCGCTGCTTGGCGTTTCTGGCCCCCTGGGGTCTTTGGTTTCTTCCACGGAGGCTATCAAAAGAGCCTCTGCTGTCGGCTTCAGGGTTGCAACTCCATTAGGAGTGGGGAGCTTCATTAAACCATGTGTTGTTGATACTACCGCGCCGAAGGTGGCGATTCCCATTCTTCCAATAAGGACGTTGTAACTTGAAGGGTACCTGATAACAGAGAAAGTCAACTCTTCTGTCCTTGACAGAGAAAAGATGACGATGTAACTGGTAGGGTACCTGATAATAGAGAAAGTCAACCCTTTTGTCCTTGACAAGTCTCCATCCCTGAAACAGACGCTAAGTGTGAGCTTCCCTAAGGGATGTACTCGTTCCCCCGAGAAACCCACCAAGGACGCGTCCGATGGCTTAAAGTTGGATTTTATGTCCGGGCTCAAGGATTCGAAGCATCGTTCATACATCACCTCTGATGAGGCTTCGCAGTCCATGTACACCCTATCTATAGGGAAGCCATCCAGTTCAGCTTCTACTATTACCGGTGTGACGATCAGTTCGTCGGGAGCAGGAGGAAGACAGATATATTGTTTGTTCCAAGGCTCGGTGCGAGCCTTCTTTGCCTGCTGGGTCCCTTCAAGACTGACCATGTTGACCTCCTTGTCTTTCTTTCCTTCATCCTTTCTTCCTTTGATGTCTTTGATCAGGTGAGCCAGCTCCCCGGACTTAACAGCCTCTTCTATCCTCTTCTTCAGCTGGTAGCAATCGTTTGTGTGATGCCCCGTATCATTATGAAAGGCACAATGCTTGCTGGCATCCCTCTTGTTAGCTGGCTTGGACAAAGGTCTGGGAGGTCGAAAGGTGTACTTGACTTCCTCCATGGAGAGTAGTGGGGTCTTGGCGAGAACAGTGAAAACTTGTCTTTCTCTTTCGTGGTATCTTCCTGACCTTGGGGATCGTCTCCTCTCTTCGTTCCTTTGATTGTCGAAGGATCTTCCTGATCGTTTTTCATTGTAAGGTTGGAAGGGAGGTCTTCGGGAGCTTATTGAGCTGTCTCTCCAGCTCCCTCGATCCCTCTTCCTAGAATCCTGTCGGGTTAATGCTTCTTCTCCCCTGAGGAAGGCTTCTGCCCTCTCGAATGCCTCCTCCATGGTTTGGGGGACATCTTCATGGAACCTTCTTAGCAACTTTTTGGGACGGATAGCCCCCATGAATCCTGACACCGGATCTTCTCGGTGGCACCACTATACTGCAGACCTTCCCTCTTGTACCTTTCGATGAAACTACGGAGGTTTTCATGCTCCCCTTGTTGGATTTGGTGCAATATGGCAACATCTTTGGTGCACTTCCTGAGGGGGTTAAAGTTTGAGGTGAAACCTCTCCTTAAATCATCAAACGAGGAAATGCTCCGAGCCGGTAGGCCACTGAACCATAGACGAGCTGGTCCTACCACGGTTTGCATGAACATGTGGCAGCACTCGGCATCGTTTCATTTTTCTACGGTTGCCGCCCCAGAGAAGACGTTCAAGTGATCATCAGGGTCCTCCGTGCCATCGTATGTTTTCACATTAGCTGGCATTTTGATCTTGTTGGGGAAATCAAAATGAGCGATATGCTCGGCGAAGCATTCTAACGACTTAGGTCGGTACGGCTTCGAAGGTGTAGCCTCGCCCCTAGCTTCAGCCATGGGGGTTTGAACCATGGGTTGGGAGGCTCCCAGACCCTGTCCTCCCGCAGGGGGGGTTGCTGGCACTTGGTTCAGAGGTGGTGGATATTGCCAAGGATACCCTCCCGGCCATGTGGGGAAGTAAGGTGGTACATAAGGCGAG
The DNA here is from genome assembly GCA_030844895.1 of Ambrosia x helenae. NCBI lineage: Eukaryota > Viridiplantae > Streptophyta > Magnoliopsida > Asterales > Asteraceae > Ambrosia > Ambrosia x helenae. The sequence continues at coordinate 71,072,656 of CM061225.1, read as the reverse complement.
TATTGAGGCTGTGAGTAGTTAGGATACATCGTTCCTGGAGGGACAACAGATCCTCCAGCAAGACTTCCTGCTCCCGCAAGGGAGGCAGCCACAGCACTGCTGGCCAGAGGTAATGACCTCAAAGCTTCTTCATAGGGGAGTAGTGTTGAGGTCCCCGGGGAGAGCACGGAATTGCTAGGACCTCCTCCTCCTGAGTAGATATCCCCCTGACTGTTAAAGTAGGGATGAGGATTTGTGTTGGCACGTCGGGTTGCTGGTGAGGTAGTGGTTCCCAGCAACGGAGGACCAGGTGAGAGGGTGACAACAGGCTCTTCGTCGTAAGACAACCCGACTCTTACTCCTCTGGACCTTTCCTCTCGCACGTAACCGTTCAGGAGGTCTCGGAGTTGCAAGAAGTTTCTTCGTACTCCCTCCGGGGTGATGTCCATTCGTTCAACTGGCAACAACAAGTCGTCCCTAGGAGACGAGTTAACAGCCCTTGAGGACGGCGGTGTTTGGAATTTGAGTATGTCTCCTAGAGACGGTTCGACTTGATGTCCGTCCGTTCCAGGTGTTTCATGGCCAGAAGCGTCACCTGAGGTGTGACTAGTGGCCAGAGTTTCTAAAAGACCCCCTACTAGGCGGTTATCTCCACCAGTCATCACAAAAGGAGGTTACTTAGGAACAAATGGGACTGTAGAAACTCTCAACAGTTTTGTTCAAAGTAGCGACAGCCCCACGGTGGGCGCCACTTGTTGCTACAACAAGGAAAATGACCGGTATTAGGTTAGGAGATGCTTAGGATTATAGGTTAAATGTATGTTATGTTGAGATTCAGGTTTTAAGTTTAGGTTCAGATTTAGTTGTGGGATCAGGGGTCTTCAAGTTCCTGGAAGGACCTGCACAAAGGTAGCAGACACCGTTAGCCTTAACGCATGAGGGAGCCTCCTGCGTTTGGACTCCGGCGTGAGAATAAGTATGTATTCATTTGGAGTTGGGAAATGATGAAGTAGAGAGTATGAGAGTAGAGAGAATAAGTGAGAAGTGTGTGTGGAATGTCTACCCAAGGGCCTCCTTATATAGGCAGTGGAATTCTGCCCAGGAGCTCCCTCAGGGTAGCTTCCTTACCATACCTGGTTGTGTTTGACCCTCCTTTAGTTCCCTTCAGTGAGACTTTACCCTTTTAGGATGTTTTCAGCTTTTATCATTTCCAATGCAAAGCTTGGAGCTGTGTGGTGTTTTGTCCTTTGCTATGATAATAAGCCAAAATCCCCCTTTTGCATTTCCAAGGTTTTTTACTGTTTACTTTCTGCCCTGAGGCTTCCGTATGGCAGGTAAGCTGCCTTATATCAGCTCCACTAAGTCAGGCAACCTCTTAATCAATTTTATTTTGCTTAACTTTTCGACGAGGGGTCTAAACGTTGTCGTTTTAGGACACACGTCATCAGCCCCCCAGTCATAAGCATTTTGTAAAGAAGTTAGAAGTGCTTGTGACTTGTAAATTGTCGTTTTCCCCGGTGGCAACGCTGTTCAGGCTTATGTTGGTACCGGGTAATTTGTTAGACCCCGAGCTCCCTCATGGGAGCGTTGGTTCCATATTTCTTCCTTCATCAAATTTCGTGCAAGCTTCTGGCCTTGTATTTGTCATGATAGCCTTCTTTTTAAATAATATTATCGGCTATCATTACTTCCTTGGGAGCAGACGCCTGTCCCATCAGCCGCCTGAGATGACTGTTGATTTGACAAGGGCTAGGCTGACGTCACCCTATGGGACAGCTGAGCGACGGTTCTCCTTGGTAACCGCCCAATGCCAATTAATTCAAATTTTAAATTCTTTTAAAAGGGGGTAACCCCTCTTTTATTCTTCATTTCCTTCCCCATTTGGAAAACTGCTCTCTCTCTCTCCCACGATTCCTCCTTAACCGGCGAACTCTATTTTCTCTTATAAAACCTGGTAAGCAACCCTCTCTCTTTTCACACTTGTTTTTCATTATGTCGAAAACTGATCTTGCATCCCAGTTCACTCGTCTATCTAAGTCTGATGCTGAATGGTTCTGTACCGAGATCGGAATTCCATTGTCCTTTGATCCTTCTGTTCCGAAGGGGAAAACCCCTGTGACCTCTGTTCCCCCTGGCAAGGTGGCCGTGTATACACGTCAGTTTGACCAGGGTAACCTTAGGTATCCTTTTTCTACATTTTTTCTGAATGTTTTAGAGTATCACCAACTTTCTCTTGATCAACTATGCCCCTCCGGAGTTGCTAGGATCTTGCACTTCGAAATAATATGTCGTTGCCATGGTCATAAGCCTTCCTTGGCTATGTACCGGTGGTTTTTTAGGTTGGCTAAAAATGGGAATTGGTTTACTATTGAGAAGACTCAATGTGAACCAGCCCTCATTTCTAGTGTCATTGGGCTTGTTTCTTCTTGAAAAGACAAGTTCTTTTTCTTAAACTCTGATTTTCTACCCTTTAAAACTCCTCGGAGGTCTTCGGATGCTCCTTTAAACGAGAAGGAACCTGATCCTGACACTCTTGACCAAGTATTGTTGGAGAAGCTCCGTAGTTTTCCTACTCATCTCCGTACCTTCCCTGAGGACTTCCTGGTGATGGTAGGCCTGAGTGTTAACTGGGATGATCCTGGGACTGACCCGGTGATATATCATGGTGGGAAGGGTAGGTGTCTCCCTGGCTCCTCTTTGGTATCCTTCTTATTTTTGTGTTATCTAACCCTTAAGAGGTGTGGGGAGGACTCCCGGCTCGGGCCTAATTTCTCGGGGGCACATTGACCCTCTGGTAATCCAAGTTTTCTTAACAGTGATGTTCTTAATTCGATAGATTTTTGTATGTTTGAGCCCCAAAATTGTTAATCAAGTATTAATCAAAGTGAAGAGTGGTATATATAAAACAGAAAGTAAAGAAATGTTGAGCGAAGTAAAGAATTAAAGAAGAAAATAAAATGGTTTGAGAAAAAAAAAATTGCAGGTTTATTAATGAGTGTAGAACTAGAGAGGATGACGAAAATGAAATGAAGAAGTCTCACACTTAGTTGTTTTTGCTTTTTACCGGTTGGTTTTGACTTCCTTTTTAACTTTTATTTTTGTTATGAAACAATTTTATTTAATTGCCAAACTTTCACCCATTTATATTTTCACCCTTTGTGGGATTCGAACTCCCAACCTCCCCAAGAGGATTTGTTAGACTACAACCTAAATGAAAAATAAAATTTGATCTAGCAATTTGATATTACTTTAATCGTAGCTTAAAAAATAGTTTACATTATTTATTTCGTTAAGGCCTAAAGCTAAGGCTAAGAGGCACAATTTTTGCAGCTCGGCCCGGGCACCTAAATTTTCAGGGCCGGCCCTGGCGAGTGATGTGCATAAAAATTACACATATTTATTACACAAATTTACCCATATTTTATGCATGTTCATTGGAAATTTCAAGAGGTTAAACACTAATCAAGTGATATTTGTTGATTCTTAGGTTTGGTGATGACTTATGAAGATTTAAGAGAGATCAAGATAAAATAGAACTTAATGAAGGTTGAAAGTTGATGTTCTGATGTTGTTAAAAGGCACAAGCACAACCATGCTACAACAAACACAACCATGCTCATTCCTAAGCATGACCATGCTTGTGAATAAGCATGATCATGCTTGGTTTTGTCCACACACACACGACACATACACACCAAACCAAACCCTAGATCTAACTTTTGCAAACATGATCATGCCCACAACTAAGCATGACCATGCTCATATATAGGAACAGTGTTTCTTGGGTATTGAACGAACAATGAGCTTTCTAGATCGGTCAACACATGAGCACAACCATGCTCACCCACAAGCACAATTGTGCTCCCTTTCTTCTCTATAAAACTCAAACAGCATGCTCATTCTTTGAAGCAGAGAGTTCTACCCACAAGGTTTCCAACTCCAAAAATCAGTAAATTCAACCCACTTGCAAGCATCTAGGAGGGATTTTAACATCAAGAGGATCATCACACATCATCTACATCATCTAAGCTTGGATTCTTGGTTTGATTTTTGTTAATTTTACCATGAAACTTGTAACTATATCAAGCTTGTATGTTGTTTTTGAGCTCATGATGAGCTAAAATCTTTGTATCACTTTAATTTAGATGAAGTTTAGTTAACATTTGATGAAATTATGGATTATTGGGAATGATTATGTTAATGTTATAGTAATTTCTTGATTATTCTTCAATGGTATTGTGTATTTGAAGGTTCTAATTGATGTTCAAGACTTATGATTGTTTAATTATGTAATGTTGGAAAACTCATAATTTAAACTTTCATTCATGGATTTGTATAGGTTTATGCTAGTTCATGTCTTTTAACTAGGAATGGTGAATGAAGTCTTGATTATTCATGATAAACTCTTGAATGTGCATCCTTATGCTTATGTTTGGAAAGACAAAGTGTTTGTAATGATCTTGTCATGTTAGGTCTTATGTTCATCTAGGATTTGTTGACACGAGTTGCTAGTTTATGTAATCTTGGCATGAAAATTATTAATTGAAGAAATACATGAATATTACTTAGATTAATCAACCTTAGGTGGGTTATGTGTTTTTCATATCATCTTTCCAATTGGTTGTTGGATTAGTTATCCTTGACGGGAATTAATCTATATTTTCAAACATTAACATGATTGTATCACTTGTTTTTACTTGTATGATTTTAGGTGGTTAGTTTGTGTTTTTCATCCTAACTTTCCAACAAATCATAAGGCTAGATTTCTTTAGCAAGATTTTAGTCATTTATGAGTTTTGTGATTTTTCCATATATCCATGATTATTGTCATTTGTTAACTAAATGGATTCGAGATTAAAGTGATATTCCTCCTTGATTGATTGCATTTGTGTTAGTTAGTTTAGTCGTTAATATTTTGCAATTTAACTTAGAAACGTCAAAAAATCAACTCTTTGAAAAGGCTTTACAGTAGCAAAAGTTTAGTATTGAGAAACCGCGTCCACGGATTGATATCCGGTTCTTACCATTTAAATTATATTACTTTTTGATAGGTACACTTGCCTTTCGTGTGTGTAGTTTAATTTAGGGTAAAAACTATTTTAAAACTAGAAATTATGTGAACAAATATCTTCAAAAAATTATATATACTTCACGCACCATCAGCGAGCACCAATCTGGAGCTTGGAGGATGAACTCGCCTTGGTGAATAGCTATCTTGATGTTCAAGAGCAAGGAACCGGGGGAAGGCAAAGTTTTTGGAAAGCGGTGGCCACAAGATTCAACGGACAAATGGGTGAAAACACTCGTTCAACGGACGCGATATATGGAAAGTTTATATCGTTAAAGTCGAAGTGCGGAATATTTCAAGAATTATTCGTTAATGCGATGGACGCCAATCCGGCTTTAAACACAAATGGGTGGCTTGAAGAAGCCCGTAACCAATACCGAAACCTACACACTGATAACTACCCGAGGGTCGAGGTTTGGAGAGCTATGAGAGGGCGTTTTATAATTAAACATATTATTAAACGGTTTTATTTACGGTTTTAAATAATGTTCGATGTCATGTATTGATGTTATTTTATGGAATATTATGTAATTTTATTTTATTTAGTTTAATAATATATTTAATTAATGTTTCTTTAAAAAATAATAAAAAATAAAGATTTCAGTGAAGTGAATCAGTGGAGTGTTGCCTACAAAAAAGTGTTTCAGTGAAGTAAATCAGTAAAATGATGTGGCAGTGTATAATTGGTTAAAATCAGTGAAACAAAATGAATAATTTAGGAGTGCCCCTTAAGGCCTAATTTTAACAAGTTACGGTTAGTTCTAAGACTACATGAACTCAGTTTCTATCAAGGTATACGAAATTAAATCTAAAAAAATAGATTGTGTACTTTTTTGGGACGGCTAAATCACCTGGAAAGCTTGTTAGGCTTACACACACCCCTTCTCAATTTGAATACCAGGCACCTTGCGAACCCTTAGCTCCTATGCCTTACAATATATTTTGCATGGTGCAAGGATCAAATCGGTACTTCCTAGGTAGGAACCCCACATAAGTGGGGAAACCTTCCCACCTACCTCTTGAACCATTGGATCGACAAATCATTGGCGATTAATTGTAAAAGTTTGTTGATTTCAAATCTAGTTATGTAACCACACTCATTTCGTTCACAAGTTTACCTAAGCTCGTTAAGTGAAACTCGAGCTTGGACTCATTTATTAAACATTATTTTTAGGCTCAGGCTTAAACTCAACTTGTTTCAAGTTTAGATCGAGCCATTCTCAAGTAACTCAAGAGCAATTGGCTCATTTACCCCACGTATGTTTGTCAACATACAAACTTAGTGAAGTGCTTATGTAAAATATGATCATATGTTGGCCAACTTGATAAATTCACAAATAGAGTCGGCCCAACATTTTCAGAGGCCCTAAGCGAAACAAAATGTCGGGGCCTTTTTTTATTATTATTTTCTTAACTGTCCTTCTTTATCCGGGTTTTGGACTGGCAACATAAACTAAAAAGTTTATAGTTGGGGCAGGGCCTGGTCAATCATTCTTCAGTAAGAGTAAAATGCCATCCTTTTTATTATTTTTGCTTCTTGACAAAAGCTAACCGTGAAGAAAAACTTAAAGGAAATAAAGCAGATTCATAATTACTACACTAATAACCTATAATGTCCCTTTCTAACACGCTACGAATATCATACAACATGTACGAATCAAGATTTATAATTTATTGAATGTAGTTAGTATTTACACTCCTAAGTCCTAAACCATAACAATAGTACCAAATAATCGAATGGATATATTGTAAGACAAAGGAGTTCTAATATCATTATCTAATGTTTATTTACCTAAAAAATTCAAACCACCAAATATTGAATTCCTGTAAATTCAATCAAAAGTGAACATAAAATACTTCAATAAATTGATTTGAAAACTCCTAGTTACTCCTAAAATAGTCAACCAAATAAATAAACAAAAGTTTTACGGTACATGAACACCGCTTAGTTCATGTCTGGGCGTGTGAAAAGGGTTAGGACTTGCCGATTAGGCGGGTGTGATGAACTTCTACCACTTCCGCTTTGAAGAAAGTCATTGTTCCAACAAAAAAAAGTTAAGATATATAGTTATGTAACCATGGATGTATACAGTGAAATCCATTCAAAATGATTAGAGACTTATTTTCTACATGGAAATAGACATCTCGCAGGTCTTTACATCTGCATCTAGAGAGATATCACACAAATTTGTTTTGATACATCATCGTTCAACTATGCATTTAAGATCGGAGGCTAGCAAAATATGAGGCCCTAAAAACGTGGGGGCCCTAGGCATTTCAGCATTTGTCTAGTTTTGCAAAGCATTAGGGCCGACCCTGTTCACAAGGTAAACCTTTGAAATTATTCATTCACACTACCCAGTAGTCTACAAGGCTATTAAGCTTATTCTATGTAGCATGAGATAATGCGAAATACATACTTAGAGGGTGTTTGGGATTGAGTTTGGAAATGTAAAAGTACTTTTAGTCAAAAGTGCTTATTGGCTTATGACTTTTTGAAAAGGAGTTTTTAAAAAGTGTTTGGATTAGCTTTCGTGATAAGAAACGTCAAAAAGTCAATAGATTATTATTTTTTTAAGTGTTTTGCTTAAGTTATTGTGAATATTTGTTGTATGTGTGGTAAATTTGTTATTTTTTTTCAAAAGTCGAAAGCCAGGATTTCTAACTTTTCAAAAACAGTTTTTCCACCCTTAAAAGTCAAAAGCCAAAAGTCAAAATAGAAAGTGCTTTTTAATTATACAAACAGCTTATTGACTTATTAACTTCTTGGAAAAGCCAATAAATCAATAAGTTGTTTTAAAACCCAATCCCAAACACCCTCTTATTTTATTATCAAGAAACCTTACCTTTAAAATCGGTGATGTGGTATTATTATGAACATTTATATTTGGTGGTTTAGACTTTATTTAAAAATGGGGAAATGGAATTTAATAATCTCAATTTTGGAGAGTTGGAAGGCAACAGTCCCAATTTGAAAGTTGTACTATAGAAGTCCCAACTTGTCAACATTTTTATTTTGTTGGTCCCAAATTAACCTCAGTTAGTTTTCTCTGTTAAGTGCCACGTGGCATCATACGTGGCAGTCCTACGTGGCATAAAGTGTTATATCTGTAAAAAAAGGTGGGCCCGGATTACACATGTGTAAAATAAACTTAATTTAATGTTTTTTTAAAAAAGGCGGGACCCACAATCAAATAATAATAACACCCACCACCACCTTCCGTCTTCCTCCATCATCTTCATCATGTTCACCACCACCACCACCACCACCACCACCACAACAACCACCTGCCACCACGGTCATCTTCACCACCACCACCACAACAACCACCTGCCACCACGGTCATCTTCACCACCACCACCACCACAACCACCTGCCACCACCGTCATCTTCACCACCACCTTCAAATCGAACCCAATCACAAATCTGGTCATACCCACATGTTGCCAGCTTCAAATCGATCCATTCGGTGCAAAAACCCCCCATCAAAAACATCCAAATCAAGCTCCAATTTGTTGGTTTTATGCTCGGTGGCCGAGCACCCTTTTTAATCGATTACACCTCGAAAACGAACAGGTTAGTGTGATTATTTAGTATGGTTTTGTTCGGAATTCATTTTTCTATAATAGCCTTAACATTAATTTGATTAACAGGTTCGAATCATTGGTCAATTGATCGAGTATAGAATTAGGGTTCTTCGTAACAGGTGGTTGGTGGTGGTGGCAGGTGGTTGGTGGTTGGTGGCAGGTGGTTGGTGGTGGTGGCAGGTGGTTGGTTGGTGTTGGTGGTGGTGGTTGGTGGTGGTGTAGGTGGGGTGGTGTGGGACCCACGTTTTTAAAGATTTTTTAAAATACTTAATAGATTTTTTTAATTGAAAAAACAAGTGGGGCCCACGTTTTTACTGTGCCACGTAGGACTGCCACGTGTGATGCCACGTGGCACTTAACCGAAAAACTTAACTGAGGTTAGTTTGAGACCATTAGAATAAAAACATTGACAAGTTAGGACCGTTATATTACAACTTTCAAGTTGGGACTACTCCCTTATCCCTTCCAACCCCCAAAAGTTGAGAGTATTAAATTTCATTTCCCCATTAAAAATTGGTTATGTTTTCCGATATCCTTATTATTCATGTAGTCACGGCATTCATTCATGTGCAAATGGTTATACGACATTGGTGGCCTGGAACGCGATAAGATAGCGACAACAACTCCATTACATACAAACTTTCTTTATACCCTCCTCCAATCAAATCACACTCACACTCACAATCCTTCTAACTAATTTCATCCATTTCCAACCATAATTAAACCCAGCAAGCAATCTGTTGTCATTCATTCGATAGCCAGCCAAGTCATCCATTAAACCGAGACGAGATATGTGGTTGTTTGCAAGACCAGGGCCTTCTGGGTTCTCCCAATATTCAACCGCTGAGCAAGTTACCAATGGTATTGATGCATCTGGACTCACCGCCATCGTTACAGGTTCCACTCCTACTTCTTCTTCTTCTTATTATTATCTCTTAGTTTGTTAGATATGTGTATTATGGGAGCTTTTGTTACTATTTATTTATTTATTTAGGTGTAATTATGGCTAATGTGGGGCTGTATGTGTTGTACGGCTTAAGGTATTAATTAATTAATTAATATATAACCCTATGAATGTGATGGTTCTTAGACCATCTCCAATGTAACCCAAGTTCAAAATCCTAGGCACAAGGCGTTTAAAAACTGTGCTGCTAAAAGAATCAATGCACACTCAAGGTGTGAAAGGCGAGCCTGTCTCCTAGGCACAAGGCGTTTACAAAGCGTGCACATGAGACTCGCAAGGTGCATGCGCATTTCAGGGCGTTTTTAACTGTTTTAGACATGTTTTACGCTGCTTTACACTAGTTTAGACTGCTTATTGCCTTTTTTTATTGAGGTTAAGGCTTGTGTTAAGACATGCTTCTTTTGGGCGCCTTTGACTACTATGCATGAACCATATAGTAATGCTGATAAACACGCATACAAAATCATCTACAACTTCATGAATTGAGTAGTAGCACACGTTTGAGTCTTTTCATCCCATTGTTCATTAAGTGTATCATTCCCCTCATTAAGGTCTTCATCTAGCAAAGTAAATGAATTAGAGACTTGAACATGAGCTTTACCTCGAACTGATGACACCATCTGTAGAGACTTACACCAATACCCAAGGCCAAGCATAAGCTAATTTACCCGATTTTTTTATACACCTTTTGTAATTGGCATGCCAATCCGACTAACAGTTTGCCCAATATTACCTCCATTTTATAACAAGTTACGTACTGAAATACAAATAGGAACCTTGGTTGATTCAGGTTTACCTAAGCAAGAATTCAATTTCCATTTCTTTATTGTCATTTTTTGTAGCTCCACTTGCGGTGTGCGCATATAATATATGTATGAGTTGGCCGTCAGAAGGGAAAAAGTAGAATTGCACTAATTTTAACGTTAGTTTACCAATTTCGTGAAAATAACATTAAAGCGACAATCTTGCATCATGTGGTGGCGTTGATAGCCGAAAGACAAGGGGGTACATGCATCAATCGGGCTTCCCGATTCTGACTGTTATGTGCCTTATGTCCAAGGCTTGATACAAAACTACTATCGAGTCGGGTGGAGGTAACGCTGTCTACATCTTAGTATCTTACCCTCCTTAGACCCTACTTTAGCTTTGCTATTGGTGGGATTTACTGACTATGATGATGATGTACTGTCAAATTTTGAAGTATAAAGTACCTGATTTACTTTAATAAACAAAAAATAAGCAGGACATAATAATTAATAAGACGAATGTTTAGAAAGTTATCTTTTTTTGCTCACATTTAACAACCACAGGAGGATCAAGTGGCGTTGGCCGTGAGACAGCACGAGTCTTAGCTCTGCGTGGGGCTCACGTGGTGATGGGTGTAAGGAATATGGCTGCTGGCAAACAGGTTCAAGAAGCAATAGTCAAAGAAATCCCAACTGCCAAAGTCGATGCATTGGAGCTGGACCTTAATTCTATGGATTCAGTTAGGAAATTCGCCGCTGATTTTAACTCAAGTGGTCACTCATTAAATTTGTTAATGTAAGAAAATACAACACTGATGAATTTCCCTCTCCATGCTATTTAAAATAGTACATTTTGACCCTTAAAAGTCATTAATCATTTTCAATTAACGAGCGACACGCCTTTGATTTCAAAACTAACTTTAATTCCTTTTCATTCCGGTGATCGTTAAAATTTTAACAAACAATCTAAAAAACTCAGGTCAGTTTAATTCCTTTTCATTCTGGAGGGACTATGCATCTGTATGCTTATTCTGGCTTGCAAAGGCTAAGGCTTTCTATTTTCGTCAATGGTGGTTTTGTAAAGAAATAATGCAGGTATAATGATGACTCCATTCATGCTTTCTAAAGATAACATAGAACTACAGTTTGCAACGAATCATCTAGGTATGTTTATTTGCGTTTTCTTTGGATAATTTTTTTTGTGCATTCCGTTATGATGATATATCTGCTAAAACCATGGTGTTTGCAGGTCATTTTCTTCTAACGCATTTGTTGCTTGACAATATGAAGAAAACAGCCCATGAAAGTAAGAAAGAGGGAAGGATTGTGAATGTATCATCAGAGGCTCATAGGATTACTTATCCTGAAGGAATTCGTTTCGACAAAATCAATGATGAAAAGCATTAAGTTTTAAAGAAAGAACTCCACTTTAAGATTCTTTCATCACAATATAATGAGGTGGCAAAACGAGCGGGTTGGTCAGAAAGGGCTTGATCACCAATCAAAACGGGTCCGGTTAGGTTGGCTTGACACTTTTGTCCAACCTTTTCAATTTTTACATTCGTTGTTAATTTTTTTACATACGATTACAATATCTGTTTTATTTTGGTAATAACCTACTTTTTTGAATAAAATGTTTTGGGAGGCATTAGCTTTAAAAAGTCACTTTGGGTGCTTTTGACACGTTTGACCCATTTATCTGTAGGCTACTTCTTTCTAGCTTACCCTTTTGACCCGTTAGAGATAATACGTAACCTGGATCCCCTTGTTCATAAATACATGGGTTGAAATCTCCAAATTTCGTTTTCCCTTTCGAAAATGGCTACCTTATAAGGGATGGATTACATTTATTTTTCTATCCCGATTTGGAGGGATGAAGTTTGCTCTTAACAAGTTGTTTTCTGATTAGAAACCAAAACGCTCATTTTGTAAGAAGTTTATGAAAAAAGAATATGTTGGCAGTTTTACTTTTTGGGTCGCTCGATTGTTGTAGCTATGTATAATGTGAAGTATCTCGTGTTTTAATAACCCTTTTGTGCATTAGTTCTATTTTTGACCAAAAGTCAACTCTTCCTGCACAGTTTCCTTTAATGAATGTTACATAACTTCATAATAATATTAATACCAGTGAACTGGTCAATCTCATGTCCATAAAATTGGACCAACACACTGTTCTGAGCATGGTGCACACCTTCTAACCAGATGAATTATATATATAGTATATTTAAAACATATTTCACTTAATCATACAAAAGTCACATAAGTTTCTTTATCCTGTACACATGATATTATGTAGAGGTTTAAAAGACCATGATTTTATTTATTGATATTTATGTAAACAAACTTGATTAGGTGATGTTATACAGGTACAGTAAATATCAAGCATATGGTCAATCAAAGCTAGCCAACATTCTGCATGCTAATGAGCTTACAAGACAACTAAAGGTACAAGTTCAAATCACATAAATTATTAGAAATGAAACCCATTTTGCCAATTGAAATCAAACAAACTGATTATTAACAAAACATTTTTGATAGTTGTATTGAAGTTTAGAGTAAAATGCTATAGTTGCAAATAAAAACATGTCGTCGTTGAACAGGAAGAGGGGATAGAAATAATTGCAAATTCTCTTCATCCCGGAGTAGTCTCAACAAACCTATTCCGCCACATATTTACTCCTCCAAGCTTTGCTGAAGGTCATCTTTCTCAAATATCTGCCAAAAAAGATTTTTTTTTTTAATTTATGTTTATGTTACCTTTTAGAAATCTTGCTTATATATGCATTGTTACCGTTATGTTAAATGCAGGTTTTGTTAGCAAGCTCAGCAACCTTCTGTTGAAAACCGTTCAGCAGGTTAGTGTTTACCCCATTTTATGTATTAGAGCACCTGTAGTGGCCTCGTTATGAGGCGTTTTGGGCCACCATAGCGCCGGGAACACCGCCCCCCCAGGCGCTATGGTGGCGTTATGGTGGAGGTCCGGCAGCAGCATAGCGAGCGTTTTAGTTGGGGACTCGTGCATATGACCGTTGAACGGTCCAAAAATTAAAAAAAAAAAAACTGATTTATTTAATTATTATCTATATATATATACTTCATCTTCTACAACATAAACACACACATATACAATTCACACACACAAACAATTCATACATACACACACTCTTTACAAACCAAAAACCAAAAACCAAACCTATGGCAGCCTGGACGAATACAGAGCAACTCGAGTTAGTGCGGGCGTGGGTAAACGTTAAGGAGCTTCCGTCAACCAATAGGCGGGCTTTTTGGCAGGATGTGTTGGCTGAGTTCAACCAAATCACGGGAACGAACCACCGTAACGTTGACCAGATCTACAGTAAGTGGCATTCTATACGAACTAACGTTGATAGGTGGCATGTAGTCTATTCAGCGGCGATGCAGGCGCACCCAGGGGTTAGTGAACAGATGGCAATTCAGTTGACACACGACGCCTATCGTCAACAATACCAAACAGACTTCTCAATCACCAATCTTTTGTCGTGGTCTCTGATGCGTTTTCACTATGTTTAATTTTTAATGTTTAGGCTTTATGTTTAATGTTACGTTTTATGTTTTGTGTTCTATTTGTAATGTTTAATGTTTTAGGCTTTATGTTTAATGCGTTTTCACCAATCTTTTGTGTTTAATGTTAGTTTATTTTAAAAGATTACATAATATTTTAAATTTAAACCACATAAACACATAAAATTACAATCCTAAATTACTTATTACAAACAGAGTTCCTAATCCTAAACTACTTATTAAAACGTTACATAAACACATTACATAAAGACATTACATAAAGACATAATATAAACCTAAATTACTTATTAAAACCTAAACCTCCCACTACGGAGAGTAGTTGTCCCACTCGAGTGTGTAGTACTCGGGGGATAGGGAACGTGAGCTGTCCCTCCCATCGGACCTTGCATCCGAGGGGAAGTAGTAGTTCTCCCCACGAGGGGAAGGCATGCTCCAAAGGCGCTCCTCCTCCTCAAGTTCCCTGAGGGCTTCCAAGTCCTCAGGAGTTGGGTCCCCATATTCACGGGGTGGGGTGGGGATAGGTTGGTGGTGGTGGAGTGGGCAAGTATTATGGGGGGTGGGGATAGGTTGGTGGTGGTGGGTGGGGGTATTCTGGGGGGTGGGGATAGGTTGGTGGTGGGGGGAGGGGATAGGTTGGTGGTGGGGGGAGGGGATAGCAGCAGCAATTCGGGGGGTGGGGGCCGACACTCTCAGTCGGTCCATTTCATTAATAGCCATGGTATAATCCATGGCCCAGGCCCATTCTTCATCCGTGAAGTCATCATCGACTTCAGGATGAGGAAAGGTTGGTGGTGCCGCAGCAGGAGGAGGAGGGTGATAAATCCAATGTTGTGGAGGAGGAGGAGGAGGAAGAGGAGGCTGTGGAGGAGGAGGAGAGGAGGTGAATGGTAGTCTCCGGGGCCGGCCCCGTCCCCGGACCCGGCGAGCATACTGCCGGACATTAGAAGGTCCGGCAGCTCCTGCTTGAAAACTGCCCATATTATTCATTGTGTTCAGGATGAGGAAAGGATGAGGAAGAGGGAAGAGGTGTGACTGAGATTTGGGAGGAGGGGGGTATTTATAGGTGTGACTGAGATTTGGTGGAGGGGGGGAAAGTTTGAAATTCAAACTTTGAAATTTAAACGTTTGGGGGGGCAAAGTTTGAAATTCAAACTTTGAAGTAGGAGGGAAACTGTTTGAAATTCAAACGGTTTGGAACAGTAACCGTTTGAAATTCAAAATTTTTTTTTTAATTTTATTTTTTAATACTAAATAATTTTTTTATTATTTTATTAATTTAATAAACTTTCAGTCTAAATTTTTATTTTTATTATTATTTTTATTTTTAATGAAATATTATTAAGTATTAAATATTCTTATTTAAATAAAAAATAATAATTAACCAATCATTACCAATCATTTATAACCCCAACATAACCCTCCTTCCCACTACACCCTCTTTTTCCATAACCCCAACATAACACCTTTTCTATTACTTTTTAATATTTTAATCCTATAACCCCAACATAACTATCCACCACTACACATACCCTTAGAGGTGACAAAAAAGGGAGGTGGGGTACCGGGCTCGTGTCATAATATGTAATAATTAATACCGGTAAAAAATGGGTCGGGTTGACCCACAAACATTTGTCTCTTTTTTAATGTATCTAATACATAATTTACTAATTATAATATGATTCGGAAAATTTTATTATTTAAATATTAAAATGATATCTCGTATCACTTTCAACCTGTATGACTCATTACATCTCAACCAAGCTATTACATTTAACACAATCAGAATCAGCCCGTTTCTTTTGCTTGAAAATATAGAGGCGAATAATTTCATGTTTTAAAGTTCAATTTGGTGTGTGGTATTAGGGGGCTGCGACATCATGCTATGTAGCATTGCACCAGCAAGTGAAGGGGGTAAGTGGGGCATATTTTTCAGATAGCAACTTGGCAGAAACAACAGATGTGGCTAAAGACATGGATTTGGCTAAGAGATTATGGGAATTTAGCATCAATTCAATAAAGTAAAATCAAAACTTGCCCCACTAGAGTATATATATATATATATATATATATATATATATATATATATATATATATATATATATATAGAGAGAGAGAGAGAGAGAGGGTTTAAATGAGAAAAAAATGTTATAAGAAGAAAAGGAATATGTTTAAACCAATAAGAATATTTCATTTAATATTTGTATTTAATGTTACTGTAGGGGTATTGGAGTAAATTTACATGATTAATTATTTTTTTGTATTACCCTACCCTAAATTAGCATAGTTGCAAGTCTATTGTTCTCTTTCCAAATGAAGTGAAACGAGCTTCAAACAAAGAGGTTGGGCTGCTCTATTCATTGATTTGTCTTTCACTTAGATTAAAGTTAGGGGCTAGATGGGCACTAAAGGTTCATTTAGTAGACAGCGAACAAGCAGCAAGCACCTACTAATATCAAAATGAAAAGAAGCTAAACTAACTTGGATTGAAGAAGGCTGCAATTGTTGGGGAGAAACCCACCACTCCGTGGGGTGCTGAGTGGTGTCCTCCCCTCCCTAATACCTAATACATAGTTTCGTCTATGGAGCCTAAAGCTTCAACAATGGCATAGCAGTAAGTTAGCCTAGTCTCTCGCCCAACCTGCGCCTTCTTCAGTGGCCATGTTGAAGGATTCAACGATTCTTTGGCCTACCACCTTGATCAAGGTTGAGCTATTTCATTGAAGTTCAATTCCCAACAAATCCCATGCCTTTCTTAGACCTTGGCCAAACCAAGCCAACTATTCCGGACAAGTCTTTCTCATTTTTAGAGCAAGAAGCTGACACATGATTTTTTTAATGATATAGCATCGCCAGGATATATCGTAAGCTCCAAGGCTTCACAACAAGTTTTCATTGACATAATATGCATGGTTCAGTAGGGTCAGGCATATCGTTGTTGCCTGATGGGAGCTTCCCATATTGTTATTAATGTCTTCATGTCACACAACCTCTTAGCATTACACCAATGAATTCCCAATCATTTGCATGCTATGAAGTGACAGTACCAATATCCACTAATCACTAGTATCTTATTTTCAAACCTAATTTACGATGTAGGATAAATTGTGATATGCGTAGGATAAAGTGTATGATATACATATGATAAATTTCGATACGTGTAGGGTAGATTTCGGTATGTGTAGGATAAAATGTATGTTATATAGGATAATCACTAGTATATTATTTTCAAACCCAATTTACGATGTAGGATAAATTGTGATATGTGTAGGATAAAGTGTATGATATACGTATGATAAATTTCGATATGTCTAGGGTAGATTTCGGTATGTGTAGGATAAAATGTATGCTATATAGGATAGATTAGTCAAAAAGAATAATTATTAAGTGTTTGACTTCCATGCAAGATTTTCATGACTAAGCGATGACCATATTAATTTCATGCTAAAAGTTATAGCCTCTCATGATCCGATGAAATATTTAGGCTATGGGAATGCAGGTCACACCATTTGTCATCTTCCACTAATGTAGGTCCCATCCTTTACCCTCTTTCTCTCTTGGCCTTTGTTGAGGTTTCCACTATGACTATCTTCATCATTCACTAAGGGGGGGGGGGGGGGGGGGGGTTTTGTGGGGTTTCCACTAGTAGCTATTAAGCCACGTCATTTAGGGTGTTCATCGAATCGAATAACGAATTTTTGAATTGAATTTTTTTTTTGTTGGGGGGGGGGGGTTTCACTAGTAGCCATTAAGCCACGTCACTTAGGGTGTTCATCGAATCGAATAACGAATTTTCGAATTGAATTTTTTTTACTAAATTCGCATTCGATTAGAATTTGATTAAAAGTTGACCAATTCATATTCGAATAAAAAACTCAATTCAAATTCGATTCAAATTCGTATTAGAAACTCGAATTCGAAGCGAATTTGTATAAATTCGTTTAAGGTTAAAACTTAAGTTATGGGCTTTAGTTAGGCTTGGGCTTGACAATTGGCTAATTTATGACTTAGGTTAAATTTATAGATTAGCCCAAGTTCTAAAGTTATATGTGTGTATATAATTATATATGTATAAATTGAAAACCTTAGAAAACTTAGAAAACCCATGTGAAAACCATCTATTTTTTTTTTTTTTTTGAAAAAAATACACAAGGTAACATACATGTATTTAAGCGTTTTAGGCAAAATAAAAAATAAAAAAAGCACCGATGGTATATATATATTTTTTTAAAATAAACAATGTTTGCTCTGTTACATATGTTAAAAAGGTGAAAACATATGTTAACAACACAAACTTTGTTTAGTTTTTTAAAAAATATCCCATCGGCGTTTTTTTTTTTACCCAAAACGCTTAAAAACATGTATGTTACATTGTGCATTTTTTCATAAGTCGAATTTTGAATTTTTCGAATTCGAATCGAATTCTGAACACCCATAATGTCACTTGACGCCCCCGAACCATACCCCAAAGTCTTAGTACTTTTTTTTATATTTTTATGTCATCATTAACTTTGACCGAGTTCCGTGTTAACTTTAGATTAATATGATATGGAAGCGTAAATGAAACTATTATCATGATCTCCATTGGTGCTCTTATGGAAACTTTTGATTGCACTCGGACCAAATGAGGGAGTGAGGTATTAGGGATGCTTGCTGAAATGCAGTAGGCATAAGAGGGTAAAAAATACACACATTGTTTAATCTTATGCAAAGACATATCAAATGATCAAATCACCAACGAATCAATAATGCAACTCAAAGCAATACATATCACAAACTATAATATGTGTATATAATATATGTAAATTAGCAAATAATTCTCCTATTTACCAAATGGAATAAACAATAACGCTTTTAATTGGTCAAGGATTGCGGTGAAACTATGGTGTAGCTTACACGTATTTTCTTTCTAGAAATAACCTTACAACTTCATGAGAAGATACCTTCGCTAACTGATCGGAATTCAACGTGTTGCTGTGCACCTAGACTAGTTAGAATTCAGAGAGGCAGGGACAGAAGTTTAAGTGGGGAGAATGGGAGGGTTACTTCAGCGAATAAATTGATAAGATTAGGCTGGGATGGTGAGCACCTGGGCTAATTGCATATTGGCACCGGGGCTTTTAATACTAGGCTTGGTCTTACGGTGCGCACCGGCCCACCTATCTTTTTAAGTGGCTCCCCCATTGTTTGTGAATGGTTTTCCGCACCAAACTCAAAACCGACGGATCTTTTGACCGCCTAAAAGCACGTTATGTTGCTAAAGGTTTTCACCAACGTTTGGGTCTAGATTACATTGAAATATGTAGTCCCGTTATTAAACCAGCCTCACTCCGCCGCTTATTCTTTCATCAGCCGCTTCCGACAATTAGTGTCTAGTTGTCTACACCAACTTGACATCAATAATGCCTTTCTACAAGGAACTCTCGCTGAATTCGTTTACATGTCACAACCCTTGTGTCTTCTGTTGATCCTTATTTTCCACATCATGTTTGTAGGCTAAACAAAGTGATTTATGGTCTTTGACAAGCATCACGTGCTTCGTATGATGAACTTAAATCCTTTCTTTTATTGGTAAAGTTTAAATTCACTATCCCCAACCCTTCTTTAAATGTCAATCATCCAACACCTCTCTTATTTATATTCTTGTTTATGTTGATGATATAATCATTGTCGGTCCAAACTTAACTCGTTACCTCCTTTATCACATCTAGTGCTAAATGTTTTTCCTTAAAAGATATAGGCAATATTTCTCACTTTCTAGCTATTGAAGTTCTTTCTCACCGATGATTTATTGCTTTCGCAATCTTACTAAAGCCAACATGAGTGATTGTAAATCGGCCTCAACACCTATGATAACTTCGAATAATCTCAGCACAACCGATGGTACCTCACTACCATCTCCCTGAGTAGTGAGTATGGATCGTTTGTGGAGGGCAGTGCAATATATATTTGACAACTTCGAATTTCATACAACCAAGGTATTCCACTACCATCTCCCATTGAGTACTGTTGACCCAGACAATTAGATCAAACACGTACACAAGATATTTAGGGAGACGAACCTGCTACGCTTTCTATTCAACCAAACAAACTTACAAACAAAGGACAAATAAAACATTAACCTAGACCCCTATTTATACTAAATTAACCATACTAATCCTACTCAAATACTTCTACCAATTTTATTCTAATACTAACTTCACATCATTATCTCTTCCAATTAAACCAACTAGATAATTCTAAACATTCACCATTGGGGTTGGTGGTCCAATGGCAAGGCAAAACCTTTTAATACACTAAAAACCGTGAGGTCTTGAGTTCAAGTCTCACAAGGAGCAAGAAATTAGCCTTTCAAAAAAAAAAAGATAATTCTAAACATTCAAACTAATCTAAACCCATCTTTCACTTTGGTCCTTCAACTTTCAACTTATATGTATTTAGGATTAACTTTCAACAAGTACCGATCTTTTGCGGAGAGCATTCCAATGTTTATAGTAACTTGCCCGAGTACCCATGGATCTCCACGGGGCTGCCCTAAAATGATTGTTATGTTATTTGTATGTCATTATTCATCATGGTTTGCTTATACATCGTAATTCTTCTTTACAACTTGATGCTTTTACTAGTGTGGATTGGGTAGGTAATAAACAAACTTTTCAAAACATTACATGTTATATAGTATATCTAGGATCCAACCCTATAACATGTAGTTCAAACAGCCAACCTACATTGGCACGGTTATCAAGTGAAGTCGAATTCCGAGCATGGCTACAAATCTAATGTTACACCTACAATCTATTGTGATAACTTGAGTGCTACACATTATTCGGCCAACCCAATTTTCCATTCACAGATGAAACATCTTGCTCTCGATTTTCATTTTATTCGTGAAAAAGTGCAAGTTGGGTCCATCAGAGTTAGTTTTATCAAAGGTGATGATCAATAAGCAGACGGCCTGACATAACCCCTAATCAAGCATCACCACCACACATTTCTATCCAATATTAGACTTCTATCACAAATTTCCATCTTGCGGGGGCATAATGGAGCATGACCCGGGTCTCTCAACCTTTGACCCATTTCGGCCGCCTCCCAACATTTTGTAATTCAAATTTTGCATTTCAAATTCATAGAATTAGCCTTCCTTAATTGTCAGTACCGAATAATGGCACATATGAAACATATAACGCACTGTATTCAGGCTCTAATTAGCTCAATTTTGGTATCGGTAATGTACGGTGTGGTATGGTACTAGTTTAGGACTTTTAACGGTACAATACCATTGCCTATCTCTCTACTCTACTCTAGGCTTTCAACTAAACATAGAAAGGGTTCTTAATTAAATAACTCAATTCTCTGAAATGCTAATGTACAAGGTACATGCATATAGATCATACACACCGATAGATGAATAGATATAGATATAGTTATATATAGATACAGTTCACAGGTAGGAAGTGTAAAGTGAAGTAAACCCAAATGCAATATTGATTCTGCATCTTATGTACAGCAAATACCCCTAACTAACTCTCATCTAATTCCTACTCTTCTATTTGATTTAATGATGATATAACATGTGAAATCATGTTTTATACCATCATAAGTTACCCGTTACACCCTTTTTCATGACTTAAACACCCTGCAGAAGTCGATATACCACACATTATTGACCCGATTTACGTCTTTTCTTTTCCCCATTTTGCAATTAAAATAAATTTGAATGATATTTGCACCTTACAATGGATTTAAATCCAATGATGGTTTAAAGTTCACTTTGTCCCTTAAAAGTAGATGGGATACAGAATCAGCCAATACCGCATGTCCACCATATTGCCTTCCGGTGCTCTGCTTGGCCCGGAACATATCAGGGACGGGCTCACGATAAGATATGTTGGTAGGTTTTGAGATCTCATGCAGGTAAACCGATTGGTTAACATGATGGAATGGGATTTTAGAACCGTTAATGTTGGTTAGTGGAGTTGATGTGCCTGAAGTTGTTCGTGGGCTACATATGGGCGACGGGGACAACCTTCCGTTTAGGTGCTGTGGTGATCTTGAGTGTAAAAGTGGGCTTCCAATTGGTGAGACGGGGCACGATATATTCCTTGGAATTTGAACATCACTACAAATATAATGCAACAATTAGATTATAAGTCTCGTAAAGATAATTAGTATTGATATTGACCTAGAGGTCGCATATTAGTCCCACTTATTCGGTTATGTTTTATCTCTAAACGATCAAGTGGGTAAACTCAAACAGTGTAGTTAAAAGAAAACGGGTCAAAGTGTAAAACAGTTTGAAAGTCAACCAAAACCTTTTAATGCTGCATACTTCCTACATTACTTCTTATTATAAGTTTATAGGTTTTCGTAATCACAACTAACACAATATGTTATTAAAAGATGGAAAAAAAAGTGTTCCAAGTCGACCCATACCAAAAGCTTACATATTCTTACCAAACTTATTTTGACATGTTATATAATATGGCTTATAAATATTGCGGTTTAAATAATTCGTGTTTGGGTTGACCTGGATTTATGTGTGTGGGTTAGGGTTGAAATCTTTTATACAAACAATATGAGTCGGGTTCACGTTGCACATTTCAAACCACCAACCCGCCAACCTTTTGCAACCTCTTAACTAAATCCATCATTTTGAATCACGTGTAACACAGAACGACGTTTTTACACTCAGTGGCGCAGCATAGTAGGGGCGGGGAGGGGCGGCCGACCCCCCGGATTTTCGCGCAGAAGTTCTGATTATATAGTATTCGTATAGAAAATTTTGAAAATATAGGGTTTCGACCCCCTGAAACTGGTTTTCGACCCCCCGAAACTAGTGGCTTCCGACCCCCCGGTGACTTCCGACCCCCCGAACCTTTGGGTCAAGCTTCGCCACTGTTTACACTCATGTGTAAGTGTGAGTGGGTAAAGGGGAGAGGGAGTCATACCTGGAAATAAAGGTGGGTCTTGGCACTCTAAATGAATGGGTAGTAGCAAGTCTATCTGAATCCAATGCTTGTCGATTTCTTGGATGTCCCGTTCCCTGGAAAAAAAAAGTAATGAACGGTTACAATATATCTCTCCCATACCCTCAACCTGCGTTGCCCCCTTTCTGCCCGCAGCTAGATTCAAGAACTCAACCATTGGAAACTCAACCCAAAATCTCCATATTATAAAAGCACAAATTCCGTAGAACAGTCCCAACAACAAATCGCCCACACACGTGCAGCAAATCTTGGAAAATACTTTCAGGGATATTTCACTCGAAACTTGGTATCACATCATATTTACCAAAAAAAAAAAAAAAATCATAATATCAAATATATCCATTTTCAACTTATGACACTTATACACTCCGGTCCTCCCCTTACAACTTGCACTAGGATATGCAATCGTGGAGTGTATGGAGAAAGCGAAGTGTATAATGGTCATATTATAGATTGTAATTATTGAAATGGGTAAATATGAATTTTTAAGTAGTTTGAATGGGTAAATATGATATTATGGAAGTTTTCAGGGGAATGTATGACATATGACACTGATGCTGTTAAAAAAAACAACAATGACACTGACCCATACTTTTATGTCAAACACTTGTGTCACAGATATGAACATATTTTGTCAGTTTATTGGTAAAAGCAGCAATGAAATTGTAAAAGAATCACATAAAATAAATAAATGAAAAAATCACCATTCTTTAAAAGCATAGTTGTTAATAGCCATCGCCTCTTGCGCCTAGGCCCATTTTTTAGGCGAGGCGATGCATTTGCGCTTTGAGTCGAGGAAATTGCGCTTTAATTCTCCAAGTGATGGTTTAGGCGCAGATTTCAGCTAGATTCCCAAATTCTAGAGAGTTTCCAGCCAAATTCATTAAACTATGGCTAGATTTTAGCCACATTTCTACTTTTATCTAAGGAATACTACTTCTATACACTAATAGATCAATATTTTAAAACTTTTGATACTAGCTAGATGAAAGATAGTATTATTTTAATATATTTTTACTTTATTTTCTTTGTTCGCTTTTTTATCTTAGGCCCTCGGTTTTTTTGCGCCTCGCGCCTAGGCCCCAAGCGAGGCCTATGCGCCTTGAATGCGCTGAGCACCTTTGATAACTATGTTTAAAAGTATGATAAACATGAAACCGATCGACATAAAGGGAACAACATACGCATATAAATTTTAACTTATAAATATGGCAGAGAAATTATTACCCCATTTGTAGGTGGATCTGGTGGCTCAGAATATAATAATGGCCTTTCTAAAGGAGCAGCATTTTTTACAAAACTGTGTTCCAACAATTGAGCAGCTGTAGGACGATGCAGTGGATTTCTTTGTAGACATTGCCTTACAAAATCCTTCCCTTCATCTGAAAGATCATCTGGAATAACAGGGAGTTCTTTACTGTTTCCAATCTTAAACAAAGCTGCAACCTATAACCCCAAAATATTTACATTTTAGATTAAAAAAAGGTTATGGGATGGATTTACATAGATCAAGTGAATGAGGTAAGATTAAGTTCTGACCCCCTCATACTGGCTCCAAGGTGGTTTTGTTGTTGCCATTTCTAAAACTGTACACCCAAGACTCCAAATGTCAACTGCAAGGTTGGAACCGTTGCTATTCTTGATGATCTGTGTTGATAAACCGAATGATACTAATATTATATAAGGTAATTGGTATCATTTTAATTTTGGAGACCAAGAAAAAGTTATATGCTAACCTCAGGTGCCATCCAGTAAGGACTTCCTTTGAATGACAAGGGGCAGGTCTGACCTGTTATCTGCAATGTTTGTGGAGGAAACTTTTAAGCTTCAAAGACGCTTAGTGAATGCTAGTATTTATATTTTTTATAGTAAATGTTGACTGATGGATGTAAAAGGCGATAAACAGGGAAATTAATCCCAACAATTGGAAAGCATATGGCTTTTAAATTACGTACTAATTATTTGTCCCAACTAATCCGCGAGTCATTGAATAAAGGGGTGTTTGGAAATGATTATATGCGACTTGAAGATGCAATAATCAGTTCTTAGTTTTAGAATTTCATTTTCAAGCCAGCAGCAACAAAATTATATAAATAAATCATCAAACTCAGTGAATCCCACCAACAACAAAGCTAAGGTAGGGTCTGAGAGGGTAAGATGTAGCCATTCTAACCTCTACCCTGTAGGAATAGAGAGGTTGCTTCCGGTGAGACCCCCGGCGGCCGGCTCGATAGTAGTTTTGCATCATGCCTTGGACATAAGGCACATAACACTCAGAAATCAAGACAAGCCCGATTGGTACATGTACCCCCTTGTCTTTTGGCTATCAACGCCACCACATGATGCAACCCTTCCGCCATTTTAACGTTACTTTCATGAAATTAGTGAAGTAACAAAATGGATTATCTAAATAAAGATATTCTTTCTTTTCAACATGATGTGAGATACTTTAACTCTATTTCACAAAACATGTCTATTTATACACAAAAAAAAGTTCTTGTGGTCATTTTATGTAGTAATAGTAATTCATTAACTATCAGAAATTTCCAAATAGTCAACTACCTCATTATCTTATTATAACAACTTCAAACAGTAACCCCATCTAAACACTAGTTTCTACTTTCTAGTTTCTATAACCAGTTCTATTACAGCCAATCTAATTATGTCCAACATCATATAATCACTTTAACACATATCCAAAGTCCAAACATCCCCAATAACGATGAACAAGAGCAAGTGCGCGGCTTACTAATTTCTAGTTTGATTAGTTATTCTTTTCAACTACTGTCCAGTTACAAAACTTACATGCTTTGCCATTCCAAAATCTGCCAACTTAACTCTGCCATTTGGGTCAACGAGAATATTTGCTCCTTTAATATCCCTGCAACGAATTTCAAGATACCAAAATGTTGATTATGTTGAAGAACACAGTTAAATGTAGGTAAGAGTACGGATTTGCTTAAAATGATTAAGTGATTCACCTATGAATAGTATTCTTAGCATGCAAATATGCTAGCCCTGACAAGATCTGTTGGGTGTAACTTCGAATTGCTAACTCACCAAATTTTCCATATTCTTGAAGAAGTTTATAAATCGAACCACCCGATACATATTCCAAATAAATATAAAGCTTGTCATCCACCTATTCAAGAAGCAAGGATCAGGGCAATTGATATAAAGAATCACTTATCACACTGCGGAAATTCTTAGAGAAAAAGAAGAACAAAAATGATAATCGGTCTGATATTATACCTAAGTTATGAGGTAAAAGACTTACCATTTCAGATCCATAGTACCGCACAATATTCGGATGGCTTAACCGGCTCAATAAAGAAACTTCCTGCAAAAATGAGAAAATATTACAGTAAGTAAATGCGTAGGGCAAACATGAAATGATATGAGAAATAGAAGGGAAGATAATTATGAATGTATCCCAGATTCCTTAATATACATACTTGGCCCAACTGTCTTGCGCTTTCTTTTGATTTTGCATCATCAGAAAACAATGTAACTTCCTTCATAGCACACATTTCACCGCTGTCACTGCACCAGCAACATAACGCCCCGATAAGAGACAACTCAGGTTAAACATTAACAGTCATTAGATATAAGGAATTAAATAAAAAACCAAATCATCATATATTTTAGTGTGGTTCCGTGATATCAAACTAAATGTTAAAAAAACTGTAGACCGCTCTAAGAAGTCGTTCCATGCAAACTAGAGGCAACAATAGACAAGACAAGAGGTGACAATTTCAACTGATTTATACATACAAATAGCTTGATTTGGTTTGTGTTAGATCTATATTGGGTCGCATGGGTTAAAGCTAAAATGTAATCAAATGTGTAAAACCTTCTAAATTGCTTTATTTTAAAATGAAAAAAAAAAAAAAAGAAACATTTAGATAAATATTGTAATAATGAAGTTTTGTGATTGCGTATAAGTCACGCTAAATCATTTATAAGAATAAAAAGAGTTCACCCATGTTTTAATTTGAACTAAAAATTGCCTGTTTTGACATGTTACCACTAAACAAAACAAAAACCCAAAGTACTCAAAAGTAAAAATGAAGCAGCAATCGACCGATTTCATACCTGTTGAAGCCAACATAAACATGCCCAAATGAGCCTCTACCCAGCAGCTTCCCTTCTTCCATCTCGAGCCAGGGCTAGGTAAATTATCCGACCTTCCTGGACTTCGTGGTACAGAAGGTGATGTTGCTGCTGAGTTTGACTGAGAGAAAGGTAGAGAATTGGAAATTGTGACCGGAGGAAGCGGTAGCCGGTGACTTTTTTGCTTCACATCTTCGGGTCGGTTATTTTGTGACTCAATGGCAGCACCACCAGCTCTTGGATGAAGTGGTGTTACAGCCCCACTATGGATTCTAGAGCTTGGGCCTGGACTCGTCATCTTGGGACTAGGGAGTGGAGAATATTCTGGGCTACCCCTACTGGGTTGCCAAAATAGCCCCGCCATGTCACCACCCATAGAGTTATGGCCAGAATTCTGCCCCGACCCAGGACT
This sequence comes from Ambrosia x helenae, assembly GCA_030844895.1. NCBI lineage: Eukaryota > Viridiplantae > Streptophyta > Magnoliopsida > Asterales > Asteraceae > Ambrosia > Ambrosia x helenae. The sequence continues at coordinate 71,045,238 of CM061225.1, read as the reverse complement.
GGAGCAGTGGCCCGATCCAAGGAAAGGAAAATCAGGATTAGGTTTTGTGGAGTAGAAAGCAGAGTTTATGACTTGTTCGGTTCCAAATGTACGTAATGGGCTCCTAGAAGGGCTTGATATTGAGCTGTCAGGGGCACTGAAGACTGCACCTTGGTATGGAACAGGAACATTAGGCATGTGACTGCTTAACAGTTTTCTTCTAGAAGGTGAAGAAGATGTATGATTATCAAAAAGATGATCTGGTGGTTTTGTTACATCTCTCGAGTGACTTCTCATAGCAGGCAACTGATCCTTAATAATCATACTTCAGCAAAACAAAACAAACAAATTAGTTTTTTAAATCAACACATTAATGTATACTTTTTTTTTTTTTTAAATTTCAAATGAAATAAGCTTACTTGAAAGGGCTGCCAGCAGTTGTTCGACTTCCGGTATCATAATCCGATGCCAACGGGCTAAGCTGGCTCGAGTCAGGTGGATCATCACTATCACTACAACATTCACTATAAACAGATTCCGCTCCATCAAAATCTGCAGCATCGGGCTTGGGCCGTGTGTATCTGGTATGTGGGGGTGTAAGATACGGTGACGGTTTTGACCCCTTTTCATGTCTTGGTTTTCCAGATGCTATGATTCCTGACTCGGTTCGAGCCACACGGGCCGGGTGACGAGCCGGAAGCGGAAGTGGTTGAGCCTGAGGTCTTTCTTGAAAACTTTGACATCTAGCCACAAGTTTGGATTCTTTGGAAGGTGACACGGACCTAGACTCAACCCTGGATAGTGACCCAAGCTCTGAAAATGCGTCACAGCAGTCTCTCCTTGCACCGCCAGATCTGCTGGTTGACTTTTTATCAGAAGGGATTCTAAATTTTCTAATTGTGTCAATAATACCCTCCTTGCTTGACTTCTTCTTTGTTTCTTTTGATGATGACTTATTCCACCATGAACGCATATTTTCTAATACTTCACAAATAAAATGGTACCCAAAGTAAAATCCACTAACAATCAATCAATTCCTTCACATGAGATTATTCAGTTCCAATGTATTCTGCAAAGCATTTCCTGATCCTGAATGCAAAAGGTTCAAACTTGGAATATTAAATAAAAGATAGGTCAATGAGTCCAATATAAAGATATGACCAAAAGATCAATTACATAGTTTGTTAAACTTTTACTGCAAAACGTAAGTCCAAGAAAACTCAAAATAAAAGTTTAATAGGAAACTAACTGATCGATCGTATTGCTAACCATCAGGAATTTGTGACACTTGAGTATATGTCTTGTTTCCAACTTATAGCACAAGTGTTTAAGCATTTGTCGCAAACTTTCTCAAAACCATATTCCAGGAATAAATGAATCTCGAGACCGTTGCTTAAGCACTTATGCTACCAGTTGACTATCAAAGACTCAAAGATATTATTTTGTAAGTATTATTAAACTAAAAAAAAATGCTAAAATATTAACAATATCTAACACTTTTGCATGCGACCCTTCAAAGTCTAAATCATGTTTTTCTTGTAAACGATTGCCTTTCGTTCACTTAAATCCAACACAACGTAGCACAGGAAGAATCAGTGTAGGTTTATGTGTAACTACAAAAGACGATCAAACTTGATTCGAAGTGAATGTGAAATTAATTGTTGATTTAATGTTAAATATCAGTATTTTATTCCATGTAAAAATCAATACTAAAACCATCTCCTAATCAGATCCATTACTTATATTTTTCAAAACAGCACATTTTACGCTATTGTCATCCGTCCTACGGTTTCCATTATCCGCATAACAATCATCAATCATGAATCATCATACATACAATATCAAATCCATCAAATCATTTGCCCTAAAATCAACAACAATAAACAGCAAAAGAGTAAAATCATGTGAATCAACATAACTATTCACACCTATTTCAAATCAATACTAACGGAATTCAATCTATAAGAAACATATTATCACATTCAGAATATTATCATAAGTTTATAACCTAACAGTAAACAATAAATGAATAGGATCTAAAGGATGGGAAAATAGAGTATTTAAAGACAGATCTAGAGTTAGGTTTAAACTGATTACGAAACGAAAAATAACCTTAGAGATGGAGCATCAGAGTGAAGAGTTGACGTGTGAATTAAGCTTATGAAATTGTGAGGTTTTTAAGTGATGTTCTTCTTGGAGAATAATAATATTAATAAACACACACAGAGAGATGTGGGATCTCTTTTTTGCTTTCACTTTAGTTTTATTATTATTTTTTTATTATTGTAATGATTATTATTTTTTTTTTTTAGTTTAATGGAGGGGAAATCAGTGGACTTGTTATGGAAGTAAATCAAGTCGTTGCATTACATACACACTCATTTTTAGGATCAATAATAATAAGATAACAAAATGTGGAATAACGAAGATTTTGTGATGTAATTTGGATGCTTAAATTAAATATAGTTTGTTTTAAAATATAGTTTTAACTAGGTTATATCTTTGAATTTTCTTAGAATACACAAAACTAATATCTATACTATATTATAATGCATGAGTGAGGGGTATTTTAAGATACCCAAAAGTTAAGAACTAATTTTTCATTAACAACCCTAAAATAAGGGTAAAATAGTCATTCATATATTATTTACACTTTAATACCCTATATTATTTACATTTTAATTCCCTAATTTTTAGTTAGTAATTACATTTTCTTCCCCTCCCCTACAAAATTATAATTTCTTTTTTTTTAATTCTATCATAACTTTAAAATTATTATATTTTAAAAACATTTAGTATATACCATGACGACCGGCAAATTTTTGTCAACGTGTCGGTGTTTGTCGTAATCAATACCGATGTGTGGATTGAAATGTACAAGAAAGAATGCCTTATGTACAAGTGATTATTGCATTTTATGTTTTAAACAATAACTAGATGAAATATAATATGGATTTATTGTTAATATGGATGTTGAATCATAACACCATTTCATGATCAAGTAAAACTCAAAATTGTAAAATTGAATTTGGTGTTAAATATTGTTCCGCCCAATAATGAAAAATTCACATAAATAAAATGCAACGATTTAAAAAACCAAACAGGGCACTCGAAATCTACATATCAGCATTGGTGATTCTTAAAATATGATAATGTTGTTAAACATTATGGTTCATCCTTGCTTTGACAGACAAATAATTTGTCACATGGTAACAAAACTTCAACACAAGACTGGGCTCTAAGAATGCTTTATCATGTTTGCTACTGATAGCTTCAATTGTAGTACCCTATTTAAATAATCAACATTAGCAATATGTGCATATGTATATGGGTATGCATGCATATATTAATAGGTATACACATAAATCTCATTAAACTTTTAAATATACATAATTAGCTAAATATATAAAACTTTAAAATAATTAAGTTTAGAAAAAATATAAAAATGCATTGTAGATATTAATTGTAGGTAATTTTTTTAAAAAAACCTCAGCTACATCAATTTGGTAGAAAACAACAACAACAACAACAACCATACCCAGTAAATCCCACAAATAGTTTAACTATTGGTAGGGTCTGGGGTTGGTAGAAAACACATGATGCATATTATATATCTATGTGATATGAACATCTATGTTAATAACAACAAAACTCACTAATTTGAAGGGTTATTTTTAACAAAGTAAAAAAAAAGATAAATGCACTAAATTCGGTATTCACAGAAAACACAATAATTTTTTACACTTTAGTCAAAGATAAACAAAATTTCCTAATTTAAAGGGGTGGGAAAATCATCAATTTCAAAATTTAAACCATGTGCTAACCTACTAAAGTTTAACAAATTTCATAATTTAAAGGGGTGTGAAAATCATGAATTTGAAAAGACTGAATTACAAGTTTTGTCCTTTAAGTTTATACCAAATTTCAACGGATGTCCTTTAACTTTAAAATTGATTGGTTTTGTCCTTTATCTTTTAAAATCTTGCACGTTACGTCCTTTGACACTAACCCAGTTAGATTTTAACTGAAATGTGAGGGTAAAATCGTCTTTCTACTATTCTAGGGCCTATTTTGGTAATTAAGTTAAAGTTTTGGACAAAATGTAAAATTTAAAATTAATATAAACCCCCTCTCTCTTAATACCTGCAGCAACCACAACCTACCACCACCACCTGCCGCCGACCACCACCTGCCCGACGACCACCACCACCTGCCGCCAACCACAACCACCACCTTCCCGACCACCGCCCCTTCCATTCCATTCTATGAAACCAAACCCTGACCCTAATACAAAGCAGATCAGACCCACAACCACCACCACTTGCGCAACGACCACCACCACCTGCCCGACGACCACAACCTACCACCACTTGTGTGACAACAAACCATTCCACTGCCCTCCCCTTTCTTGCTGCTCGAAGAAAACCCCAAACCCACCCACACCATCTCAGACACAGATCTGTAGAGAGAGAGAGGGGTCGAAGAGAGAGAACAGAAAGGAGAGAGAGGGAAACCGGAAGAAAAGAAGATGAGGAGATGGTGGTGGTTCACGGCGGCGGCGGCGGCGTTTGTTTCATCAGGTTGTCGGCAAACACAGGTATTAACCATCAGAACTTTCCTTTTTCCTCTAATAATCGAAGTGGTAGTGGTTGAATCTGAGAAGGGTTGTGCAGACGATAATGGAGTCGGTTAGAAGCAGAGCGGCGGTGGTTGGGATCTAGGGTTCCATGGGTGGTTTGGGTTATGGTGTACGATGGAGAGGGTGATTTGGGTGGTTGTTATGTCATGTTGAAATGGTACGGTGATGGTGTAGCTAGGGTTTTCAGTGGCGAAGGTAGAGTGGTGGCTATGGTGGTGATGGGTGGTTACAGCAGTGAAGGTGGAGGTGTGTGACGGTGGTTGGTGTGGGATGGGTGGTGGGTGGCAGGTGGTGGTGTCGGTGGCAGGTGGTGGGTGGTGGTGCAGCAGGTAAGTTGGGGGAGAAAGATGTGAGAAAGAAATGGGTATGTGTGTATATATAAGTTTTTATAAATGGGTGAAAAGACAATATTACCCTCCACTTAACGATAAAAATTAACTGGGTTAGGCTCAAAGGACAAACCGTGCAAGATTCTGAAACGTAAAGTACAAAACCAATCAATTTTAAAGTTAAAGGACATCCGTTGAAATTTGGTATAAATTTAAAGGACAAAACTTGTAATTCAGTCATTTGAAAATTAAACCATGTGCTAACCTACTAATGTTTATTCTATAAATATATACTAATGCACACCTATTTCACTTCATAAAATACGTAGCCATGGATATTGAATTCAAAAGTTGAAGCTTCTAATGTTGGTTATTTGTTAGTTTATGGTTTTCATTCGTCCCATTTTACTAATTATACCTTTGTATACATATCTTAATCATTTAAGTGTTAACTTCTTGGTTTTGCAGATTCATTTAGATAAAAACATACGGAGATGAACAATCCAATAGCCATACAAGCATCTAAAGTAGCGTCTAAGGTTGTATTTATTAATGTTTAATTTTTTTAATATTAACATGGCTGTTATTTTATGTGGTATATTGTATGTGTTTTATTGCAGGATAATGGTGATAATAGTGTTAAAATTATTTGCTATGGTGCAATGTTTAGTCCCTACAAATCTGATCTTCAACATGAATGTAGTGAATAGGTAATATCAACATTTATTTCATCTTCTGTTAACTTGTGTATTAAATATTTTTAATTTATTTTAAGGATCAGATGCATGAAATTAATAGGAAGAGATCCAAAAGGCTCCCTTAATGGAAATGGAGTCAAGTTATTGATCTAGACAGTTCTGATGAAAATGACAAAGAAGACATATTTGATGACACTTTAGATAGGAGAAAATGGAGGAAACTCATCCTCTCCAAAAGATGTAATAATCAAACATGGAGATATACAAGAAATTTCAGTGATCGTTCTTGATAACGAATGGTGGGCAGACAATATAGATAAGATCATGCAGACTGGGAACGTGTATGACTAAATTGATCTCATGATTCAAGTAGTTCACTAGCTTTTATTTTTCTCAAATTTTATGTTTATTAATACTTATTTTTCATTTCGTATGTTACTTTATTTTATCAAATGTTTCTTAAAAGTACTTTACAATTTAAATGTTAAATCTTTTTAGTTACTAGACATGTGTAACGCTTATGACGTATATCCACCGCAATGATGCTACAACAAATGTTATACGAATTTGAAATAAGTACCGAAATAAAAAGCGTCAATCTCGCCGCATCGCGCGGGTTTCCTACTAGTTAAGATTAATATGTGTTTTAATGTAACATTGAAATTAATGTACTATCTATATCTATATCTATTATTAATATATATAAAAGAATTGAACATTGCTGACGTGGCGTGCAATGGTGCTTTCAACCTTTCTATGAAACTGCCACGTGGCATCATAATTGAAAGATTTTAGTGTTTTTGAATTATTTCCATTTTTAATTAAATTGAGTTATTTTAGGAAAAAAGAGTTTAAAAATTAATTTAAAATTTTCTCTCTCATATTTCCTCCTATAATTTTTAAACGTTTATATCTTTTATATACGGAATTTTTTAAAGAAAAAAATTATACCAAATTAACGAGCGTTTTATTATCTTTCCAACGAGTACCATAGTGTTATATAAAAAACGGAGAAAAAAATCGACTATTTTTTGTGGGGTTTCGTTCATACAGGAAAAAAACACACAAAGTGTTCATGTTATTCATTAATCATGTTTTTTTCTTTTAAACCAGGTTTTTATCTACGATGTTGAAAATCAGCCCAATCGCCATGTTATCATTGGAATTTTACTAGGTATACTTCATCAAGAGAAGCTAGGAGAAAGAATCGCGCAACACTGCAACACATGGTGTCAGCTTATATCAATGTTATTTTTTATTTATTTAATTACAAGAGTAATAAATATTACTATTAGTATTAGTATTATTAGAATGATTATATTTTTCAACCCCGGGACGCTCTCGGAAAGAATTGATAGTTGCTGCGTGGCGTTCAATGGTGGCCTCAACTATCTCTTGATTATGCCATGTGGCATAATGAGATGCAATGGTTGTAACTTAAGTGTTTGTTTAGTTGATTAGGTTAGGAATTATAAGAGCCATTAGAATGTGAGAAATTAGAGAGATGTTATGAGTTTTTGAATAGTTGCAGCGTACATAAATGATTCTTTAGATGATTACTGATTAGGTTTTAGATTAGGGAATATGAGTTATTACTGATTAGAATACTATGAACATGCAATGATTGAGAGATTTTGTGGTTAGTTAACTTGAGCCATTTGCAATAGGTTATCACGTATAATTAGTTTTTCAACCCCGGGACCCTCCCGGGGTATTCAGCTAGTATATAATAAACCAAAGCATTTTTAATGACATGTCATAATATTATGCAATCTCTCTTTTGAGAGATGCCACATAGGATGTGATGTGAACTCTAGACCAATTAAAAAAAGGAATAATTATGGTTTAAATATGATTTAACAAAATTTATTAAATACCTAATCTACTAAATGTAAATATTAAAACTTTATTATTTTCTCTCTCATGTTTCCTCTCTTAACTTTTAAATGTTAATATCTTTTATATACGAGATATTTTAAAGAAAAAAATTACACCAAATTAATTAGCGTTTTATTATCTTTCCAACGAGTACCATAGTGCTATATAAAAAACGGAGAAAAAAAACGACTATTTTTTGTAACCCGACAAATATTGTGTCAGGTTTGGAATTAGTTTAAAAAAAATTGTGGGTTTAGGTCGGGCCTGGGATTAGTTGATACCCGACCTAATTACCCTTTTTTTTTATATTAGAATATGATAACTTATGACAGAGATTTGTTTAAAATAATAATAATAATAATAATAATAATAATAATAATAATAATAATCATATATTGGCAGATGACATTTTTATAGTTTAAATACTTCTAATTTTATTAACTTTACTTAGATTTCTCAACCCGGGACGTTCCCGGGGTATAAACTAGTAATATGATAAAGCAATAATTTTAATCATCTAATAAAAATGAAAATGAATATTAAAGAGAGAGTCTATGTTTGGATGATGTGCAAAGACAGAAGCAACCATTACAGGATGTGATTGAGGTGCTAGTCTTAAACGTGTTGTTTTTTTATCAATAAATATTAAATGGTTTTTAATAATCGGAAATATAAAAAGAATTAGTTAAGAAAATAAATATTAAATAAAAAAGAGATAAACGTAAAATTATGATTTAATAAAAAGAGTTAAATGTCATTTTCGTCCCCGAGGTTTGATCTTTTTTGCTAGTTACATCCAAAAGTTAATTTTTTCTCATCTGAATCCAAAAGTTTTCAAATTCTTGCTGGTTCCATCCAAGTGCCTAACTCCGTTAGTCAAGCTCAGTTAATTGAGGGGCAAAGTTGTCCATTCAAATCTTGTCATAATAATAATAATAATAATAATAATAATAATAATAATAATAATAATAATTAAAAAAAGCCAATCATCGTCCCTCATCACCAACAACAAAACACCTGTCAAACATCACCCACCGTCATCACCACCGTCCACCCTCGCCTACCATCACGAACCACCCCAACAACCTTCTCCCACTGTCACTTTTGGCCACACCCCCACTAATCGACACAGCGCCTTTGCCATTAAACATGAAACACGGGTGTGGTCCATTGATTCCTGTGAGTAGCCACATTTCAGACACCATGAGATCTTATGATTAAACCATTATGCTCCGTGTGTGTAGCCACCATTAGCACCTCTCGAACCTTTTAAACTGAAAACTCAGGAAGTCGTACCCAATTTCCACCCTCATAAGTCTTCTCTGTCGCTGATATTAAATGCTCCCAAGTCTCGATTTCGGTTTGCTAAAGATGATGGATCAATATGTTTTCTTTACTTTTAATTAAGCTTCAATCTTTCTTTCAATGTACACTTTTCTTTCAAGGTGATGGTGATGGTAGGTTGAAGAAGAGATAGAGAGAGGTAGGAGAGTCAGGTGATGTTTGTTTTTGAAGAGGTAAAAGGTCTGCAGTCTGCAGACCACATCTGTAGACATCTGTAGGAGAAGAGGGGGACCAAAGGTCTGCAGTCTGCAAGAAGAAGACTGTTTGTTTGTTAACGTCTGCAGGCTGCTGAAATTTAAAAAAAAAACTTATTTTTTAAAGCACACAATATTTTTTCAACATTGAAATTTAAATAATACTTATACAACACTGAAATAATATTCATAAAACTGCAAATAACAATGTTTGAACTAATTTATTCCACATTTTGCATTAACTGCTCGGCAATTTCATCTCGTAACTGAGTCATGTATTCCCGATGCAAACTCAAGACTTGTCTACCAATTGTGCGTATTTCTTCAATGCAAGGGTATTTTAGTCTTTTTACAAAAAAAGTTAACAAAAAATGGATGGAGTTAACGAGTTGGACGAAACCAGCAAAAATTTGAAAACTTTTGGATTCAGAGAAAAAATAAAGTTTTGGATGAAACTAGCAAAAAAGGTCAAACCTCAGGGACGAAAATGGCATTTAACTCTAATAAAAATAAGATACATACGATTTTTGTTTATTAAATAGTAAACTAATAATAAAGATAAAGATAAAAAAATATAAACCAATAAATATTGGGTTAGTTGGGCTATTTAGGGGGGGCGGGGCGCCACCCGAATTGGTCATGGGTACTCCACTACCAGCACGGTAACACCGCCGCCACTGGTGCTGGTAGTAGATCTGTGAACCAAATTCTGGTTCTATCTAACGGGATCTTTCCCGTGAGTTTCTCTCTCCAAAATAATATATATATATATATATTTATGGTGGAGAAGGAGCAGGGGTGGTGGCAGTGAAGTGCATATTATTATTTATTATTATTACTAGATATTTGCCCGCGTGGACATGCGGTTCACCAACGTACAATTATTTGGAGTAGTATAACGTATAAGAAAAATACAGTATAAATATTTTATTAACATTTTGTAACACCCCGAGGTGTTACGGGTCTCTTAAACGGGTCGGTCGTACCCGACTACCCGATTACTTAATAAAATATTTAAGTTCGAATCTCGCGACCAACCGGTTCAACCGATTATATAGATAATAATTATTGAATTTTTATTATCTCGACTAAACGCTCCTTATCTGCTATTAAATCGCTGCCAAACGTTCTTTATTTTGTTATTATACCCGTTCCCAAACACCCGAGTCCCAGCTATTATCCTCGTTGCCAAACACCCCCTATTTTAATTTGACTATATAAAGTCCTCCATCTCTCTCTTTGTCTGCACAAAAACGTAACACACACACATGTGTGTTTGTAAGAGAGCTGCCACACCAGTCAACTGACCGGAGAACCATGGCCGGCTACCGCCGCCTCCATCTCCGGCACCACCCTTCCACCGCTACTCCTTTTCCGGCCGCCACCTCCTCTCCGGAAACACGGGAGCCGAATCGATGATGATGTCGTTGTTGGATAAATGAGGTCTAGGTTCAGATTGATCCCCGAACAGTCTCCGAATCATATCCTTGCATCGTTCCAATCAATATCCGGTTATTCGTCCGGTAAGTGTCAATATATTGGATTAATGGTTACAATCATATAATCTAATACTAATATAGTGATTATATTTGATTGCGAGGTACCGTTAATCGAACTAGAGAGCTTAAACCGATACCGAGTCAACTCAGTGACCCGGTCAACACCCGGAATAGAACCCGGTCCAATAGCTAGACGAGGAATATTATTAGAATTATACGAATATATATATAATACGAATAACGTACGGACTTGATAATAATAATAAGAGAATAATAAACATATATAAAATATATATGTTTATATATATAAGGTTCGATATATAAAACGATATACTAGACTCGGGTTAATAATAATATGCTCCGCCGAGCCATCATCCGGGTAAGTTCGTGTCTAGAGTTCTTTAGGTTCGTGTGCCAAACTGTAATGGCCAGCTTTATTTCTTTTGTATGCCAAGCTGTAATGGCCAGCTAGAATTAGGATGTCCGTGTCGTGTCAATAATAAACCCCGAGTTTAGGACTATCTAATATATACCGAGTTCTATATGTATAAATTGTATATATGATATATATCCTAAGTATTACAATCTAACAAGTCCCACGCGTAAAACGTATCCATATATATATATGACATATAATTGTAATAGGAGAAACAATAGAAGATTATAAGCAAACCGGTGAGTATCGTGAACTCCCCACTTTTACTGTTTTATTAAGTGTTTTCGGGGGAATACATGTCATTTATTAAACCCAGAAATGCTTTACATAATAAAAGATTATCAATAGAAATAAAAGAAGTATAATAGAAAAGGGGACATAGAAACGACAAGGACAGTACTGGATGGTATCCGCCATTTCCTTTCTTGTACCGACTAGAGGGCAAGAACCAGTCTTACCCAAGTAGAGGGTAGGAATGTCCAAGTAGAGGACCAAAACCATTCTTGTCCAAGTAGAGGACAGGAACAGGTATTTTACCACAATTAGAGTGGTACCATCGATAGGAATGGCACGAAATATAATCGATATGATAGAATGGATTTATAATAGAGTTGATATATGATAGAGTGGTATAATAGAAATATATTTTCCCCTTCAGAATTATAACTGTAAAGCATGTTTATAAAAGAATATTTATAAAAGAATGTTTATGAAAGAATGGTTATAAAAGAATGCTTTATATAAAAGAATTATCGATAAACGAACTGGCCATTCACTTTATAAAATACACGACCTCACCAACTTTATGTTGACAGAAACTATTTTTGGCATGTGTTCAGGTAACCCAACAGATATGATGACGTGGATCCTGGAAGACTAAAGACTGTTATTATTTGAATTCCGTTGCGTAGCTCCGATAACCCGACCCAACGACCCGACACCGACTGCCAGGGTCGTTACAAATTTAAAACCAATGAATACAAATTTTGTTCAAATATCACTAAATATTTCCTTATACATCACATTTTTTGTTTTAGTTTTGACATTCCCATCACCATAAAGTATAAGTAATTTCACATCTGCCCTGCTTTTAACTCTTGACAATGTGACATAAAGTTGCCATGTGAGAATACAGGGTCTCTTAAATACAATCCAACCTTCGATAGAGACTGTCTTTGGCTTTTATTGATGGTCATTGCGAAACATACGGATAATGGGAATTAACGCCTTTGGAACTTCACTGGAATCTTGTTATCAGATGGTATTTGAGGAGCATTATCTAGTAAAAAATAAATAGTAGTAAAAAAATTTTATGATAAAATTTTAAAAGTAAGACACCGTTTGAGTCAGATCATTTAAAATTCGAATTAAATGTTATAATTAAGTCTAATTGTTACCATTATAGATATTAAAATATGAAATACGTAAATAGAACATTTAATATTTGAATATTTATAAAGTTTAACTGAAATCTATCAATTCAAATTTTTGTATTCAAAGTTTGAACTTTAACTTGTAAATAATTTGAGAAATTTGTAACTAAAACTATTATTTGTTAAATTTTAAATATATAAAGAAATATCTAATTAGTATATCTTTATTTTAAAGGTAATAGTAGGATTGTTTGTTACAATTATTAACTTAACTTTAAAACTTTGATTTTTTTTTAAATATTCAAATCATTCAAAATTCGAATTAAATGCTATAATTAAGTCTAATTGTTACCTTTATTGTCTAGAATTCAAAATTTAGAATTTTTATAATGTTAACAAAATTTTAAAATTTATATTATAGATATTGAAATATGAAATTAAATATATAAATAGAATATTTAATATTTGAATAGATATAAATTTTAACTGAAATCTATCAATTCAAATTCTAATAAGCAAAATTTGAATTTTAACTTGTAACTGATTGAAGAAGTTTATAATCAAAACTATTATTTGTTAAATTTTAAATATATTAGGAAATCTCTAATTATAAAAACTCTATTTTAATGGTCATAGTAAGATTAATTGTTACAACTATTAATTTAAATTCTAAGTTTGATAGTTTTTTAAAATATTCAGATAATGCAAAATTTGAATTAAATGTTATAATTAAGTCTTATTGTTACCATTATTATTCAAAATTTAGAATTCTATTAGGATAATATAGGGCAATTAATAGGATCAATTAATGTATTAATAAGAGTTGACACAACTTATGTAAAGACTTTGAATCACAGTAACTGTGTAAATAAAAAGGATAATTAGTATGTGTAAATAAAAATATAATTAGTATGTGTAATCATAATTATTAACATTAGATGTTTCTAATATTGTGTAAATCATTATAAATGCTAATTATATGCTAAAAATAGTAATGTGACAAATCAAAGAATTAAACATTTATTTTGTGTTTAAATGTCTTTAATTTTAAAAACCAGATTTTTTTAAATTTTTGATTTTGAATGCTTGAAAAAAAAGTAATTCAAATGAAAATAGGCGTATTAATTATGATGAAAAAAATTCAAATTTAACTTTGTTTATAAATGTATTTATATTTATATAGGATTAATAATTTTGTGTTTAAAGGTTATTAATGACATGGTAATCACAATTATTAACATTGGATGTTTCCAATATTGTGTAAATCATGATAAATGCTAATTATATGCTAAAAATAGTAATGTGACAAATCAAAGAATTAAGCATTTATTTGTGTTTAAATGTCTTTAATTTTAAAATCTGGATTTTTTTTTAAATTTCGATTTTAAATGTTTGAAAACAAAGTAATTCAAATGAAAATAGGCGTATTAATTATGATGAAAAAAATTCAAATTTAACTTTGTTTATAAATGTATTTATATTTATATAGGATTAATAATTTTGTGTTTAAAGGTTATTAATGAAATGGTAATCACAATTATTAACATTGGATGTTTCCAATATTGTGTAAATCATGATAAATGCTAATTATATGCTAAAAATAGTAATGTGACAAATCAAAGAATTAAGCATTTATTTTGTGTTTAAATGTCTTTAATTTTAAAAACCAATTTTTTTAAAATTTTGATTTTGAATGTTTAAAAATACATTTATAAATGTATTTATTATGATTAATAATTTTGTGTTTAAAGGTTATCAATGAAATGGTAATCATAATTATTAACATTAGATGTTTCCAATATTGTGTAAATCATAATAAATGCCAATTATATGCTAAAAATAGTAATGTGACAAATTAAAGAATTAAGCATTTATTTTGTGTTTAAATGTTTTTAATTTTAAAAACCAGATTTTTTTAAAAAAATTTGTGTTTAAAGGTTATTAATGAAATGGTAATCATAATTATTAACATTAGATATTTTCAATGTTGCGTAAATCATGATAAATGTTAATTATACGGTAAAAATAGTAATGTGACAAATCAAATAATTAAGCATTTATTTTATTTTGTGTTTAAATGTCTTTAATTTTAAAAACCAGATTTTTTTTTAAATTTTGATTTTGAATGTTTGAAAATAAAGTAATTCAAATGAAATTAGGCGTATTAATTATGATGAATTTAACTTATTACCAATATAAATTACAATAAATTTAGTAAATGAGTAATTTGAATGTAATAGGAAATTTAATGAGTTCCTAATTTAAGTAATTTTATTTTCGCATTTTCATTTATTGCCTTTTGTTTTTTAAAAAAAAGTAAAAAGACTAAAACGTGAAAAATAAATAAGTAAATACATTAAAAAAGTTTACAATCAAGGTTTTATTGATGATATAATCACACCTGAGCTGGAGACTTGGATTTTATGAATTACAGCATACCTTCATCATGTCCAGTGGCTAACACCCTGTATGGTGTTAAATGTAAGTCAAGATTTTCCAACTTAAGCAGACGATCCATGAGTGAAACCATTTAAACAACCTACACAAATGAATTTCAGGGGATATTATTTCCGAAAAAAAAACATAATGAATTTCCAACACAGAAATCTTAGAAATATTTAATTTACATTTTTAATGTGTGTGATTGAAAGAAAACGTGTAATTAAAATTAATTCACTCAAATCCCTAAATGTAAAAGATTTTGACATTCCTTTCAAATTGTGAATGACTCAACCTAAGGAATTGGAATCTACAGCTAGTGACCGCCAAGCATACCAAATCTCAACCACCACTGTCGTTGCATCCACCAACTATCCATCCCTCATAACTCAACCACAGCCGCCACCGCCGACGATGGTGGTGCAGATAGTGGTCGGTGGTGCAAGAGCCGCAACGGTGGTGCAACAACCACTGGGTGTTGCCCGTAGTGATGAATTCCTAACTCCTCAGTGATTGTTTTGCACCAAAAAAACATTAATATAAATTCAAATTCCTATGATAAATTCCCAATCTTTTTGGCAATTTCAAATTCAAAACATGTTATGCAAACTAAACGCAACCTTGTCCATTCTAAATTACTTTCGTAAAATATAGGTAACATTATGTAATTATGTAGTATGTAATATATGTCACACCCTCAAATTTCCACTGCGGGGTTTATACCGCGAGGCGCGTGACAAACCAGGATCCCATAGCCATAAGTCACATGAACGAACTCTAAATGCCCAAACCATTTAGTTCGTTATTGAAAATCACGTTTAGCGTTTACCAAAAAGTTCAGTTAAGTTGCGGAAGCGTAAATCAAACATAACCATTTAAGTTCACGCGCAAAACAACGCGCCCAAAATAAAACCGTTGAATGTAAAGTAAAGTATAAGTTAAATAATGTTCACAACCCATGACACAATGATGCATGTCCTATCGTGCTCCGAACCTAGAGACCTGCAAAAGCATGCTATCGTGTGTCAACATAAAGTTGGTGAGTTCACAAAGTAAGGTAAGTAAAAGTGTAGGTTTCCCAAACCAAGAAACAGTAGTTAGGTTTTCCCAAACCCAAAAGTAGTAATCAACAACCAAAACCAAGAACCAAGTACCTCTAGTTCAGCGTATGCCAAGGGTAGCTAACCCATTCATGATAACTAAACAAGGATATACCGAATTGCTATTTGAACGATGCACTCGCCCCGCGAGCTGTTTTTGCCTCCCATCATTGCCTATCAACAATGATAAAATCTAAGGTCGTAGTTCACGCCCGGCTCCCAGCACGGTGTGAGGTTTGTCAAACCTAATAGCGCTATCAACTAGTAACCCGCTTGCCATAACCCGGCAACTCATTCGGTAAATAGTGAAGGACTTCCGTGATAGAGTGTAGTTTAGTTCATCAAGGACACAGAGTGTGAAACTAGCAAACCCGACCCACACAAGGAGTCATAGTATCCCAAAACCCGGGATGTGTAGTAGTCCCAAACCGGACTAGAAAAAAAACGTTAAGTAAGTTGTCCCATACCTGAGACGCATGCTTTTGAGCAAAAGAGTAGTGAAACTCACCTTAATGTGCAAGCAAAAGAAATCCGAACCACAAGTAAGGTATGCTACCGACACCCTAACATAAGTGTCACTAAGTGAGTATAGGCGTAATATCGCTACACCACATAACTCGTTTGTCCAAGGCGTTTTAAACGTTCAAAAGTGTGTATGTGACGCCTAGTGATTCTACATGCAATAGTAAACCCTACGGACTCGTTGGTGAATGTGTTGGTTACAATTAACTTCTACATTCCGTATGCGTCTCAAACAAGTGTACTTCAGTTACATGTCAATTCCATACCACCTAAGACCTCAACTAATCACATAAGCACATAATACACAATCTGTGTTTTTAGGACAGATTGTGCGCCATCAAAACGAATTTATTTAAATTAGTAAATCAGTGAGTTAACCACACAAATTTTTACTGAATTTTCTTTGGGATTCACTCAACAATAATTATTTTTTTTTTGTCTTAAATCCAAACACAAAAATAATTAAAATTCGTCTAATTCAGCTATGTTCAGAAAAGCTTCCTAACAGGTCAGTTTGGTAGATAATTTCCCAAAAATTGTGTATTCATCCAAATGGGATGAATCTACTTGGAAAACTCATATTACTCCAATATTAACCTTCTGTAAACATTTCACAACCCAACTCTTTATAAAACTTGAGTTATGATGTTTCAAAGTTGACTCAGTTTGATACCCGAAATTCTGACCTGACCTATTTTCAATGAAAATTCCAAAAACGACTCAACCGACTTTCAAAACACTTGATTTTACCCATTATGAAAAGCGAAGACCAAGTGTGATTCAACCATGCAAATAAAATACCAAAATCATCATGTTAAGGTCGTGTTACAGCTCCTACAAGTTCGTCAAATCATTCTGTCCAGATTTTAGTTTCGCCTAAATCATACTTTAATCGACTACCGTGTGCATAAAAACAATCAACAAACATCAATCATCATTACCAAACATCCCTAATACTTATTTTGATCAGATTCTACTACCAATCATGCAAAGATCACAACTTTAAAGACCAAAACATCAATAACTTGCGCAACAAGTATCCTATGATGTTACTAATCGTTTATTATCATGTTTAATCCATTTAATCTTCAAAAGCTTCATGTTTTAATGATTATTAAAAACTTTCAGACCTGGACAAACTTTGTTACATGATTTTTATAACAAAAACATAAGATAAAAGTGTAAGGAATCAAAGGTTATACCCTTAGCCCTTCGATTCGATCAACCGTGCGCCTTTGGAGCTTCCCAATTGATGATCTTGAGCCTTAGCAGGAGCTTTAGGGTTAATATTTCGTGTGGGGCAGTAAGGGGGCGATTAGGGTTGAGTTTAGGGGTTGCATGGGGGTTAAGGATGCTTAAATAGGAGTTTAAGGCGGTTTAGACCCGTCAGACGCGTGCGAGCGGCCGCTCGGGCCCTGTGAGCGGCCGCTCACAGGCCCGAGGCCCTCGTGCATGTCTCGTTTCGTCACCCGACGCGTTATCCTTTGACGTTTTCGTTATTTCGGACCGTAACAAGTGTAACCCCATGCGTTAAGACCCTAATCAACCTCATGCTCCACTTTTAGTGATTTATATTAACGTATTCGGTTTAGGTTCACACAATCACGTATGGTTTTCACATAAGTTCATCAAATATCACAGAGACACATAAGTTCATTATTCACCAACGTCCGAGGTTCACTAATCATGTAATCAGATATTAACTCACCACAATGCACGTGTGTCCTATCTAGCTAACCCTAGTTAAGTATAATGCAAGGAACGTAACTAGAGTTTAGTTAAAGTGAGAACCTGAAATTGCGGGTATCACATCATCCCCAAGTTGAAAAGAATTTCGTCCCGAAATTCAGTAAGTAAACAGTAAAGTTGGCGTCAAGTGAGTGTCAAGTTGGAGAAAATTCCAAAAAATTTTCTGGGTGTCACATCATCCCCAAGTTGAAAAGAATTTCGTCCCGAAATTCAGATCAAGTTTTCGGTTACGTGCTCCGAGTTCTCCTAAAAGAGAGGTGCCAATGCTGGTGTCACACCACGTCTAAGGCGGAAACACGTGGCGCGACGGTTCAAAAGTATTAAGCCAAGATTAATGCAAAGCACAATAGTAATTAGAAAAACGGGCATTTATTCAATGCTAATAATCATGTCAAGTTATTCATACATAATTATAAATTGTTTTTGAAATTGATAAAGAGGCTACTCCTTTTATCCCTAAGTCCATGGAATAAAGAGAGGTGACCCTTTTACGACATTCCCAACGCCCAACTTGGAGACATCCCCGACCCGGCTCGCCATGCTAACTTCCATCACTCAATTACCTGAAAGATATGTTTGAAAATCGTCAATATATAAATATTGGTGAGTTCACAGATTTTAATTTAATAAGTCTTTATAAAGTGGGAATATCCTTGTTATGACATTTATAGGAGTTGCAAAGTCCTACAATTTACTTGAGCCTATAACCAAACCAAGACAATTAATAATGCCCCCGCTCAAAGTCGTTACTCGGTATTTCTACGACTTTATTTCAGAATAAGTGCACCCCAGGCATACGCCGATGCATAATCGACGCTATCGATTAGGGGTGGGCCTTGTCAGGCACCAATAGTACTATCCAAATATTCCTTTGGTTTCTCATTCCCGAATTAATGATTATAGTGGGGAGGTCTCAACCCCGAGTGGCGATCTTTACTCAAGTATCCAACCCGTCATACAATCCCAACATATCTTTCCCCCGTAAAAACGTTAAATAGTTTAGAAATGGGGCCGTGAGACTCACCTGTAACTGTGCTCGGCTCAAAGAAAATAGTAAAGTTTGTGATCCCGTACCTACAAAGGTTCTAGGCGTATAAGTCACTTACACCTATGGTGTATGTGCCTTGGCAAGTTGTACACCCAACTTCCCGACCACGTCTTTATCCCAATTCCCGTTTAATAGTTTCGTATCCTAGGTTCAATGGCGATGGATTACCCTTTCCTTACAAGTCATATATTATTCTTATTAATATTCTTTATGACTTGTACAACATTATACTCGACACGACTCTACCCAACGTATAATTATTTTCCCATTTAAATAATTATACTTAGGATCGTTTCGTTCGATATAATGTGTTTTCTTATTATCCGACCCGACTCACTTTGCCACATATTTATTTTCCCATTTAAATAAATATGCTAAGTCTTTGTCGTTTGGTAACATAATCTTAACGCCCGACTAGACTTACCACACCGTACATTTATTTTCCCATTTAAATAAATGTACTAGGATCTTGTCGGTATTCACGCGTTCGTAGATATATTTCACCTACTCGTCTCGGTTTTCCTTCTCGCATATCTATTTTCCCATTTAAATAGATGTACTAGAATTTCGTCGGAAACGAGTATATGTACATATATCATCGCGTGGATACTACTTGTTAAGTTCACGTGTCGTTTTAGCGTTTTTAATTTGTTACGTTATGTTTCTCCTTTCCCACGAATATTGTTACTACACTTAGGAAAGTGTTACGCACGTTTCACCCTTGTTATATATATTTTACTTTCTTAAAATATATATGTATATTTTCATCTTGACGTAAAGGTCTTTTCCTCATAAGTCCGTTTACGTTGATTCGTGTAACTAAGTTCGTTAGTTAGCGTTTTTCATATTTATTTCCGTTGCGCGTTCTTATGGAAGTACTGTTCCAACCTCCGATTCCGAACGTTTATTTCTCGGAAAAATCTATTATGTACGTTTTAGCCCAACTTGTCCAACTTGTTACCCAAAAATGTTTCCGATACTTTTATATTCCCATTTATATAAAAGTATCTTATTCTTGTACAAGTCTTCCCAAGCATTTATTTTATACAATCTTACTTTATAAAATACTCGCGCTACTCCATTTATTTTTATAAAACGTCCATTTTATAAAAATATACTTTTTACTTAAAATACCCAAGTATGCTACTATTATTTACCAAATTTACCTTGTAAATTATTACTTACACTTTTGACACAAATTTTTCCCATCATTGTGTTTTTGGTCCAATAGTTTTCTAAAATATTTATTTTAGTCCATCGACTTCCAAAGTTGTCATATTATTCCTTTAACTTATACTTGTAGCATTTTTCACTCCATCTTTCAAGGTTAATATTTTTCTTCCACTTTAGTGGACTTTGAAGAACCATTTTCATCATGTTTGGTTGTTTTTACTTCTTTTTACTTTTAATGGTCTTCTAATCCATCCTAGATGTCAATAATATGCTTAATCCATATTTTAATCCAAAACATCCAATTTTCACTCATCTAAGTGAGTGGACTTTGAAGATGAAACTTTTTCATCTATGATTTTATAATTCTTTTTAACAACTTTTTGACATTAGCTAGTCATCTTATGATGATTAAATCCACTTTTCATCATATTCTAGTCATTTTCCAAAATCTAGCTTTTCTCATCTTCCAACTTACAAGTATGTTCTTATTATTATATTTTCTTCAAAATACCACTTTTATTAATAATAATCTAAGATTTCATCATATTATTATTCTTCCATTTTCATTTTTAATAAAACCCATTACTTCTATAAAACTCATTTTTATTACCCACATTGTACAACTTGCTTTCATAGCACAAAAATATGACATTTTAAATAATAAAACAATGCAAGACTTACTACTAGCTCAAGGCTAGGGAAGACAAAATCTTGGATTTTGGGTGAGGTTTAATGTGTTCTTCCAAGTGGGTTAAGCTCCAAGCTCTTGAACACACAAGAAGGGGTTTGATTTAGAATGAACTAGAGATGATTTGAAGTTGTAAAAATTGAAAGAGAGGTGTTGGTGGGGTGGTGGAAGTTCACGGCCACAAGAAGAAAAAGAAGAAGAGTTTTTGTGATTTTCTTCAAATGCTCTTCAAGTGTGCTTATAGTGTTCTTCCAAATCTTGCAAAGATTTTAAGTATCTTGCCTTGGATATTGGAAGATCATGGAGGATTATGAAGATCACAAAAAATCTCTAATGATATTATAAGAGGGTGTTTGGGGCCGAGTTAGAGAGAGAGGGAGGAAGAGTGATTGGGTTAATCTTTTTATCCAATCCTTTTACATGCATGCTCATCATTGCAAATGATATGGGAGATATTTTTAAAAAAAACTCAAGTGAACTACACATAAGTGGCCCTTGGCCGGCCCCTATGGGTGTTTGGTGGGGTCCACCTTGCTAATTATCTCTCCATATTATGTTTAAGTTAGTTCCTTTCGGGTACCGCCCGGGTATTTCTCGAATTTTAACCGCGGTTTACCTCAATATTAAAATACCGTTAATATTCATAAAATTTTGCCCAGCTAAATTACTGATAATTTATTTCGGTTTTTGTCGGGTGAATTTACGTGTTACGCGCGTATCGGGTGCGGTACGCGCACTTTATTCGTTACCGGGAGATTTGTGCAATAAGCTTTCACGTATGGCTTTGGGTTTCCAAAACTCATAATATTTTGTGAAAATATTATTTATTTTATATTCCGGGTGTCTGGTGTTCGTTTCGCTTATTTAAGTTTTTACCGGGTAATCGCCAGTGTCCATACCGGATAGTTTTGCCTGCGCATGATCCTATCATGCTTTGCTATTAAACTTATGCATTCCTATGCATTATTTGGGAATTTCCTATCTTTCTAAGGCCTCAATTAAATATTCAGCACATAATTACGGTTAATTACGTTAATTGCGTTTAATTAATTAGTACGGAATTACCTTAATTTTGCCGGTTGTTACAGCTGGCGTTGTGTTCGATGTCGCTAGCCAGATAAGATTTCCCCCTACCAGACCGAGGGATTTCAATCACTATCTCGTGCCAAGGATTTCCATACATGGCTGGACAACCCGTCCACGCCCATGATGACGACAGAGCTACTAAGGACAGTTGGGATGATGAGATCGATACCTAAAGGTTAGTTAAACCGTACAGGTTTCTACTTGTAATAGAGCTAGGTAACTTCAATAAACTTACCATCAGCTAGTTCTATAGCGTGTTTGAATTCAAAGAGAGTTGGGTCTAACCCTAGAATTGTACTAAAGTCCAAAAGTACATGCTCAGTCAGCATCAGATTCAAATAGGACTTTTAGCAAATTGCTTATTCATAAGGAACGTACCTGTCATGCGTTGTTGTCATCATTGTTCCCATGGTTGTTGTCACCGTTGAGCTGGGGACAATCCCTTTTGAAGTGGGTTTCACTCCCACACTGGAAACACCCTTTTCCAGTATTTCGACGACTCTCCTGCCCCTGCTGTTGCTGCTGATTCTTTGGGAATTGAGCACGACAGTCCTTAGATGCATGACCGGATTTTCCGCATCGTTCACACTTTCCGTCCTCACATGGAC
Source organism: Ambrosia x helenae (assembly GCA_030844895.1). Lineage (NCBI taxonomy): Eukaryota > Viridiplantae > Streptophyta > Magnoliopsida > Asterales > Asteraceae > Ambrosia > Ambrosia x helenae. The sequence continues at coordinate 71,022,456 of CM061225.1, read as the reverse complement.
CAGAATGATGATAGTTGCACTGTTCACACTTCGGGTGCCTCCCCTTGTAAGTACCCTGGTTATTGTCAGAAGGGGTCTGGTTGTTGTCATTTGCACCTGACCTCTTCCACTGCTGCTGACTGCCACCACCACTTGAGACCTTGTTCGAGCCATCTTCCCATTTCCGATTGTTTTCATTAGTACCAGAAGGTGAAGCACCACGCGGAGGTAACGATCCCTCTTCCACCTTCTGATCAATCAGCTGATGAGCCATCCGAATAACCTGCTGAATGGTATTGAGGTTAGCAGCAATGACCATGCTCTTGATCTGGGGCACCAAGCCCTTGATATACAACTCAATCCTCTTGTAGGGCGGGTTGGAGTAATTTGGGCACATTGCCGCCAGTTCATGCGATCTGGTGGTGTATTTCTCAATTTCCGATCCCACCATCTTCAGATTGAGATACTCAGTTTCTAACTTCTGGATCTCGTCTCAAGGACAGTATTCCTCCTTCATCAGTTCCTTGAAGTCTGCCCAAGGTGTTGCGTTAGCCACTTCCACACCTAGCATCTGCACTTGAGAGTTCCACCAGGTTAATGCCAAGTTTTCGAGAGTAGCAGTGGCATACTTCACTCTGTCAGCTGGTGGATGACCTCACCAAGTATCATGTGTCCCACCCAAATCATTATATTATATAGATATATAAATATATATTTTAGTTAGGAAATGTTTGAGAAAGTTACAGTTTTTTTCAAGGAATGTTTTAATTAGCGGAGACTTTGTGATGTAATTTGTATTACAGATGAGTAAATGGTACCCAATATCAATACATAACCGGTACCATTACTGAATTGTATCGTACCGAGCACTTTTGGTACTGTTACTTTTTTTTTTTGTGATTTTCAGGATTGGTACTTTTGATACTGGAATGGTTCGGTATGGGTATGATATTTTACAAATTTTTAATCTTCGAATACCGTACCGTACCAAACATTTTCAGTACCAGTATCCATTTTTTACGTTTTCGGGATTGGTATTTTCGATACCGGTATGGTGCTTGCTCGGTGTCGAGCTCGTCTCTAATTTGTAAGCTTAAATTATATTATATTATATTATATAATCTTACATTTAGAATAAATTCTTAGGACAAGTGGAAGGTAGCTAATGTGCGCCGTTTGAAAAGTCAAGAATATATGTTTTTTTGTCCTTACGGGGATAACATCTACAATAATTAACAACACTGCAACATCCACGCATGTGACCACCACCGATCACCCTCGCTCTGTCCCAACCACTCCACCACGTAAACATAGGCCGTTGAGTGAGAAAGTGAGGAAGGAGGTCGGTGGTAGGGCGGAACGGCGATCGTTGGAACCATGGATTGTCGTATGCGCTCTGTTTTTTTGGGTTTCTCTCTCTCTCTCTCTCTCTCTCTCTCTCTCTTTATCCTCTAGCAACACGACTCCTCCGCTACTGCCTTTGTCATCGCCGCTGGTTGTTCGGGACGACACGCAATGCCTTTGTCTCAGGTTTGGTTCTTCCCATGGGCGGATTTAGGTCTATAGGTACGGGTTCACACGAACCCACTCGGTTACAAATTTTTAGTAGAATTGTATATAAAAAATATGCCATGAACCCGTAAATAATATTGGGATGAACCCATTAACAAAACTGGTAAGTGGCTTAATGGTTAAATCTTCCCACCCTCAAGCATGAGGTCATGTGTTCAAACCTTCCTACTTGCATTTTTTTCTTCTTTTTTACAAATCTGATACTAGCTCAATTGCTAATTGTTTATTGTATCTTTTTTTTTTATACCAGCAGAATGGGACTAACATTCCACCAAATTGAGTCCTAGCAAGATGCTAAAAATTAAAAGTTTTAGTACAGAATACAACTCTTATAAAATGTTGTTTATCCAGAAGAATTAGAGGGTTTTAATATTTTCAATAATACTTTGAATGTTTGCCTCTTTTTCTTTAAACTCTTCTCATTCCTTGTTAACCATAGCACCCACACATGTCATTATTATTGCTGCAATTTTTTTTCATGGTTAGTAGATTGTACCTTTATACCTCCTAATTTGAGCATGCCTTTAATGTCCTTGCCTCTTGATTCTGAATTTTGACCCAATTAGAAATATGGCTTCAAATCAGTTTTGCTAATTGGCAATGAACGAAGATATGTTCTGATTCATCTTTTCCTTGACTGCACACCATACACATTCGTCTTGTAGATTTGATTTAAGATTCTTATTGTAATAAAGTTCTTTTGTAGTCATAATTAACATTTGGATTACTTATAACATAAGTTAAAATATTGGACGGTGAATTGTTTGTGGGCCCACTCGACCCGACCCGAACTGTCAAACTGACTCGAAAAATTTTATGCCCAGTCCTACAAACTTGGAGCATATAAAAACAGTGAACCCACTAGAAAAAAATCTTGGATCCGCCACTGGTTCTTCCTCTCTTCCCTTTGTCTTATTAGTCTAGAAAACAGTGGTCAGTGTCATGCTTGTAATTTTCCCGTGTTACAGGGGTATCTTCCTACGTCCTTTTTAGACACAATAACCCATAACAGAGCATAGTTTACTTAGAGGCATCACCGCCTCTTCCTCCTACGGTCCTACCTAGGCGGTGGTGGTAGAAACCGATAGATAGATAGATAGATAGAGAGAGAGAGAGAGAGAAAGAGAGAGAGAGAGAGACGTGAGATCCTAGATGTAAAGTAATGAGAGAGACTCGAAAGATATGATGGTCGTTGCGACAATAATAATCAACCATTGCGTTGCTCCCGAAACGACGGAAGCTGTTGGCGGCGATGATAAAGGCAACGATGGTAGAGATTATTATGTTTGTTGATTTGAAACTCTAAAGACATATGATAAAGGACATAAAACACATTAACAAGTTACAGGTATATGCGCTTGCCCACGAGGCAACACCCGCGGTCAAATACTAGTTAAATATAGTTGGTTTTTAAATATAGTTTTAATTTAGTTAAAAACTTTATGAGAAAGTTAATAATTTTGTTTTTTTGTTTATTTTTCTAGAAAAAGTTTTATTTTATTTTTGTTGTTATGCCTTTTGATTTTAGTTTTTTTTTTCTAGTAAATTGTACTTTTGGATAAGTTTTAATAAGAATTACTACGAAATTTCCTTTAGTCACTAAAAGATGAAAATAGTTAATGATTGAATATCAACCGTATTTAAAGGGGTGAGCTAAATGCACACCCTCTTCTTACTTTTTATACCCCCTTTCTTAAAATACCACTTTCAGTTTGTCAAATTTTACCTCTTTAAGAATCTTCATTGTTTAATACATTTAAAAGTGATAAGTGGTGAAACTAATACTAAAACTTTATAAATCCCTATTTATAGAACCTAATCAATTATTGGTTTTAAATTATTTTCATGTCAACTTGTTTATTCTAATCATACAACTATTTTGAAATCATAAAACTACAAGGATTCAACCTCTTTTACTTAGTATATACAAACTTTTTTATTTGGTTTAGTTGCACCATTTAAGATCACTTGAGAAAAGAATGAAATGCGTTGCTCAAACTAAATGTTAGCTAACCATTATATTTCATTAATAAAAGATAAGATCTTTTAAAAAAAATTTAAAAAAACTTTTACCAAAAATCATTTGCAAAAGCTTTCTAATGTAATTTAGATCAATGTTTAGAAAAAAAATGTTTTCCTTGTTCGAAATAAAAAAAAAAACGTACTTAGGAAAATTAAAAGAAAAGGTTTTAAAACAATAAAACTGTTTTAGAAAACGTTAAAAAAATATCAAAATAAGAAGAAAAAAAACATACTTAGGAAAATTAAAAGAAAATGTTTCAAAACAATAAAATATTGTTTTAAAAAAATATTAAAAAATATCAATAAAACTTAAAAAGCTTTTTTGTTTAAGTTGATAACAAAATATTAAAAAATGACAATATAAAATAAAAAGGTTTGAATTGTATTAATATTAAACTTAAGGGAGGGGGCATATTCAGTAAAAATAAATGAGTGGAGGGGGGGGGGGGTACGTTTAGCAATCCCCTTAATGGTTCTCATTTTAATACATCTAGATAGGTGTGTTTTTGTGTGTATGTGTTTATACATAGAGATGGGTTATTCAGGTAACCACATACATATTGCTTTAACTCTAACCCATGAAGTGATTTTGTTACCGCATCTCGTTCTCTCTTATCATATTAGTGGGTATGTCCGTGCGTTTCCGCGTGTACTAATACCTTTTTTTCGTACACAGTTTAACGTAATTTATTTTAAAAACAATTTGCTAATACAACTAATATAGCAATCTACGTATAGTATGGAACCCAGGTAATGCTTGCGGCGGTGAAAATTTGCGATGCTCATAAATCGAAATTCAACATGTAATCTACTTTGTATTTTTTAGTCTTTAGCTTAAATGTTTGCCATAACACGTGTCACCCTTTAAGGTAAAGAATTGGTATTAGTTACTAGCAATTGATACAGTATGAGTAATTCAAATATCACATTTGAGCTTGTTAAGCAAAAATAAAAAGCATCTCAATCTCTCAATTTATGTTCATATGTTAAAAACATATGTTTGAAAATGACATTCTTAAACAAAATATATTAACCACATAATTAAAGAGGACAAATTGTTACAAAATGAACTAACTAGTAGATTGCAAATTCATACATATGATAATGTGGTCTAAACTTGAGAAAAGAAAAACATAGATGTCAAAAGGTTCAACCTATAATTCATTTTCTTGTAGCATGATTATGTTCCACAATCAAACAAATACCCTTCAGATTTAGGACCAGACAACCCATTGTGTTTGGGTATAGATAACATATGTTGATGCATTATTTCCCTATAAGAAAGTGCATGCACTCAACTATCCAAAACAACCCATTGTGTTTTGATTTTCTTTGCTTCAGCAGCCACCTCTCAACAGAGGATACCAATACTGACCTTAACCTTCATTTGTATCTCAATCAAAGCACCTTCAAACAAGATGAATTCAATAGAAAATATTAAAGATAACATTAAAAAATAGCAAGAAAACACAAAAGCAACAATACTTACTTTATCAGAATCATATATGTTATGCAACAGAAGCAACATTTGAGAGCATGCTTGTTTGATATCTTCCTTTTAATCCCTGACATCGCTCGAGAGAGTTTTCCATTGCCCCATCGTGCAATCGCTGTTGAATTTTGAAATTTTCCATAACTTGAATGGTTGTCTCATGTTATAATTTTGTATCTTACGGATCAAACAGGCAAAGTAAATAATTAGTTAAAAAGGAAATGGGATGAACTTGAAAGTTGCTACAAGTGAACTTCTTAATGCATAAACCTCAAAAACCATTTTATTAAAAAAATTAGATGCTAAATGTACCGGTTCATAACCAAGCAAAAATTTGTACACCTCCAAATATACATTCCGGCCAAGAAAGACGCAACCATAAAGAAACTATAAAACTATAAACACATGTTTTATTCAGAATAATTTTCACACAATCCACATAGTTATCTTCTTGTCTTTTAACCTTGTCGTGATATATGGTTCATCTTGTTTCTTTCGTTTATCTGCCAAATATCTCATCTTGCAAATCATTGTGTTTATCGCCTACATTTGGAACATCAAACCCTAAAAGTTGGATGGTTCATGGTATTGTTAATTATATAAAATGCCTGATTTATTAACTAAATGAAGCAAAGTAAACATTACAAATTTTGTAATGTCCATTACTAAAACCATATTTTAGAGTTAATAGCACAAAAAAAATTGCTTTTACATCCATAGGCATTACATAAAGGAGGACAAAGTAACCTAACAACTCCATATAAATGATAGATTAAAACAGAATGAAATAGTGGTCCAAAAATCACTCAACTCACTGACCAGCTTTGGCTAATGGATTTGTAACCAATGAATCATGAATCTAATAAACTGGCAGAACAATTAATCTCATTATAGATGAACGTTACCTGATTAAGGATTCATACAGGAGTGAGCTTATGCTGTTGGTTATAGATCCGATCGAACAAGATGAAAACAAAGAGAACATCTTTGGTCCATATAAAGGCAGGGGAAGGAAGGGGGAAGAGATCCGTGCAACTCATATAACATTGAATTGGTGTTTGAATGTGTATTGTGAGGGGATGAATAAAGGTAGGGGAAGGGATTTGTAACTTATATGTTGAATTGGGTGTTTATGAATGAGGTTACTTATTGAAATGGATATAATGTGTGCATTAGACAATTATATAATTAGCATTATATGTTGTACATGAGGGGCATAAAGGGAAGAAAATGACTAAAAATTAGAGACCTGTGAATAGACCCTTCAACTCCCATCTTAAAAATTGTGTGAAATTACTTTATTGGACATATTTGGTCCTTAATAAGGTAATAGAGAAATAGAGATTATATTATATTTAGAGGGTGTTTGGGATTGAGTTTGGAAATGCAAAAGTGCTTTTGGTCAAAAGTGCTTATTGGTTTATGACTTTTTGAAAAAGAGTTTTAAAAAAAGTGTTTGGATTAGCTTTTCGGATGAGAAACGTCAAAAAGTCAATAAATTGTTGTTTTTTAAGTGTTTCGCTTAACTTATTGTGAATATTTGTTGTATGGGTGGTAGATTTGTAATTTTTTTTTCCAAAAGTCAAAAGCCAAAAGCCAGGATTTCTAACTTCTCAAAAACAGCTTTTCCACCCTTGAAAGCCAAAAGTCAAAACAGAAAGTGCTTTTGAGTTACACAAACAGCTTATTGACTTATTGGCTTCTTCCAATAAGTCAATAAGTTGTTTTGAAACTCAATCCCAAACACCCTCTTAGTACAACGTATAAGTGCTTATGTCGTATCTTGTAGACATATTTTTTTGTAGGAAGGTATTGGAAATGATGCGTGTTCATGTATTGTTTCATAGTGGAGTGTAGTTGCGTAATTTTGTTCACACGTGGTATTTATTTTACATGCGGATGTTATGAAACATCAATTTTTAGCACATAGACAGTGGCGAAGCTTGGTTCTCGAATTGGTGGCCGTCGGACTCAATTTTTTCGATCAGTAGTGGCCGGAAGATCAAATCTGTGGGGGCCAGACTCAACCCGGACTCAATTTACCTACGAAAATTGCAAAATTCCACCCAACCGGAATCTCTGTGTTCAACTCGTCCACTGTGACCCTAACCCACTGGTCGGAACCTCAGGCACACTAGATACTCGTACACCAGACATTGTATACACTTTATCTTGATGTGCTTGAATGGCTATATAGCATCAGAAAGATTGCAAGAAAGGCTGCACAAATTGGAAGAGAAAATAACGAAGGATGTAGCTAGCAGTTAACATTGGACAGAAAGGAGCAGCAGAACTGTGGAAGAAACAAGCCCATGGAGATACCGGTGCTGAACAGAAATGCAACATCACAAGAAGAGGACTATGCACTCTTTATGGGAGGGGACTGGAATGCGGCAAACCGCTTGATCAATAAGAGAAAATATGATTTTAGTAGAGCAACCACAACCTTGGATGAAGCACACAAAACACTACCTAAGACTAAACATCAAGTTTAATTTAAGGGTGGGTGTTAAATATTAAACTAAACTTTGTTATTTTATGTGAATATATTAAGTATATGTGTATGTTTATTAAGACGTATGTATTTATTAGGTTTTAAGTTTGTAAATAATTAATATAGACATAAGTTTGATAGTCGGATACAAATGGTTCAACAGACAACAATGCATAAGTGTTGATCAAACGGCAAAAAGGCGCACCTCATGGATGAATGGACAAGATCAATTATGTAAAACATTCTATGGTTTTGCAAAGTCAAAGTTGTTGTGCTCTCATTTCAAAGATCCCATTAAATAGGGAGTCAATATACATGGTACAAGAAATGTCTTTAAAGACAATAATAATGACAATAATGATACACGTAATTAGCTCCTAGAATTATGTACATGCAATATGGAAACATGGTTGGTCAATAGTCCCCCGCAGTTGGAGCGTCATAGGAACGAACACTCAAACTGGACCTGAAGTCTTCAAATAATGTTCGTGGAAGACCTTTAGTGAATATATCAGCATACTGAGAGGAGGAGGGTACATGAAGAACTTTGACGTGGCCAATTTGAACCTTTTCGCGGACAAAATGAATATTGAGCTCCACATGTTTCGTCCGTTGATGTTGAACTGGGTTCTCAGATAGGTACACGACAGAGATATTGTCACAATATACTATGGTTGCTTTGATAATAGGGACATGAAGTTCCAAAAGAAGGTTACGCAACCAGCTAGCTTCAGCAACCGCGTTGGAAACCCCTCTGTACTAGACTTCTGCACTGGATCTTGAGATAGTGGGTTGTCGTTTTGAGGACCAGGAGATTAAATTGTCACCCAAGAAGACACAATATCCGGAAGTGGACCGCCGTGAGTCTGGACAACCGCCCCAGTCGGCGTCAGAATAAGCTATCAGTGCAGTGGATGATGAAGCTGAGATACGTAGGCCGTGGGTTAAAGTTCCCTGAAGATAACGAAGTATGCGTTTCAAAAATGCAAAATGTGGGTCTCGTGGGGCATGCATGAATAAATAGACTTGTTGCACTGCATAAGTAATGTCCGGTCTGGTGAACGTTAGATATTGTAGTGCACCAGCTAGGCTGCGGTATAAGGTAGCATCTTCAATGAGGTCACCATCAGTGGCTGAAAGTTTTGAGTTTGTATCACACGGGGTTGCGCATGGTTTGCAATTTTTCATATTGGCTCGATATAATATGTCTCGTGTATATTGAGACTGAGATAAAAATAAGCCTGAGGAGTCCCGTGTGGCCGTGATACCCAGAAAATGATGAAGGTTGCCTAAGTCTGTCATGGAAAATTCCCTAGAGAGCATGGAGATGATGGAGCTTAACAATGTGGAGTCCGAGGCAGTTATCATCCACGTAAAGAAGAAGGTATGCAATGCGAGTACCCCTTCGGTATATAAATAGTGACGAGTCACATGCGCTGCTCCTAAAACCATGAGAAATAAGAAAACCAGAGAATCGTGTATACCAAGAACGAGGGGCTTGCTTAAGGCCATATAATGATTTCCGTAAGCGACAGACATAGTCAGGGAATTGTTTATCCACAAAGCCGGGAGGTTGATGCATGTAGATCGTTTCATCCAAATTACCATGAAGGAACACATATTTGACGTCCAATTGATGATTTGGCCAGTTTCGTGAAACGGCAAGGCTTAACACAGTACATATGGAAGCCGGCTTGACAACCGGGCTAAAAGTTTCATGACAATCAATACCCACTATTTGAGATTTCCCATTTACCACTAGTCGGGCTTTGTATCTTTCCAATGAGCCATCCGACTTGAATTTGTGCCTGAATAACCACATGCATCGTATAATGGGCGGCCCAACTGGTTTAGGTACCAACTCCCAAGTCTTGTTTTCCTACAAAGCACTAAATTCATTGGTCATAGTCGTTTGCCAATTAGGATCCGAGTAGGCTTTGAGATAAGAGGTGGGAAGAGGTGAAATGGTGGTCGTATTGAGGTTGAATTTTGGGTTCGGTTTAGAGATGCCGGATTTAGCACGAGTGACCATTGGGTGTTGGTTTTGTGTGGGTTGTGGTGATGGTTCAGGGGTCGGGGCAGCGGATGGGGTTGATTGGGTAGAGTGGGCCGAGGTTGGTTGGGGTGAATGTGGTGTTGGGTTTGTTGGTGTGGGTCGAATGTGGTGCAGGTGAGGGAGATTGGGATGGGCCTGGTGAGGAGGTGAAAGGTGGGCCGAGAGGGTGCTGGTCTTCATTAAGGAAATCATAGTTGGGCTGGTGGGTGGTATTTGTGTAGGGAAAGTCAGTTTCGTCGAATACCACATGTCGAGAGATGTGGACCCGACCGGTTTCTGGGTCAAGGCATCGATAACCCCAAAAATTCGTGGGGTAGCCAAGGAAGATGCATTTTGTGGACCGGGGAAGGAGTTTGTTTGATTATGTGGCGGACGCATTTGGGTAGCAAGCACACCCAAAAAGGTGCAAGTGGTCATAGGTGGGATGGCGATGGTAGAGAGCAAAGGCGGGTGTAAGGTGGTTAAGTTTAGCGGTTGGTAAGATGTTGTGGAGGTAAGCGGAAAGGTGATGGGCTTCAACCCAGAAGGTTGGGGGCAATTGGGCGTGAACCAGGAGGGCCGAATGATGTTGTTGAGACGGCGTAGCATCCGTTCGGCTTTGCCATTTTGCGGTGAAGTTTGAGGACATGAGAAGCGAAGAACCATGCCATTTTCAGACGCAAATTTTTTGAAATGATGATTGTCAAATTCACCACGAAGGTCACACTGGAAGGTTTTAATTAATCGATTAAATTGAGTGTGTATGTGCTTGTGAAATTTGGCAAAGGTGGTAAAAGTTTCAGATTTAAATTTGAGGGGGTAGACCCAAACATATTGAGTGAAGTTATCAACGAGGACCATATATTATTTATAACCAGATTTACTATAAACAGGAGAGGTCCACAGATCACAATGTATAATATCAAAAGGAGCAAAAGTAACAGAAACTGAATTATATAAAGGCAAACGTTGACTGTTGGCAATTTGACAAGATGAGCAAACAAAGTTGCCATGAGTCTTATTACATTGGATAAATTTATTACTGGAAGGAAAATTTAAAATAGTAGCTCCTGGATGGCCAAGCCGATAATGCCAAGGAGTTTGTGGAGAAGTAGAAACAAAAGCTTATGATGGTGGCGTAAACGGATAGAGGTCCCCCGTGCTATCATGGCGAGAAAGGAAGGTGCCCGTCTTGAGGTCCTTCAAAGAAAAACCAAATGGATTGTCACACCACGCCAATGGCGGAAACACGTGGCGCGACGCTCGAAAGCATATCAAAGTCAAGATTAACACAAACTATACTTAATTTATTAAGATCATTATATTAAGATGTCGGGAAGGAGTACCTGGTTTCAAACATTACTTAAAACCACAACATTAAGTTTTAAAGTGGGGTGTTTCCGTTTATGTCCCAACCCGAAGGTAACCATAGATGAAACCCCCAACCAGTGTCCGACATCCCAAATTCCACCGTACTAGCCGCATACCTGTTCAGCACTTAGTTACCTGAAAGATATGTTTAAAAAGACGTCAATATATAAAATATTGGTGAGTTCACAGGTTTTAGTTTCGTAAATACGACATTTTTACATTCTGTGCAAATCCAGCACGTTTTTACTCCCTGTGCAAATCCAGCACATTTTTACATCCTGTGCAATCCAGCACATTTTTACATCCTGTGCAATCCAGCACATTTTGTGGCCTTTGTATGGAGTAGCTAGCTCCTACAAATTATGATGATAAGCAATCCCCTGAGTCCCATAACCAAACCAAGACTAATAAATATGCCCCGCTCCAAGTCGTTTCTCGGAAACCAACGACTTAAGTTCAGAATACGTGCACCTCTTGTCTTTACCGGGTTGACGCTATCAACCAGAGGTGGGCCTCGTCAGGCACCAATAGTACTATCCAAATATTCCTTTGGTTTCATTTTACCTGAATTAATGGTTACAGTAGCGAGGACCCAACCCCGAGTGGCGACCAAAAACTCAAGTACTCATCATGCCACTTACCACATTTTAACCTTTGAAAACATTTCAATATGTGATAATTTTTGACAAACATATCTTTCCCCCAGTTAAAACAGTAAAATGGGGCCGTGAAACTCACCTTAATTTCCATGCTTAGCTAGCAAATAAAACCCAAAGCTTTGACCGCCTTCCTCGTGCCCTATTTACCAATAAAAGGACACCTTAAAGTCTATCATATATAAGCCTAGCTTATTTTCCGGTTAAAAGATAGTTTATTCAACTATCTAGACTCGTGTGTACTAACCCGAGTCCTTAAGTGTTTTAACTCGACGAACCGATCGTGACTTACCATAATTCATGTGTTCACATACGGCATAGTACCCAAGTCGCTCACCTGTTACTCTGCGTGTGTAAACCATGTTGGACTACTACTACGAAACGTATAACTCATCCCGAGTAATAGTTTGTCTCGTAAATCGGATAAATGTAGTTGCTTTGTATAAATATTTTTGGATAATATACCTTGCGGAAATATAGTTATTGAGATCCGTTTAATAACAATTGTTATTTCTTTTCACAAAATCCGAGTGTTTTAAGTGCTTTCAAAACATTACTTTCAAATAATTTTTCCCCAACAAGTTAAGCGTCTACGTATTTCAAATCCGTACATTTAACAATGTTTTGGTTACCAAAAACCATTGAAGTTGACACAATTGACGCTCGACAAAACTATATATTTGTTTTGCTAATATTGTTCGTGATCGACTATTATGGTTTCCAATACTCTTCATTAAAACGTCGCGACTTTGTATCGAATTAGTCTTGTCAAACACTTGATAATAGTTAATAAAGACGCACCACAATAACGCCTTTGCGCTTTGGATTTTATAAACATTTTGGCAGAGTTCCCTCTGTTTTTGTATAAACCAGACAATACAAGTTGTCTACAATTTCCCCAAAATCAACAACTAAACACATGACGACCATCATTTATCCACACTTCTATTAAACGAGACACTTATGCGTTTCGATAACTTATACGAAAAATACCACTTATTTATATAAATATATATAACAATATATATAGTATGTAATCCAATATCAACGCAAAGTCACGCTTTTAGTATATACAACATCAATTCATACTTTTCGTTAATATAGACCGGTTCGTTTCGCGAGTTAAAGATACTTGTTCGTATTGATATATTTATAAATGTTTCGCAAAATAAATACGTAATTAATTATTTATACCGAAGTTATACGCGGGTATCCTGCGGCCGCCCCGTATGCCGCGTTGACTGAATCGCTTGACCACGTTTGATCGGTTTTGACCGAACTGACCAGGGTTGACCGCGTGTTGACCGGCCACGAACCAGCCAGATCTGACCCGTACTGAACGCGTTTGACCCGCGACCAAAAACCACAGTCAAGACCCGAACTACCCGAGCATCCGAAACTGACCCGGACCAAAAATCACACCCGAGCCCAACTGTTTCGCTCCACAGCCACCTAAACAAGATGGATCGGACCATAAACGTTGTTACACGTCCCGATCTGCACATCGTATACGAAATCCGCTGCAAACCCATCAAACCGTCACCACGATCGGAACCACCAGACCCGTACGCCACCACCAAACAACACCCATAACCAACCTGCCCCAAAACCCTCGAAAACTCACCTCTGCGCTGCTGTTTCTGCACCGCACAGCCATCACCATCCGCCCCATGCCCATTTTCGGGCTTAAACCACCACTACCGGCCACCAAGCGGCCTCCACAACCACCCAAAGACCACCTGCCGCACCCCCGAACCAAAACCATCACCACCGTGCCCCCCTCCATCCTCGCCGGACCCAACCCTCGTCAACCCCCATCTCCACCCGGTCTGCCCCCTTCTGGCCTAGAACTTCACGCCGCCACCACCGGAGGGGTGGTGGTCGGCCGGTTTCTGTAAGGGAGGAGGAGAGAGAGACGCGATGAGAGAGAGGGAGAGAGTTTTAGAGAGAGAGTAGAGAGAGAGTGAGAGAGTGCGGCTGCTGAAAATGAAGGGAAGAAGAAGGAGCTTGCTATTTATACTTAGGGTTTGGGGTAGGTGACTTGTACCGCGAATCGAACCCGTGTAAACGTTTTTCGCTTCGGTTTTATTTTGGCCCGATAATTAATTACAAAAACTAGTCGGTTTTATTCGAAATGAAAAACATAACTAAACCGAGCAATTTAGATGTTATTTTCGTAACTCGACGCGTGAAAACGGAACACGCGTTAAAATCGCGTTAATCGATCCGGTCGAGCTATACTCCATTTAGGCGACCTGTTCACTTTCGAAACTAAATAATTGAAATTATTTATAATAAATAATTATTCCGAAAGTTCGGTAACGGTTAAAACCACGCGTTTTGACGTTCGAATCCCACGTCAGTTCCTCTCCGCGTTCTCCAAAACGCTGCGTTTTTGGCCGTTTACCACGCCGATTTCACATCCGTTCGCATCGATAGTAAATACGTGTCGTATTTTCGTAGAATAAGCTTATGTTATTCCAGTTTGACAAATTTTTGCTGATGTCAGTTCGTTACGTTAAACACGCGAAGTCTTTCTTTAAAGGCTTCAAGACTTCAACGAACTTTCAAAAGGACATCGTAGGACTCATATCAGCTCAATTAACCATAATTAACCTTAAACCATGTTAATTATTTCTAAAACATGATTAGGATCACGTTAATCGTTGTACGAAATTTGCCGGTTGTCACATTCTCCCCCCGTTAAGAGAATTCCGTCCCGGAATTCAGTTCAAGTCATCCGATACATTAGTATCCTTGAACAGGGCGGGGTGTTTGCGACTCACACGATTACCCCTTTTCCTTCGTGAACCCCAGTTCACGCTTAGCGTTCTAACGAACACAATGTCATGAGTCGGCTACGGCCGAGCTCTTGGATATCGCAATCCGGCACAAATATCGGTTTTCCCGAAATAGTAGAGCTTTGCGTCAACCTGAATTCTGTCGGTCGAGGAATTGACAATGCTTCCTCAAGCCAGACCTGCGGGATTCATCAAGAGTCCCACTAAGTTCTTGCGATAGTTCGAGCTTGTTCGTTGCAAGGCCAATTTTTAACTGACATATCCGAGTCACTGGAGTACTAAGCGAAGTCACTCCATTACCGTTCTCGTGCTTAACAACACCCTTTCAGAGTATAACACTCAGCAAAGTCCCATACCAATTCGAAGTTCCTAAGGCTAACAACGCCTTGTTAGTACAACTTCTTGATTGGTTTGGCCACTTATTCAAGCAGATTTGAATCTACCCGATTCGTTGGTCATCTCTTGAACTCAAGCCAGTTCATGTGTATATCTCTATCTGTCATTCAATGTACTAGAGACGTACACGTATGCGCTCCCGAGGACTTCGAGCAGTACACCCCGAACACTAGGGTGTTAATTCCTATCACATAGGAAATTCTGGCGATAAAGTACGCGAATTTGATTTGCCACCGCCACTAATCGTATCACACAGGACACTTCCGTCTAGGACAATAATTCATTCGTTCGAGAGTGGTAATCCATACTCATCTCAAATTGAGTATCCCAGACTTGCGTTCAAGGTTTGGCACACCCTGAGGCAGGATAACTACTAAAATCCGATATTGTGAAAGTTGACACCTAGTGTCTAGCCACGACTCTCCAAGAGTATAGGTGGCTATCCATATGCCTCATATTATAACTGCAAACGATTAGGGTATGAGAAGGTTTCAAACAGCAACCGATCATTACCTGTGTCCCATCACAGCCACCGGACACTTCAGGCGACAAGACCATTAGGTTCGTTCGTTGAATTTCACTAATCGGGTGATCTTACCAGATCACAAAGCAGTCGACATTCTCGAGGACGCTCCAGGTTGTTTATAGTAGCGGATGGTAATCCTGTGTCCTCACATGGACCGAAATCCACTTTGCATTAACTTACAACCTCTTCGTATGAGCGATTATGGTTAGTGGTACTAGGACGCCTAATATGGACTGATGGAGGTCGAAAGTTTTTGCGTCACTTTCACCCCTCAGTTCCCCAGACAGTAGACGGTGTATGTTCAACATACGGCCGTACAATTCCACAACACGCGAGAATTAAAAGTCGACTTAAACACGAATGTCTAGAGGCTCACATCACCTCATCACATTGGTCAACATAGGAATGATGTACATGAATCATCATAATATGGTTGCCGTAACAAGCAGAGGATAGGGTCTCGACAACATCTCGACACGCTGGTGTCCATCGAAACGGTAAGCAGAGCATTGGTAACTACCCAAAACAAGGGTACCCAGTGCTTGCCCTGCTATATGTGCCTCACGAGCACTGGTGTCCTATCGTTATTAGCAACCTAGTAAGTCAATTCTGAACAACACAGGACACTTTCCCTCGAATTGACTATCCGATCCTATGCAGTGATCTGAGTGAAAGGAGTCCTAAAACTGGAATCCCTCACTCGCCAAGGTTCCATCTTTCAGACCTTTCAAGGTAAAAGGTGAAATTGAGTCATAATGAATACGTCTGACATAGATCTTACATCTGGCTTGATGGCTTCATTCGCCCAAGTCGTTACTTAAACAAACAAACGAAACGACTGAGATCGCACCACAAGAAGTAGTCTTGAGCCTTCCCATAAGACATCCCATTCAACGACTCAGGTAGTCACACACATGGGTGCAATGCGTAAGCCTTCGAGCTCCTCTTGATTAGTCAGGTACTAAACGCACTGACCTGGCAGCTCATATTACTTTGGTGTCTCCAACAGTGCTTGTCAAGGACAGGGGATTTTGCTCTAGCGCGAGCAATGCTACTGAAAAATAACTGGGAACACCTGTATTGACCCAAGGTCGAAAGGGTTCCGCTATCCCAAGAATCTACGCAACGACACCAAGACAAGATAAACCTACCATTAGCAGGATAACATCAATCGATGGGCTGAGTTGATCGAAGATCTCATCACGGTAGGGTAGCACCCTTATAGAGTAGACAATGCTACATGCCCTTCTAGATTCAGGGTTTCATAAGACCTCCGAATCATGTACCGGGGACTCCACCAATGCACACGCTGTGGGTGGGTCCGCACTGTTATTCCTGTAGTCATCGGCATGACACGTTGGCAGGTATGATGTTAAACAATCCACTGGGATGAGCAATAATAAATTGAGTCTTTCAACTCTTACTAGCCCAAAGGTATGGGTCATAATATCGCTCACATTTACTCGATGCGTTCGGGGTTCGAGATGTATTTGAAATCCCTTTATCGCAAAGACGAGCCTCACCCCGTCATGTGAGGATCATGGGATTTCCTTCCGACATGATTCGAGAGTGGTTAGTCGATCAAAATGCACGTAAAAGGTTAAGGCTGGACATGGCGTCACTGATGCCTTAGATCTTGAAGAGGTAATGCTCACGAAACGCGCGAGCATATAAGGAGGTCGACACATGATTCGGTCAATTACTGAAACTACCACGAGATTCGAACTTTAGGGAGATACATGTGCTAACACTAGGACTAGAGTGTCTTAGTATGACTACTGGTAAGTCCGTTAGACACCCGAATTCCCACATTATCGATGGCATCACTACACCACTATTCAGCAACATAACAACGGTTACGTGGGTTTGGGGTAGTGTCTTTATCCCGAGGGAATCAAGAGTGAATCAAACGACAAATTATCACATCATCAAGTCAATCCAACAATTGTAGCAATACGTTCACGGTGCAATACGATAGTAGAAGTAACATGACATGACAACGACACATCCACGAACACATCAACAAGGGAAACCGCACAGGAGCAACACGACGACAAAGAAGCATGACAACAAGGCTACACCACTGCAGGAGCAGCATAACAACAGGAATGCACCGTCGACAGCGAAACGCAACCGCATGGATATGCAGTCGGCAAAACTGAGCAACTACAAGAATGTACAATCGCTAGGGGTAACACCACAACATGAATTCGTGACAGCAGGATGACACACAACCTAGCGAGTCCACTATACCTAACTACAAGAAGCTCCATTACGGTGAGCACGCACCCCGGTGCGTTTCAGCTCACGTATGGTGATAGAATCCTTATTCGTATCCTCAGCCACAAACCTATACTCCATAGGCTCATTAGTAGGAACGATTGGATCACCAAAGGCATCCGCCTTCATAACAGAAATGGGAACGATGGGTTCCACATAATTTAGTAGACTTATCAGGCCGACATCGTCCTTAGGGAGAACGACTGTATGCTCGATATAAGTCACTCGAATAATAGCAACTGTATCATTGACAGACTTAACCCAAGCTTGAGAACCATTCTTGGCAGGAGCCAGGGAATGATAACGAGCGGTTCAACGAAAACCTCAAAGAAAATGGAGTTAATGGCAGCGAACTCCATCGTGACACAAACATGATCATAGCGGCTTGGCAAGGGTCTTATAGATGTCCATGTCAATGACAGTGATCTTAGTAGGAGCCTTCGAAACAACAGCAACATCAAACTTGACAAAAGCCATAGAAACATCCTTAACACGCTCAGTATGAGCTACACTCTCAGCAACGATGACATGATTCGCTTGGGCCATAGAACAATTACAGCAGGAGCAACATCAGGCTCGGTGGGAGCCTTAGACCCACCGTAGTTATTAGACTTGTGGTAATTAGCATCCATAGGACCTAGAAACCAATCTATACCTTTTCCAATATCACCATATTGGTCACAACGAGAGTAGTAGAGGTAGAAGGATCATAATTTATCGAGACACCACGATAAAATAAAAAACGATACAGACTCTGGCAATTCAGCCGAGTCATCCTTCCCCTTAGGGTCCTCTTGCATGTTATTTTGGTCCTAAGACCGATAGTCATCAACTGAAATGCCTCTCCGTTACCTAAGCAAGGCCAGTGAACTTTCCTTCATGACAGGCCATGCAGTGAGAGTTTTGAAATATGACAAGAGATTAGACAAGTCACATTGTCCATGACGAATGGATCTCGCAACCTTAGTTTATAAAACACCGTGACAAAGGGACGCAACGTCTCAATATCTATGGGGATTGATGGAAAACACTTCGCATCAATTGCCACCCCAAATAAACAACCAGTCTCGTCGTCCTGACGAGGGTAGCGGACGTTCAACATTGCAACATGAGCAATGGAATTGCCGTCCCATGGGTAAGTTTAGTTGACAGAATAACGTGACCACTTCCAGTAGTCCGTTATTTGCCTTTTCGAGGGGGATTTCAATGTCAGCCAGAGCGTTCCGTGACACTTGACAATTACGAGTCACACGCTTTACGATTTCGGCTCCCGAAATGTGGTTTCATTCCCCGAGTATTATGACGGATTCAGACGCAAAACGCACGTCGTGATCCTATATTCAGTATATATGTATGTCTCCATATATATTAACTGACTTGGATAAAATTATCTCCGACTCGACTCACTTTACCATATAACTACTTTCCCATTAAGTAGTCATACTAGGATCTTGTCAGTCGAGATTTCATTTTTCCCGTAATCGACTCGACTCGCCTTTCCATATATTTATTTTCCCATTAAATAAATATACTATGATCTTGTCGATTCGATATTACATTTTTCAACCATCAACTCGACTCACCTTACCGTATAATTATTTTCCCATTAAATAATTATACTAGGATCTTGTCGATTTGACATTTCGTTTTACCACCATCGACTCGACTCACTTTACCGTATAATTATTTTCCCATTAAATAATTATACTAGGATCTTGTCGATTTGACACTACATTTCACAACCATCGACTCGACTCACTTTACCGTATAATTATTTTCCCATTAAATAATTATACTAGGGTCTTGTCGATTCGACATTGTATTTTACGACCATCGACTCGACTCACTTTACCGTATAATTATTTTCCCATTAAATAATTATACTAGGGTCTTGTCGATTCGACATTACATTTTACAATCATCGACTCGACTCACTTTACCGTATAATTATTTTCCCATTAAATAATTATACTAGGGTCTTGTCGATTCGACATTTCGTTTTCAACACCCGACTCGGCTCACTTTACCATATATTTATTTTCCCATTTAAATAAATATACTAGGATCTTGCCGATCGATATTTCGTCTTCAACACCCGACTCGGCTCACTTTACCATATATTTATTTTCCCATTTAAATAAATATACTATGATCTTGCCGATTCGACATTGTTGATTTAGACGCGGGCTATCATGCCTTCTAGATAAAGATGATCAAGCCTATTAACTCCGCAAGGACGATTTTGCCCTCCGATAGGGGAAGGAACGCCTGGCCCTCGAAGACAACTCGGGCATGTGCTAGATCAAGAATGACTTACTCACAGTAATAACATAGCAGCACACGGGCAACTAATCTCAATACTGATCCACATAGGGTCCCGTGCTCAAAACGCACTGGTTTTGCAGGGACGCACCCTCAGTCTTCACTGGGTTCCAGGTTTAGCATTCCACGCATCGTACCCAGCATTCATCTCTTCGGTAGGCAGTGCATCCTCGTATGTCCGCTCCTTTGAGGAACTTTGAGTGGAGGCATTCAACTCCTATACAAGGAAGCTTTCATCTCCTGTCCCTATCCGATGCGAGGGTTTACGTCAGATTACTCATATGAAGTAGACGTTCGAGCTCTTCCGTGTTCGTACCTTAGAGGTAATGCTGACGAAAGCTCATTCAGTTTGCGAGGATCGAAATCAAGGGATATCAACAAGACCTCCCTTTTAACCCGTTGGCCAATCAATCTCTAAGACTGACCCTACAGAACAAGAATAGACAAGACAAGGAGTGATCACCAACCCCAGCCCTAGCGCCCACCTAGGTTACCGTGCACCACAAGTTATTATTACGTGTGCACCCGCAATGATAATCGGTGTTGCCAGGTAATTTTGGTGCCCGCTAGTTCCGAGCTTCCTGATCCAAAACAAAGATTTCACACAATAAAGGACCTAGACTAGCTTTGCCTTCCCATCATCAGCGACACGACAACGTCCACTAGCACGATAAAGGTTAGCCCTTCCGATCATCCCGTCCGCAGGTAAGCGGGTGAGTTCGTCGTAGACCACCGCTTGTCCTTCCCGCTTGTCGATGTCGGTAACCGATGCAAAAGTGCGGACTAAAGTGAAGTGTGAGACGATATCCTTACGGGCAAGCTATCTGTACTACTTATATGCATTAACTAGCACTAGTTAGAAAATCGGATCTCTACACAATTTAAACATTCATATCCTTATTTTCTAACATTTTATATATTGACACACATGGCTAGTCGGTCGGAATTTCCCCTTGTACAATCCATGTACAATTTTCTTTCTTTTCTAAAAATATTTCGTTGTGTTTTATTTTTGAAAACTCCGTTTTCGAGCCAAAACCGGTTATAGTCTAGATTTTTCAAAAACACTAGTTCGCTATAACCTTGGCTCTGATACCACTTCTGTCACACCACGCCAATGGCGGAAACACGTGGCGCGACGCTCGAAAGCATATCAAAGTCAAGATTAACACAAACTATACTTAATTAGAAAAGATCATTATATTAAGATGTCGGGAAGGAGTACCTGGTTTCAAACATTACTTAAAACCACAACATTAAGTTTTAAAGTGGGGTGTTTCCGTTTATGTCCCAACCCGAAGGTAACCATAGATGAAACCCCCAACCAGTGTCCGACATCCCAAATTCCACCGTACTAGCCGCATACCTGTTCAGCACTTAGTTACCTGAAAGATATGTTTAAAAAGACGTCAATATATAAAATATTGGTGAGTTCACAGGTTTTAGTTTCGTAAATACGACATTTTTACATTCTGTGCAAATCCAGCACGTTTTTACTCCTGTGCAAATCCAGCACATTTTTACATCCTGTGCAATCCAGCACATTTTTACATCCTGTGCAATCCAGCACATTTTGTGGCCTTTGTATGGAGTAGCTAGCTCCTACAAATTATGATGATAAGCAATCCCCTGAGTCCCATAACCAAACCAAGACTAATAAATATGCCCCGCTCCAAGTCGTTTCTCGGAAACCAACGACTTAAGTTCAGAATACGTGCACCTCTTGTCTTTACCGGGTTGACGCTATCAACCAGAGGTGGGCCTCGTCAGGCACCAATAGTACTATCCAAATATTCCTTTGGTTTCATTTTACCTGAATTAATGGTTACAGTAGCGAGGACCCAACCCCGAGTGGCGACCAAAAACTCAAGTACTCATCATGCCACTTACCACATTTTAACCTTTGAAAACATTTCAATATGTGATAATTTTTGACAAACATATCTTTCCCCCAGTTAAAACAGTAAAATGGGGCCGTGAAACTCACCTTAATTTCCATGCTTAGCTAGCAAATAAAACCCAAAGCTTTGACCGACTTCCTCGTGCCCTATTTACCAATAAAAGGACACCTTAAAGTCTATCATATATAAGCCTAGCTTATTTTCCGGTTAAAAGATAGTTTATTCAACTATCTAGACTCGTGTGTACTAACCCGAGTCCTTAAGTGTTTTAACTCGACGAACCGATCGTGACTTACATAATTCATGTGTTCACATACGGCATAGTACCCAGTCGCTCACCTGTTACTCTGCGTGTGTAAACCATGTTGGACTACTACTACGAAACGTATAACTCATCCCGAGTAATAGTTTGTCTCGTAAATCGGATAAATGTAGTTGCTTTGTATAAATATTTTTGGATAATATACCTTGCGGAAATATAGTTATTGAGATCCGTTTAATAACAATTGTTATTTCTTTTCACAAAATCCGAGTGTTTTAAGTGCTTTCAAAACATTACTTTCAAATAATTTTTCCCCAACAAGTTAAGCGTCTACGTATTTCAAATCCGTACATTTAACAATGTTTTGGTTACCAAAAACCATTGAAGTTGACACAATTGACGCTCGACAAAACTATATATTTGTTTTGCTAATATTGTTCGTGATCGACTATTATGGTTTCCAATACTCTTCATTAAAACGTCGCGACTTTGTATCGAATTAGTCTTGTCAAACACTTGATAATAGTTAATAAAGACGCACCACAATAACGCCTTTGCGCTTCGGATTTTATAAAAATTTTGGCAGAGTTCCCTCTGTTTTTGTATAAACCAGACAATACAAGTTGTCTACAATTTCCCCAAAATCAACAACTAAACACATGACGACCATCATTTATCCGCACTTCTATTAAACGAGACACTTATGCGTTTCGATAACTTATACGAAAAATACCACTTATTTATATAAATATATATAACAATATATATAGTATGTAATCCAATATCAACGCAAAGTCACGCTTTTAGTATATACAACATCAATTCATACTTTTCGTTAATATAGACCGGTTCGTTTCGCGAGTTAAAGATACTTGTTCGTATTGATATATTTATAAATATATATATTTATAAATGTTTCGCAAAATAAATACGTAATTAATTATTTATACCGAAGTTATACGCGGGTATCCTGCGGCCGCCCCGTATGCCGCGTTGACTGAATCGCTTGACCACGTTTGATCGTTTTTGACCGAACTGACCAGGGTTGACCGCGTGTTGACCGGCCACGAACCAGCCAGATCTGACCCGTACTGAACGCGTTTGACCCGCGACCAAAAACCACAGTCAAGACCCGAACTACCCGAGCATCCGAAACTGACCCGGACCAAAAATCACACCCGAGCCCAACTGTTTCGCTCCACAGCCACCTAAACAAGATGGATCGGACCATAAACGTTGTTACACGTCCCGATCTGCACATCGTATACGAAATCCGCTGCAAACCCATCAAACCGTCACCACGATCGGAACCACCAGACCCGTACGCCACCACCAAACAACACCCATAACCAACCTGCCCCAAAACCCTCGAAAACTCACCTCTGCGCTGCTGTTTCTGCACCGCACAGCCATCACCATCCGCCCCATGCCCATTTTCGGGCTTAAACCACCACTACCGGCCACCAAGCGGCCTCCACAACCACCCAAAGACCACCTGCCGCACCCCCGAACCAAAACCATCACCACCGTGCCCCCCTCCATCCTCGCCGGACCCAACCCTCGTCAACCCCCATCTCCACCCGTCTGCCCCCTTCTGGCCTAGAACTTCACGCCGCCACCACCGGAGGGGTGGTGGTCGGCCGGTTTCTGTAAGGGAGGAGGAGAGAGAGACGCGATGAGAGAGAGGGAGAGAGTTTTAGAGAGAGAGTAGAGAGAGAGTGAGAGAGTGCGGCTGCTGAAAATGAAGGGAAGAAGAAGGAGCTTGCTATTTATACTTAGGGTTTGGGTAGGTGACTTGTACCGCGAATCGAACCCGTGTAAACGTTTTTCGCTTCGGTTTTATTTTGGCCCGATAATTAATTACAAAAACTAGTCGGTTTTATTCGAAATGAAAAACATAACTAAACCGAGCAATTTAGATGTTATTTTCGTAACTCGACGCGTGAAAACGGAACACGCGTTAAAATCGCGTTAATCGATCCGGTCGAGCTATACTCCATTTAGGCGACCTGTTCACTTTCGAAACTAAATAATTGAAATTATTTATAATAAATAATTATTCCGAAAGTTCGGTAACGGTTAAAACCACGCGTTTTGACGTTCGAATCCCACGTCAGTTCCTCTCCGCGTTCTCCAAAACGCTGCGTTTTTGGCCGTTTACCACGCCGATTTCACATCCGTTCGCATCGATAGTAAATACGTGTCGTATTTTCATAGAATAAGCTTATGTTATTCC
This sequence comes from Ambrosia x helenae, assembly GCA_030844895.1. NCBI lineage: Eukaryota > Viridiplantae > Streptophyta > Magnoliopsida > Asterales > Asteraceae > Ambrosia > Ambrosia x helenae. Next base: position 70,998,111 of record CM061225.1, on the reverse strand, counting down.
AGTTTGACAAATTTTTGCTGATGTCAGTTCGTTACGTTAAACACGCGAAGTCTTTCTTTAAAGGCTTCAAGACTTCAACGAACTTTCAAAAGGACATCGTAGGACTCATATCAGCTCAACTAACCATAATTAACCTTAAACCATGTTAATTATTTCTAAAACATGATTAGGATCACGTTAATCGTTGTATGAAATTTGCCGGTTGTCACATTCTCCCCCGTTAAGAGAATTCCGTCCCGGAATTCAGTTCAAGTCATCCGATACATTAGTATCCTTGAACAGGGCGGGGTGTTTGCGACTCACACGATTACCCCTTTTCTTCGTGAACCCCAGTTCACGCTTAGCGTTCTAACGAACACAATGTCATGAGTCGGCTACGGCCGAGCTCTTGGATATCGCAATCCGGCACAAATATCGGTTTTCCCGAAATAGTAGAGCTTTGCGTCAACCTGAATTCTGTCGGTCGAGGAATTGACAATGCTTCCTCAAGCCAGACCTGCGGGATTCATCAAGAGTCCCACTAAGTTCTTGCGATAGTTCGAGCTTGTTCGTTGCAAGGCCAATTTTTAACTGACATATCCGAGTCACTGGAGTACTAAGCGAAGTCACTCCATTACCGTTTTCGTGCTTAACAACACCCTTTCAGAGTATAACACTCAGCAAAGTCCCATACCAATTCGAAGTTCCTAAGGCTAACAACGCCTTGTTAGTACAACTTCTTGATTGGTTTGGCCACTTATTCAAGCAGATTTGAATCTACCCGATTCGTTGGTCATCTCTTGAACTCAAGCCAGTTCATGTGTATATCTCTATCTGTCATTCAATGTACTAGAGACGTACACGTATGCGCTCCCGAGGACTTCGAGCAGTACACCCCGAACACTAGGGTGTTAATTCCTATCACATAGGAAATTCTGGCGATAAAGTACACGAATTTGATTTGCCACCGCCACTAATCGTATCACACAGGACACTTCCGTCTAGGACAATAATTCATTCGTTCGAGAGTGGTAATCCATACTCATCTCAAATTGAGTATCCCAGACTTGCGTTCAAGGTTTGGCACACCCTGAGGCAGGATAACTACTAAAATCCGATATTGTGAAAGTTGACACCTAGTGTCTAGCCACGACTCTCCAAGAGTATAGGTGGCTATCCATATGCCTCATATTATAACTGCAAACGATTAGGGTATGAGAAGGTTTCAAACAGCAATCGATCATTACCTGTGTCCCATCACAGCCACCGGACACTTCAGGCGACAAGACCATTAGGTTCGTTCGTTGAATTTCACTAATCGGGTGATCTTACCAGATCACAAAGCAGTCGACATTCTCGAGGACGCTCCAGGTTGTTTATAGTAGCGGATGGTAATCCTGTGTCCTCACATGGACCGAAATCCACTTTGCATTAACTTACAACCTCTTCGTATGAGCGATTATGGTTAGTGGTACTAGGACGCCTAATATGGACTGATGGAGGTCGAAAGTTTTTGCGTCACTTTCACCCCTCAGTTCCCCAGACAGTAGACGGTGTATGTTCAACATACGGCCGTACAATTCCACAACACGCGAGAATTAAAGTCGACTTAAACACGAATGTCTAGAGGCTCACATCACCTCATCACATTGGTCAACATAGGAATGATGTACATGAATCATCATAATATGGTTGCCGTAACAAGCAGAGGATAGGGTCTCGACAACATCTCGACACGCTGGTGTCCATCGAAACGGTAAGCAGAGCATTGGTAACTACCCAAAACAAGGGTACCCAGTGCTTGCCCTGCTATATGTGCCTCACGAGCACTGGTGTCCTATCGTTATTAGCAACCTAGTAAGTCAATTCTGAACAACACAGGACACTTTCCCTCGAATTGACTATCCGATCCTATGCAGTGATCTGAGTGAAAGGAGTCCTAAAACTGGAATCCCTCACTCGCCAAGGTTCCATCTTTCAGACCTTTCAAGGTAAAGGTGAAATTGAGTCATAATGAATACGTCTGACATAGATCTTACATCTGGCTTGATGGCTTCATTCGCCCAAGTCGTTACTTAAACAAACAAACGAAACGACTGAGATCGCACCACAAGAAGTAGTCTTGAGCCTTCCCATAAGACATCCCATTCAACGACTCAGGTAGTCACACACATGGGTGCAATGCGTAAGCTTTCGAGCTCCTCTTGATTAGTCAGGTACTAAACGCACTGACCTGGCAGCTCATATTACTTTGGTGTCTCCAACAGTGCTTGTCAAGGACAGGGGATTTTGCTCTAGCGCGAGCAATGCTACTGAAAAATAACTGGGAACACCTGTATTGACCCAAGGTCGAAAGGGTTCCGCTATCCCAAGAATCTACGCAACGACACCAAGACAAGATAAACCTACCATTAGCAGGATAACATCAATCGATGGGCTGAGTTGATCGAAGATCTCATCACGGTAGGGTAGCACCCTTATAGAGTAGACAATGCTACATGCCCTTCTAGATTCAGGGTTTCATAAGACCTCCGAATCATGTACCGGGGACTCCACCAATGCACACGCTGTGGGTGGGTCCGCACTGTTATTCCTGTAGTCATCGGCATGACACGTTGGCAGGTATGATGTTAAACAATCCACTGGGATGAGCAATAATAAATTGAGTCTTTCAACTCTTACTAGCCCAAAGGTATGGGTCATAATATCGCTCACATTTACTCGATGCGTTCGGGGTTCGAGATGTATTTGAAATCCCTTTATCGCAAAGACGAGCCTCACCCCGTCATGTGAGGATCATGGGATTTCCTTCCGACATGATTCGAGAGTGGTTAGTCGATCAAAATGCACGTAAAAGGTTAAGGCTGGACATGGCGTCACTGATGCCTTAGATCTTGAAGAGGTAATGCTCACGAAACGCGCGAGCATATAAGGAGGTCGACACATGATTCGGTCAATTACTGAAACTACCACGAGATTCGAACTTTAGGGAGATACATGTGCTAACACTAGGACTAGAGTGTCTTAGTATGACTACTGGTAAGTCCGTTAGACACCCGAATTCCCACATTATCGATGGCATCACTACACCACTATTCAGCAACATAACAACGGTTACGTGGGTTTGGGGTAGTGTCTTTATCCCGAGGGAATCAAGAGTGAATCAAACGACAAATTATCACATCATCAAGTCAATCCAACAATTGTAGCAATACGTTCACGGTGCAATACGATAGTAGAAGTAACATGACATGACAACGACACATCCACGAACACATCAACAAGGGAAACCGCACAGGAGCAACACGACGACAAAGAAGCATGACAACAAGGCTACACCACTGCAGGAGCAGCATAACAACAGGAATGCACCGTCGACAGCGAAACGCAACCGCATGGATATGCAGTCGGCAAAACTGAGCAACTACAAGAATGTACAATCGCTAGGGGTAACACCACAACATGAATTCGTGACAGCAGGATGACACACAACCTAGCGAGTCCACTATACCTAACTACAAGAAGCTCCATTACGGTGAGCACGCACCCCGGTGCGTTTCAGCTCACTTATGGTGATAGAATCCTTATTCGTATCCTCAGCCACAAACCTATACTCCATAGGCTCATTAGTAGGAACGATTGGATCACCAAAGGCATCCGCCTTCATAACAGAAATGGGAACGATGGGTTCCACATAATTTAGTAGACTTATCAGGCCGACATCGTCCTTAGGGAGAACGACTGTATGCTCGATATAAGTCACTCGAATAATAGCAACTGTATCATTGACAGACTTAACCCAAGCTTGAGAACCATTCTTGGCAGGAGCCAGGGAATGATAACGAGCGGTTCAACGAAAACCTCAAAGAAAATGGAGTTAATGGCAGCGAACTCCATCGTGACACAAACATGATCATAGCGGCTTGGCAAGGGTCTTATAGATGTCCATGTCAATGACAGTGATCTTAGTAGGAGCCTTCGAAACAACAGCAACATCAAACTTGACAAAAGCCATAGAAACATCCTTAACACGCTCAGTATGAGCTACACTCTCAGCAACGATGACATGATTCGCTTGGGCCATAGAACAATTACAGCAGGAGCAACATCAGGCTCGGTGGGAGCCTTAGACCCACCGTAGTTATTAGACTTGTGGTAATTAGCATCCATAGGACCTAGAAACCAATCTATACCTTTTCCAATATCACCATATTGGTCACAACGAGAGTAGTAGAGGTAGAAGGATCATAATTTATCGAGACACCACGATAAAATAAAAACGATACAGACTCTGGCAATTCAGCCGAGTCATCCTTCCCCTTAGGGTCCTCTTGCATGTTATTTTGGTCCTAAGACCGATAGTCATCAACTGAAATGCCTCTCCGTTACCTAAGCAAGGCCAGTGAACTTTCCTTCATGACAGGCCATGCAGTGAGAGTTTTGAAATATGACAAGAGATTAGACAAGTCACATTGTCCATGACGAATGGATCTCGCAACCTTAGTTTATAAAACACCGTGACAAAGGGACGCAACGTCTCAATATCTATGGGGATTGATGGAAAACACTTCGCATCAATTGCCACCCCAAATAAACAACCAGTCTCGTCGTCCTGACGAGGGTAGCGGACGTTCAACATTGCAACATGAGCAATGGAATTGCCGTCCCATGGGTAAGTTTAGTTGACAGAATAACGTGACCACTTCCAGTAGTCCGTTATTTGCCTTTTCGAGGGGGATTTCAATGTCAGCCAGAGCGTTCCGTGACACTTGACAATTACGAGTCACACGCTTTACGATTTCGGCTCCCGAAATGTGGTTTCATTCCCCGAGTATTATGACGGATTCAGACGCAAAACGCACGTCGTGATCCTATATTCAGTATATATGTATGTCTCCATATATATTAACTGACTTGGATAAAATTATCTCCGACTCGACTCACTTTACCATATAACTACTTTCCCATTAAGTAGTCATACTAGGATCTTGTCAGTCGAGATTTCATTTTTCCCGTAATCGACTCGACTCGCCTTTCCATATATTTATTTTCCCATTAAATAAATATACTATGATCTTGTCGATTCGATATTACATTTTTCAACCATCAACTCGACTCACCTTACCGTATAATTATTTTCCCATTAAATAATTATACTAGGATCTTGTCGATTTGACATTTCGTTTTACCACCATCGACTCGACTCACTTTACCGTATAATTATTTTCCCATTAAATAATTATACTAGGATCTTGTCGATTTGACACTACATTTCACAACCATCGACTCGACTCACTTTACCGTATAATTATTTTCCCATTAAATAATTATACTAGGGTCTTGTCGATTCGACATTGTATTTTACGACCATCGACTCGACTCACTTTACCGTATAATTATTTTCCCATTAAATAATTATACTAGGGTCTTGTCGATTCGACATTACATTTTACAATCATCGACTCGACTCACTTTACCGTATAATTATTTTCCCATTAAATAATTATACTAGGGTCTTGTCGATTCGACATTTCGTTTTCAACACCCGACTCGGCTCACTTTACCATATATTTATTTTCCCATTTAAATAAATATACTAGGATCTTGCCGATCGATATTTCGTCTTCAACACCCGACTCGGCTCACTTTACCATATATTTATTTTCCCATTTAAATAAATATACTATGATCTTGCCGATTCGACATTGTTGATTTAGACGCGGGCTATCATGCCTTCTAGATAAAGATGATCAAGCCTATTAACTCCGCAAGGACGATTTTGCCCTCCGATAGGGGAAGGAACGCCTGGCCCTCGAAGACAACTCGGGCATGTGCTAGATCAAGAATGACTTACTCACAGTAATAACATAGCAGCACACGGGCAACTAATCTCAATACTGATCCACATAGGGTCCCGTGCTCAAAACGCACTGGTTTTGCAGGGACGCACCCTCAGTCTTCACTGGGTTCCAGGTTTAGCATTCCACGCATCGTACCCAGCATTCATCTCTTCGGTAGGCAGTGCATCCTCGTATGTCCGCTCCTTTGAGGAACTTTGAGTGGAGGCATTCAACTCCTATACAAGGAAGCTTTCATCTCCTGTCCCTATCCGATGCGAGGGTTTACGTCAGATTACTCATATGAAGTAGACGTTCGAGCTCTTCCGTGTTCGTACCTTAGAGGTAATGCTGACGAAAGCTCATTCAGTTTGCGAGGATCGAAATCAAGGGATATCAACAAGACCTCCCTTTTAACCCGTTGGCCAATCAATCTCTAAGACTGACCCTACAGAACAAGAATAGACAAGACAAGGAGTGATCACCAACCCCAGCCCTAGCGCCCACCTAGGTTACCGTGCACCACAAGTTATTATTACGTGTGCACCCGCAATGATAATCGGTGTTGCCAGGTAATTTTGGTGCCCGCTAGTTCCGAGCTTCCTGATCCAAAACAAAGATTTCACACAATAAAGGACCTAGACTAGCTTTGCCTTCCCATCATCAGCGACACGACAACGTCCACTAGCACGATAAAGGTTAGCCCTTCCGATCATCCCGTCCGCAGGTAAGCGGGTGAGTTCGTCGTAGACCACCGCTTGTCCTTCCCGCTTGTCGATGTCGGTAACCGATGCAAAAGTGCGGACTAAAGTGAAGTGTGAGACGATATCCTTACGGGCAAGCTATCTGTACTACTTATATGCATTAACTAGCACTAGTTAGAAAATCGGATCTCTACACAATTTAAACATTCATATCCTTATTTTCTAACATTTTATATATTGACACACATGGCTAGTCGGTCGGAATTTCCCCTTGTACAATCCATGTACAATTTTCTTTCTTTTCTAAAAATATTTCGTTGTGTTTTATTTTTGAAAACTCCGTTTTCGAGCCAAAACCGGTTATAGTCTAGATTTTTCAAAAACACTAGTTCGCTATAACCTTGGCTCTGATACCACTTCTGTCACACCACGCCAATGGCGGAAACACGTGGCGCGACGCTCGAAAGCATATCAAAGTCAAGATTAACACAAACTATACTTAATTAGAAAAGATCATTATATTAAGATGTCGGGAAGGAGTACCTGGTTTCAAACATTACTTAAAACCACAACATTAAGTTTTAAAGTGGGGTGTTTCCGTTTATGTCCCAACCCGAAGGTAACCATAGATGAAACCCCCAACCAGTGTCCGACATCCCAAATTCCACCGTACTAGCCGCATACCTGTTCAGCACTTAGTTACCTGAAAGATATGTTTAAAAAGACGTCAATATATAAAATATTGGTGAGTTCACAGGTTTTAGTTTCGTAAATACGACATTTTTACATTCTGTGCAAATCCAGCACGTTTTTACTCCCTGTGCAAATCCAGCACATTTTTACATCCTGTGCAATCCAGCACATTTTTACATCCTGTGCAATCCAGCACATTTTGTGGCCTTTGTATGGAGTAGCTAGCTCCTACAAATTATGATGATAAGCAATCCCCTGAGTCCCATAACCAAACCAAGACTAATAAATATGCCCCGCTCCAAGTCGTTTCTCGGAAACCAACGACTTAAGTTCAGAATACGTGCACCTCTTGTCTTTACCGGGTTGACGCTATCAACCAGAGGTGGGCCTCGTCAGGCACCAATAGTACTATCCAAATATTCCTTTGGTTTCATTTTACCTGAATTAATGGTTACAGTAGCGAGGACCCAACCCCGAGTGGCGACCAAAAACTCAAGTACTCATCATGCCACTTACCACATTTTAACCTTTGAAAACATTTCAATATGTGATAATTTTTGACAAACATATCTTTCCCCCAGTTAAAACAGTAAAATGGGGCCGTGAAACTCACCTTAATTTCCATGCTTAGCTAGCAAATAAAACCCAAAGCTTTGACCGACTTCCTCGTGCCCTATTTACCAATAAAAGGACACCTTAAAGTCTATCATATATAAGCCTAGCTTATTTTCCGGTTAAAAGATAGTTTATTCAACTATCTAGACTCGTGTGTACTAACCCGAGTCCTTAAGTGTTTTAACTCGACGAACCGATCGTGACTTACCATAATTCATGTGTTCACATACGGCATAGTACCCCAGTCGCTCACCTGTTACTCTGCGTGTGTAAACCATGTTGGACTACTACTACGAAACGTATAACTCATCCCGAGTAATAGTTTGTCTCGTAAATCGGATAAATGTAGTTGCTTTGTATAAATATTTTTGGATAATATACCTTGCGGAAATATAGTTATTGAGATCCGTTTAATAACAATTGTTATTTCTTTTCACAAAATCCGAGTGTTTTAAGTGCTTTCAAAACATTACTTTCAAATAATTTTTCCCCAACAAGTTAAGCGTCTACGTATTTCAAATCCGTACATTTAACAATGTTTTGGTTACCAAAAACCATTGAAGTTGACACAATTGACGCTCGACAAAACTATATATTTGTTTTGCTAATATTGTTCGTGATCGACTATTATGGTTTCCAATACTCTTCATTAAAACGTCGCGACTTTGTATCGAATTAGTCTTGTCAAACACTTGATAATAGTTAATAAAGACGCACCACAATAACGCCTTTGCGCTTCGGATTTTATAAAAATTTTGGCAGAGTTCCCTCTGTTTTTGTATAAACCAGACAATACAAGTTGTCTACAATTTCCCCAAAATCAACAACTAAACACATGACGACCATCATTTATCCGCACTTCTATTAAACGAGACACTTATGCGTTTCGATAACTTATACGAAAAATACCACTTATTTATATAAATATATATAACAATATATATAGTATGTAATCCAATATCAACGCAAAGTCACGCTTTTAGTATATACAACATCAATTCATACTTTTCGTTAATATAGACCGGTTCGTTTCGCGAGTTAAAGATACTTGTTCGTATTGATATATTTATAAATATATATATTTATAAATGTTTCGCAAAATAAATACGTAATTAATTATTTATACCGAAGTTATACGCGGGTATCCTGCGGCCGCCCCGTATGCCGCGTTGACTGAATCGCTTGACCACGTTTGATCGGTTTTGACCGAACTGACCAGGGTTGACCGCGTGTTGACCGGCCACGAACCAGCCAGATCTGACCCGTACTGAACGCGTTTGACCCGCGACCAAAAACCACAGTCAAGACCCGAACTACCCGAGCATCCGAAACTGACCCGGACCAAAAATCACACCCGAGCCCAACTGTTTCGCTCCACAGCCACCTAAACAAGATGGATCGGACCATAAACGTTGTTACACGTCCCGATCTGCACATCGTATACGAAATCCGCTGCAAACCCATCAAACCGTCACCACGATCGGAACCACCAGACCCGTACGCCACCACCAAACAACACCCATAACCAACCTGCCCCAAAACCCTCGAAAACTCACCTCTGCGCTGCTGTTTCTGCACCGCACAGCCATCACCATCCGCCCCATGCCCATTTTCGGGCTTAAACCACCACTACCGGCCACCAAGCGGCCTCCACAACCACCCAAAGACCACCTGCCGCACCCCCGAACCAAAACCATCACCACCGTGCCCCCCTCCATCCTCGCCGGACCCAACCCTCGTCAACCCCCATCTCCACCCGGTCTGCCCCCTTCTGGCCTAGAACTTCACGCCGCCACCACCGGAGGGGTGGTGGTCGGCCGGTTTCTGTAAGGGAGGAGGAGAGAGAGACGCGATGAGAGAGAGGGAGAGAGTTTTAGAGAGAGAGTAGAGAGAGAGTGAGAGAGTGCGGCTGCTGAAAATGAAGGGAAGAAGAAGGAGCTTGCTATTTATACTTAGGGTTTGGGGTAGGTGACTTGTACCGCGAATCGAACCCGTGTAAACGTTTTTCGCTTCGGTTTTATTTTGGCCCGATAATTAATTACAAAAACTAGTCGGTTTTATTCGAAATGAAAAACATAACTAAACCGAGCAATTTAGATGTTATTTTCGTAACTCGACGCGTGAAAACGGAACACGCGTTAAAATCGCGTTAATCGATCCGGTCGAGCTATACTCCATTTAGGCGACCTGTTCACTTTCGAAACTAAATAATTGAAATTATTTATAATAAATAATTATTCCGAAAGTTCGGTAACGGTTAAAACCACGCGTTTTGACGTTCGAATCCCACGTCAGTTCCTCTCCGCGTTCTCCAAAACGCTGCGTTTTTGGCCGTTTACCACGCCGATTTCACATCCGTTCGCATCGATAGTAAATACGTGTCGTATTTTCGTAGAATAAGCTTATGTTATTCCAGTTTGACAAATTTTTGCTGATGTCAGTTCGTTACGTTAAACACGCGAAGTCTTTCTTTAAAGGCTTCAAGACTTCAACGAACTTTCAAAAGGACATCGTAGGACTCATATCAGCTCAATTAACCATAATTAACCTTAAACCATGTTAATTATTTCTAAAACATGATTAGGATCACGTTAATCGTTGTACGAAATTTGCCGGTTGTCACATGGATCAAATTCAACACTAACTTGATTATCACGAGTGAATTTTCTAACAGATAAAAGGTCTTTAATAACGGTTGGGGAGTGAAGGACATTATTTAAATGGTATGTTTTGGTTGAGACTGTGTGGGTGGTGTTTCCGGATTCGTTAATTGGCAGTTTTTGGCCATTGCCAACAAGTATAGTACTAGAGGAATTAGACAAGGGAGTATATATTTTACCAGCGTGAGCCGTGATGTGAGAAGAGGCCCTAGTGTCCATGTTCCAGGTCTAACCCGGAAACTCCTGTACCTGCATTAAAGAAAGACCAGTGCCAAGATCGGTTGGGCTTAAAGCATTTAGGGTGTTTGGATCAGGAAATTGGTTTGGCTGTTGGGCCGGCTGAAAGAAATTGGGCTGTTGTTGGATGGGTGGCTGGTACTGGGCTTGTTGATAAGCAAGATGGGCCTGGTTGAATTGTTGTTGTAAAGGGTTTGGCGATTGGGTTGGGGCCCAAGCTTGGGATGGATAAGGTGTAGGGGGAGGGGTCCAGGGTGTATATTGGGCCGATGTATTAGGTGAAGGATAAGGTGGGTTAGTTGGTTGGTTTGGGCCGTAGGAGGGAGGCTGAGAGGTGGACCAGGAAGGTTGATTTTGGGGACGTGTGACACCCGGCACGTTTAGGTTAACATTTTATAAAACACATAAGTCTACCTTAGCGAAAAAAGTTTTCAAACATACTTAACTAGGTCGGTTGAGTCGTTATGATGGTTCCGGGAATCATCGGGAGTCGTTACAATGATCCACGGGATCATTGGGAGTCGGTCCATAACCATGTGAACATGGATGGGTGATTTGTAGAATCGCCGGGTTTAACGCACACACGTAAATCTCGAGTCCCAGGAATTGGTGAACGGACGCAAACGTGTTAGTTATCGTGCATTATATGTTTGTAATCATTATGTGACTTGCCGGTATGTGAATACGTGTTTATATGTGTTAAAATAGTGATTTCGCGTAATTGCACGACATTATAGGTGATTACGCGTAATCACCAATAGTATAGGCAATTAGGATCCTAATCACGTGTAGCAACATGTCTTATAGCATCCTAATCACGTGTAGTGGATGTGAAAATAGTTGATAAGGAGTTTATTTTATAGTAACGAGATTATGTAGCAGTGCAAATTGTGGGGTTTGGATCAAAGGTTAGAATCAAGTGTATGAGGAGACATGATTGTGATATTTGCCAAATATTTGTAATAGTTTGAACAAGTTTAAAATAAGTATGTGTCAATGGAAAAAAAAATTGTAGAGTAAATTTTGTTCCTGTGGATGGAAAGATTTTATTTATTTATTTATTTTTTCAAAATTGGTTTTGTATATAAAGCAAAAGTCATTAAATTGTACAACTAAATTGATTTAGATCAAAATATTTCGATGAGTCATAGGTTTTAAACACGATGTCGGATTTCAAAATCAAGAATTTGTTTAGACGTTTTGCATAATAGGCTTCGAGTAATACATAGAAGAAGTCATTCTTAATAGATTAAAACATTTTTATCGTAAATCATTTGTTACGCCAATAAATTGTTTCATAAACATTTGGAATTTAGAAAATAGTTTTTTTGTGAAAATGAAAGACTCTTTGACAAACTATCTATTTGCTATAGTTTGTGAAATCCTCAGGTTATGAATTTTTGAGAAAATTTAGTACTCTTCAGTGTTGGTGTTAGAATATCTCCTATAAACAGGTTATGAGATTATAGTTTGAACAAGGATATTAAAATCTTGAACATGATGAAATTTTATGGTTGAGGATGCCTTTAAAAAGAAGTGTAAGGAGGAGGTTTAAAATAAAATTGGCCCGAATGTAATGCAATATGATTTTAAGAAGTAGAATATGCAATATGTTGTAAAGAGAAATATACGATTTGGATTGGATGTTGAAAATAATTAAACAAGTGGGTAATATTACAAGTTTGTAAAATGAAATATGATTTTAAGATCCACAAATGGTTCATGGAATTTAGACTAACGAGGGGATTATATGAGGAAGAAAATAGATTTTGAATTGCGAAAATTTTGAGATTTAAATCTTATGATTTAAATGAGAGGGAGATGATATAAATGGAAATGAAACACAAAGATTGTAGATATTTAACCACGAATAAACGAAAATGTTGGCTTATCAAACTGATGAGATCTAAGTCCAAGGAATTTGCTCTAATAATCTAGAAGTACATTAGGATTGTAGCAAATAAGTGAAAGAGAGTAGGCAAGACTAAGTTAGGCTAAGAATAAGGATGAGGATAGAGATGGAGATAAGGATAAGGTAGCAAATAGGGTTACAAGTAATAGAAGCAAGTACTGGTTTAAATCCTATGGTTATAGACTAGATTATTTTTCTAATAACCTAATTCCCTATAACCATGGCTCTGATACCAATCTGTAACACCCCAACCGATGGCGGAAACATCGGGATGTCACGTATTGATGATTGTTCAGTAGCTCATGGTAATACATATGTTTAAATAATCCTTTATTACATTACAATGTTGAATTACATTAAGGTCTAATACATCAAACAAACAAATGAAACTTAAAACTTTAAATATCTTCTCATGCTAGCTCTAGACTTCAAGCATCGTTATTTCCTGTTGAGTTTGGAAAAAATGGGGGGGTCAACTAGAAGTTGGTGAGAATACATAAGCCATGTCAAGCAAATAGTTTAAGTATAAAAGTTTAGCAATTCATATGTCTATCGTAAGTTTAAGTCTACATGAATAAGCATAATATGTTGAATCGACATAATCAAACCTCCGACTAGTTTAGGTCCATCCCGTCATCCACGGTTCACCATAATAATATGTTGGAACGATAACAATCACCCACGCTACCTATGTAGGAGGTACACGTATCCGGGTAGGATTGTCAATCCAATAGATCTATTATTGAGTATCGCCGGCTTGGCCATAGCTAATGATTATGTAATGTTGAAACTCGTTGAAACTGTTGTTGTTGTCTAAATCATGAGGCATTAAAGTTTACAACTAGACATGCTTGTAGAATTGCTTAAGTATAATGTTGCAAGTATGAAGAATTGCATAAACATGGTTACGTAAACTCACCTGAAATTCACTGTGTAAGTACTAGCAAGTAGCAACAAGTCTGAACTTGGATAAATTGAACTCTTGTATCCTAATACAAATAAATGATGTCTTAAATTCTAATGCAAATAAGCTTGTTTCATTAATCGATTGTATAGATAGTTTATTCAACTACCTAGACTCGCATTGAACGAATGCGCGTCTTAAAGTGTGTATGACTTAACGAACCGATAGGAACTTGGTTTTGTTTCGTAAATAAATGCGTACGTATAGTTATTTGAAATAAATACTTTCATACATTATTCAAGGTTGCGTGTTGAAGTTATAGTTAAAGACATATTTTGTATTAAGAAACTAATATTTGTATGACTTGACTCGAATGTTAACTTGTTTCGCAGGTTGAATAGTGTATAATTATTAGGTTTATACATATAGGTATATATATATATATATATATTTCTAGTATGATAAAGTATGGTTTGCTAATAAAATTTATTTGTAATACATAGCTTTATTTGTACAAGGTAATAGATTTGACCATCCGATATGTTGCTTATATTTTGTAGAAATTTGGGCAGAGTCTCCTCTGTTTTTGTAAGAAGCCAGACAACGCAAGTCGTCTATTTATCTCAAAACATCAATTATACAAGTACGCAACACATAGTTTAACTTACTAAGACTATAATATGTGAGGAACCATACATTTTGACAGGTATCGTACATATGTACATATTTTTCAACACTTAATTTTCGTCAAAATGATTTGTATAAGCTATTCTTCATTTCGTTGTCCGAAAACAAAAGAATAAAGCGACTAGTAATAAGATATGAATGAACGTGTTCGTTAATATATTTATATATGTGTGTGTGTTCATATATATATAGTTTGACATTCGACTCTACTCGTGACACTGAATATATTATAAGTTAGAATCTTCGTTCAAGTTATTAATAAGATATCTTTTAGTCTCAAGTTGGTTCGGTTCGTTTTACACAAAATTCATACAATATACGCAATGAATAAACTAGAGTTGTGGCGTGCGTTATACCTTCCCGCAAATAACTAGCGAACCGACATGTACGTTCCTCGAACTAAACATCGCCAGATCTGACCGCGTTGACCGGGTCTGACCTATTGACTAAGGTTGACCTGTCTTGTTACGCCTTTAACTGACCCGAACGAGCCTCTTGACCCAACCATCAGACCTGACCAGAAACGAGCTAGCCAGACCTGACCCGAAAGAGAAAGAACAAGCTGTGAGATATTGCTGCTGCTTGTTTATTTGCGGCCAGTCACCACCGTGACACCCTAGATCCAGACGCCGGAATACCTCTACAACCTCCGAAGCAACTCCTGGACCTGAAAACCGGACCACCACTCCGACCATTCACCCGACCTGTCGCAGCAACACTACACCCAGGAACCACCCCAACCACGAACAAGAAAACCCGATTGAATAATAAGAGGCGTCTCCGGGTTAGGGGTAGATGGTCGGGTTGTGACCTGTGTTGTTGCCGCTGCTGTGTTGTTGGGTGTTATCGGCGGCGGCGCCGCCGCGTGACAAGGGCCGGAGGGAAGAGGGTAGGGAGTAGAAGGAGAAGAGAGTAAGGGTGGTGGTTGTCTGTGTGGCGGTGTTTAGTGACTCGGGTGTTAGTGTGAAGGAGGAGAGCAGGGAGATGAATAAAGGGGGTTTATTGATGGTGGAATGTGGTGGTCGGCGGCGGATTTTGATGGTTGTGGGTGGTGGTTCGGGTGGTTACTGCAGGTGGCGGCAGCCGGAGTAGGGGGGTCGGTCAGAGATGAGGGAGAGGATGGGATGATGGTTAGTGGTCTTGAGGGTATGAGAGGAAGAAGGAAGGTTCAAGTAGTGGTGGTGGTGATTGTTGGCTAGGGTTATGGTGTTAAGATGGGGAAGAAGAAGAAGGAGAGTTAGAGGGTTTAAATAGGTAGGGTATTGGAGTAGGTTAAGTGGAAGGTTAATATTTAAACGAGCTAGTCACCGGTTCGGGTCTCGTTTATTCCATTTATCACGACACCAATTACATTACGTGATTTTTTATATAAACCGATGTAGGACTAGTATTTGGACTACGTATTTATTATGTATATATATATATATATATATATATATATATATATTGTTGTCGCGTTTAGAAATTTATCAGGATAAGTGTCGGTTTACTAATATGTTAATACTTACAACGTGTTATTATTAGTTTCAACGCTATAATAGTGTAATCAAGTAATTTAATTTATAAATGAATAATAAAATGTATTTCTTGGTATCGAGATATTATTGTTAACGAATTAACGCATCGTCTTATGAATAAAATATTATTATTGTATTATTCGAGAACGCTGGGCGTTACAGTCTCCCCTACTTTTGGGAACTTCGTCCCGAAGTTATTAAGAACATAGGGTTGAGGTAAATGCTTGGACGGTTATAATTTAGTTTAAAGTATGGCAGAAGTTTTATGGATACTAGGATAAAATGTTACGTATGAGTTATGAGGGTTGGATTACGATAGTCTAAAATAACGAGGGGGAATAAACACCAAACCTAAGTTACATGAGATAATAGACTATGGATAGGCTAAATGAACTACCAAATAACTAGGGTTTGTTTTTGGCTCGACCCCAAATCTCATTTCCGATGTATCGTTAGTGTTTCTTACCAAAGTCCTAATAGAATTTCACACCACTCCAACGTACCTGTAAATTCATGATTACGTTCCGGACCGCAATCACCAATTTACCTTACATTAGGGTTTTGTGTCCTTCTATGACTCTAAACACACATGTAAGTAATGCAAACTAACCTTGTGATTGAATCGTATACAATGTATCCAAAAATGAGTCCAACTGTTGAGCAGGAAAAAGACTTCTACCAGTCAGTGAGTAAGAACCTCTACCGATTGTTGAGCAGGTGCGATAGCCTCTACCAGTCGTTGAGCAGGTTGTAAGGCCTCTACCGACTGTTGAGCAGGCATGATGACCTCTACCAATCGTTGAGTAGGTTATTTGGTACTCTACTAACTGTTGAGCAAGTACTTCATCCTCTATCAGTTGTTTGATTAAGTGTACCAATTATTACACACATGAATTGCAAATTGATAATATGTACATGTAAGCAATCAAGTATCAAGTATAGCATGCGAGTTGTAATAGAGTTGCCCTAGACAAGGTTAATGACTCTAGGTGTGTCTATAGCAAATAGTTATAGTATCAAATGTTCAAATATGGTAGATAATCGAATCCTCATGTATAACTAAGGATTAAGTTTGATGCAACACACAATCAAGTTTCAATAGTTTGGTTATCATGAGTAACCAGTTCATGTTTGAGAAGGTGAAGGATATGAGTCTAATTCTTGAGGGGATGGTGAAAATCTCGAAGCAGAATCAAAGTTGTAAGAGATAGTGGATGTGAAAGTAGTTGATAAGGAGTTTATTTTATAGTAACGAGATTATGTAGCAGTGCAAATTGTGGGGTTTGGATCAAAGGTTAGAATCAAGTGTATGAGGAGACATGATTGTGATATTTGCCAAATATTTGTAATAGTTCGAACAAGTTTAAAATAAGTATGTGTCAATGGAAAAAAAATTGTAGAGTAAATTTTGTTCCTGTGGATGGAAAGATTTTATTTATTTTTTTTTTCAAAATTGGTTTTGTATATAAAGCAAAAGTCATTAAATTGTACAACTAAATTGATTTAGATCAAAATATTTCGATGAGTCATAGGTTTTAAACATGATGTCGGATTTCAAAATCAAGAATTTGTTCAGACGTTTTGCATAATAGGCTTCGAGTAATACATAGAAGAAGTCATTCTTAATAGATTAAAACATTTTTATCGTAAATCATTTGTTATGCCAATAAATTGTTACATAAACATTTGGAATTTAGAAAATAGTTTTTTTGTGAAAATGAAAGACTCTTTGACAAAATATCTATTTGCTATAGTTTGTGAAATCCTCAGGTTATGAATTTTTGAGAAAATTTAGTACTCTTCAGTGTTGGTGTTAGAATATCTCCTATAAACAGGTTATGAGATTATAGTTTGAACAAGGATATTAAAATCTTGAACATGATGAAATTTTATGGTTGAGGATGCCTTTAAAAAGAAGTGTAAGGAGGAGGTTTAAAATAAAATTGGCCCGAATGTAATGTAATATGATTTTAAGAAGTAGAATATGCAATATGTTGTAAAGAGAAATATACGATTTGGATTGGATGTTGAAAATGATTAAACAAGTGGGTAATATTACAAGTTTGTAAAATGAAATATGATTTTAAGATCCACAAATGGTTCATGGAATTTAGACTAACGAGGGGATTATATGAGGAAGAAAATAGATTTTGAATTGCGAAAATTTTGAGATTTAAATCTTATGATTTAAATGAGAGGGAGATGATATAAATGGAAATGAAACACAAAGATTGTAGATATTTAACCACGAATAAACGAAAATGTTGGCTTATCAAACTGATCAGATCTAAGTCCAAGGAATTTGCTCTAATAATCTAGAAGTACATTAGGATTGTAGCAAATAAGTGAAAGAGAGTAGGCAAGACTAAGTTAGGCTAAGAATAAGGATGAGGATAGAGATGGAGATAAGGATAAGGTAGCAAATAGGGTTACAAGTAATAGAAGCAAGTACTGGTTTAAATCCTATGGTTATAGACTAGATTATTTTTCCAATAACCTAATTCCCTATAACCATGGCTCTGATACCAATCTGTAACACCCCAACCGATGGCGGAAACATCGGGATGTCACGTATTGATGATTGTTCAGTAGCTCATGGTAATACATATGTTTAAATAATCCTTTATTACATTACAATGTTGAATTACATTAAGGTCTAATACATCAAACAAACAAATGAAACTTAAAACTTCAAATATCTTCTCATGCTAGCTCTAGACTTCAAACATCGTTATTTCCTGTTGAGTATGGAAAAAATGGGGGGGTCAACTAGAAGTTGGTGAGAATACATAAGCCATGTCAAGCAAATAGTTTAAGTATAAAAGTTTAGCAATTCATATGTCTATCGTAAGTTTAAGTCTACATGAATAAGCATAATATGTTGAATCGACATAATCAAACCTCCGACTAGTTTAGGTCCATCCCGTCATCCACGGTTCACCTTAATAATATGTTGGAACGATAACAATCACCCACGCTACCTATGTAGGAGGTACACGTATCCGGGTGGGATTGTCAATCCAATAGATCTATTATTGAGTATCGCCGGCTTGGCCATAGCTAATGATTATGTAATGTTGAAACTCGTTGAAACTGTTGTTGTTGTCTAAATCACGAGGCATTAAAGTTTACAACTAGACATGCATGTAGAATTGCTTAAGTATAATGTTGCAAGTATGAAGAATTGCATAAACATGGTTACGTAAACTCACCTGAAATTCATTGTGTAAGTACTAGCAAGTAGCAACAAGTCTGAACTTGGATAAATTGAACTCTTGTATCCTAATACAAATAAATGATGTCTTAAATTCTAATGCAAATAAGCTTGTTTCATTAATCGATTGTATAGATAGTTTATTCAACTACCTAGACTCGCATTGAACGAATGCGCGTCTTAAAGTGTGTATGACTTAACGAACCGATAGGAACTTGGTTTTGTTTCGTAAATAAATGCGTACGTATAGTTATTTGAAATAAATACTTTAATGCATTATTCAAGGTTGCGTGTTGAAGTTATAGTTAAAGACATATTTTGTATTAAGAAACTAATATTTGTATGACTTGACTCGAATGTTAACTTGTTTCGCAGGTTGAATAGTGTATAATTATTAGGTTTATACATATAGGTATATATATATATATATTTCTAGTATGATAAAGTATGGTTTGCTAATAAAATTTATTTGTAATACATAGCTTTATTTGTACAAGGTAATAGATTTGACCATCCGATATGTTGCTTATATTTTGTAGAAATTTGGGCAGAGTCTCCTCTGTTTTTGTAAGAAGCCAGACAACGCAAGTCGTCTATTTATCTCAAAACATCAATTATACAAGTACGCAACACATAGTTTAACTTACTAAGACTATAATATGTGAGGAACCATACATTTTGACAGGTATCGTACATATGTACATATTTTTCAACACTTAATTTTCGTCAAAATGATTTGTATAAGCTATTCTTCATTTCGTTGTCCGAAAACAAAAGAATAAAGCGACTAGTAATAAGATATGAATGAACGTGTTCGTTAATATATTTATATATGTGTGTGTGTTCATATATATATAGTTTGACATTCGACTCTACTCGCGACACTGAATATATTATAAGTTAGAATCTTCGTTCAAGTTATTAATAAGATATCTTTTAGTCTCAAGTTGGTTCGGTTCGTTTTACACAAAATTCATACAATATACGCAATGAATAAACTAGAGTTGTGGCGTGCGTTATACCTTCCCGCAAATAACTAGCGAACCGACATGTACGTTCCTCGAACTAAACATCGCCAGATCTGACCGCGTTGACCGGGTCTGACCTATTGACTAAGGTTGACCTGTCTTGTTACGCCTTTAACTGACCCGAACGAGCCTCTTGACCCAACCATCAGACCTGACCAGAAACGAGCTAGCCAGACCTGACCCGAAAGAGAAAGAACAAGCTGTGAGATATTGCTGCTGCTTGTTTATTTGCGGCCAGTCACCACCGTGACACCCTAGATCCAGACGCCGGAATACCTCTACAACCTCCGAAGCAACTCCTGGACCTGAAAACCGGACCACCACTCCGACCATTCACCCGACCTGTCGCAGCAACACTACACCCAGGAACCACCCCAACCACGAATAAGAAAACCCGATTGAATAATAAGAGGCGTCTCCGGGTTAGGGGTAGATGGTCGGGTTGTGACCTGTGTTGTTGCCGCTGCTGTGTTGTTGGGTGTTATCGGCGGCGGCGCCGCCGCGTGACAGGGGCCGGAGGGAAGAGGGCAGGGAGTAGAAGGAGAAGAGAGTAAGGGTGGTGGTTATCTGTGTGGCGGTGTTTAGTGACTCGGGTGTTAGTGTGAAGGAGGAGAGCAGGGAGATGAATAAAGGGGGTTTATTGATGGTGGAATGTGTGGTCGGCGGCGGATTTTGATGGTTGTGGGTGGTGGTTCGGGTGGTTACTGCAGGTGGCGGCAGCCGTAGTAGGGGGTCGGTCAGAGATGAGGGAGAGGATGGGATGATGGTTAGTGGTCTTGAGGGTAAAAGAGGAAGAAGGAAGGTTCAAGTAGTGGTGGTGGTGATTGTTGGCTAGGGTTATGGTGTTAAGATGGGGAAGAAGAATAAGGAGAGCTAGAGGGTTTAAATAGGTAGGGTATTGGAGTAGGTTAAGTGGAAGGTTAATATTTAAACGAGCTAGTCACCGGTTCGGGTCTCGTTTATTCCATTTATCACGACACCAATTATATTACGTGATTTGTTTATGTAAACCGATGTAGGACTAGTATTTGGACTACGTATTTATTATGTATATATATATATATATATATATATTTTTGTCGCGTTTAGAAATTTACCAGGATAAGTGTCGGTTTACTAATATGTTAATACTTACAACGTGTTATTATTAGTTTCAACGCTATAATAGTGTAATCAAGTAATTTAATTTATAAATGAATAATAAAAATGTATTTCTTGGTATCGAGATATTATTGTTAACGAATGAACGCATCGTCTTATGAATAAAATATTATTATTGTATTATTCGAGAACGCTGGGCGTTACAGATATTGGGTGTTTACACATGTTTCGGATCTGATTTGGAGGGTTAAACGCGCAAAAAGGCGGAACAGAGCAGTAATGGCGAATAGGAATTCCTAATCGCCTCTATTATAGGCGATTGGCCCCCAATCGCCTGAACTATAGGCGATTAGGAGCCCAATCGCCATTATTACTAGTGATTACAATTCTATTCACTAGTTTGACTCTCCTAATCACCAGTTGACTTTTCCTAATCACATGTTTGATTCCTAATCGCGTGTACTGCCGCCATATGTATATTTTAACATCCCGAAACACGGATTGACGCCTAAGAACATGTTAGGAACCCCGTGACATGTCCAATGACTTGGTAACACGTGTTCGGACTTGTTTATGCGTTAATTGGGCGTCATGCTAGATAGGGTGAATGTTTGCGCATGCTAAGTGTTTAATTGCATAAGTTGCATGATATCTTGTATGTGGCTAACACGTGGGATGTCGGGTCACCAATAGGATGTCGGGTATTTTCTGGTTTGGTCGGTTTACCGTTTAAACATGTTTTCAACATACACGGTCACGGTATGGACAACTTGGGGACTGATTAGCCTTCGGGTTAGTAGTCATCACACTTATGTAAACTCATTGATAGGTCGCCACTAGTAGGGACTATTACACACATATCGGATTTCTATTTTACTGAGGACGCACTCTAAGGTGAGTTTCACGGCCCCACTCTTTTACTTGTTTTACATTTTCGGGGGAGAAAACATGCTGTGTTCTTTAAACGTGTGTCAATTGTGTTCGCAAGTTCATTACGTTTGGGAGTGTTCATTTGGGTTCAAGGTATTCATTTATGTTCAGTATTATATGGCCTATGTTGTGGCAGTTCGTTAGCCGCGATGCGGTAGTTCGTTAGCCCCTAAGTGGTAGTTCGTTAGCTATGATATGGTAGTTCGTTGACCCTAAGCAGTTAACTCGGCCGAGATATCGGTGATATATCACCGATATCTCGGTTATCGGACCTAAGGGACTATATCGGTTCATAATATCGGTGAAAATCTCGGTGCCGATAATATCGGCGATATATACCGATATATCGCCGATATTTAGCTTCAATAATATCGGTGATATCACCGATTTTCTCGTTTTTCATGTTTTTAGCCCATTTTATTACCTAAAGCTTGGAGTATGGAGCTTACTGATCAGAAGAGTGAACGGAATTGTTGTTGCTGTAGTGTCTTCATCATCGATGCTTTTCTTAATACAGTCTTCTCTCTTTCTTAACATGATAGCGGCGCTTTTCAACAGAAACCCTAATGTACCCTCTTTTTTTTTACCAGCAATAATAAAAGACTTTTGTTGTTGGGTTTAAAGTTGTTGGGCTTTGGGTTTCACGTTTGTTATTTCATGGACTAATTCATAAAGTTGTAACTATAAAATATTGACTTTATTAAGATACCCACTTTTCCATATAAATTGTTTATATGTAAAATAATATTAAATGTAGTAAACTTATAATTATAATTGTCGTTGGCTATTTTATATGTATTATAATGGTGTATATTTAGTATATATTTAAAATGTAATATATATATATATATATATATATATATATGTAATTACCGATATCCCACCGATATCTCACCGCGATAACCGATATCTCAAATATCGGTCCTTCACAGATATCCGATATTTTACCGCATTAACTGCTTAGCGTTGACCATGGGATGGTAGTTCGTTAGCTATGATATAGTAGTTTGTTGACCATGGGGTGGTAGTTCGTTAACCGCGGTGGGCGATAGTTCGTTTGGGAGGTTCGTTATGGAGTTCAAACGTTTAACGAGTGTTTTCATCGGTCGGTTGTATCATGATAATCTTTCAAAAGTTCATGAAACGTTTTTACTTAAAAACCTGTGAACTCACCGGCATTATTTGCTGACGTTCTTTAGCATGTTTTTCTCAGGTCGCTAAGGTAGCAGCTATCGGTAGGCGCATGAAGTCTCACGGCGTCTAGGATTCACTTGCACGTCTTTTAGTACTTTCAGACTTTTATGTTTTACTTTCGGTTGTAATAAAGTTTACGCTTCCGCAACAATAATTAGATTTTTGATAACTTAATGGGCAATTTACCTTGTTTTCATATCATTTAGTTGTCGTTTATTGTGACCGTTGACTTGGATCCTGGTGTGTCACGCGCCTCGCGGTAAAACCCCGCATGTGGAATTTGAGGGTGTGACAGGACGGTACGAGCGACCACGACCTCGGCCACGGTAGCCTCGACCACGACCACGGGTACGGTTATCATATGGGTTTGGTGGATAGGACGGGGGGCGGGTCATATCAGTGGGTGGGGTGTTGGATTGGTTTTGTGAGTTTGTATTTGGAGGTGTGGGGTTCGGGTTTTGGGTGGACACAAGGACTGATTGGTTTTGGTTCAAACGGGCCTGTTGACGCTGTTGCTCTTTTTGTAGGCTTGTGCGAGCGTCATCCCACGAAGGAGAGGTTTGGTTGATGATAGTCGCGGTGACATCATATTCGGCTGGAAGGCCGCGGACCAACTGCATCACCAATCTGCCCACGCTGACCGGGAATCCAACATCACCCAACTGGTCAGCGATTTCTTTCAGCCTCTGACAATAATCATCTAACGAAGAACATGCTCCAAGAGTCAAAGTGGTAAACTCATGTTCAAGGGTTGTGGCTCGAGAGCCTGGGTTGTTTAGATACTGATTTTCGAGTTTTACCCATGCTCCGCGAGCGGTACCATCATTATCAAAGATACGAACAACAAGATTATTGGACACTGTTGCATAAATCCATTGTAGGACTAGTGCATCGATCTCAAACCAAGCTTCATGGTTTGCATCGGATTCCTCGGGAGGATCTGAACCATCGATATGATCCAGAACTTTATACGCCTTGGCGTGAAGTTTAAACAACTTGACCCACAAGGCGTAGGAGACCCTCGTGCCATCAAGAGTTCGAACTTTCGTTTGGATGTTGGCAACAGTGTAAGCGGGATGAAGGGGCTGTGATTTAGTAGTGATAGGAGTGTTTGGTGGGCTTTGTTGTTCATCGGCCATAGGTGTCGAAACACAGAGGATGACCCAAAAGAAAAAAATATGAAGCTGGAAGGTATTGTCGGCAAGGGTAGTCAGAGGTCAAGCTCTGATACCATAAAACATTCTATGGTTTTGCAAAGTCAAAGTTGTTGTGCTCTCATTTCAAAGATCCCATTAAATGGGGAGTCAATATACATGGTACAAGGAATGTCTTTAAAGACAATAATAATGACAATAATGATACACGTAATTAGCTCCTAGAATTATGTACATGCAATATGGAAACATGGTTGGTCAATATTATGGAGGGACACAACGGTTGGCAAGACGATTGATTCAAAAAACTGCCAGGAAAATAACTAACAACCGTTTTTCTTTTGTTCCAAGTATAAATATGTTTGTAATGGTTCATTTGTTCGATACCAAGATTGTATATCTCGAATATCAATCCGTTAATATTTGTTCTTGTTTCTGTCCTATACAGATTCAATTGTTTTCTTCTTCTCAATGTTCGTTGTTCATTTGATCGTGTGATTCATATAATATTGATCCAATCCGCTGCAAACCAGTTTTGTTTCCAACAAAGTTGGCCTGGAACCCCCTTGACCCGCAGATGCGGGAACCTTGTGCGTGAGCATGTAATCTGGTTTGCACATCGAATCACAAACTTCGCAATAAAAAAAAAAAAAGATAATAAAAGATCAACCCAACATAAGAATGATTGAAAGCAGATGGAAAGAAGCCTACTAACTTTTCTTAATTGATCCACTCTTAAACCAAATACATATAAACACAATTTAAACCATCTTTCTTGAAACTCTTGACCTTAATTATATTACTGCCGTAATAAGTATTAAGCCAATAACTGTAACTATAACGGTGGAAGGAACACCAAATTTAAGATGAGCCCAAAAGGTAAGATTGTAGCCATAGTTTTGAGCCCGGCGAGCTTGTTCACACACAATCAGGTTAGCGGCTGATCCGAGTAGCGACAGATTTCCAGCTACCGTGCTTACCCATGCCAATATTAGCCATGCTTTTTTCTCACTTTCTGGTGATATAAGAGCAGCCGCAGCTGCCACCCTTGTTCCAAGCAACAATACTGAAAAAAAAAAAAAAAAACTGAATAAAACTTCATTTAATAAGACAATTTGTCACTATATATAACAAAATAGAAATATATTTGTTACCATATTATTTATTTTATACCAACAATTATAACTATTATTGTGACTTCTATTATCATCTCTGATAACTATTGCATGAAACTGTTATATGCTCTCACCAATTTTTTTAATTTGAGACAAGTTTTCAAAACTGGGATAAACACTTTGAAATAAACAATGCACGTATGTAAAGATTGAAGTAAAGCTAAGTTAATGTTCGTATTGGATAGAATGTGAACCTGTTGGCACATTTGAAGCCAGATTTGATAAAACAGCTATCACAATCGCAAGAATCGCTATACCACTAGCTTTATCAATTTGGGCATAAGGTTCCATGAAGTCCCATATCGCGCTTGGGATTCCTGTTCTATTGAAGCCTTCAACCGTGACAAACATTCCGCAAAAGAATATCAATAGTGAATAAGAAACCTGGGTTACAAAATGAATATAAGAGCATGCGTAGTGGAAGCGTTATAGGGTGGGCATTATGATTATAACGCCCCCTTGGGGCTCCATGAGGATTAAAATATTATTATTTGATTGAATGTGTTATTATTTGATTGGGTGTAGAAGAAGAGGGATTACAAACTGATTAAAAAAATAATATAAAATTGATTTCTTCTTTGACAACGCCCGTTACCTATATAAAGTCTCTCCCTCATAATGCCCCATAACACCCAAGGGGGCTAAATTAAGTAGTTTTAAATTAACCCATAAAACCTTTTGTTTACTATAATATAATACATTTGACACAATTTATATATAGAACATTTGACTACAAATGATTGAATAGAGGTATACCTTTTCTAAGCATGGTCTAGCATCCTTGAAATCAATAACCACAAGAGCAATTGCAGCTGTAATGGCAGTCCATGACATGTTTAATCCCAACAGAAACGAAACCAACATTCCCACTGTAATAACATAAACTCCTATCTTCTTCCATAATATCAATTTCCATTTAGCAGACTTCTCATCAGTTTCCTCCAAACCCAAATCAGAACTCTCTTTCGCGGATCCTTTCTTCGATGGAACAACTTGTTCATCCTTATTCTGCAACGATCCATTTTCCGTAACATCTCTTGTGCCTTCTGCATCGCTAAGAATTTCACTGTCACTAGAAGCGACTACACGATTCCTAAGAGTATTACCATCTATGTCTCCACTAACACTAGGCAAGCTGCGACTAGTACTCATGGCTTCGTGATAAGCGTCAAAATCTTCAGATGTAAGATGTGACATTGTAGCCGGCGAAAATCTATGTGAACTCACATCTTCTTCAGGAGTTAACTCGATTGGAGGTTCTTCTTCATCTTTATGAACAGACAACACCTTCCAAAACATGCCTAACAGAATCAAAGCGTTTACACAAATGCCCACCAACGTTGCTAATACAATCCCAATCAAGAATTGCCCAAATGGTATCTCGCTTTGAACCGCTATAACCAAATTCTGAGGGTTACCAATCGGCGTAGCAGCAGATCCAATATTCGCACTTGAAGCAAGTGCTAGTAGAAACGGATGTGGTGGGAGGTTTTGTTGTCTAGCAATTTTGAGCACAAACTCAGTCAACACAACACACGACGTGTCGTTGGTGAAAAAAGCACTAGAAACCGCAGAAATTAAGCATATACGACATAGCATGTCTTTAGGTCCTTGGCTTTTCCAAGAAATCAACTTACCTAAATACTTGAACATATCAGCCGTTTCAAGATAAATACTCACAACCATTGTCCCGAAAAGCAGACCAAGAATTGGAAGATCGATAGATTTATATGCTTGATCCGGCGTTAAGACTTGAAAAACAACCATGAGCATAGCACCAAGTAATGTTCCCGCTGTTCTTCCAATGGGCATAAATGGGACAGCAGGAAAAACAGCCAAAACCCAAAACGCTGCAAAAGCGATAGAGCCTAGAACCACTTTGACAGTAGAAGCCAAAGCCATGGCATGAAGAAAGCTATATGCAGCCGGTTATTCAGCACCCAATCCTCTTCTCAATCACCCTAGTATTAAACATATGAACAGTTAACAAATTGTTCGTCATATCCTTACATGCAGAAACCCCATAGGTATCGGGTAGACTGTTCGATGAAAGCCCACTATATGCAAGTAAAGTTACACAAAGTAGCTCACTGCCACCGTTCGTAACAACAACGAGCAAGTACTTCACGTATGTGGCTCAGTTTGTGTTTACTTAAAAATCGGTGGCTTCTAATGTTTGCATGCAATCACCAAATTTTTTTTCTTGATCCATACATCATCAGGTTCATATGGTATTTATTTATTTCTTTGTATTTCTTAAATCTTTGTCTAATCTTTAATTAGTTCATTAAAGTTCTTAAAGTGCACCAGGCTTATAAGCTCAAAAGTCTAGCTTCGTCAAGATTATTCCATTATCAGGCCTATGTTCTTTATGGCAAGCCAAAATAATTATAATTATCTTAACACAAAAACAACAATATTAACGATCAACATTATATAGATGATAACCCTTTTATCATACTTGATCAGTCATGATTAAATTTGCAATAACCAAAAAGAACATCGTGTTTGTAAACAGTATATTACCTTAGTTAGTAATTCTGAACACTCAAACGACTCCCTGATTGTTCCCTTTAACCGAACCTAATCGTTCAAATATAAGGAAACTAACACCTATAGTAAGATATTAATGTATAAAAGTAGCATTCCTAATTTTGATTTGTTGATTAATTAAGAAATCAAATGACACTAATACTTTATCAATGGTGTAGTTTAGAAAATGATTGATGAATCCTTAGCAGCTAATTTGTATGATTAGATTAATATTCAAACAAAATAAACCTAATTTCCGATTTGTAATGTGATTTGGCATGCACAACAAAACATGAATTGAATTCCGTTTTTTGTTTCCTTGGCGATTGGCCGATACACATATTACAATTACTTTGATTTCATGTATAAACTACAACTTTTTTGGCCTTTAGCGGCGCCGCTAAAGTCCTCGCTTCCTTTGATCCGTTGCTAATTCTTGGTGCGACGCCGAATAAATATTAAACTAGCTAGCACCTATAGAAGAAGCAAAACTTCATCAATTAACTCAAAAACAACCGAATAGTATAAATCCATGTTTACATTATGACATCGACGTCGAATAACAACTAGAGTGACATTACCTTTAACAAGAATGCAACTTGAGAGTCAAGTCCAGTTAGATAAGAAAAACACTAAGAATTTAAGTTGAATATTTTTCAACTTTACTAACCAGAAAAATAAATCATCATCTATTTATGAAACAACCTGGCCTATATATTTGAACGCAAATCAAATGGCTAATTAATAGGAGATAAACCTACTTGTTTAATTCTATTACCTTATTCCAACAAACTTATAGCATAAGGGCATGTTTGGTTGAACCATTCAGCTCTGAATTGTTAACCATTTTGTTTCAACCTACAAAATACTCTGAATGGAATGATTAAGAGATAAATCATTCAGACTTGGTGCATAACTGAACTATTTAGCACTTAATCACTTAGAGCCTCTTAACTATTCAAATGTCTTAATGATTCAGCACTTAAGTCATATTTAAACCGACTTATTTAATTAGTCGTCCCAACCCACGCCCGATGGTAATCATCTCGGCCCAACAGAGAGCAAAACTCCACGAACCAACTCGAACAAAAACCCTATTTAGCTGTTGCAATCTCTATTTAACATCTATATCTATACTAGGTGAAATCCCGTGTTAAAACACGGGAAGACTAAATCCAACTAAAGCTGAAAATCCATTTATTAGTGGTTGTGCTTCTGCCTTTGATAACCACTGATAAATGAAAGAACTGATTGGAAACCACTGATGAATGAAACAACTAGTGATTATCCACGGATGAAGCAAGCAACAGATGATGAAATAAACTTCTGATGACAGCAGTGGTTTGCACTCAACATATGTTGTAATTAGAAGTTTGCTTTAGAGCAGACCCATTAGTAATAAAACGCTCGTTTTTTTTCGTTTTTGTATAGCACTATGGTACTCGTTGGAAAGATAATAAAACGCTCGTTAATTTGGTGTAATCTTTTTTCAAAAAAGAATGTCGTTTAAAAAAGTTATTAAAGTTTAAAAATCATAGGGAAAAGTGCATGTGTCATGCACATGAGGGAAAAAAATAATTTAATAGTAGATGGAGTATCCATGACCCATTTAATTGACCCGATAAAATGAGCGGGAAAAACTTAAAGGAAGCCCTCATAAGGTGCCATGTGTCCCTCATTAGCTTTCATTTATATATTATAGAAGATATTATAATAATTGAAAGCACTAAATCCCACATGACCTTCAAATAAGGCATCCTCCCATTTGAGTGTGCCATATGACATGCCCATGTGGCATTAAGTGATTTTAGGAAGAAAAAAAATATTTAAAAACAAAAATAGATTTTTCTTTATCATGTTTCCTCCCATAATTTTTAAACGTTAATATCTTTTATATACGAGATTTTTTAAAGAAAAAAATTAGACCAAATTAACGAGGGTTTTATTATCTTTCCAACGAGTATCATAGTGCTGTATATAACAGACGGAGAAAAAAAAACAGACTATTTTGTTGTTTGAAGTATTAAGTGTTAGCATTGGATTTATAAATTGTTTTAGGTTATGTATTGAATATTGATATTAGAGTTATGCATTTTTTTAGCCTTTATAATGGGTGTTAATATTAAAGTTATACATTATTTTATGTTAGGTATCGAATACAGATATTAGAGTTATGCATTTTTTAAGCCTTTATGATAGGTGTTAATACTAGAGTTATACATTGTTTCAGTTAGGTATCAATATTAGTATGTTAGAGTTGTACATTTTGTTAG
Source organism: Ambrosia x helenae (assembly GCA_030844895.1). NCBI lineage: Eukaryota > Viridiplantae > Streptophyta > Magnoliopsida > Asterales > Asteraceae > Ambrosia > Ambrosia x helenae. The sequence continues at coordinate 70,967,765 of CM061225.1, read as the reverse complement.
CCTTTAGGATATGTGTTAATATTAGAGTTACATTGGAGTTATACATTGTTTTAGGTTAGGTGTTAGCATTGGAGTTGTACATTGTTTTAGGTTACGTATTAACTGGCTGATTTTGTGGTATATTCCCGAATATGCTCCGAACGTATATATGCGATTTCTCATGTTGACGATTGTCTCATCTAATGAGACACCCATAGGTGTGAAGGAGAAGTTTGTGTTGTATGTGCGGATCAAAGAAACCATGACATTTGATCAAAGAAATCATGAGGTTGGTCTTGATTAACACAATAGACATGATGTTGCTCTTGATTAACACAACATTTGTCTGATTGTAATTTTTAACAGTAAACTTTTATTATATATACAATAAATTTTAAACTAAAAGTCATCATGTATTCTTGTTTGACAATTATTTTGGTTTTGCTAATGACCGAGTCAGTCACGAATGGGACGGTGCCTATCTCTTTTATTTGAGTTTGAATATATTTGTCAAATTTTTATGTATTCTTTTTAGTATAAGTTAATAAGTTATTTAATTGTTGTATTTTTAAATTGAAAGTCATCATGCATTCTTGTTTGACAATTATTTTGGTTTTCCTAATGACCCAGTCAGTCACGAATTGGACGATGACTATTTCTTTTATTTGAGTTGGAACATGTTAGTCAAATTTTTAGGTATTATTTTTAATATAAGTTAATAAGTTTTTTTACAATCTTTTATAAAATACTATTGCATTATAAATACAAATGTTAGATGTAATAACACAACATTATTGTTTGTCATTTATTACACTATATTATTAAATTCTAAAATGTAGAGGGACAATATTGTAAATGAGAAATTATGTATGCATTAACACTTGTACCAAATGCAAAAACAATGTTTTTATGTGTCTTAAAATTAAATGAAAATTACTATCTTACCCATCCAGAACCTATTATATAGTAAATAAGTATAGAAGTATACATAAATATTGCCCCTTCCTTAACTTCCATTATTATTTTTCATGCACTTTTAGAGTTTTAGACAATTATCAAGTCACCTACAAAAGCCTTCTTCTCGATTCTATATATGCTAACTGATAAGGGAGGACGCCTAGACGGGGCGCCTTGTAGGTTGTGGGTTCGAACCCACGTGGCTATACCACCGCCACCCCTTGTTGGTAGGTGATGCTAGTATTTTCCACAGGTTCCTATATCCGCGTGGAATGTGTGGGTAGGTGGTCAAACTAGTCGTTTTTGGCATAAAAACAATAAACCTAAAAAACTTATTTATATCCCATTCTAATTCACACCATTTTAAACTAATTCACATCCTTTATTCACTCAAACCTTCTACAACTCTTTCAAATATTTATTCACCAATCACCTCATTTTACCAATTCTAACCCAAATGATGATCTTGGGATATTCATTCGGCTAATCGATTCCGATAGCATTCTTTCTTCACACGATAGTAGCATACACTTTTTCAAAGATCTCATCGAGCAAGCCGAAGAGAAAGAAACAACATCTACTAAAAGAATTGTTCCATGTGATTTGAAAAAATGTAACAAAATTCTTACGGATGATTATTTTGTGGAGGAACCAAATACAATGACGATATTTTTTGTTACCGGTTTTGTATGTCGAACAATTGTTCTTAAAAATTGTTAGTGATGTGGAAGCACATCCATGGTCTCAAGAGGGGTATGACGGACGGGCAAAACAGAGTTTTACGATGATACAAAAAATACATCCATCGTGAAACAATTCACGACCAGTAATACTCAATGGAATGGAATTGCACCTAAGTGTCCATTTCAAGTGAATGGACATACATACAAGCGTGGATGCTACATAACATATGTGATATACCTAACTTGGTCAACTTTTGTGAAAACGTTTCCATATCTGTCTGGTTCGAATGAAAAGAAGTTCAAGAAATTGCAAGAGTTGCCAAGAAAAGACGTGGAGTGCGCTTTTGGTGTTCTAAAGGGAAAATGGGCATACTTAAAGGACCAATACATGCTATGACTGTAGACAATATCATGAGCGTGACGTATATGTGCATTGTATTGTATTGCACAACATGGTCCCGAAGGATGAAGGGAGAGCTTTCTCACCGGTGCACATAAGGGATTCTCCCTATAACCCATTTTTAACATTGATGCCTTTGCCGGGTTGATGGATCCACATAGATTTCCAACTTAGATATTTGATCTTGTGGTACATTTTGCAACTCAAGAAGTACCCTACTGAAGGGATATGGTGCCGAAAACAACGAAACCATATCAATAAAAGCAGCCCATTCTTTCCTACTGTAAGAAGTCAAAACATAAGAAGAAAGAAGAATGATTGATTAACATCAACAACAGGCTATGTCCATAAAACATGATGCTAGTTCCCCCGCTCGTTCTACGTCGACGGACAAAGACCACGTCAGACACAGTGACGCTGGTCCTTACGCCCGTTTTATGTCATCAGAGTAACCTGTGTCCGCGACAATGACGCCAGTCCCCCCGCTCGTTCTACGTCGGCGCCAAGCCTGACACAAATGACGCTTCCTTGACACGAAACGTCAAAGCTTCGTGAACACACACCCCAGGACTACTACAAATAAACCGGGCACATATAACATAAACCCAATCATCATATATAAAATAATCATATGCGAGATTAATTGTTATAAAAATTATCAAAATAAAAGTATTATACCAAATGATTAAAATTTACTTAAGCGGATCATACGGCTCTCTCGCCCCTAACCTATTAGGCCCACACCCCCACAAAATTGTGTATAAGTTGTTTAAATTTCAATTTGGGTTGGGTTTGTTTTGATTGGGTTAAAACTTTTAGTGATTTTGAGCCTTATAAATGGGTTGATGTTAAAAAAAATTAATCACAATAACCACAACACATAAATAAATATACAATTTTTTTTTTCAAAAATCAAAACCTTCAGGCCCTCGGGGTTTTCGGGCCTGGGGCTGTCGCCCGCACCGCCCCTATTAAGGACCGGCACTACAAAACTCCACGAACCAACTCAAACAAAAACCCGGCCTATTCAGCTGTTGCAATCTCTCTTACGAATATATATGCGTATATGGTAAAATTATGGTTGAGTTATTCTACCAAAGCTACAAAAAAATGAGAAATGTGAGAAGCCACTAGAAAATGACATATGTTCAAAGGATTAAACAAGTAAGGGTAACTTTTAATCCGTTGACAAAATTACCCTTCTCACTTGTTTAGTCCTTTGGACACATGTCATTTTCTAGTGGTTTCTCACACTTCTTATTTTTATGGCTTTTGTAGAATAATTCAACATCAACATCTACTTAAAAAAATGTTCCATGTGATTCTGAAAAATGTAACAAAATGTTGGGAATCATGGTATCAAATACACAGCGGAAGCAATTTTGTTTATTAATAAAATCGATTATATACAATATATAATATGAGCCGATTTATATATATAAAGTATATGTTTAATTTTATTAATCCAATTAACAAAATATTCCCAATCAGGATCTCGGTTAAACGCGTATAAACAAATAAATTATAAACAACCACAGGGGGTTTAGTAATCAACCTTTGACGACTACACCGGAATTGTAACATGCGGGTTACAACGAATCCTCGCTAGTAGGAAGTTCACACCCGAGCACTGGCCAACCGATAGCAACACTTTGCAAGATGGAGGCGGCAATGGTGGTGGTTTGCGGCGGACAAAGGGGCGACGGCTCCTAAGGGTGGCCGCAAATCTTGAGAGGAGACACGTGTTATGTTGTTTTATCTTTTTCAAAACATGTGTGATTAGAGTTTGATCTATCACACCTATTTATATAGATAAAAGGCACTTGAACACTTAATTAGTCAAAGTCATTCACTTGACCATTTGACTAGTCAAGGACTTGACCAATTAATTAGTCAAAGTCATACACTTGACCATTTGACTAGTTAAAGACTTGACCACTTAATTAGTTAAAGTCATACACTTGACCATTTGACTAGTCAAAGTGTAAACTTTACTATTTAGTCCCTCGAGTTCAAAACTATTATTATTTCAGAAATAATAATCCACCAACACATGAACTTATCTGATTCGTGTACCAACGTGTAACTCTTCGGATCGTACCGGGTCGGGTTACGTTGACCTCGACTTTTAATTACATCGGACATACTATATATCCAACAATCTCCCACTTGGACGATTTTAATTAAATGAGTCAACGTGCGCAGAGTTGGACGCCTAGCTGCATCGCATTGCACCCAAACCAGTATGACACTTTACAGTCGTCAACTAGTTCTTTGAGTTCAAGTAACGCTTTACTTAACCAAATACTATAGCCCTGATAATTCTATCAATAAGTCCCTTCTGTATAGACATCCGTTGATCATAAGAGATGGATCATTCATTCTTATATAGTGATCAACCATTCTCTATTCTCGTCTCTAATTCAAAGTGGTCTAACGAACTACCTTAGTCCGAGCGTGGCCACGCGTTTATACCAGTTTGAATTAACGAGGGCGCCAGAATGTCTAGACTTCTAATCCTATAGAAGTACAGAATTCCATCAGCGTCATACAACTCCCACTTAATCTTGGATTTCTCCTAACGCTACCCTTATTGCTACCCATGTTTCAGGATAGTGTTAGATAACATCAAGGATAGTCCTTGATCAATGTAGTTTAATATGTGCCTTAGGAAAAAGGACAGATTGAACATATCAATATCAAAACATCGCATGACACAGATCCATGGAGATCGTTTTGAAGCGAGTTACATCCAATATCATTCCCTAATGATATCTGTTAATTATGATTCTCAAACCATTGAGTTATTCATCTCATGAATACAATCATCTCAATTCACAATAGTCTTACATTCAAATTCATTCCCATGTAATTTGATCGACTACGGATATTTAGAATACTCTTATTCAAGGATTTAAACATACAAATAATGAACACGGTCACAAAATATTTAAATTTGCATTTAACCCATTAAATCAAATAAATATTCAATGTAACTGTTATAGTTCAAAATAAAACATCAATACTAATTACAGATCATGCCCATTGTCTAACAACTCTAAGCCCTATATTTCCAGCATGCTCCTCATGTCTAGCTTGAGGTAAAGGCTTAGTAAAGGGGTCAGCCAGATTTAGATCTGTATGAACTTTGTTCATCACGACGTCTCCACGTTCTACTATTTCTCTAATATAGTGGAACTTTCTGAGTATATGCCTTGCGGTCTGATGTGACCTTGGTTCCTTTGCAAGAGCAATGGCACCAGTGTTGTCACACAGTATCTCGATTGGTTTCTTTATGCTAGGCACAACATCGAGATCACCAATGAACTTCTTCATCTAGGCAGCCTCCTTTGCAGCATCCGATGCCGCATTGTATTCTGATTCACAGGTGGATTAAGCAACCACACTTTGCTTAAAGCTGTTCCAAGTTACAGCCCCACCATTCAGAATGAAAACATATCCCATTTGTGACCTTGAATCATCACGATCAGTCTGGAAGCTTGCATCAGTATAACACTTAACTGACAGCTCCTCATCCAGTCCTCCATATATTAAGAACATGTTATTAGTCCTTCTCAAGTACTTAAGAATGTTCTTCACTGCAGCCCAGTGACTCTCTCCTGGGTTATGTTGATATCTACTCGTCATGCTAAGAGCATACGAGACATCAGGTCTAGTACACAACATGGCATACATGATGGAACCAATAGCAGAAGCATATGGAACTCTTTCCATTTTCTTCCTTTCCTCTTCAGTGTTTGCACACTGCTTGTTATTAATAATGGTTCCATGTGCCATGGGCAAGAGCCCCCTTTTTGAGTCTTGCATTGAGAAGCGTCGTAAGACCTTATCAATATATGTACTTTGACTCAAACCCAATAACCGCTTTGATCTATCTCTATAAATCTTTATTCCCAGAATATAAGCGGCTTCACCAAGATCTTTCATTGCGAAACATTTACCCAACCAGGTCTTAACATCTTTAAGCATAGGGATATTGTTTCCAATGATTAGTATGTCATCTACATACAGTATAAGAAAAGTGATATAGCTCCAACTAGATTTCTTGTAAACACACGGTTCATCTTCGTTCTTGATAAAACCAAACTCTTTGATTTTCTAATCAAAACAGAGATTCCAGCTGCGAGATGCTTGCTTTAATCCATAGATGGATTTATTCAGCTTGCACACCTTATTAGGATTCTTTGGATCGACAAAACCTTCAGGTTGAACCATATAGACATCTTCCAGTAAGTGTCCATTAAATAACGCGGTTTTGACATCCATCTGCCATATCTCATAGTCATAATATGCAGCAATGGCAAGTAGAATTCTAATAGACTTAAGCATGGCTACTGGCGAGAAAGTTTCCTCATAATCAATTCCTTGAGTCTGAGTAAAACCTTTCGCTACAAGTCTTGCTTTGTAGGTTTGCACATTCCCATCCATGTCAGTCTTCTTCCTGAAGATCCATTTGTTTCCCACAGTCCGACATTCGGTAGGAAGATCAACCAAATCCCAGACTTGGTTATCATACATGGATTGCATCTCTGCATTCATGGCTTCTTGCCATTTCTTGGATTCTGAATCCAAGATTGCAGCTTTGTAAGTAGTAGGCTCAGCTTCATCAACCATGAAGATATCATCATACCTTACCGATGCACGACGATCCCTAATACTTTTCCGAACACTTGGTGTTTCTGTTGTTTCTTGAGTCCTCTCAGGCTCAACTTCAACAACTGGATCAGTTACATCTGGTTCTGTCTGAACAGCTGGTTCAGTCACTTGTGATTCTCGAATTTCTTCAAGATCCACATGGTTATCTCCAATCCCTCGCGCCAGAAGCTCTTCCTCTAAGAAAGTGCCTCTGCGTTTGGTGAAAATCTTATTTTTCAGTGGGGTGGTAGAACAGGTAACCGATCTTCTTACCGTATCCAACGAAAACCACTTTTTCGCCTCTGGGATCTAGTTTATCCGAAGATTCTAGAGTGACATAAGCATTACATCCCCGGACTTTAAGGTAGGATACATGAGGTTTCTTTCCATGCCATATCTCATAAGGCGTTTTAGTAACCTTTTTCGTTGGAGCTATATTCACAAGTCTTGCGGCGGTCTCCAAAGCATAACTCCAAAAGGATTTTGGAAGGTTTGTTCGACACATCATTGATCGAATCATATCTAATAGAGTTCGATTTCTCCGCTCAGACACACCATTATGTTGCGGTGTTCCAGGTGGAGTTAGTTGTGAAACTATTCCACAGTCCTTTAGATGGTCGATGAATTCCTGACTAAGATATTCACCGCCTCGATCTGATCGAAGCATTTTAAAAGTTCTATTTAGCTGATTTTCTACTTCGTTTTGGTATTCCTTGAACTTTTCAAGAGTTTCATGTTTATGCTTCATAAGATAAACATAACCATATCTACTGAAATCATCAGTGAATGTAACAAAGTATTTTTCTCCATGTCTTGACATTGTTCTGAATGGACCACATATACGTATCATTAAAGTCCAATTTATTACGTTTATGGGAGATATTGCATAATATGTTATCGTTTTGGATTTCTATCTCATAGATCCCATTGTTAGGTTTTGCATCAAAGTAAAATACATCGTTAAAATAAGCAGAAATAAATTCGCCATTGAAACGATAATTAAAACCTTGTCCACGCAAAGCCGAAACTGAAACAATATTTCCAGTCACACTAGGAATGTAATAAACTTTGTTCAAAACAAGTTCTAAACCAGAAGAAAGTAAGAGAATACATTCTCCTATAGCCTTCACAACAACTCTTTGTCCATTGCCAACATGGACCTCCAAGTCGCCTTGTTTCAGCTTTTTAATCTTTCTTAGTCCTTGCAAAACATTACAAATGTGGAAACCACATCCTGTGTCAAACACCCATGTTTTGCTAGGAAAAGCAAAGATTTCAATAACATATATACTTGAGGATTCTCCTCCTGAAGCCTTAGCTTGCTTCAGCTCAGCTAAATACTTAGCACAGTTCCTCTTCCAGTGCCCAGTTTCATCACAATGAAAACACTTGGCATCTTTCCGAGGTTTCTTATTGGCAACAGATTTGCCTTTGCCCTTCCCTTTGCCCTGATTGCCCATTTTCTTGGTGTTAGGTTTCTTTAACTTGACCCTCCTTGATCACTAGCACTGGTACAGTCTTGCTAGGTATGTTCACCTCAGCAGTTTTGAGCATCTGATGCAGTTCTGCAAGTGTCTTTTCCATCCCGTTCGTATTGTAGTTCATAATAAACTGGTCATATGACTTGGGCAATGAGTTTAGGATAATATCCCTAGCTAACTCATCGCTCAAGGGGATTCCAGACGAGCCAAGTGATCAACATATGTCTTCATTTTTAGCACGCGAGTGCTAACAGGCGTTTCTAGAACATACAACTTGTTCTCCGCCTTGAGAACAATTTTCAAGTTGCGGTGCCAGTCCATGAAGTTGGAGTAGTTAAGTTTGTCCTTCTCTAAGATGGACTTGAGAGAGAATTGGGAGGCGGAATTGTTTTCAGTTGACATCTACAAAGTTCAAAATCTAATTTATTAGTATTTCATGTTTTAAGTATCCTAATTATTTTATGACCCAAAAAGCAAAATTAATTAGGATGAGATCCCGATTCATCAATACACAATGAACTGGCTTAGCACTGTCCACTGGCATGATTAGGTAGGTAAACAACGATTGTTGATTGTGTCCACTACACAACTCTCCTTTTTGGGGTTATCGCCAAGAGCGATGTATGTTTAATCCCAACTATGCCCACTTGTCAAACAAGCGATGTTTGGTCCTTTACTGTTAACTATAACACCGGCCTATGTTACACAGGAAACGCGATGATTACCTTCACTCATGATCAACGCCCAGATGTAGGGTCAGCACTAACATTTGGGTTCGATTTAAAACGAAGTGTTAACTCGTTAAGGGTGGCATAAAACATCAATTTAAAATTGGGATTTAATTTTAATATTTACCATAAATATTTTGAATGACTCGTTAGCATGATGTGAGTCACACAATAGTTTATAAAATCCAATTTTATATTGTTCGTGATAATTGAAACTCCTTTCAACACTCGACACGATATAGTTTTAAATACCCTATTTAAACTATGTTGGTCGTATTATCGCGAATGGACTTGTTTTAATATTAATAAAACTCCTTTTATTAAATATGCTTTTCGGTTTTTATAAAATTTGTTTTAATAAAACCGTTGCCATGATTGTGAAAATTTTATGTATTTTGGGTTATCTAAATTATTTACAATAAATAAACCACAACTACAAAACATAATAATAAAATTAAACGAATCGAGCCCCTAATAGGTTGTCCGTTTCGTTTTAGCCAGAAACGAAACGAACCAGTCAAAAGGGTTTCAAAACTATTTTTGATATAGCTCCCACTTGACCCGAGATCTCTATCTTCATGGAACCTGTTCGTCTTTTTATCTTCGTCTTGATCTTGTACTTGTAGGATTACAAATAAATTTGAAATACAAATAAAACAAATCTATTCTAATCCTATCTATTACACCGGATCCAATATCCGTAATAAAAAATACAAATCAATAAAAAAAAATAAAACATCACAAACACAACCATGACAAGGGTCAAAATACCTAGGGCTCGATTCACATCACAATCCATGAACAACAAAAAGCTTTTGATCTTTTGTCAAAAAAAAATAAATTTTTGACAAATAAAACATAGATCAAAATTATAACTTTACCATCTATACGCGCGTAACCGTGGCTCTGATACCACTGTTGGGAATCATGGTATCAAATACACAGCGGAAGCAATTTTGTTTATTAATAAAATCGATTATATACAATATATAATATGAGCCGATTTATATATATAAAGTATATGTTTAATTTTATTAATCCAATTAACAAAATATTCCCAATCAAGATCTCGGTTAAACGCGTATAAACAAATAAATTATAAACAACCATAGGGGGTTTAGTAATCAACCTTTGACGACTACACCGGAATTGTAACACGCGGGTTACAACGAATCCTCGCTAGTAGGAAGTTCACACCTGAGCACTGGCCAACCGATAGCAACACTTTGCAAGGTGGAGGCGGAAATGGTGGTGGTTTGCGGCGGACAAAGGGGCGACGGCTCCTAATGGTGGCCGCAAATCTTGAGAGGAGACACATGTTATGTGTAACACCCCAACCGATGGCGGAAACATCGAGGTGCCACGTATTGATGATTGTTTTCAGTAGCACATGGTATAATATAAATTTTAAATAATTTATTCAAACATAATATCCAAAATGTCTAGGAATTCAAATACATAAAATCAAATAACAACTTCAATGGCTTCAAATAAACTTCAAATAAAATCCTCATGCTAACTCAAGCCTCAGCTTCATTGTTACCTGAAACATGTTAATTTTGAAAGTATTTTGGGTCACCATAAGTTGGTGAGAATTACATAGGTTTTTGATGATAAAATGAATAAAATGTTGTGCAATTCATGTGTCATGTTAATCTAGCCCATATGTGAGAACATATTAGAAATAAATCGAGTGCATAATCAACCCTGCTGACTGTTATAAAATGATACATACCATACACTTATGGTCCCAATGAATATGTTATGCGATAACAAACACCCACGTAACCTTTGTAGGAGGCACGTATCCGGGTGGGATTGTCAGTCCAATAGATCTATCAATGTATACCGTCGGCTGATCAATGTTAATGATTATGCTAGAATGGTGCTTACTCTAATCATGCTCAAGACATAATGCAACATAGAAAACACATAGACACATTGATGATTGAATTGCAATGATAATGTTATAACATGTTTCACCCCAAAAATGATGATAAATAAAAGGGGCTATGTAAACTCACCTTAGCAAATGTTAACTTGTTGAAAAGATGTGATAATTGTGTTGCCCAAAAAGATTCCAAATATTACCCTATAATAAGGTAATATATAATAAGTCTAAGTCTAATTAACTTACAAGTGTATCCTAGGGTTTTGATTTGGGGATAATCAATTGTTGAAATTTAAATTAAAATGCTTAATTAATAAAGGAAAATTGGATAATTAATGAAAGATAGTCTTTTTATAAAATTTGAATTTTGAGTGTGCACATTAAAGTGTTTGAAGCAATAAAATAATTTTTATAAAATTATTTCATTTAAAATAGATTTTTAAATCTATTTATTTATAAATAGCCAATTATTAACTTTAATATTCAAAAATACTAAAATTAAGAAATTCTTATTTTAAAAATCATATTTCTGTTCTAAATGATTAAAAATAATTTGTATAAAATTTTGGTGCAAAAATGATGAAAATTGGATTTATTATGAATTAATTATGATTAAATCTAACAAAAATTGTTTAAAAATATAAAATAAATGATTTTACTGATTTAAAAATTATTTCAGTAAAGTTTGACTTTATAAAAAGTCAGGATAAATTTTGGAGAATTTAATAAAATTGTTTTGATATATAAATGGATTTTTATAAATATAATAGTATAAAAATGATTTAATTAATATAAATATTAAATAAATGAATTTCTGAAAAATAAAAATTACAAATAAAACTTCTATATCAGATTAAACAATTATAATTTTTTTAGAATTTATAAAATAGTTTTGATATTTTAAAAAGAATTTAAAAGTTTAAAAGGTTTTAATATATATATATATATAATATAATTGTTTGTTTAAAAAGAAAAGAAAAGAAAAGAACAAAAACAATGGTCAGAGCCGGGACTCGAACCCGGGTGACCTCAGTGGAGAACCAGGGTCACAACCACTTGGCCTAGGCCGGTGGTTGTGATGTTTTCAGATTAAAATTTTATAAATACAATACGCGAAAACATGTTTATCCCCAATTCATTACGGATGAACCCTAGATTTTGCAATTGGGCAAATCAGCCAACATTAGCCCGATTAATGTTGGGGCTTTTGTTGGTTGATCGCCGATGAATGAAACCCACACAAAAAAACGAACTCACAGTGATGGATTGAGTATTATCTTCGGGTCAAAGAAAAAGTCAAACAACGAACTCGCTAATCAAATTCAGAGTGTAATAGAGAGAATTGGAGGTTGAGAGAGTATTGTGAGCGATTTGTCAAGGCTCGCAGACCATCTATTTATACTGAGGATTAGGGTTAAGGTTAATTGGAAGGTTTGACTTACGATTGAATACATACGCGTCTAATTGAATAAAAGGTCAACGATTGATGTGTATATGACGTGTAATCGTGTTGTGCAAGGCCGGTTATTACACGAATTTACCAAAAATGGATCAATTACACGTTAATTGGATGGATTGATCAACAAGGCAACCCACAGTTGACTTTCCTTGTCAACTGTGAGGTTTTAAATGTGTGTATTTATTTAATATGCGTCTGGGTTTAAAACAAGATGGTAGTCCAGCCCGGTTGGTTAAGTTGTGTGTGTGTGTGGCTTTGGCGCGGGTTCGAACCCCGGCCAAAGCATATAATTATTTTTTGACATTTATATCAATCCACACACATAGGTTATATTATATATATAATATTAGGGTTCCGCAATCACGACAAAATATAAAATGCAACGTATAAAATGAAAACTTGACGTTTTTATTAATGTCGATGCGTAACGTACAAGTATTAATTGCGTAATGTTACATTATGTTGTTTTATCTTTTTCAAAACATGTGTGATTAGAGTTTGATCTATCACACCTATTTATATAGATAAAAGGCACCTGAACACTTAATTAGTCAAAGTCATTCACTTGACCATTTGACTAGTCAAGGACTTGACCAATTAATTAGTCAAAGTCATACACTTGACCATTTGACTAGTCAAAGACTTGACCACTTAATTAGTTAAAGTCATACACTTGACCATTTGACTAGTCAAAGTGTAAACTTTACTATTTAGTCCCTCGAGTTCAAAACTATTATTATTTCAGAAATAATAATCCACCAACACATGAACTTATCTGATTCGTGTACCAACGTGTAACTTTTCGGATCGTACCGAGTCGGGTTACGTTGACCTCGACTTTTAATTACATCGGACATACTATATATCCAACACAAAATTCTTACGAATGATTATTTTGTGGAGGAACCAAATACAATGATACTACTAGAGAAAAGGGTTTTTGCGACCGCATTTTCGTTAGCTTAACGGCGCTACCACTTTTTGCCACGGTTTTTCTACTGCTTTTTGTCACCACTTTGATACATTTTTTGCCATATTTTTGCTACCGTTTTGCTACCATTTTTGCGGTATTTCTTCTACCATATCGACATTCCATTTCTTTTATCTATGTTTGTCATTCCATTTCATTGCAAAATGTATCCATTTATGAAAATTTTAAATCTTAACATTCAAATCAATACATCAAAAAATCCAAACTAAAACATCCAAATCCAAACATTCAAACTAAAAGTGTTTACATATAGCCTATCTTATTAACGTAGCCCTCAACTCTGCAATGATTCCATTGAACCTTTCTTTATATTCTTCCTTTTTCTCGTATAACTTCTGAATCTACAAAACAATCAATGCATAAGCCTTCTCTATATAACAAAACTTATAAAAAAAATATTATACAATTGAACAAATTATGATATAAAAAATGTTGCTTACATAAAGCTATTTCAAGACCTTACTTTTAGCTTCATGTAGCCTCTAACGCGTGTACGTGCCATTTTCTTTTTTTGTCGATCAGGTGTCAGCCTGTTTAAATGGAGCAGTGATGACTAAAATAGATCCAAGAACTTGTTGACTGTAAAGAGGGGAAAACTAGATATTGGGACATTCTGATGCTCTGTACCCAGACTGTCCACAGTGGAAACATGCACCATCAAAGTTTCTATTATTCGATAAAATGATACAATATTAGTATTTGAGAAACACTTGAAATGTTTTATTGTTATGTTGAGCAGATTTTTTGAGTTTCTTTGTACCTTTACATGTGTGTACTAAGTATTAGCTAGGAAAGAAAAAAAAGTCGTAGATGCATAAACTTTGACCCGTTTACTTATAAATGGGTCCAATTTAGGTCAAGACGCATCTATGTTCTTTAATGGGTCGAATGCGTAAAAGCCAATAGATTTGGATGAAAAAAAGAGCATGTTGAAACATAAATGGGTCGAAAGTCTCCCAAAGTTTAGTACAACCTAACTAACTTCGTCCAAATTTTTTTTTGAAATAATATTTCACACTAATCTATAAGAAACACTTGTAACGTGTTTCAAGTCAAAATTGTAGCCTCTAGTCACAATAATTGATTTCACTTGAACGAAAAGGGAAGAAAATATGATTAACAAGAGCTACCCAAAAAAATTTGGTACTTGTCTCTAGTCCGACATGAAAATTGAACTTTTCCAAATTTGGCACATGTCCACGCACCTTAATTCTACACAAATCGGGTACGCTCATTCTATGAATCAGATCGCGAACTCTAGGAGAATGGGTTGCAAATGTACCCGATTCCGGTACCTGCGATTCGGTTCGCGGTGCACAACCTAACTAGCGAATCATATGACTATGTTCATAACTATTAGCCTTAGAAAGTTTCTAAGATTCCTAATGCAATTATGTTTGGGGTTCACGTATTTTGACTCTTTCTTCAACGAATTGCTTTTTGGACTATATGGACATTATAAGTTGTAACAAATAACAGTTTATGTGATGATGAGTGAAGACCATTTTTGTGTATGTATAGAAAAGGTAACGAGAAAAACATTTTTTTAATTTTCTTGGTATATAAATATAATAATTATATCAGAATAATTCTATTAGTAATAAATTAGTCAAACATATTCTCTTTGAATGTTTGAATGTAATAAATTAGTCAAATATGTAGGATATATCAATGCCTATATATCCTCCCAACCATTATTTTCTTTGAATGTAATAAATTAGTCAAATATGTATTTTATTGATACATTTTATCAATAAAATACATGGAGAATTGATATCATAATATGGTATCAGCCACATATCTAAAGATCCTACCCTTTTTCTTTCTCCTGCCCTTGCTATCGTCACTGTCCTGTCTTTTTTTTTCCTTCTCGGTTCTACACCATGGCTGCCTCCATCACCATAGATCTCTCAACTATCCCTCTCCATTCCTTTAGCCACCCTATCAACATAAAACTAACTTCCACCAATTACCTACCATGGGAGAAACAAATCACCCCGGTCCTAAACTATCTCAACCTTCTCGATCATGTTGACGGAACCAAACCTCATCCTCCTGAAATTATCACCACCGATGAAAATTCTTCTATCAATCCTGAATTTCTGGCTTGGAAAAATGCCGATCACAAAGTCCTTCTTTTAATCAACTCTACCTTAACTGAGGAAGCTATGGCCGAAACAATCGGACATACAACGGCTCTAGCCGTTTGGAAGGCCCTCTCCGATGCTAAACTATCTCAATCATGTTGACGGAACCAAACCTCATCCTCCTGAAATTATCACCACCGATGAAAATTCTTCTATCAATCCTGAATTTCTGGCTTGGAAAAATGCCGATCACAAAGTCCTTCTTTTAATCAACTCTACCTTAACTGAGGAAGCTATGGCCGAAACAATCGGACATACAATGGCTCTAGCCGTTTGGAAGGCCCTCTCCGATGCCTATAGCCATTGTTCTATCGAACACATTCATAATCTCAAAGACACCCTTCGAACCCTTTAAAAAGGAACCTCTTCCGTTTCCGAGTTTGGCCGAAGGTTAAAATCTTTGGTCGACCAACTAACCGCTATAGGACATCCTATCAATGACGAGGATAAATGCCATTGGTTCCTTTATGGACTTGGCGGCTCGTTTGAAAACTTCTCCGCCTCTCAAAGAACCATTCGACCGGCTCCCTCATTTCGTGATCTTTTGGCAAATGCCGAAAATCAAGAAATGTTCTTTCAAAAACTCCATGGTTCTCAAACTCCCCAAGCCGCATTATATGCCCATCAACCCAAAACCCATTCCACTCAAACCCCTTCAAACCGCGGCCGAGGCCGTGCCTCCTCATCTAGAGATCGTGGCTCCTCCTACTCCAAAAGAGCTCCTCATTGTCAACTTTGTCGCAAAGAGGGTCACTATGCGAGCACTTGTCCTCAACTCGCTTCTTATGCCCAAAAATCGGTGTCTCTTAATGCGAATCTTGCCGAGACTTTTCTTGCTCAATGCAACGTAGCATCTGACACTCCCGATTGGATCGCCGATTCAGGTGCCACAACACATATGTTACCATCAAACCATGGTTTAAAAACTTCTAAATATCAAACCGATGGTATTCGGGTCACTTTTGGGAACGGTGAATCGTTACCCGTCACACATATTGGAAACACTAAACTAAATGACTCTATATCTTTACAAAATGTTTTAGTTGTTCCTAATCTCACAAAAAAATCTACTTTCTATTAGTAGATTAACCAATGATTCACCCGTTGATGTATTATTTTCTAACGATTATTTTCAAATTCAGGACCGAAAAACAGCGGAGGTTCTTTCTAGAGACACATGTGAAAATGGATTCTATGTTCTCACTCAAAGTCATAAGTCCCTTGTTGTTGCGCTTTCTGCTTCGCACCTTTGTGCTTCTTTCAATAAATGGCATAGTCATTTAGGACATGTCTCTTTTGATACCATTTCTATTTTAAATAAACTTGGTCATATTTTTGTTACATCCTTGTTACCCAAACCAGGTT
Source organism: Ambrosia x helenae (assembly GCA_030844895.1). Taxonomy (NCBI): domain Eukaryota; kingdom Viridiplantae; phylum Streptophyta; class Magnoliopsida; order Asterales; family Asteraceae; genus Ambrosia; species Ambrosia x helenae. Next base: position 70,951,028 of record CM061225.1, on the reverse strand, counting down.
TATGTGACTCTTGTGAATTATCAAAAGCTAAACATTTACCATTTATTGAAAATCCTAAACGAGCACAACATGTTTGGGACCTCATACACTGTGACCTTTGGGGACCCGCACCCGTGCCTTCCACCGATGGATATCGGTACTATGCTGTCTTTATAGATGACTATTCTCGTTTCACTTGGTTCTATCCCTTAAAAGTCAAATCGGAATTTTTCACCATCCTCGCAACCTTTTTAACCTTTGTTCAAAATCAATTTTCAATAACTGTTAAAACTTTTCAAAGCGATGGTGGAACCGAATTTACAAATCACCAAGTGCAAACTTGTTTTCAAAACCATGGCATACATCATAGACTATCATGTCCCCACACACCCGAACAAAACGGGAGGGCCAAACGGAAACACCGTCATATCACCGAAACCGGTCTAGCTATGATGTTTAATGCTAATGCCCCACCACAATTTTGGTTCAATGCTTTCACATCCGCCACTTACATCATCAATCGTCTTCCTACAAAAATTCTTGACCAAAAATCACCCTTTGAGGTTCTTTTTAAACAACCACCAACCTACCCAAATCTTCGCATTTTTGGTTGTCGTGTTTTTCCTTATCTTCGTGACTATACAAAAAATAAACTTCAACCACGAAGTGCACCTTGCATATTTATTGGGTATAGTCCTAGATATAAAGGCTTTCGATGCCTAGATCCTACTATGGGTCGAATTTACATAACTAGACATGCAAAATTTGATGAGGATGTCCTACCCTTTCAAACCAACACCACACCAAACAATCCCGCTACCCTACCCATCATAAATTTTGATGAATATTTACCCACTCCCACTCCCAGTCCATCTCAATCGCCTTCCACTTCCACATCCACATCCCAAACAAACAGCCAAAACAATCACAAACATTGCACTCCTCTCTGCTACAGTCCATCGACCCAATACGTTCCAATCCAGCCCACTACCACTTCCGCCCCACTCACTTCTCAACCATCCAGCCCACCACCCACCACTAACCAACCGCTTGACCCACCATCAACACCTCTCGGCCTAACCCAATCACCTCACATCCCAACTCCCTCATCCTCACTTCCACATCCAAATCAAAGCCCTATACACCCTACCCGTCCCATGAAAATTCCTTCCCACAAACTGTACCCAGTATCCACCCTCCCCCAAATGATCAATCCACTCAAAACCAACCTCTTAACTCACACCCCATGACCACTCGAGCCAAAGATGGAATTTTTAAACCAAAACATTTTGTAAACCTTTCACAAGTTTCCACTCATCATCTACATCACTCTCTTTTCTCTTCTCATTTTCTCAAGGGAATAAAAACCACTCTCAAAGATCCAAAATGGGTACAAGCCATGCATGATGAAATAAGTTCTTTACATGATAATCAAACATGGGATCTTGTTCCTCGTCCAACTCGTACCAACATCATTGGATCCAAATGGATTTATCGCATAAAATATAAATCCGATGGCTCTCTTGATCGCTACAAAGCTAGACTTGTAGCACAAGGTTGTAAAATCTTCCACCATACGAGTTGTCCTCAGTCTCGCCACCATAAATAATTGGAACCTACGTCAATTAGACGTTAATAATGCCTTTTTGAACGGACATCTCACTGAAACCATTTTTATGGAACAACCGCCATGATTTGAAGATCCCAACCATCCCACCCACGTGTGCAAACTTAAGCGTGCTCCCTATGGCCTAAAACAAGCACCACGAGCTTGGTTTCAATGCTTAAGCACGTTCTTGCTCATCCTTAGGTTTGAAAACAGTCGGTCCGATCCATCTTTGTTTGTCTACTCCCACCAAGGCACCTTAATCTATTTCCTTGTTTATGTTGATGACATCATTATCACTGGCAATAATAACTCCTTCATCAACATTCACTTCTCGTCTTCACAAAGAATTCAAAATCAAAGACCTTGGTTCCCTTAATTTTTTTCTTGGCCTTGAGGTTACTCACACCAAATCCGGCCTCTTTCTAAATCAATCCAAGTATGTTCACGATATTCTCACATGAGCGGGTTTACTTGATTCCAAACCGGTCGCCACACCTCTTACCTCTAAAGATATCTTCCATTCTCAAGGCCAACCTTTCCATGATCCCACTCTCTATCGATCTCTCGTGGGTGCCCTTCAATATCTAACCATCACTCGTCCTGATCTCTCCTATGCCATCAACCAAGCTAGCCAATACCTTCATCAACCCACCACCTCTCATTTCCATCTAGTCAAAAGGATTCTTCGTTATGTTAAAGGCACTTTATCTGATGGTCTTACATTTGATCGACCTTCTAACACTACTTTATTAGGTTTTTTTTCAGATGCAGATTGGGCACGATGTATTGACACACGAAGATCCACCTACGGCTATTGCATCTATCTAGGTGGAAACTTGGTCTCTTGGAGTGCTAGGAAGCAGCCTACAGTTTCACGATCCAGTTGTGAGTCCGAATATAGAGCAATGGCAAATACGGTAGCAGAGATAATTTGGGTTACAAATCTTCTACGGGAGCTTCACGCGTTACCACCGGGCCCTCCAACCTTATTATGTGACAGTAAGAGTGGTTTGTTCTTGAGTCAATATCCAATATCTCATAAAAGGGCAAAGCACATAGACATCGACTATCATTTTGTTCGAGAATTGGTCACTGCCGGTAAGCTTCATACAAGGTTCATTTCCACGGATAACCAAGTCGCGGACATCTTCACGAAAAGTCTACCGAAACCATTGTTTGAAAATTTTCTTACAATGCTTCGTCTCGGACTACCTCCATCTTGCATTGACGGGGTATTAGTAATGAATTAGTCAAACATATTCTACATCCATGCCTACATATCCTCCCTACCATTATTTTCTTTGAATGTAATAAATTAGTCAAATATGTATATTTGTAAATAGGAGATTTTCTCTCCTTCAACTTTGTTGTGTCTTTTGTATATATAGGATACATTTTATCAATAAAATACATGGAGAATTGATATCATAATAAATTCCATGTTATATGTCCCAATCATGAGAAGCTACGTTAGTTTATCTGTTATCCTACTATGTCATTTATTATGAGAAGACGACACAACATCGCACGAATACAGTAGTGCAATATGGGAAACTGGTAAATTTTTTGCCTGACTTCTCGAATGAGTACAAAAGAAAACAAATAGTTAAATGATCCAAAAATATCAACTAATACTTTAATAGCACATTTGCACAAAATAAAAAAGCCTTGGCTATCATATACTAAAAAGAGAGCACACTGATCTTAATTAACTTCTCATTTGGATTAACTAATTGAGGCTAGATGTCATAAACAAGTTAGAAAACCAATTTCAGCCCCATATTCAATTTTATAGATAAATCATGCTAGTTCCAAGAATTTCTAGCCATAACAATAAAAATTATAATATGCAATTTGTGTCAGCTACTTAAGTACTTGACTCAAAAAATAAAACATGTTCCAAAGAGTGGACAAACAGAAATTTTAGTGCTGTTACTTGCTAGAAGCAACATAACTAACAATGTTTCTCCCCAATTATATCCACTAAAAATCAAACAACAACAGCTGAACGTGAATCTACTAAACTCAGACACAAAAATCATCTCTAAAAATCAAACAGCAGTATAACCACATAAAGCAAAATCAGAACATATAACCACGTTGTGTAAATAAAATTAACAATTTGGACCTAACTCCACTGTGCTAAACAAAAAACATACAGAAAACTACCTCATCATCCTTGATATATGGTTCAAACCAGCCCTACTAAGTTTTGGGTTCTGCATCATATCTTAAGTGAAGAAATCCAACCTGAAAAAATTAATGATACATTAATACCTACATATAAATATTTTGTAAGCCAGGCATAAAGAATTCATATGAAAAGTACATGAAAGTTAGAAAAGCACAATGCAAAAAATACACAAAGTCATGCAAAGGAAATTGCATTACAGAATGAAGTTAGTTTACAGCAAAACTTCCAAACCTTTTCATTAATATTTAAAGTTCCGTTTCTACAAAACCGTTCTTAACTACAAATAAACCTCCAGATCAGACCTCATGTTCAATGACATTAAATAGTTACAGGTTAAAGTACACCAATTACTTTGAGAAGATATCTTATGTGAAGCAGATAGACTATAATCTGCTGCGTGTGTCTCAGATATGTGATAAAAAGTTTTCTGTACACTTTGATGACAAATCTTGCTACATCCTGAAACCTGGTTTTGAGATACCCAAAGAGTGGATCATGCTTAAAGCTTCGAGAGTGAACAACTTGTACATTCTTGACATGAGCAAAGCAACCACTACATAGGGGCAAGTAACATGTTTTCTGTCTAAGGCTACTGAGAAAGAATCTATTATGTGGCACAGACGAATGGGGCATATTCACCTAAGGAAAATGAACAACTTGGTGAAGAACGGGCTAGTGGAAGGCGTGAATGTTAAACATTTCCATTTGAATGATAAATGCGTGAGCTGCAAGAAAGGGAAACATCACAAACATTCCCATGAACCCAAGAAAGGTAACTCTGTTAGCATTCCACTTGAGCGTCTACATGGATCTTTTTGGACCTGTGAAGCATAAAAGTATTAACGGAGATCTATATTGTCTCGTGGTTACTGACGACTATTCTAGATTTTCGTGGGTGATGTGCATGCAACACAAGAGCGAAACGTTCAACAATCTAAAGATTCTGTTTAACCGGTTGGAAAACATCTATGGTTTGAAGATTAAACGAATTAGAAGCGACAACGGGACGGAGTTTAAGAATTCAATGATGGATGCATTGTGCGATGAAAAGGGTATTCACCATGAGTACAGTGCACCTTATACTCCACAACAGAATGGTGTTGCTGAGAGAAAGAACATGACTCTAATTGAAGCGGCTATTCATGCAGCATGTTATACCTTGAACCGTGTGTTGATAGTGAAGAAGTTTGGAAAGACTTCTTATGAGCTGCTTAACAGACGTAAGCCAAATTTAGAATTTCTAAAGCCATTTGGGGCGCCATGTACGATGCTGAATCCTACAGAAAAAATTGGAGCAAAAGCTAATGAAGGTTATTTTGTTGGATACGCGACACCACTTAAAAGAGTATTTAACAAAAGAACTCGACATGTTGAAGATTGGGCTAATGTAGATGTTCAACGCTACACTTAGAATTTTCCAGGAAATGGGCCCGGTTGGATGTTTGACTACAAAGAATTATCTGAGTCATTCAATCTAGAAAGCTTGGTTGAAGAGGCTGTTTTACGATTATATTACGAGTGTGAGAATGCAGTGACTTCACCGTTAGTGCGTCCGATCACCGTGACTCCTCCAACAGCAGCTTCTAATGATACCAATGCTCCTGTAGTTGAAGAAGTAATATTTCAAGAAGCATCGATAACGCTTGATTCTTCTGAGTCTGATGACGAGGAAGAAGTTACCAGTGAAGCAGTCTTGAATAACATCACAGTATCACCTCCGGTGAACCCTAATCCTGATATTCCATCTTCATCTAATACGGGTAATGATATGGAAACGACAGAAAAATTGAATGTTCAAACGGTGATTCCTGCTCCTGAATATCCGGAATCTCGGATTCATAGGGTTCATCAGTTAGGACAAGTTATTGGTGATCCTGGCAGCAGCGTGATGACACGTGGACAATTAAGGTGTGCATCATCAAATGACAACATTGGAGCCCTTGCCCTGTATACTAAAATTCAGAAATCAGGTGATCAAAATGATTGGTCTTTTGCTTGTTATGTTTCGCAGGTTGAACCACGAACGTATAAGGAAGCTTTACTGGATGAATCATGGGTGGATGCGATGCAGTAAGAGTTACAACAATTTCAAAAACTTGGAGTCTGGAAATTGACTGACTTACAACCAGACCGGAAGAAGATTGGCACTAAATGGGTGTTTAAGTGCAAGAAAGATGATAAAGGAGTTATTGTTAGGAACAAAGCTCGATTGGTGGTACAAGGTTTTTGTTAGACGGAGGGGATTGACTACAACGAAGTCGATGCACCGGTTGCGCGCATTGAAGCAATTCAAATGTTTCTTGCGTATGCATCATATATGAAATTCAAGGTGTATCAGATGGATGTAACGAGTGCTTTTCTCTATGGTGTGGTAAAGGAAGAAGTGTATGTCGGGCAACCCCTGGGTTTTGAGGATCATATCCTCCGGGATAAGGTCTATAAGCTAAACAAAGTGTTGTATGGTTTGCACCAAGCCCCGAGACAATGGTACGAAGAGCTCAGCACATATATTCTACCCAAAGGGTTCAAAAGAGGACTAGTTGACTGTACCCTGTTTATGAAACGAATGGAGGGTGACTTGCTTCTAGTACAAATTTATGTTGATGATATTATATTTGGTTCAACTAATGAACTTTTGTGCAGGGAATTCAAAAAGGTTATGCAAGAAAAGTTTGAGATGGGCTATATGGGAGAGATGCAGTTTTTTCTGGGATTACAAGTTGATCAATTGTCATTATGGATCTTCATTCACCAGACGAAATACGTATCTGAAGTCTTGAGCCGATTCCAGATGGAGGATTCGAAGCCAATTGACACTCCCATACAACCCAATCACGGGATTGGAGTTGATGCTAAGTGGGAGCTTACCGACCCCTACACGTATCGAGCCATTGTTGGATCGCTAATGTATTTGACTGCTTCCTGGCCGGATATAATGTTTGTCACATGTCTTTGTGCACGATTTCAATTGAAGTCGAAACAGAGTCACCTTACAGCAGTTATACGAATCCTACGTTATCTGAAGGGTTGTCCCTCACGTGGACTATGGTATCATAATGATGACAACTTTAACTTTATTGCTTTTAGTGTTGTAGATTTCGGAGGCTGTGATATTGACGCCAAATCCACAACTGCTGGATGTCAATTTCTGGGGAGCAGGCTTGTGACCTGGCAATACAAGAAGTAGACGTCAGTTGCACTATACACATATGAAGCCGAATATGTGTCAGCCTCTAGTTGCTGTTCACAGGTTCTTTGGATTCAACAGCAGATGCGCAACTACGGTTTGTAATTTCTTAAAACCCCCATTCATTGCAATAATGAAGCCGCTATTGCACTCACTAAAGACACTGTTCATGATTCTAAGGCTAAGAATATCCGAATACGGTATCACTTTATTCGTGATTGCTATGCTAAAGGTTTGATTGACTTAGTCAAAATCCACACTGATTACCAAAGAGCAGATCTTTTTACCAAATCTTTTGACAAATCAAGATTTGAATTTTTACTAAAGAGCAGATCGGTTTATCAAATTTCTTTTGTTTTTATGCTTTCAAAAATTAAAAATCCAAAAATATGTTTTTAATTTCAGGGGGAGCATTTTACTTCAGAAAAACCAAAAACATTGAAAATTTGAAAAAGCCATAAAAATCAGAAAACCCAAAATGATTTTTCCGGGAGAAAAAGTGGAAATGATAGTACATCTGTGAGGATCTTTCGCATGCTAAAGAATTGAAACGTCAAATACTCGATATGTGTTGACTTTGTGTTATGTGCTGATAGGCTTCGTAGACTTATTAATGCGTGCCTTAGTGATACAAACATACAAACTACTTGCTATGTGGCTAAACATCTCATGGGCATATGGTCTTAGTACCGTAATTTCGTTTGATAGGGTTTGCCAAAATCGGAGGTTTCGGGTCATTATGTTGATTGTTATCTGGGGAAGGCCTGACTGATCTTTTTACGTATTGATTTACGGACCTAGAATCAGTCAGGGTATCTTTACAAAAGAGCTTTAACGCCAAAACCTAAAGTTACCGAATGAGGAACTTGAAATGTATTATAATAATCAAAGATTAACTTATGCATCGTATCTAATCATTGATGCAAATCATGATTGATATAAGCCCTCAACCTGGTAGAGTGCACATGTTACTCTGTAGCATTGAGTTGCTGACCTGTACACATCTGTGTCTCATACCTTGTAATCTACAAATAACAACAACATAATCACGCGTTACAATGAACCTTTGTGCGAAATTCCTTGATACGAGAGTATATCGTGTGTGTGGGAACCACAGGTGAGTTATTTATTAATACACCTAAAGCGTACCATTTTAAAGCATTGCATAACGGTCTACATGTGAGCTTATGTGGATAACAATATCAGCAATCACCGAGTTACACAGTCAGTAAAAGTTAAAATAATATAGAACAACGGTGTGATTGGATCTCTCATAAACTGATATGATCCTCTTACCAGAAAATCACAAAATGTTTATTGCTTTATGTTTGATTTCTTTCATATACAAAAACTCAAAAAGATTTTTGGTGTGTTTTAGCATAAATTTCAGAAAATCCAAAAGATTTTACATTTCTGCATTATTTTCGATAACCGATGTTGGATGATGATCCTTTTTTGAAGTTTGACGAACCAATCTGAGTTTTGTATCATTAAAATCTGAAATTTTGAGAATTTGAATGTTTAAAAGTTTGAAAAATGCCAAAATGTTGATCGAATTGGACAATTTGGTAAAAATCAGTTTTCCAAATTTTCATTCGACCTTTCGGTAGGTCGAATGAACATTTGAGGGTTGATTCGAACCTTATAAAATGGTCGAATGAGTGTGGGACAGTTTACAACTTTCATTCGAACCCCACGAGATATTGATTCGCCCTTTCATTAGGTCGAACCAACATCTTTTATTCTCATTCGAACCCTGAAAGGGTCGAACCAACCATATCTATAAATACCTTATCTGCCCATTCGAACCCATTCCTACTGTTCACTTTCACGAATTCTCTCTAACCTCACATTTTTTCTCTTTGATTATTAATCTTGTTTTGTTGTTCCTGAACATCTAAGGATCCTATAACATTGATTTTACAGGTAATGGACCACAAAAAAGTATGGAAATCGGTTTTGAAGTACTGAAACTCTATGACCTTGATTAACCTTTTAAAACTATTTGTTAATGCAATTTGATCATAGCAAAACATTCATCGATAGTTTTAGGGGGAGTAGATATCAAAATCTAGGATTAAAACAAACAATTCATTAAAATCGATCTTATGAACCCTAGATTTTGGGTAAAACTATCTATAAACGTTTAATTGGTGAAATTGATGATCAATTAAGTTTAGTTGGCCAATTTAGACTGTGTTCAAATCAAATGTTGATGTTGATATGGTCTTAATCAGAAAATGGCAATTTTGAATTTATGAACAGGTTCATTCGAACCCTAGGTAGGTAGAATGAGAAATCAAGGTAGGTCGAATGAGAAATCAATAGGTCGAATGAACTGATTTTTTTTTTCATTCGACATCATGTATACTCATTCGAACCGACGATGGGTTGAACCAACTTGACAAATTTTAAATTTTTTTCATTTTGAACCTGAATTGACGAATTTTTGTATTTCTTGTGTTTTTACAGGCTAAATGGCAGAACAACGAGAATAGGAAGTCCCAAAGGAGTTGAAATTCGAGACGAAACACAATTTCTATGCATATATTGGAGCCGTTGATGCTAAATACGCGGAATTCCAAGGGATGATCGATTTTCTCAGAAGGTCGAGAATAGTACATGCAATTACACAACCTGTCACTATCTACAAGGACCATCAAGTCGAATTCTTGGAGAATGCAGGGCTTACGTTCTGGGAAGGAAAGTCGGTGATCCAAAGCAAGATTCAAGGCATGATGATTCTTGTTGGAGAAAAAGACTTCAGGGAAGTATTACGCTTGAATGATTCTGAAGATGATCCGATCAAGTTACCATGGGCTGTTCAAAGAGCGTGCTTTCTGAGGATGAATTACAATGGGCCGATTACAGATTGTCAACTACAAAGGGCTAATTTGTCACCTCTGTTCAAGTATCTGTTACATGTGATTCTACATGTGTTTAGACCAGTTCGAGGTGGATTTGACGTGCTGAGAGAAACATTGAGTTCACTTGTTTTAGCCTTTATTTTGAATAAAGATTACAATGTTTCGGGAATGCTCTTTAGCCATATGAAGGAAGTATTTGAAGGTTTAAAGACTGATAAGTATCTCATGTACCCAAGATTCTTACAAATGATCTTTGGCCATAAGTATCCACATTTGATAAAGGATCCACTGCAAGTTGTTAATCAGGAACACATGAACATGACAACTTTGAACAGAATGAGGACATATAAAGGCAAGGCAGAAGATGAGAAGCCGCCTAATAAAAGATTGTTTGGTCATCTTAGCACAGTTGTTTACACAGATCCTAGAAAGGATGTTGTTAGACATCCGACGAGTGATTCTGATTCGGATAGTCCATTGGTGCTTATTGATAAAAGTGTTAAAAGAAAACGTTAGGTGATCAACAAGGGTGCAAAGTCAAAAGGAAAAGGAAAAGAGAAAGTTATGAAGACAAAGACAAAGAGAGCAGTCAAAAGCCAAGAAAAGATAAAGACTTTGTTGATTGATGAAGATTCTGAAGAGAGTGAAGATGATGCAGTCTGGGATTCTAAAGCAGAAACATTGAAGGATACTGATCCCAAAGCCACTGGTGTTAGTACTCCTGATCCACTTGAGAAGATAATTGAGGAACAAGGAATAAAGATTTCATAGAAGAGAATGAGAATCTGGTTTGTCATGATACAGATTTTGGTGGTTCTCCTATTGCACCAGTTCCTACAAAGAGAGGAAGAGTTAAAATTATGTCGCAAAGAGAACCAGATAGAAAAAGGAGAGACAAAGAGATAGATTTGGCATCAAAAGGGAAAAAGATGCCTGCAGCTTCAAGTTTGAAAGCAACATCCCCAGCAGCCAAAAAGTAGAAAGTTGTTAAGGAAATAGAGACAGCATCACAACTTAATCTAGAGAATGTCTCATTATTATTGAAGAATGTTTCGGCAAGTATGAAGTCACATGTTGCTAAACCATCAGCTGAGTCAAGTTCAAGTCCTCATGCTATAGTATCTAAAGAAGTGATGGCTTTAGTGAATAAGCAGATTGGAAATTTGATGAGATCTTTTAATCAGCATGAACCAGATATCAAACAGATGAAGGAAAACGAGAAAGATATGTTACAGATTGTGATTGCTTCAAAAGATAGACAAGATGAGTTGGAAGAGAAAGTTAAGAATCTTGAAACTGAGAATGCCATACTCAAGACGTCAAACAAAAGAAAAACCAAGAGAATTTTGTTGATAGAACAAGAAAATGAGAAGTTGAGGAAGATTATTGATAATCTGTATAAGAAAGCACTACAGCTGAAAGGTACTAAGGAAGAAGAAGAGGAGGATGATGAACAAGAGCTTGATTACAGTGGAACTGATGATGATGATAAAGATGATAAGGATGATGATGATGCTTCGGGTGGTGGTAATGCTAATAAAGAAAAACCAACCAGTTCAAAAGATTCCGATGATGAAGATGACGCAACACAGTTTTCATTTGAAGAGCATCAGAAAGAAAAGGAAGATAAGGGAACTTCAAGCAGTAAGAAGTCAGGAGGTATGACTGATGCAGACAAGCAAATGCTGAAAGCTATGATGAAGAAAGGATGTTATACCATTGAGCTGACAGGAAGATTTCCTGAGATCTTTATGAATAATGACATGAGGTACCAGATAGAGTATAATGATCCTGATTTGGAGGATGGTGAAGTAAGTGATGTGGTGGCTAATTAAATACTTGAAGGATTAGTGCAGTAGGTTGGAAAGTCTCTGGAAGACATCCTGAAGGACAAAGAAATTCCAGATGTTCCAGTTACTGACCCAAAACAGAAAGATGTTGAAGAGATTGATGCAGAAAAGTATGATCATGTTGAAGTTGAGGATATATCTCATGAAGAATATCCTGAGTACTATAACATGCAAGACAATACCAGCATTCCGATTATTGATGATGAATCTCTTAAAGAAGCTGAAAAGATTGTAGAAGAAAAAGGAAAAAAACGTAGACGAAGTGTTTGATAATGAAGCTGAGAAAGTTGAAGTATTCAAGCAATCGGATGCTTTGAAAGCCTTACTAAATAAATTGAGAGAAAATGAGGCAAGACAACCTAAACCTGGAGTTCAAGGGGAAGTCTACAAGTATTAGAACAAAGTTTTTAAAGGATGTGATTTGGCATGGAAGTACTTTCAACAGCTTAGATGTATTGGAATCAAATGGGAGAAATGTATTCTGTACTTTCGTCATTTCCATGAGATCAAAACTCTTCCATATTGGGCTATGAGAGATGTGTGTAGACATCAGATTACGGGTTGTGATCATTCTTGTATTATTCATTACATGGCTGAAAAGATGACGAGGAAGAGTCATACCAAATGGGATTCATTCAGATCACAATTTCCAAAGATAATTGTTCATCAGGAAATTGATCCAAAGAATGGTTTGCCGAAGGTTACTTTGAAGTATAAACCTCCAAAGGTTATGAAGAAGATTCCTTTGATGCCAATTCAACAACACTTTAGCAAAGATTTCGCATTCTGGTATTATGATTGGAAAATCGGTGAAGTTGTGATTGTGTTACATGACAAGAATCCAAAGCTAATGCGCAAGAAAATACGCGTGTTCCATCCAATGTGGTTGATTAATTGTGCAAAAGAAGATATTGACGCGTTGTATTATAATCGGATTCATTTTGATGTTCAAGATTTAGAACCTGCTTGGATGTTTCAAAAGGTTGTTATATTATGCTTTGCGTGGGGAATTTATGCTAGATGTGATTATCAGAACCTGCTGGGTAAAACAATGAAGATTAGACCAGAACTGAAGAAGCGTACATTTACAAAAGGAGAAACGAGTATGAGTGAGAGTGCTAAGATGATGATCAAAATCAAGCTAAGAAATGCCTAAACAATCAGAGCAATAGCCAAGGGAGAGTTTGTAAGTGCATATTGTGGCTATCACTTTCGGATTGTACAAAAATTGTCGAAGATTGGAAGATATTGAAGTTTTGAAGACTCATTCGACCTGTCGTAAGGTCGTATGAACACCATACTTAGGTCGAATGTATTTGTTTTAGGTCAAATGTTTGATTATGTTTATGTTGGTCTTGGTTCGAACCCTCGAAGGGTCGAACGAACTCATTCGAACCATGCAGGGGCCGAATGAGCATTCTATATATATGTTGAAGTTGTTTTGCAACTCAACATTCGCTCATTTGGTCAGGTGTGTTAGTGTGTGTGTTCTAAGGTGTGTCTAGAAAGTTCTCTAAAAGTGTTATTTCATTAATATTCTAGTTTGTAATGATTATCAACTTTATATTAATGAAAATCGGATTGAAAATGGATCTTTACGTGTTCTGATCTTGATTATTATCATTTTGCATGCGAATTAGGGTTTCCGCACCTAGTTTGCTCATACTTATGTGATCTTTGTGTGTGTTTATCAAAAACCGATCCTACAACCTTTAAGGTCACATGATGCAAATAATGCAAACCATATGGATGTTTATCATGAAATGCAAGGTAGGTGTTGTGTTCAGGTCTAAATATGCTTGTATTTGCAGGGATTGTCAACTAACGAACATTGGAAGTAGAATTAGAACCAATCCCGTTTACAATTATCGAAGAAATAGATGTTTTGGCTCGGAAAGGACGTTGGCTCAAAGGAAGGCTTAAAACACTAACCCGAGCAGGCTGATCAAAGGCCTAAGTAGGCTGAGCGACTGTCAATGAAGACTAAGCAATATCACAAGTAAGAAAAAATGTAGTCGGTTCAACTGTCGGTGTGGGAAAGTCTATATAATGTTGGGCTGATTCATGAGGTCAATGATCCCCACGCACACGACACATTCCCGTATTAGGCATTGCACAAAGCTTCATCGTATCGGGTGAGTAAACCATGACCCTCCGTACACAAGACACGAGACTGGTTGAGTCTCAGTCAGGGTGGGGGAAACTACCGACAGCCCTTTTTTATGGGATACTTTCCTTAGAGGGAGTGTACATTCCAAGTCACTATCCTAGTGCACAGTCGCCATAAGGTCCGTATTTATTCGATATAGTACGTTGTAGCTGAATTACCAGACTTGGCTTAGCGGGTTTGTTCAATCTAGGTCACTATCCCTGTAAGAAATCACCGTAAGCTTTAGAATTATATATAGTATACTCCACAACGCACAATGGTTTACTGGTACGAGTAGCTGAAGACGAAAGATGCTCACGCTTCACAACTAGAATTCTCTTATTTGTTTGTACGAGAATTAGGGTTTGGCTAATGATGGATCTTTTTAGCACCTGTAGATCCATGATTTGACCATTTGTTCTCAGATGTATCATGGGTTAAAGACCCAGAACCTCATATTTTGGCAACCCATTAATCGAGATTTTGGTACCAAGACCATATGCCAATGAGGAGGATAACCACTCAACTTTTAGTCGTTAATGTTTATATCACCATCCCAACTTTGAAATGATTTTCAGGCCTACCGGTATATCACTTGTAAGACTGATTATCATTTGCACTTTTAGTGTTTTGGGAAATCAGACTTTCATTTTCTCTTATCCACATAGCAAAAACTCGATTTTTGATTTTCTGATGTTTTTGTAGTTTTTCAAATTTTTGGATTTTTGTTGGTTTTTCAAATGTTTTTGTGTTTTTTTCATAAGAGAAACTATGTACAAAAATAAAAGCACCGATGTGGACTAATCTTGTTTTTCTTTAACACCATTTACGTGAAGCAAAAACCCAAAAGAAGATTTGTCGAAAGCTTTCGTAAACAGGTCAACACGTTGTTGGTTGGTTTGAATTTTAACATCTATTAGCTTCTTTTCATAGCTGTCACGTATGAAATGATAGCGAACATGGATGTGTTTAACCTTAGAGTGGTTAACTAGGTCCTTAGTGATTGCTATAGCTGCTTCATTATCAACGTAAATAGGGGTAGTAAGAAATTTCAAACCGTAATTATGAAACCACTGTTGAATCCAGATCACCTGCAATCAACATGAAGAAGCGGCAACATACTCAGCTTCACAAGTGGAAACAACAACCGATGTTTGTTTAATGCATTGCCAGGACACGAGTCTACTCCCTAAGAACTAACATCCAGCCGTTCTGGATTTAACGTCTGTCTTGCAACCAACGTTGTCCGAATCACTATAGGCAGTGAAATCAAATGTATCACCACTAGGGTACCATACACTTTTGTTCGACACCCCTTTAGATACCGAAAGATTCGTTTAATCACGATCAGATTTGAAACCTTTGGTTTAGACTCGTAACGAGCACACAGGGATGTAGCGAACATGATATCCGGACGAGAGGCATTCAGGTACATAAGAGAGCGGATCATTACGCGATAGAAAGAGGGACCAACGTTGATGCCCTTCTCTATAAGTCCAATCCCGTGATTGATCTAAAGTGGAGTTGAAGCGGGTGACGTATCATCCATCGAGAACCGGCTCAGGATGTCTGCTACGTATTTGGTCTGATGAATAAAGATTCCAGTAGGTTTCTGGTGAACCTGCAGATCCAAGAAAAACTGCATCTCCCCCATCGGACTCATCTCGAACTGATCCTACATTAGTTTATCAAAGTCCCTTCACAAACTATCGTTAATTGAGCCAAAAAATGATATCATCTACATATACCTATACCAGCAAGAGGTCTCCATCTTTCTCCAAGGTGAAGAGTGTACAATCAATGAGTCCTCGGATGAACCCATTAGAGATAAGGTACTTTGAGAGTGTCTCGTACCATGATCTTGGAGCTTGATGAAGTCTATAGAGAGCCTTGTTCAATCGGTAAACACGACCTCTGTGCATTGGATCTTCAAAACCCGATGGTTGCCCCGCTTACTCTTCTTTCACTTTACAATACAGAAACACGTACTTAACATCCATTTGGTAGACTTTGAATCACTTATAGGACGCAAACACGAGAAACACGCGTATCGTTTCCATGCGAGCTACCAGCGCATAGATCTCATTTTAATATATCCCTTCAATCTTTCGGAACCCTTGAATAACTAAACGGGCTTTCTTTCCCACAACAACGCCACGGTCATCTTTCTTGCATTTGTAAACCCACTTCGTTCTGATATTCTTCACGCCTTTGGGAAGATCGACTTAGTCCCAAACACCTAGTTTCCTGAACTGAAGGAGTTTTCATGCATTGCTTCGATCATGGCTCTTCCCTTAATGCCTCATTGATGCTACGTGGTTCAATTTGTGAGACAAATAAGGCAAAGGACCAATCTTTCTGAACCACGAATTTTATAATACTTGAATAAAGAGCGGTTGCGTTTGCACGAAGCTGCCCACAAGTCATAACCCCACTTTCTGGATCATCGATAATATTCTGCTGAGGGTGTGTGTCATGGGTCTTATATTCAGGATGAGTTGGGACAGGGACACCCTCTTTCATGTTGTACTTATTAAGATCAATCTGAAAGTTCAATATGGGAGCCCTAGAAGAAGACGGACCAGCAACAGAAGTTGTCACATTCTCACTTGTACCTGTAGAAACATTGTTAGTATCAATAGTAGAATTGACATTACTTGTTGGATTGGAAGTATTAGCTGGATCCGCTGGTAGATCATGAAGAATTTCTATAGAATCAACAAAATCATCGTCATCCGATGAAGTGAGTTCATTTTTCTCAGAAGCTTCCATGAAAACCTCTTCTTCTTCATTATTCCCAGTTGCTGCAGATGTATTGGCTGTAGTAGGAGCTACTGCTTGAGATACAATGACCGGGCACACTAGCGAAGAACTGGTGGCATTTTCACGTTCAACATACATCTTTGCAATAGCTTCTTCTGCAACTTCATCCAAACCAAATTCCTCAAATAAGCTTGCATAGTCGAACATCCAATCGAGACATGTACCTTGAGGATTGGTTGCGTACCGCTGGACATCTACGTTCATCCATTATTCATCACACTTTGTGGGAGTATTCCAAACCCTCCTTCTGGGAGTGGCATACCCGACAATGAATCCTTCTTCGGCTTTCTCACCAAACTTGTCGTTGTCGATCAGCATGGTACATGGTGCTCTAAAGGGTTCAAGGAATTCAAGATTGGGTTTGTGAAGGTTAAGAAGCTCATAAATGGTCTTCCCAAACTTCTTCACTTTTAGGACTCTGTTCAAAGCATAGCATGCACAATGTACGGCTTCATTCTAGAACATCAAGGGGAGTTTCGAGTCAGCCAACATAGTCCAAGCAGCCTCAATCAATGTCCGCTTCTTCCTCTCTACGCCTCCGTTTTGCTGCAGTGTATACGATGCACTGAATTCTTGATGAATACCTCTTTCAGAACAGAAAGAGTCCATGTTGTTGTTTTTTGAATTCAGTTCCATTGTCGTTACGAATCCTTCTGATCTTCAGTTTATATAGGGATTCCAACTTTGGAAGCAGAACTTGAAGGTTGCTGATGGTCTCACTCTTATGTTGCATGTAGATGACCCAAGAAAATCTGGAATAATCATCAGTGATGACTAAAAAAATACAAATCCCCATAATAACTCTTCTTCTTCATTAGACCGAACAAATCCATGTGGAGTCTTTCTAGCGGAGTAGATACTGAGTTGATCTTCTTCTTGGAGTGAGACTTCTTCTTTCGTTTTCCCTTCTTGTAGCTGGCATAGACTTTGTTCAAATGAAAATGTTTAATAGAGACACCATCTACCAAACCATTCTTGACTAACTGGTTCATCTTTCTTAGGTGGATGTGACCCATGCATCTATGCCACATGATTGACTCTTTCTTGGTAGCCTTTGACAGAAAGCAGGTAACCTGGGCAGACTTGGTGATAACTTGACTCATATCCAAGAAATATAAGTTGTTCACCTTTAGAGCTGACATAATCACCCACTCCTCCGGTATCACAAATCCAAGTTTCAGAATAAAGCATGCAGTGTCGTTGAAAATCACAGAAAACGTTTTCTAACAAAATTAGGATACACTGGGCAAGTTTTGATCGACCTGCTTCACATAATTGATCCGATCAAAAACTGACAATCCCATTAGACATACTCCCTTCCTTCGTGATATATCCCCCTTTATTTCTAGCAGAGGAAACATATCCTCCATGGATGTTTTTGATATTAAATAGGAGAGATAAGTCACCGGTCATGTACCCAGATGCCCCACTATCAACAATACAAAGACTGCTAATAGGCCCCATGGAAACACCCTACACGAACACTAAAATTTAGTTGGAAAGGGGGACCCAAGACTTTACGTTCTTGCGTCATTCATCAACATCAAGTATTGGAACATCAATCCATCTGCCTGACGTTGTGGGAGTATCAACAACAACACTAGCCTTCTTTTTTGGCTTCTTTGATTCTGAACTGCTAGAACTTTCAGACTTCATATCAACGGTTTTTGGTTTTCAAACTTGTTCCGGCTTAGTCGTCGGAGACTTATGCTTGATTGGTTAGGGTCATTCTTTTGGCTGACCTTTAGGGCTAGCGGGTTGCTTTGCCGGTTTAGTAGCCTTGGAACTGCTCCTAGGTTCCCCGTAGGTTGTGATCCATTGGGTTTTGCCTGTTAAGTTTTAACCACAACAATTGGAGGGTTTACATCCTTAGCAACCTTTTGTTTACCCTTGTCTTGTTTGGAGTTCACCTTAGCACTTTGCTTTGGTGATACAGAAGCTTGGTTGCCTGAGGGTCTGAAGTTCTCAGTAGCTGGTCCTCTATGAGGTCTCAAGTATGGACAATTTGACACAATGTTTCCGACCTCATTACATTCATAACATGTTCTCCATTCATGTGGATTCTGAGAAACATGTTGTCGATGTTTTGTACTTGTGCCCTTGACCCGATCATTGGAACCGCTTGCTCGGGATTGAGCTAACCTCATGATCATTCTTTGATCGAGAAGCATTCTTTCTTTAATCCTTTTGTCTAAAATAATCTAAGTTCGAACAGTTTTCAAAATTTAGCTCGGTTCCAGATGACCTCACAAACACAATTGGTCTTGGTGGGGGACTAGGTCTTAGCCTTCTTAGTGCTTTCATGTAAGGAATCCAATGGATATCCTTGTGCTTTGGATATCGAGGAAGCAACGATTTCCTTGTAGGAATAGGTGGTCGTTGCCTAACTTGACTTGATTGACCAACCTGATGACTGGTCTGCTGATTTTGCTGCACTGGTGCTGGTGTTGATTTGGACACACCAGATGCAGTTTGCTCAATGTAATTAGTTGGTTTAGATTTAAAAACTTTAGCAAGCAATTCATTACTGACATTCTTAATTGGAAAAACTTTGTTAGAAAAAATTCTTTATGAGTCCTTGAGCATATAATACAGACCCAAGTCACCCGTTGACTCATCGACATCATCATCAGAATCAGACTCCGAATCACACTCTATGTGATTTTCAAGAGGTATCCGATGTTTCTGTTTCTGAATACCAAGACCTGGTTTGTTGTCTTCTTCATCACTGAAATCATCATTAGTTTCAATCAAGCACTAGTTATCATCCTTAACAACTTCTGTTTTCTCGATTTCAGCCGGGTCAGCAACTATGGGAGTTGTGACCTGGAACTGTGTGGTCTCAGTCTCCTCTGGTGATTTGCAGTAATTATCACACATTGGAGGTGGGACAGCTTGGTAACCAGTACCTGCCACACTCTTCTTGGTTATTTGCCTCTCGATTATGTGATCAAGCATATACTTGGAGTTAGAATAACTTTCGAGCTTCTTCTTGATTGCCTCATAATCGCACTGTGCAGCAGCTAAATTCTTTTTGGTTTCTGTTACATCAGAGATGTAATTGTTTATAGCATCTTGCTTGTTAAGGATTGTTTGTTTCATCTCACTTACATCTTTCTTTAACAACATGATAGTTCCTTTAAATTCTTTTTCATTTGATTTTAAAGGTGCATGTGCATCAGTGCACGATCGAAGATCACATACCAAATTGGTATTGTGTTCTTTAATCAATTTGATTCGGGATTCTAATTCAATTTTTCGCATTTGGGAGTTTCAGAAGAACTGACATGATTGTCTTGAATGTTTGCCATGAATGCATAGTTAGAAGACGAACCATCATTGGCAAAATACTTGGAATAGTCCATAGTTGATTCCACAAGATCTTTAACCAGACATGACTTCTGGTTTGTTAAGAAGTCAGCTTCAGCAAGCAGCCTATCAACATCATAATCCAAGGAATCTGCGTTGATTTCAGACGATCCAGATTGTTCACTAGATGTTTCTTTTGAACTCTCATCATCACTCGAACCTGCTTCAGAACTTGACAAAGATGAACCTACTTCGTGTTGAACATCTTTGATGATTTCGGCATAACACGCCGTGCCTCCCAAATTCACCTTACCATTACTTCCCAACTGTAAGTTCCAATCCACTCCCTCATCTGCTTGCATTACCATTGTCCTAGCCAGATTGTTGGTTGGTTGTGCGGGCGGTGGCAATGGGTTTTTCACGGGTACTATAGCACGCTCATTGTTAGGAGCTTGTGCCTGTTGCTGGGTCGATATTGGAACAGATTTTGTTGATGCTGACCTCGGTTTGCCCTGAATGAATATTGGTTATTTTTCTAAATGGGTTTGTCACATTCCTTCTTGAAGTGACCACGAACACCACAATTAAAGCAAGTAACCTTTTGCTTGTTGAACCCATATTTTGTATCCTTCTTGGTCTGCCAATCAGTGTGACCGGTCCTTTCCATGAAGTCTTTTGCCCTTCTCACCACACTGGCTAAGTGCCATTAAATATCCATCAATTCCATCTCATCCTTATCTACCTGATCTTAATTTTCCTTTATCAGGTTGACATTCCCAATGTTTCCAACCACTAAGTCATTGTAAGATGTCATAAGTGCTGATAGTAATGCCACATGCTCCTTAGCAACCCCTAGTGTCACATTCCCAAAATTGTTCATTGAGGGTTGTGCCATCATGGTGTTAGATGAAACATAGGCTGACTGTTGTGGGGTGGAAGTATTTGGATGAATATAGGTATTGGTGTGAAGTGGTGGTGTTGGACAATATGTGGTAGATGTGGAAGGAGGTGGTGTGAATTGGTAAGCACTGGAAAGTTGTAAGATAGGATCAACTGATGGGGCTTGAATAATTTGTTGTGGGATATTGCATGCAAATGGATCATTGATAACAGACAACACGGATGCAGTCTGAGGTCGTGAAGTGGTGGCAATAGAGGAGGTTGCTGGAGTGGCAACATGATAGAGTTCAGGATTCTGTGGTAATGGAATCCTTTTTGACTTTCTTGTCTCCTCAATCTCCCTATTTTCCAGCTTCAGCAGAAAGTGATTGATGGGTAGTGTCTCATACTGACCCCTTTCCTTGATTAGATCCACATAATGCATCCATTATGGCGGAAGTGCATCTACAAAATGTTCAATTAATTCAATTGAAGTATATTTAAGCTCAAACTTACATAATTCACTCATGAGATGGTAGTATCAGGACTGCATGTCTCTGAGTGTTTCTGTTTCAATGTGACTGAAGGCTTCAAACTCCTTCCTCAGCTGATCTTGTCTGATCTTAAACTTCTTCTCATCTCATTCACATCTTTGCTTCAACAGCGCCCATAGATCATATGCATTGTCACAAACTTCATACTGGTGCAAAATGTCCTTCGGGAGTTCCTGAGTCAGAATGGAGAACGCCTTTCTTTAATCTTGTAATTTATCTTCTGATCGTCATTCATCTGAGTAACATCTAATGGTATATTTGAATTTTCTTGTAATGCCTTGCAAGTGGATGTTCAACCCAATACCAGATCTCAACATCGATTCCTTCTATGTGCCTTAGAATTCTCCCCTTCCATGTTGGATACTCGTTCAAGTGTTCAATCTTAGGAGACTTGTTTCTACTACCCGTCTGTAACACCCCAACCGATGGCGGAAACATCGAGGTGTCACGTAGTGACGATTGTTCAATAGCTCATGAAATATAAATTTGAATACATTGAATTTAACAATTTATTACATTGAAAGAAATATAACAATTACGACTAGCAATCTAAACTAAGATACAGTAATCACAATCTAAGTCTAAGTTCCAAACGCTTGGAAGTAATCTCATAAAAACCTGAAACATGTACGAAAATGATTTGGTCAATACAAAATGTATTGGTGAGCATACCCTGTTTAAATAAATATAGTAGAAAAGTGTTTAGCAATTCATGTGCGGTACCATTTGCAATTATGTAATAAGTAATATCCGTTCAAAACCAAACCTGAGAATAATGACTAACACATGACTAACCAACTGAATAATGAATTAACAAGACAATGACCAAGATTCTCTCAACAAAGTCTCAAGGGGGTATACCATAGTACTATTCATTGAAAAGCTAGGCCGCCCAGCGGTTAATGATTTTGACAAGTCATAGACACACCAATTAACATAAAGCAAACACACATGAGAATTGCATTTAGTAAAAGAAATAGAAACTTGATAGTAACTACATGAGTCACCCCAAAATAGTAAAACAGTAAAAAGGGGAAAGATATACTCACCTTGATTACATAAATCAACTTGACAAGAATTTTCTAACGCCATACTTTGAATTTATGATCCAACCTAGATATAAATATTTTTGAGATTAATTTCACTATAGGATTCGTTGACCCATTAATTGCCCAGCGATGAAAACGTTTAATCGTTTCGTTCGTAATGTCATGTGTTCATAACTCTAATCCTACATGAACTCTATAGTCTTTTAGCAATGATTCCGATTATTTTATGATGGCAAATATTTCAATTTATCGCTTTACTTAATTATTTTCGTTATATATATATGGATAACAATTTGTCTATGAAACTAATTATTAATTAGGAATATGTTAACATTAAACACATTACAAAAGTGAGTCTTTGAGTAAACATTTACTATCTTTTCTTTTTATATCAAACTAGCAAACTTGTTAACTTACAAAATTTATATAAACTTAACATAATTATTTATTTGATCAACAAAACATACTTTTAAATCTTTCAAATGCATTTGGTTTTTTTTTTATAGACAAATCTGCTCTGTTTTTAAGAAAAATCATTTAGAAAAGTTGTACATGTAGTAAGTATAGGTACAAACCTTCACTTCCTTTTCATATATCTACTGTGTGTGTATGGTCACCAAATTCATTTACAACAAAACTTCACACCATGGGCATTTACAATAAAACTTCACACCAGGGGGTTTACACCAATCTAATATATTTAGGAGTAAACTTATATAAGACATGAGTTTAATGATTGAACGAGGAGTTAATGTTGTGGTATAATGTCTTTTTAAAAAAAATATATATATATATTTTGATCGCCGGGAATCGATCGACAACAAAAACAAAGAAAAACATGCATACATGATTAAGGTAGCAAGCTTTTCATTTACCTCTATAATCGAACTAAGACGAAATAAAGAATGAGACTGCATCGGAAGTCATCTGATGTGTGACAAAGACTAGAGATGGAAAGAAGGAAATGACCGCAACGGTTCGATGGTAGCGACCACAGTTTTGAACGTAGTGATAGTTAAATAATAATGGTTGTGATGCGGTCAGATGTGACGATTGGCATGCGTAGGAAAATGGCGGTGTCTATTCTGCCTCATGATGGCAAGGTAGTGTGGCAAGGTTGATGTTCTAGTGTGGTTGTGGGTTATATACAAATTTCGGTATGTTATTGCAATCAATTAGTTTTATGATAGGATTTAATTGTTTTAATGATATCATTGATACTAATTTATTCAAATGGCTTTTATGGTTTAGAATATTAGCTGGACGTTACGACGAATTTATTGGAGGCAAGTTTAGGAAAATATATGACCAAGAAAAGAAGCATTAATTGTCCCATATTGTGTAGTTTACCATTTGCAAGATCTGGACATGATTTTTTTTTTTCACATTTGAATTATTGTATTAGTATTTTTTTAGATATAAAGGTATTTCTTTTAATATCATTATTACTACTATACTTTCTGTAAATTTCTTGTTATGATTAGATCTCTGGTATGACGTAATAAGCACGACAATATGACATTTATTTGGGTTCATAATTTTCGGGTATTACAATTCTATCCCAAGCATTACGCTTTAGCATGGTTTGTGTGTTTTTAAGTTTTGGATGTTCACTTTATATCCCTTATAATATGGGAAAATCACAAATGTTACACCGTCGCATTATCATTTTTTTAACATTTGATAAACACTTTAGACTTTATTCGTTGCAGAAACCATGGCCCAAGATCTTGCTGTAGTGGATTGCTGAGGTGGGGAAGCAAACAGACAATAAGGCACAATAGCGTTTGCTTGTTGTGGGGGATTCATCGCATGAGCAACAACATACGGATGTTGTACTTGTGGGGTCGGTTGTTATTGTAAATACTCGGGACGGATGACTTGGTTGAAATAATTCCATCTCATGATGGTTAGAATATATTCAGATAAACGAACTCAGGTCGAGAATACAAACGGACAGGGTCAAACTTGAAAATGTTCAAAATTTGACTAACTCTGCAAGTGACACGTATGGATGTAGGCGTATGAAAATGGACAAGTATGAACCAAACAAGTATGGACTGACACACGTATGACCACAGTGACACGCATAGGTGAACAGGTACACGTATCAGATAAACTAACACGTATGACAGAACAAGTGACACATATGGTGATAGGGTACACTTATCAGGAGGACGTATGGGAAAACAGACATATGAGGTGACAGGCATATGGGCTCGGACAAATATTAAAGGTTGATACATATAATGGTCACACATATGGGAGTGATATGCGTGATCTCATACGTGTATTGCAACACGGGAACAAGTATAAGTATTCTTCATGGTGCAATCGAAATTTTTGGGTCATATTGGGTATTTTGATGATCTGATGATTAGGTTTTGTGTAGGGAATGATTCCTAACAAGTTTGCAAAGCCCAAATCAATCCGACAACATGAATTATAATAAAAAAAATTCATAAGAACATGATGAACACAAAATTCATGGGTTTTTATCAAAAATTCATATCTGAATCAATCTAACGTTGTTTATCACTTGGAATTGATTAAGTTAGTTTCTAAAACACTTTTGAATGATGATTGAGTAATAAGATCTCACAAATCATTCCATGATCACGATTTTAGACCAAAAACTCATAATATTCATAAACATGAAAAAAAGTTTAAAAAACTCTATATCTGATCCGTTTTGTTTTTTTCTGCAATTTGATTTGGTTTTGTATAAAAACACTTTCTAAACATGAATCCACAATCAAATCTCAGATCTAAACATCAAAAACACATCAAAATCAATGAAAACCATGTTTTATGCAATAAATGGGTCAAAATCGGTTTTCAATAACAATTGCCTTAAAACATTCAGATCTGATGCAAAACCCCTATAACAACATGCATGATATGAGCCTCGGCTCTAATACCACTTGTAGGATCATGTTCCGGATAAGAAACAATGTATCACACGTGTATCGGATTTAAGGCGGAATCAATAACCTAGTTAGTTGTTATAGGTGAGTGTTTATGAAAAGGATAATAATATGGAAAGCATACACACGAAAACACACACTTAATGGCTATAACTTGTATGAATGGCAAGGTTCTTGAAATAACAAAGGCATGGGAATATTTATAGCTATCTGCCATACGCCTTCAACATGACACCCGTATGGTCTCCATACGTGTCCAACAATGACACGTATGAGACTCCTCATACGCGTATGGCAGTGACAAAAGACTATAATACCCCTACAAGCTACATAATCAACTAAACGAGCTCTGAACGACCTAAATATGATCCAAACATGATATCCATGCTAGGGACATAGACATATCCGAAGAGTGTATTTACATAAATGTTTAAGTACTAATTTAATTTTTATTTATTCTTTTTAAACCGTTAACATGTTAGGGAGGGATGGGATGGAAATATAAATTTCAAACTTAAAATTAACTGTTTTGAAACCGTAGCCAAACACATGTGTCGTGTCCATGGACCTACTACCCGTGCTACCGACGACCCTATTGTCGTCAGGGTAGTGAGGAAACCGTGAGGTACCCTTTTGGTTCACGATGAGCGTCCCGTCCTCCCTTGTGCTTTTACACTTGATGTATATGCATTTTAATTTAGAGACATATTAACTTATATTGTGTGTATAGTTTTGTGATGTTTTTTTGCCTTTTAGCAACTTGCTAGTTGGCTTTTGAGTTTCATGCACATCTAGCCTTCTGTTGTTCATCTTGTCTAGTTAGACTTTCGAATTGCCTATTCCTATCCGAAAAAAACATCCGCAAAAAGAACTTTGACTAAATTACACAGATTGGTCGCTGTGGTTTGGTACAAATTATGAACTTCTTCGTTTTCTTGATTGATCCATTCTTACACATACTTTAATACAAAATACATATAAACACAATTATAGTGATCTTTCTAGAAAATCCCTCTACATAAAGTGAACGGAAATGCTGAAAATCTTGATCTTAGTTATATTTATGCCCTAATAAGTGTCAAGCCAATGGCTGTAACTATAATGGTGGAAGGAACACCAAATTTAAGATGTGCCCAGAAAGTAAGATTGTAGCCACAGTTTTGAGCCCGGCGAGCTTGTTCACACACAATCAGGTTAGCGGCTGATCCAAGTAGCGACAGATTTCCAGCTACGGTGCTCACCCATGCCAATATTAGCCATGCTTTTTTCTCCTTTTCCGGTGATATAGTTGCAGCCGCTGCTGCCACCCTTGATCCAAGCAACAATACTGGAAATAAAATAAAAGTTCTGTATAAACCTCTTCTAATAAAGTAACTTACAATTATATAATATGAGTAAAGATCAAATACAAACTATTTTTCGGTAAGAAGTGGGAGAATCAAAGAGGGTAAAAAAATTTTGTTTTTTTTTTAGAATTTTTTTTCCCATATGCTTAAACATACTTTCTAGATGAATAATAAAAAATAAATAAATTTTTTTTTAGTGTAATTACGTCATTAAAGTAAATACACTAGTTTACACTAAAGTAATTATGTAATTACTCTACAAGTAATTACTATACACCAATTTTTTTTTTAGTTTTCAATACGATAATACATGTTTAACAATATGGGAAAAAAAATTTCGAAAAAAAATAAAAAAAAATACCCTCCTTCGACTCTCACAGTTTTATCGAAAAAACACTTTGTACCGGATCTTTCCCCTGTATAATATAACAAAATAAAATTGTACATGTTGACAAATGAATTATTTATTGTGTAGGGCCAAATATTATGAAACTTGAATGATTTATGTTTAGACACTGGTTACTATTTTAAAAAATCTTCTTATGAAATTAGCCACTATATATTCTAACATTTTTTTAACAGGCACATATTTTTAGAGCTATCAGTACTAGAAAAGAATATAAGAATGCAATTTCTTTATTTGATTCTATTACTATCATTATCATCTGTTTTAATTATTTTATGAACATGTTACACACTCTCATTGAATTGTCAGTTTGTGAAACATACATACTATTTTAAGATACATGCTCAGTAGTCAGTGCCCCCACCAGATAGCGAGTATTATAAAATGAATATTTCTGAAAGTAAGACTCAAATTTTTGATTTTAAGGATAAGTTTGAAAATTGGTTTATTCGGTAATATTGCTTGTTTATTTGTTTTAAAAGGAATAAATGTGATTTTTAGATAAACACAAATAACCAATTCTAACCATTCCTGAATATGAAGCAAAGCAAAGGTAATGCTAAGGTAATGTTAGTAATAGGATCCGGACAGAAAGTTTACCTGTTGGCACATTTGAGGCAAGGTTTGATAGAACAACTATCACAATGGCAAGAATCGCTATGCCGCTAACTTTATCAATTTCCGCATAAGGTTCCATAAAGTCCCATATCGCGCTTGGGATTCCTGTTCTGTTGAAGCCTTCAACGGTGACAAACATCCCACAAAAGAATACCAATAGTGAATAAGAAACCTGATTGATAAAATGAATGTAAGTCAAATGTTAATTGTATGTCTTCGAGCTTAAAAAGCAAATAGGGAGAGAGAAGAAAAGTAGAACTACACCCTATATATTAGAAAGAATTTTTTTTTTTTTTTTCAATTTAAAACAAACATTTTTGTGTGATCTTTTTCAACAATTTGTTATAAAAAAAATATTACAAGCGGAATTTAATCAAGCATCGTTTATATATATATATATATATATATTTTTTATGTAATACAATATATTAAATTTTATAAAGCAGAAAATACAAGATAAAATAGACATACATCAAAGTTATTCAATACAAAAGAAAAAAGTATTAAATTCTATGTCAATTTATGTCCTTGATATATTAAATTTTGATAGCTACCAATTTCATAAACTCACACGATAAGATAATACTCATAAAAAGTCTTCTCTCATCAATATAAATCAAAAGATGAACTGATCACAACTCAGTTGTGATAAAGGTTATATCGTAATGTATATAAATATAAGCATGACAATTGTTTATTCAAATTTGTGTAAGGTATTATGTTAATTAATAGTATTAAGAAAAAATAAAATAGTAACTCAAATAAAAAAAGGAAAAATAATAAACATATGTGTCACATCATTCTGTAAGTTGTTATTTAATATTGTAGTAGGTGTAAATGGAATGAACAAAAAGATTGGTTTAAAAATAAAAAGAAACCCAAAATGGCATAAAGCAGTTTTTAGTGTTGCATAATATCTATTAGAATAATTTACTATTGTCAGTAAAATATAATATATTTGTTATCTTATTTTTGGGTATGCCTTTACTGGGTTTTTTTTTTTTTTTTTTACATACAAATATATATATATATCATTATCAAGTTACATCTTATTTGTAGAAAAAAATAAATAAATAAACAAAAACTGTTTTTGATCATTTTACTGGCACCGTAAGAATTCATAGTTTCATAGAGGTATACCTTTTCTAAGCATGGTCTAGCATCCTTGAAATCAAGAACAACAAGGGCCATTGCAGCTGTTATGGCCGTCCATGACATGTTTAGTTCTGCTAGAAAAGAAACCAACATTCCCACTGTAATAACATAAACTCCCATCTTCCATAGTATTAACTTCCATTTGGCAGACTTCTCATCAATGTCATCCAAACCCAAATCAGAACCCTCTTTCGCGAACCCGTTCATTGATGAAGCCCTTGAAACAACTCGTTCATCCTTCTTTTGCAACGATCCATTATCCGTAACATCTTTTGTGCCATTTGCATCTTTAAAAATTTCGTTGTCACCAGACACAACTACACGATTCCTAAGAATATTACCATCTATGTGTCCACTAACACTAGGCAAGCTGTGGCTATTCATGGCTTCATGATAAGCATGAAGATCATGAGAGTTTTCGGATGTAAGATGTGACATTGTAGCCGGCGAAAACCTATGTGAATTCACATCTTCTTCAGGGGCTAACTCCACTGGAGGTTCCTCTTCATCTTTTGGAACAGATAACACCTTCCAAAACATGCATAACAAAATCAAAGCATTCACACAAATGCCCACCAACATTGCTGACACAATCCCAAACAAGAATTGCCCAAATGGTATCTTGCTTTGAACGGCAATAACCAAATTCTGAGGGTTACCAATAGGTGTAGCGGCCGATCCAATATTCGCACTTGAGGCAAGTGCTAGTAAAAAAGGATGTGGTGGGAGGTTTTGTTGCCTAGCAATTTTGAGTACAAACTCGGTTAACACAACACAGGACGTGTCGTTGGTGAAAAAAGCACTTGAAACTGCCGAAATTAAGCATATTCGACAAAGCAAATCTTTAGAGCCTTGGCTTTTCCATGAAAGCAACTTACCTAAATACTTGAACATATCAGCTCTTTCAAGATAAACACTTACAACCATTGTCCCAAACAAAAGACCAAGAATCGGAAGATCGATAGATTCATACGCTTGATCGGGCGTTAAGACTTGAAAAAGAACCATGAGCATGGCACCAAGAAGTGACCCTGCTGTTCTTCCAATGGGCATGAAAGGGACAGCAGGAAAAACAGCCAAAACCCAAAATACACCAAAGGCAATAGAGCCTAGAACAACTTTGATAGTAGGAGCCATAGCCATGGTTAACACAAAACTAATTTCCACCAATTATATAAATATCCAAAACCCAATTCTCTTCTCAATAATCCTTACACGATAGTCTTCACATGAGAGAATAATCACCCTACCATTATATAATAAAAAGTTAACAAACTTTTGGTAGAATATGTTTCAATAGCAATTAAATTCAGCACTTAGTTAACAACTTTTTAACATATTAACAAAATAAAAGCATAATATGGTTCAAAATGTACTACATATAAGATTTTCATCAAACACATGGATTAAAATCCATAAACACTTTATCACCCTAACATCATAATATTAAACAGTTAACAAATTTTGATAAATAATGTATTACAACCAATCTATTCAACTACTCGCGTTCAACATTTACTATCACAGATTCTAATCTACAGAAAAAAAAGATTTTCAAAATAGCATCACACTAATTTGAAAGTTAATTATTCGACAGAATATGATCCAAAGAACGTAAAACTATTACATGCTTGCATTTTTGTTAAGTACTGTAAACATAAACAGCATGATGAAACAAATTGGCAACAATTAGCAGAAGGAAAACATGAACACCACCTTGTTCAATTAGTTGATGGAGTAGAAGGTGAGGTGATTGGTGAATGTGATGAGTCAATAAAGAAGATTAATAAAGAATAATATGAATATAGAGACAAATGATCGATCGAAGTTCATAAGATTTGAAAGGTGGACCTCTATAGATTTGTCACCATATGTTTTGTAGGTAGAAGAGAGGGACACATGGTGAAGCAAACAGATTGACAGCTTTTGATGACTACGTCAATAATAAACACAAATTAATATTAATTCCATGAAGTAAATTCTAGTTCTAGTTATTAATATATTCAGTTCAAGTTTTTTTATTTTTATTTTTAATTGTTTTATAAATTATGTTAGATATTTAATGCTACGTATCTAACAAAAGGAAAAGGTAGGTATGTTATTTTAAATATCTTAATTTTTTTAACAATGGCGAAATTAATTTAATTTTTTTTTGAAAGACTTAGTCTAGTGGAAATCATTGTACAACTCTAACCTAGCGGTCTCAAGTTCGAATCCCTACTCACACACCGGTGTCCTCCTTGCCTAAGCTCAAACCGTCACAGGTAATTTTTTGTGGTGTACATGGATCGAACCTGTGACCTACCCCAGGATGGGAACCCCTAAGGGAAAACCCACCATACCTCAAACCAGCTAGGCTGGAGATTATTAGGGCGAAATCAATTTTTTATTAACTAGAAAAAAAAACACAAGGAGGTAGATACATTGAACACATCAAGTCTATACAATAAATACGTTTCATACAATTAATTAAAAACCCAAAAATTATAATGAACGAGCGTGAATATATAAACGAATAGATTTCCTTGTTCGTTAAGAAAATATGTATGCTTGTGTTTGTTTATTTTTGGTTGTCAAGATGGTAAACAAATGTAAATGGACGAAAATAAAGAGAGAAATTAATGATTGTGTTATAGTTCTTTCATTAATTAGTAGACTACCCAATTCTTGGTTTAAAAATCAGAATGGGATGATGGGTTCATGCCGGGTTTGTTCTACTAACATTTCCGTTGGTTTAATTAAATAAGAAAACTTTGTTAATGTTAGTTTGTTTATTAAATAAATAAACTTCTTGTCAAGTAATTGATAAAGCGTTTTATTAACATTGGTTGACAGAGACGAGTGTGAATCGGTGGTTATTAATTCTTTGAAGGAGTTTCAATCGACAGGGGCAGCGGATGTGAAGCTGTCCATGAAACTTAGGTACTTGAAGCGGGTTTTGTCGAATTGGAAAAAACGGGTTGAGATTAAGGAAGGTGAGAAGCTTAATACGTTGAAGAACGATTTAGAAAGACTTGAAATGGAGATGGAAAATCGCGAATTACTAGAGGAGGAGGAGTGGGTGTGGCAAGAGTGTAAAAAGGGCATTGAGGAACAAGAAGTTTTTCGTGCCAAAGATTTGCAACAAAAATCTCGGGTTAATTGGGCCAGGTTTGGAGATGATAACACGGCTTTTTTTCACAGGATGATCAATGGTAGAAAAGCTGCTAATTCTATTCAAGGCCTTATGGTGGATGGAAAGTGGGTCACGAAGCCAAGCTTGGTTAAAAGGGAGGTGTGGCGGTTTTTTAGCTCTCACTTTAAAGAAAATTTACCTTCCAGGCCTTCTCTTTGTTGTGCAGATTTGAAGAAAATTCCCCCTAATCTGGTGGAAGGTCTTACTTTGCCTTTTTCCAAACAAGAAATTAAGATTGCGGTATTCGAGTGCGGAAAGGATAAAGCTCCTGGACCGGATGGTTTTAATTTTTCTTTTGTTCGACACTTTTGGAGTACTTTTGAAGCTGATTTTATGAAGATTTTTGAGGAATTCTATGATACGGGCACTATTAATCGTGGGTGTGGGTCATCATTCATCACGCTCATACCTAAGATCAAGAATCCTATTGGGCTTAAAGATTTTCGGCCTATTACGTTGGTAGGCATTATTAGTAAAATTATTTCTAAAGTCTTGTCCTTAAGACTCAAGAAGGTGATTGGGTTTGTTATTTCTGATAACCAGACGGGTTTTCTTAGCGAAAGGAACATTTTAGATGGCCCTTTAGTTGCTAATGAAATTCTTTCTTGGTGTAAAAGGAGAGCGAAAAGTGTTTTCTTTATGAAGATCGATTTTGAAAAAGCGTACGACAACGTTAATTGGGCTTTCTTAGATTCCATTATGGAGCAAATGGATTTCCCAGTGAAGTGGAGATTGTGGATAAAGGGTATTTTAGCTTCGGCTAGGTCGGCGGTCCTTGTTAACGGATCTCCTACTTTTGAGTTCCAATGCCATAAGGGTTTACGCCAAGGAGATCCCATCTCTCCTTTTTTGTTTTTAATTGTGATGGAAGCTTTAACGTGTTTGTTTAATAAAGCTATCAAGATTGGCGCTTTTGAAGGAGTGTCTTTAGCTAAAAATGGCCCGGTTGTTTCTCACTTACTTTTTGCGGATGATGCCCTTTTGATGTGTAGTTGGTCGGCAAATAATATTTTGGTGGCATCTAGGATTCTGCGGATTTTTTATCTCTGTTCGGGTCTGAAAATTAATATTCACAAGTCTTTTCTTTATGGCACGGGGATTCCGAACGAAGAGGTGTTGTCTATTTCTAAGGTGGTGGGATGTCGTGCCGGTTTTTTTCCTTTTGACTATTTGGGGGTTTCGGTTGGGGCGAATATGAATAGAAAAAATAATTGGAGGAAAATTGTTGAAGTCTTTGAGTCAAGATTATCCTCGTGGAGGCGAATTTGCTATCTACTGGAGGTAGAGTTACCCTTATAAAGTCGGTATTACAAAGCCTGCCTATTTATTTTTTTTCTCTTTATAAGGCCCCTACTGGAATTATCGATAACCTTGAGAGTCTTATGAAAAGATTTCTGTGGTCGGCTTCTTGTGAAAAAAATAAGATTCATTGGGTGTCGTGGGATAGAGTCACCTGTGAAAAATCTAAAGGGGGTTTGGGTGTTAGTCGCCTAAAAGATGTTAATAACGCGATGCTCTCAAAATGGGCTTGGCGTTTCCGAACGGAGGATGGGTCTTTGTGGAGGTCTATTATTCTTGCTTGTCATAATAATAGAAGCCGATGGTCAGGTTTGCCGTGTATCTCAGGCAATCCAGGAGTGTGGACAGGGATTGTTAAAAGCTGCGAAAAGTTTAGGTGTGGGGACAAGTATTTTCTCGAGCTGCTGAAAGGTTCTTTGGGTGATGGAAAATGCATTCGATTTTGGGAAGATCCTTGGTTGCTGGACGAACCGCTGCTGTCCATTTTTCCTCTTCTTTATCATACGACCCCTTCCAGACGAAAACTTATTTCTGATTGCATTGTCAACGGAATGTGGTCGCCGGTGGATTTTGCTGCACGGATGTCCGCAGAACAGGTAGCTGAATGGGTCCAGTTGTCGGCTTTGCTGGAACAGATTTCCCTGTCTGCTGGGCCGGACTCTTGGGTTTGGGCTGGTTCTTCTTCGTTTTCGGTCGCTGCTGTTAAACATAGGGTGAATTTTACAAGAAACTACGATCTTTTCTATCAGCTCAAATGGGTCGGGTGGGTGCCGCTGAAATGTCATATTCTTGCATGGAGAGCGGAGATGGATAGGATTCCGACAGTTTTATGCTTTAAGTAAAAGGAATGTGATTCTTCCTGATGCGAATTGCAAAGTCTGTAATGTTTGTTTGGAATCTGCAGAGCACATTTTCGTTTCTTGTGGGTTCTCGTTTGGGGTGTTGTCTAGCGTATGGCATTGGTGTGGTTTGAATGTTGTTGGCGTCTACAACATAAGGGATATTCTAGACCTTTATAAACAAGCGCCCAAAGGTAAGTGTGGCAAAAAGATTATTCACGGCATTAATTTGGTCTCGCTTTGGTTGATTTGGAAAGCAAGGAATGACAAAATCTTCAAGGGGTTGGAGCCTAAGGTCTCGAGTGTCGTTGGTAGTATTAAGTCTTTGTCGTTTTTTTGGTTAAAGTATAGGTCTCAATTCAAGGACCTCGTTTGGGAGGATTGGTGTAAAAATCCGTTGTACATGGTGTAATTTTTAGGGGTGTCGTCCTTGCTTTGAGGACGTTCCCCGGTTTTGTTTTAATGAAAGTTAACGTTCAAAAAAAAAAAAAAACTTAGGCCTTGAGGTATACTTTAACCCTCTCCCCCTCCCTAACTCATCTAGATGACTGATCACTTATTTTTCTCTATTTCACTCAACCTTCAATAAAAAAAAATGGTTTAATCCTATTAACTCTACCTAATCATATCTTTTTAGTGGTTTTGGTTTAGAAAATGGAAGTTTTAGCATTCACTAATGTGGTCAGCTTTATTTTCCTCCGATCAAAAGCTTTCAAAGTCAACTTAGCTAACTATGAGAAATATATTAGTAGTGGTAATTATTATAAAATAAAATAAGAAAGAAAAAGAGAAAGGTGATACACAATATCACATAAATGCGGTCCTCCTCTTATGTAATTTGAAAGTACTCCTTAGGCTGGTCGTCACATAACGGTATCTTAAATAATAGTAAGTCGTTATAAATATTTACATGTAAAAAGGGAAAAAAGATTGGTTACCAAGTATTTCAAATTGGTTACCTTTTGATGTATTTTCTTAATGACAAGCCTAGGATCCATTTTCTTGTTGCTTCACGCGAGATATATAACTAGTTACATGCAAATGTATCTTCTAATTAGTTTTGAGGGCAGAAGCTAAAAAGGTCGCTAAACATGAAGCAGCATGTTTAGAGAATCAACATGTGTTCCTGCCGTTTGCTTTTGACACATTTGGATCTCTGGCCTCTGAGGCAGTACGTTTTCTGAAACGAGTGCAGAAGGTGGTCCATAGTGACTCGCAGAGCCCTATGAACCAAGGGTTTGTGTTTAGCAGGATAGGCTTTGCGATTCAAAAGGGGATAGCGGCGCAGCTTGTTGCCCGCTTACCCACCATCTAAATGTAACTTGTTTTGACAAATAAAAATATAATTTCATTAATAATTTGGTTATAACATAAATCCTATTCCCATAAATTCAGAAAACTAGAGCTATATGGACAATATAATATCATCCATCATTTATTAAGATAATGTTTTTTCGTATTTTTTTTTAAAATAACTTATCATATTGCGTGAGCACCACCAAAATCGTCCGTACAATCTTATCAAGCAAAACTTTACAAAAATACATTTGCACATAAGTCAATATTATTAGAATTGATTTATACCGGTCCTCACATTATACCAATTTTAACGGTTCACCCAACCCATGTGGTATCTTAATAATACTGAATTTGCAGTCATTACTATTATTTTCTTTCGTATTACACGGAATATACGTTAGATTGTGATGGTTTTATGATATTTTTATTTTTTTCTAGAATGAGCTAATTAAAGAAGAACATCAACTTTAACACATATTGGCATTATTAATCATTCATGAATGCTTACAAAATTCACAAATTATTAACGGTCGAATTATAGAATAAGATTACAAAATTATATTCAAAGTTGTAGACTATCGAATTTGGCTGAAGATTTCTATTTGATTGATGTTAGCTTGATTTCAGCAATGATATTTTGACTATGAGAACCCGTTACCAAGAAAACCTAATGAGATACTATAATACTATGTTAATCAGTAGGCACATGTAAAATGCAAGTTACTCTTAACACTTTTTTCAGTTATGTTAAAATCATAATTAATCAGTAGGCACATGTAAAATGCAAGTTACTCTTAACACTTTTTTCAGTTATGTTAAAATCATAACATCAACAAAAGTTGAATTCGAATGTATATGTGAGATTTGGTATAAGAAGTAACTCAAATGATTATCGCCACACCATCTCATAGAAGATTATAGATAATTATGATTTGAATGTACGTTTATTATGTTTAAGTTTTCGTCTTGAGTTTATCAATATATATAAATAAATATAAGTGTAAAAATGGTTTTGGGCCATTGGATTGGTTATTTGAATGGTTAGGATCTAACAATGGCAAAACTGTAAATATTGTTTTAAAAAACATGAAAGGTAAAACTATAAGAGTAATTGTTCATTTTTAAATAAAGAAATTAATCCATCTCTCTCCCCAATTAAATCCTGCGAATTCTACTCCCCCCCCCCCCCCCCCTTCACTTCAAAACCTACAATAATCAAAATATTTGATTATCAAACTTTTAAATCAAATGAGGAAAAAAAAAATGTATGAGGTTTAAACTTCAATTTAACCACAATTTCACATAAACAAGAATGAAGTCATGGTGTGTTATTGGCCGTAATGATTTCGTTACTATTCACGTCATAGTTTAACGTCTGTAATGATTGGGTTACGATTCATGGCTGGGATGGTGTTTTAACTATGTTGTTGATATATGTTTTTTCACATAAACAAGAATGAAGTCATGGTGTGTTATTGGCTGTAATGATTTCGTTACTATTCACGTCATAGTTTAACGTCTGTAATGATTGGGTTACGATTCATGGCTGGGATGGTGTTTTAACTATGTTGTTGATATATGTTTTTCACATGATGTAATCCATTCATATCTATATGTTCTATTATTATCGTGTGTCTTTTGGGGTTTTGGATTTTTATTCATATCAATGTGTTTTATATTCATGGTGGTTATATGGTGTTTTAACATTTGGAATAATTGTATTATGATTCAGATCTGAAATGGTGTTTTAAGTATGTTATTGGTAGTTGTTTTTCACATAATGTAAGCTATTCATATGTGACACCCTAGGCAAATCCCACATCAGTCGTAGCCAGGATAGATCCTTGGTTCATATGTAATCTAATGCCTCTTAAATCACCAACGCCATTTGGGGCTTAATATTAGTGGATGAGAGGAGAACTCCACAGTTAAGCGTGCTCAGGTGGGAGCGGTACCAGGATGGATGAGCTCCTAGGAAGTCTCCACCGGGGCAACAAAAAACAAATCCGTGAGCTTTGAATGGGCAACCCATCAGGACAAAGCGGACAATATTGGTGGTGAGAGGGGCCGGATGTTACAGATGGTATCAGAGTCACTCCTGTGCCGTTCGGGATGGTGGGGCAAACCTCATCGAGGACAATGAGACTCTTAGAGGAGTGAATGTGACATTCTAAGCAAATCCCACATCAAGTATGGCTAGGAGAGATGATTGGTTCATAAGTAATTCAATGCCTCTTATATCACCAACGCGTTTTTGGGCTTAATGTTAGCGGATGAGAGGAGAATTCCACAGTTAAGCATGCTCGGGTGGGAGCAGTAATAGGATGGGTGACCTCATGGGAAGTCTTCACCGGGCAACCAAAAACAAATCCGCGAGTTTTGGATGAGCAACCCATCGGGACAAAGCGGACAATATTGGTGGTTAGAGAGGCCGAATGTTACATCATATCATTATCTTCTATTTTCATGGCGCTCTTTACGAATTTTCGCTTTTTTTTATTCATATCAGTGTGTTTTATCTTCATGGTGGTCGTGTCAGTTAGTTTTATTTTTGTACAACCTAAGAAGTTGTGATCGATAAAAAACCATGTATGACTAATATCTTGTACATAAATATAATAAAAGCACCACACGATGGGTAAAAAATAAGCAAGATTGCCTTGAATATAAAACATCACACGTGTATTATTAAACACTGCATATTTGTATGCTGGTTTATAACTGCAAATCTTAAAGCATATCCACAAACCTATTATAAATTGTTAAAACACAATGTATAGTTGAACAACATATCAAACGAACAAAACATTAGGAGAAAAACTCAATTTTTTTTATTGTCTATGTTGTGAATAAGAATTATATGTTGATAAAACATGATGGAATTTCGAATTATGGTTGATGAAAAAAAACTCCATGGAAAAACTCAATTACTAATAACATGATAACTTCCTTATTTTGTGACTAATCAAATTACTTTAATACCCCCACTCTATAGAAAAAATGGTGCTACGTGTTACCTTTCTTGCAAAGCACACTTTATACATAAACACATATATTATAACATATGACATAAACATAAGCAGATCATAAAACGTATCTTTTAGTTACAATAAAAAAACAAATAAAACTGCATAACAAACAAAAGATATCAAAAATCATATTTAAATATTACAAAGTATATTTTTCGTGAGAAGGACTAAGAATTGATATGTAGACATTATGTTTCGGATTTAGAAATGATGTTTTAGGTTGTTTTAACTTGAAAAACACCAAACACAACAATCTAAAACACAATACAATGTATTATAGTCATTAAATTTAAGAAACAACTAAAACACACTACTTAACGCTTAAAACACACTGCTAATGTTCTTAGCATGATGTTTTAAGTTTTAAGCCTAAAATACATTTGTTTTCGGTTTTTAATTGTTATGTTTGGTGTTTTTATAGGCAAAACAATCCAAAACATCACGACTAAGTTCAAAAAATGATGCCTAAGTATCAATTTTTAGTCCTTCTCACACTTCTCACAAAAAAAAAACACTTTGTACACGATCTTGACCCTATATATATATATATATATATATATATAATAAAGACTTAAAGAGTTAATTGCAATTTTCGTCTCTATGGTTTGTTAGTCATTTCACCCACAAACTAATAACCGTTAGTCTCATGTGCGTAAAGTGTTAGCCCGACAAACCACAGTGACTCGGAGTGTTATACTCGTGCTGAACCTGTTATTTGGGACAAAACACATGAACGAAAATTGCAATTAATTAACTCTATAATAAAAGAAAATGGGTGTGATACATAACACTAGGTGTGGTCTTGACACCCCTTTTATTTCTCTCCAAAATTCTTTTTTAGTCATATCTTAAATAAAAATAACTATTATTTTAAAATTTCAAATATGTTAATTAATATTTGTATCTTTATCTTTTCCTCCCCCCTCCCCCGCAATTTTTAGACGTTACTAACTTTTATATACGATATTTAAAAAAACACCAAATTAACCAACGTTTTATTATCTTTTCAACGAGCAGCATAGTGCAATACAAAAAACGAAAAAAATAAAATGACCTTTTTAGTGGGTTTTTGTTTATACAGAAAAAAAATGTGTTTAGGTAATTTATTAATTATGTCTAGTTAAGTCATTAATCATGTTAAGATAATATATATATGCTTTTAAACCTACTATTACATATAAGAACCAGCTAACCACATATATATTTACAGATGTAGTCAGTTTGGTAAAAATATATTTTTTTGTATTTCGATTTATGTTATTAGGAACATTGATTACAAAGGTTTATAAGCCGATTAGATGTAGCCTATAATTCTTAAACACCATGTAAATCTCTAGCTGATAAGTGATGATTAATCACTACATAATGCACGCCTCTGAAATCTATCATCATCATAACATATCATTTAATACAAATTTAATTTTTTTCTAGGTTCACATTACAGCTTTAAAATGTCTTGAGAAAATGACAAACTTTTACAATGGCTTCATTCAAGCAAGATGTACACATGTAATTAGAACTAGGTTGATGAGTTATCGAGTGTTGATTGATTAAAAAAATATTTGAAAAAGTGACTTTTTCCTTTTACGGTACACACATTTTATCAATTGATATTAAATTTGTCTATCCCAGAAAGCACCGGGGATAATCTAATAAATTATTATGACTTAATTTGAGCAATTTTTAGGTCATGCTATTAACTAAAAATACACGCACCAAAGCTTATGCGTGAATCAATATATCCATAATGTTAGCAAGAAAAGATTTTAAAAAATACGAAAATAATATGGGCGTACCAATAGATCGAAAAGACTTCGGCACGCTAGTAAATAGATCTCGGCTATTATTGAAAGATCGATTGATATATTCGTGGTTGTTGAATATAAAGTAAGAAGATGCATGGAAAAGGTGGTACAATCGATTGCAATATATGAACAAATATATAGGCATGAGTTTGAGAAAGTGAAGCGTGCATCCAAAATAATAGAAGGATTGTGGTTTCTTTATCATCTTTACACTATATCAAATTAAAATGTGGTTAATAATCAAGTAGCTTCTGTCTCTTTACTTTATTTGACATTCTAGCCACCTTCTTATTGGCATTCAATACTTTTACGGGAATTAGTTAGAATGTGAGATGTACGTATATATAAACTTTCAATAAGGAATGGTAATTATAAATTTCAAAAATCAGAACCAAAAATTGATATATGTGTTAATGTTTGCAGTTTTTAACATAAAATAAAACTAATCGAAAGCCACATCCGGCTTTTAGTAATCTAACTTTTTTTTAACAGCCAACAAATCAATCCCGAGCACTCTTGGTGCACCCTTTCAACAAATTCAAGTACTCCGAGAGTACCCGAGTTATCAAACACCAATTCCGGGGAAAACCCGGTAACCCACCCGCCATAGACACGACGATGAAATTACCGATAAAACCCGTCTGGCTCAAAAATCAAACCTAGTATCCTCCGGGTCTTCTATCATTGCCCACCAATGTCTCTACCACTACATTGTAATGGTATTGACTAGTAATCTAACATTTAATTAGTTTTATTTGAAACGAGCAATGTGTAAGTTATAAATTAAAGAAAAACATAATCTAAGTGGCAATTGTGTGTTAATTACTACATAATAGAAGTGATATGATAATAAAACAAGGCTTCCATTTTAAATGAAGGAGTATATCTGATATGACTATGTTAATTGAATCTATAAACATAAAGATACACGAAAAGTTTGAGTTATTTTAAGGTTTACCAAGAAATCCATTTACAAATATAATGTGTTAACATAAATAAAGCTATGTAAAGATGATGTCAAATGGATAGTTGTTAATTTTCGAATTATCTTTTTTTTTAACATCTAAGCATATAATGGAATTATTTTTAAAGATATAAGGTTAAAGCTGTGCATATAATAATGTGCATTGATACCGGTTTATAGGAATTAAAAGAGTCCGGCTAAGTGCATAATTCTACTTGAGTGGTCTGTACGCTAACATGTGTTGAAAGATTAGTGGAACTTAATTTGTGTAATTGTTTTATTCACACTCACCGTTAATAACCATCATATGGTAAAAAGGATAT
This sequence comes from Ambrosia x helenae, assembly GCA_030844895.1. Lineage (NCBI taxonomy): Eukaryota > Viridiplantae > Streptophyta > Magnoliopsida > Asterales > Asteraceae > Ambrosia > Ambrosia x helenae. Next base: position 70,909,394 of record CM061225.1, on the reverse strand, counting down.
ATTTAAATGTTTTCACATCCACCACAATGTATCAGAAGACTTGCTAAAGGCTCGGTCTATTCCCACCCCCTCCTTCTATTTTCACCCCCTCTAAGCGTCTCGCTTAGGCCTAAGCGAGGCGCTTGGAAGCTGAATTCGAGGAGGTCAGTACGAGGGGCAGAAAAAGCTGATTTTTAGACCTAAGCGTCTCGCTTAGGCCTAAGCGAGGCGCTTAGGATCAATTTTTTTTTTTTTTTGGTCTTTTTAGTTAGTTTTTTTTTTTTTTTTAATATAATTATTATAAAAAATGTTTTTATAATAATGCCTTGCATGAAAAGTAAGTGTGAAGATCAAGATCAAGAAGAACAGTACGGTCAAACTCCGGGGGTTGTGTTGTATGTATAAAATAGTGAATAATTGTAGTGTGTTCGGTGAATTTTGACTTGCTTTCATAAATCGTTTTACTAATTTCCGATTCTTGATAATAATAAATTATTATAATAATAAAACAAAGGAACTAAATTACAAATATAATAAAATAATAATAATAATAATAATAATAATAATAATGTTTATTGAGCAATATCTTCGACCTCTCTTATAATCAGGTAAATATGGATATTGTCTTTCACATCCGGATGGGTCAAACACAAAAAAGTCAAACACCATGTCTCCTTTGTGACTCATATCTCAAGCCGGTGCAAGTTATGTTGTAGCATCTTTGATCATCTTCTTTGTAATTACTTTTTATTGTTTCGGGTTCCCTTCCATCGTTTGACAGATATCTCTCTGAGATGATAAAGGTAGATCATGGAAAGTTGAACTCAATAAAACAAAGATGAAACCGATTAATGTTCTTTATATATGAATAGTGACCCTCTTGCAATATTTGTAATTACTTTCTATTGTTTAGCGCCGATCCGATTGTTTAAAAGTATCAAGACTATGAAATTAGTAAAACAACTGAATTTTACTTGCTTGCATGAAAAGTTCAATTTCAGTTCAAACTTTTCAAACACCTGCAACATCTCAAGAGTCGAGGTCCTCTGAAAAAGACATCGTACAATGAACTTTTCATGCAAGCAAGTAAAATTCAGTTGGTATTAATGGCAAGATATGTGGCTTTAGTCCTTTACGCAGGATATTCATGTGAGAATGATTTTCGTTACAACATAACTTGCACCGGCTTGAGATATGAGTTTAATTAGCTTGAATCTCTCTGATCCATGGTATCCGGTTGTTTTCAGGTTGTCTTAATCGTTGACCGCTATCTCTCGGATAACAACTGACATTTAATTTTTTTATAACTTTTTATAATTATTAAATTAAAAAAAAAACAACTCAAAACACCAAAAAACTACCAAAATAAAACACCCCCAGAAGCGCCTCGCTTAGGCCTAAGCGAGGCGCCTGGGTGCTGCTGCCGAGGAGGTCAGTACGAGGTCAGACCTCCTCGACTTCAGCACCCAGGCGCCTCGCTTAGGCCTAAGCGAGACGCTTCTGAGGGGTGAAAATAGAAGCTGGGGGGTTTAAATATCACCACCCCTTGCTAAATTGATGTAAGTGCTTATGCATGTAGCACTTAAAAAGTGGTGTACGGAGAATTAACTGTTTAAACAAATCATTATTCAAGTGTTGCTCACATTGACCATTAATTGGACACATGGACCATGGGTTGGTTAATTAGTAGCTAATCATTTGTTTGTTTATTCGTTGGTTCTAACAAAGTGTCTAAAGTCTCGAACTCCTTTATATATTGATAGAAGAGGCCTTATTAGCATAGTAATATATTGATAGAAGAGGCCTTATTAGCATAGTAAATATAGAATACTAGCTTTTATCCCGGGAGCGTCCTGGGGTTGAAAAATATAACAATTCTAATAATACTAATACTAATAGTAATAATTATTACTCTTGTAATTAAATAAATAAAAAATAACATTGTTATAAGGTGACACCATGTGTTTCAGTGTTGCGCGATTCTTTCTTCTAACTTCTCTTGATGAAGTATACCTATGCATCATTAAAAGAGTAAAATTCCAATGAAAGCATGACGATTGTGCTGAATTTCAATAAGAACCTGGTTTAAAAGAAAAAACATTATTAATGAATAACCTGAACACTTTGTGTTTTTTTTCCTGTATGAATGAAACCCCACAAAAAATAGTCTTTTTTTTTCCGTTTTTTATATAGCACTATGGTACTCGTTGGAAAGATAATAAAACGCTCGTTAATTTGGTGTAATTTTTTATTTAAAAAATCTCTTATATAAAAGATATTAACGTTTAAAAATTATGGGAGGAAACATAAGAGAGAAAAATTTTATTTTTTTTTTAAATTATTTTTTTCTAAAATAACTCAATTTAAATTTAAGTATATTAGGTTTTATATTATTATTTTTTTTTTAAATTGCCATATGGTATGACACATGGCACACTCAAGAGGAGAATGCCTCCTTGAATGCCATGTCATTAAAATTGCTTTCAATTATAATATAGTAGATTTTTGCCCGCGTGTACACGCGGTTCACCAACGTACATGTATTTAGGGAATTATAACGTTTAAAATAAATTATGAGTAAAAATATTGTATTAAAGTATAAAACAACGAATACAAATTTAATTCAAAATATCACTAAATATTTCTTTATACACCACATTTCTGGTTTTAGTTTTCACATTGCCATCAGCATCAAGTATAAGTAATTTCACTCCTGCCCTGCTTTTAACTCTTGACAATGCGACATAAAGTTGGCCATGTGAGAATACATGTTCTCTTAAATACAATCTAACCTTAGATAATTACAACATGACGAACAATATATATCGACCAAAGAATGCTTTTGTTTCCATTTCGTACAAATAATTACAACATAACAGGGAAAAAAACGTAAAGAAGTATGGATTAATGTTAACACGCGGTTCACCAACGTACAATTATTTTGAGCGGTAAAACGTATAAAAAATATAGTAGAAATATTCTATTAAAATTTAAAAGAAACCAATACACACAAAATTATTTTGTCGTATTTGAAAGCTAAGCATCCACACCTAAATACTGAATTCAAGATTGTAGAAGAGGAAGGGTTGCTGTGCCAGTTGCGCTTCCTCTGATTGATAAGCCAATTTTTTTATCTATTTCAACTGTAGCCCTATTTCTTTAACCAATGGTGCCTTGTCTTCTTCCTGCACATTAAAAACCTTAGATCATTTTTACTACAGGCCGAATCAAGTTTGTATCCCTTAATTAATTTTCATTGTATACAACTAATGCATTACTTAAGATTAAGAAAAACAAATATTTTGGAACGATAATATTTGAAGAAAAAGATTTAGGCAGCTATATTCATTATAGACACAGATCGGTTTTCAACCCGTTTGACCCATTTTTCTTTCAACTTTCTATAAACCACTTGAATAATCACAATGCATTGTATAAAATTGAGTTGAAGAATGACTAATTAATAATTACACCTGGCAGAGTTGTCTTATTATGAAATGCATCCACAGTCTTGTCCACTTCGTCTCTAGACAGAATATAACAAAGCAAAAATCTAATAACAACACATAATTGGGTTTCAACTTTCAATGAGTCAACACACAACTCAATACCATCAAATAAGAATTTTTGTTAAGGAAATACAGATTTCAAATGAAATATAGAATTCAGTCATGATGAAGGAAATACAGATTTCATGGAGGTAAAACTTACCAAAACGTCTTGTGTAAGATCCCACAGCTGACGGATTGAGTATTAGGCAGTTCACTCAGCTTCCCAAACCATTCTTCATAAAAGGACCATATTTCTGACCTGGCTCAAAACATAATTTAATAAGAAAGTAATCCACTTGCCCATATGAAAAATTAAAAAAAATATATAAAGGACTCAAGAAGCATACAAGTACACCAAGAACTGATATTGTGCATAATTCCCGTAGATCACTTCTATATCTTGTTGGATGTTTTTGACTGTTGACTTTTTCCATGAACCTAAAACAAAATAAATGGTTGTGATTTGCCCAATATCCAAAAAAAAACATAATTTAATAAGAAACTAAATCCACTTGCCCAATATCCGACTTGCTCTGTCACCAATAAAGAAAGTGTGATCGCGTAGAAACAACATGATCATCTTCTTCTTCTAGAGTAGAAACAACACTTTTCGCGTCTTCTGCCAACAAAGAAAGTGCGATCGCGTGATCAATTTCTTCACTATCAAAGTCTGATAACACGTCCTACATCCACATAACATACAATAAAATTCAAACAGTTAAGTTAAATCAAACAAAATGTAAAGAGCATTAATATACCCATGCAATTGGAGGATAGTTACCATAACTCCCATGATGTTTTATTGAATGTTTATTGCTGTAACTTAACCACTTAATAATCTTGGTTAAACAACCCATGAATCATTAGAACCCTTTTCTGCATATGAAATTAAACAATCTTGAATTACCAATTTTTCGCGAACCGAAATCCATTTTTTCAACGAAAGTGATAATAAACATTGATCAAGAATTCAAGATTGAAACTTTATGATGAACAAACCATAATTATTGATTACAACTTCCACCAAGAGAATCCATGACATAAACAAAACCAAAAAAAATTAATAAAATATTCATCTTCCAGCTATACTGTTGGTTGTTCATAATTAAAACAGACAATGTATACCTAATTTGCAAAACAACATTAATGAATTTAATGAACTAACCTTCAAAAACTCATTGATAAGGAGAGAGCAGCATTCTTGACGACAGCTGAGAAAGCTTGGACTGGATTAAGTGAGCAATTGCACTTAACTACATTATATCTATTAGAAAATGCGCTTAATGATCGTTGTAATCCAACTGAAATGTTGACACCAAATAAATTTTATAATTGTAGGTGACCACCACCCAACATGCTACGCATGAAAACAAAAGGATTCAAAATGCTTAGCAAAATATAAGTTATGCAAGTAAATTAATCATTAATCAATAAAAAAAGTTTTTTTTTTCTAATAAGAACACTGGAAGAAAAGCTCCTTTATCAAAGGTATGACACTGAGCATACTTGTTTGTGATTTGCAACTATGTCTCCCTTGATTGATCTTTCGCACCTCCTTGCACGGATAGTTGTAAGCTACAAATTACACCTATGCAGTGACGGGATTAGACAATATCCAATTTTTGCATATAACTTAAGCACTGCAAAATACAAACCAACAACTCAAAATCAACTCTATAAGATCCAAATTTTCAACAGAACATAACAACAATAAGTTACCAAGTAAAAAATCAACTTTACAATATCCAAGCACTCAAACAAACATGTAAATAATCTAATTTATCATCTACCAACTGTAATATTAAATATTAAACTATTAATAGATCTACAAACAAATGGCTAATGAGCTACATATGTTGGTTATTGAAACTGTATTTTATGTTCAAGTGGCAAAATAAGTTGAGAATTGACCTTCCTAGTCGCGGCGCCCGAACCCAAATCAACCTGCAACAAAAAAATATCAATCAAACACATAAGGGTTCTTTGGATGTGAGTTTTAAAGGTGATCAATTATATTATATAATTATATTATCTGTTAAAACTGTAACAATGAGATAACTGATTTGCAGAAGTGTTTGAATCTGTCTACATATGAAGATATTAAACTGCAGGCATATAGAAAGATGCACGTAAATGAAGGGTTTTTATTACACACTTAGTCATGAAGCGGATGTTTATTGACAAACAGAACTATGTCAATACAGTATAGAAGAAATACAGAAATAATGACATCTTATTGACATCTTGTTGAGGCTTCGCCGGTAATTGATCAGCCGTCGTAACCCTGTAATTGACATAGTCAAATAACTGAATAAACCTGAAAGATTATAAACAATCAAAACCTAAATCAATTAACAATAAAGAGTTGACAAAAAAAAGAGAGATTAAACAAACGGACTAACCAAAATCAGGGTTAACAAACAGATTTAACATTAATCGGCGACGAAAGTAAGTAATAATCATAACTGGGAAAAAACGTAAAGAAAAGAAGACATGGTTGATCTACGTGTGTGTTAAAGAAGAACGGTAGAGTGTTACCTTGAAGGAGACGATAAGAAGGAGATGATCGACGATCATTGGAGTATTCATGTCTGGTAGATACAGAAAAATTGTAGAGATTGTAGTGAGCTCTCAATAGGGTTTGAATGTTGATGGCGTGAATGAGAAGCTTTGACCAAATCATAATGAATTACCTAATTTAATATAATTACCTAATTTAATATAATTAATGATTTTTTATTTTTAGAAAAAAGAAAAATTTTATAAAATCTCACAATGGGACACTTGGCACAAGTTGATTGGCTATGTAATTGGAGGCTCAATGTGGGATTGACAAGTGTCCCACATTGAGTTTCATATATTAGTTGTATAGACTAGATTATACCCCGGGAGTGTCCCGGGTTGAGAAATTTAATATGATACATCAATTTTACATATGAAATAGACTGATATATAACTCTAATATTAATATCTAACCTAAAACAATGTACAACTCCAATAGTAACACCTAACCTAAAAGAATGTATAACTTCAATTTAACTCTAATATTAACACCTATCCTAAAGCCTAAACAAATGTACAACTCTAACATACTAATATTGATACCTAACTTAAAACAACGTATAACTCTATTAACCTATTCGGCTCTGGTTGAAAAAAAAATCATATTTACTAATTTGAACATAATTAGTGACTTGCCTATACATAATTAATGATTTACCTGAACACTTTGTGTTTTTTTTCCTTAATAAACAAAACCCCACAAAAAAATAGTCGTTTTTTTCTCCGTTTTTTTATATAGCACTATGGTACTCGTTGGAAAGATAATAAAATGCTCGTTAATTTGGTGTAATTTTTTTCTTTAAAAAATCTCGTATATAAAAGATATTAACGTTTAAAAATTATGGGAGGAAAAATGAGAGTGAAAAATCCAATTTTGTTTTTAAATTCTTTTCTTCCTAAATTATCTCAATGCCACATGGGATAACACATGGCACACTCAAGGAAGAGATATTGTAACCATTCATTGTGTTTATCCCTATCTATAATTATAGGGATTGTATTGTATTATAAATATTCACATAATCAATAGAGAGAGCTAAAGGTTTGCATTCTATCATGGTATCAAGAGTCCAGATACCTTAACCTACATCTCTATTTTTCCTCTAACCTTCCACCTCTTTCTTACGATCGGTAAACCACCTCCGGTCACCGATCAGCCTTCTGCCTCTATCCACCCTTATTTTCCTTCACATCTTTAACCATGTCAACATCCCCTAATGTTTCCTCCACCATTATACCTACTGTCCCGCCTGAACCCAAGCTTCACCCGGCCATAACCGTATCAAATATCAAAAACTTTGTACCCATCACCCTAGAAATCGAGTCCTCCCAGTACTCATCATGGGCTACCCTCTTTAAATTCACTGCAAAGCATTTATGGTTGATGACCACATCAAACCTCGCCCACCTCGTACCGATCCCAACACTGCCGAGTCCTCCACTAAACCTCTTGATGATTGGGATCGTCTGGACGCCATTGTTTTGCAATGGATCTATAGTACGATCTCCAATGATCTACTTCACACCATCATCAACAACATATCTAATGCTTATGAAGCTTGGGTCGCCATCGAGGACTTGTTTCATGATAACAAAAGTGCTCGGGCAATAAATCTCATGAACAAGTTCTCAAATACTCGGTTGGACGGGTTTCCTTCCATGTCGGCATACTGTCAAGCTATAAAAGTTTTGGCCGACAAACTCGCCAATGTTGATGCGCTCGTGGATAATGATTCGTTGGTCTTACAGTTGCTTGCGGGCTTGAATGAACAATATGAAGGTATCTCAATCATTCTACAAAACCAACACCCCCTCCCCTCGTTTTATAACGCGCGTTCAAAATTAATCCAAACCGAATCCGATAAAGCCGAACGCGCTTTACATGCCTCTAAAAACGCCTCCTCCGCCCTCACCGCTACCACATCCCGACTGGTCCTACGGACGTAGCCGTGGCCGCTCCGGCCGCCGCGGTCGTGGGAATTTTGGTCGTCACCCGAACCAACCCTTCTGTCCCTCCAATTACTTCCCCTGGTCACAACAATGGCCTGCTTTCCCTTACAACCAACACTCCTATGGACCGGCCCACACTTCTAACCCCTCGGCCCACTTTCAACTTTCACAAAACCAAAAGTACCCACTTTGGCCAATCCCCCCCCCCCCCCATGACCATATCCCTCTTCTGGCCGGCCCAACAGTATACCTTCAGCCCGACAACCAGGCCTTTTAGGCCCACGGCCCCAACAAAGCAACTATGCTACTTACAGTCCAACCGATATTGAGCAGGCATTTTACACCATGTCGCTGCAGCAGCCTGACCCTACACAGTACATGGACACCAGTGCCTCCTCCACAATGTCTCACGAGCAAGGTGATTTCCATTCTTTTTCTAACTCTTGCATTCCTCAACATATTATTGTAGGTAATGGGAATACTATTCCGATTTTAGGACAAGGCACAAAATACCTTCCCAAAACTTTCCCTCCCTTTGTCCTTAAAAAATGTCCTTTATTCCCCTAAATTAGTTAAAAAACTTATATCAGTTCGTCGTTTTACTAGAGATAATTCTGTGTTTGTTGAATTTGACCCATTTGGTTTTCTTGTGAAGGACCTCAAGACACGGACCCTGCTCCTGCGATGCAACAGCAGCGGTGATCTCTACCCTCTGGTGCTCGGGTCCTCCTCCACTCACCCCACTGCCTTTGCTGCCATCTCTGCTGACCTCTGGCACCAACGTCTTGGCCACCCAGGACATCAGTCTTTAAATTCACTTAAAACTGTTTCTTCTGTTTTTTTGATTCTTTGCATAATAAAGTTTGTGACTCATGTGTTTTTGGTAAAAGTATAAGACTACCGTTTTTTGCTTCTTCTACTAGTGTTTTGCAACCATTTGACATTATTCATAGTGATGTTTGGACCTCTCCTATTGTTAGTTCATCCGGTCATAAATTTTATGTTTTGTTTTTGGATGATTTTTCTAATTTCTTGTGGACCGCCCCCCTTACTCATAAATCCAATGTGTTTCATGCCTTCGGCTGTCTTTGCTATCCTCTCACTCCCACTACTACCATTCACAAACTTGAAAATCGTGCCCATCCATGCGTCTTCCTCGGCTACCCTCCTACGGATAGGGGGTACCGTTGTCTGGACTTGAAAACCAAACAGATCTACATTTCACGACACGTGGCTTTAGACGAAACCACCTTTCCCTTTAGGCAGTCCATCGGCCCTTCACCCACCTACAATTTTTTAACTAACCCTTTTCCGTTCCATCTTTCCCCTCAAATTCAAACCACCAACCGACCCCACCACAGTCCACCTGCTACACACATTCCCCAAGCCCAACAAACTCATGGCCCACCCTCACCCTTGTCCAACACAACGAATAATCCCACCCAACCTTCTGATCCACACACCCCACGGCCCAACATACTTCTGTCCAACCCAACAGCCTTATGTCCTACGGCCCATCCACCCACACCACCCTCCACACGGACACCGACCCCACCCCCACCGCCCACCCGGACCATACACACCCGCTCGATGAGCGGCATTTTCAAACCTAAACAACCCTTTAACCTTACCGCTTCCACTACTACATCTGTCGTACCTATCCCCAAAAACCCCATCGATGCCTTGACTATTTTGGAATGGTACTCCGCCATGTCTACAGAGTACAATGCATTAGTTAGAAACAGAACTTGGGAATTGGTACCTCGCTAGCCTGACATGAATGTTATACGTAGTTTGTGGTTGTTTAAACATAAGTACAGGTCGGATGGTTCATTGGAACGCTACAAGGCCCAGTTAGTTTGTGATGGTCGTTTACAACATGTTGGTATTTATTGTGGTGAGACTTTTAGCCCGGTTGTTAAACCGGCTACAATTCGGACTGTGCTTTCCATCACCTTATCTAAGCGCTGGTCAATCCACCAATTGGATGTAACCAACGCATTTCTTCATGAGAATCTCCATGAAACCGTTTACATGTATCAGCTGCTGGGATTTCACAATAAACAATTTCCTGATTATGTTTGCTCTCTCAAGAAATCATTATACGAGCTCAAGCAAGCTCCCAGAGCCTGGTACCAGCGCTTCACTGACTTTGTTTTGTCTATTGGATTTCATCACAGCAAGAGTGACGCCTCTCTCTTTATTCTTCACCAGGGCACAGATGCCGCTTATCTTCTATTATATGTCGACGATATTTTGCTGGTCACATCGTCCGACAAGCTTCATCACTCTCTTATGGCAAAGTTAGCAGGTGAATTTTCCATGAAGGACCTTGGTCCTCTTAGCTATTTCTTGGGCATCTCAGTGTCTCGCATACATGGCACCATGTTTCTCTCTCAGCATTCCTATGCGGCTGAGATTATTGCACGAGCCGGTATGCAATCTTGTACAGTAGCCACTCATGTCGATACTACCAGCAAGCTCAGTTCCACTGCCAGTGCCGAGTTTCATGATCTGACTTTATTTCGCAGCTTAGCAGGTGCTCTTCAGTACCTTACCTTTACCAGACCAGACATCTCGTATGCCGTTCAGCAGGTTTGTATGCACATGCATTCCCCTCGTATTGATCATTGGAATGCTCTGAAACGCATCATTATATATATATTAAAGGGACTGCAACATTTGGCCTTACTCTACACGGCTCCTCTACCCAGTCCCTCATCTCCTATACGGATGCGGACTGGGCAGGGTGTCCTGACACTCGGCGTTCTACTAGCGGCTAATGCATATATTTTGGTGACAATCTTATCTCATGGTCGTCTAAGCGCCAGTCCATAGTCTCTAGGTCCAGTGCAGAGGCAGAGTATTGCGGGTTGCAAATGTGGTCGCCGAAATTTGCTGGTTACGGAATCTACTACTAGAGCTTCATCATCTGTTATCACATGCGACACTTGGATATTGTGATAACGTGAGTGCCATTTATTTGTCTGGGAATCCTGTGTAGCACCAACGGACCAAGCATATAGAGTTGGATATTCACTTCGTTCGCGAGTAGGTACAACGAGGTCAGGTCCGTGTGTTACACGTTCCATCACGCTATCAGGTTACAGATATTTTCACTAAAGGATTGCCTCGCATTCTCTTTGAAGACTTCAGGGACAGTCTCAGCATCTGGTCTCCTCTCGCTTCGACTGCGGGGGTATATTAGCATAGTAAATATAGAATATATTGTAACCATTTATTGTGTTTATCCCTATCCATAATTATAGGGATTGAATTGTATTATAAATATTCACATAATCAATAGAGAGAGCAAAGGGTTTGCATTCTATCAGGCCTAACTCTTGACACTAATTAACACATGTGTTGACCATGGTTTACGGAGACTTCCCATAACAATTGGCATATTAGGCAGATAAGTGGGACCATGGTAAGAACAAAAAAAATGAATATTTAGTTATATATGTATATAATGAGAAAGTATATGATACAAAGTATCGTTAACATACAAAGCATAAGAAGCCACTATATTATGCCACCTGTTAAATTAACCAAACCACGATTAACTTAACTAAACCCTAATTAACTTCAATTGCAGTTAAAACCAAGTGCAAATCAGACTTTTATTATATGTAGTTTATTACTAGAATCACGTATATATTTTTGTTACGATTTGTTAACATACGTGAACGATTTTTCAAATATGAATTATACAACACCAGTCGATCAAACACATTACGATTCAATCACATTACGATTCAATCACAATACGTTCATCATAATCACAGTCAATTGAATTAATTCAGCATGTTTGGTACGTATGATCATAGTCAATTAAATCAGTTTCTATAGAATTATGTTTAATTTTGATTTTATTTATCAGATTAAAACTTATCGGTTGATGAGCAGAGCGTTTCTGTTGAGAATTCGATTCCAGATGTCGATAATATTGTTTTTCATGGAACAACTTATCATGCTCTATTTTTTATTTAGTTTTTTCAATCTGTGTTTTAATGTTTATATTCGTAAACATGATGTTTTGTGGATATTCAGACCTTATCGAAGAGACTAACCAGGATGTGGATATTCATAGTTTGAACCTCATCAACGATTACAAAATGATTGAAGGTATTTTACATATGTTTTTTGAATATCATATATATAAGCGCGTTTAAGTTGTATGATACGTGCGTTTAAATAGTTCAAAACATAGTTACTGAACAAATCAGAGTGAGTTTTAAGATGATCATTGGTGCGTTTAATTTTTTTCAAATTATCAAATGTCAACGTGCGTTTGAAGTTTTATATAGTGCGTTTGTTTTTTGAAGGTGTTGCATCTGATGTTCCTGTAGAAGACCAAGCTATTAACTCCTTCATTCCTGATGAACCTGAATCACTCAAACCTGTAACAAACATGGAGTTTCCTAGTATTGATCATGCAAACGAGTTTTATGCCAAATATGCAAAGGCTGCTGGATTTTCTATTCGAAAGGGTACCCAAGATGTGCGAAGAGGTGCTTTAAGACTCAAGTACTTTGTATGCTACAAGGAGGGTTTTAAGCCATTCAAAGTAGGTGCAGAGAGTTCTAATAAAGATGTTAAGGCATGGAAAAGACCGTCCACCCAGATTGGATGTAAGGCACATGTAAAGCTAACTTCTGAGGATGGCAAGACCTTCAAGGTTTATGACTTTGTGGAAGGTCATAAACATGCTTTTGTATCTGAAAGTGACATTCATTTCCTATCAGCTAATAGGAAGCTGACACATATTCAAGAAGAGATGATATGTTAGCTGTCTTCATTGAACATGGGATATGTCAAAGCTTTTAATATTATGATGACTAAGTATGGAGGTTTTGAGAATGTTGGTGCAACAACTACTGATTGCAAGAATTTTATAGGTGGATTAAACACTTTCATTGGTGAGTATGATGGAGATATGATAGTGTCTAGGCTTAGGGATAAGTAGAAGTTGATTTTTCTTTTGAGTTTTCTATGGATGAAAAGAACGCACTCACCGGGTTATTTTGGGCTGATGCGTTATGCAAGAGAAACTATATGGAATTTGGAGATGTGATTTCCTTTGATGCAAAATTTAACACCAACAAGTATGTTTTTAATTTTTAAGTTTCATATCCAACTATTATATGTTCATAGTTTTGTAGGTACAAGATGGTTTTTTTTACCATTTACCAGAATTGATAACCACTGTCAGAATGTCACACTTGGGGCAGGATTGTTGTCATCTGAGACAACTGAATCATACACATGGTTGTTACAATCATTTTCCAAATCTTTTGGAAAGCATCCAAAAGTGGTTGTAACCGATCAAGGCCCTGCCATGAAAAATGCTATCCAATTGGTTTTTCATAATAGCAAACGCATATTATGCATGTGGCATATAATGAAGAAGGTTTCTGATAAGGTCAGTATGAATGTTGCATATAAATAAAAGGGTGCGTTTGTTTATTGCATGAGTGCGTTTAAATAGCATTATAGTTGTTTAGAATATAGTTCATGCGTCCAAAGTTATTTTAATGTGCGTTTGATAGTTTCTATTGATTTTTATGTGAATGCGTCCAAAAGTTAATAATGTGCGTTTGTTTCTCTGTTTTTGTTTTTTTAGGTGGGTTATGCAGTGATGATGAGTTCAAAAGGAGAATTTGTGCAATTGTATGGACAGACTCAATCAGTCCAGAGACATTTGATTTCGAGTAGGGCGCACTTATTGTCGATTACAAACTAAATGAGAACAATTGGTTGACAGACATGTTTAATATGAGATCAATGTGAATACCTGCTTTTTACCGGGATGAACCTATGTTTGGCCTAATGAGGAAAACATCAAGATCTGAGAGTGAAAATCATTTTTTTTCCAAGTTACAAATTCTTAGTTGACACTTGTTGAGTTTTTCAACCACTTTGAAACTTCCCTTGAAGCTCAGAGATTCAATCATAGGAAGAATGACCATGATTCAAGACATACCGTTCCTGATTTTTGGACTAGGAACCTTATTGAGGAAGATGCATCTAAAATATTTACACGGACTATCTTCTATGATATTCCGGAAGAAATATATGCCACTTATGAAGGATTAATAGGTGTTCACAGGTAAAGGGCTGAAGAAGGTTTTTTAAAGATTTATGTTGATGATCCTCAAGCACATGGTTAAGGTTTTTTTGAGGTTTTTTTTTTTTTTTTTTTTTTTTTGCTTTTTTTTTTTTTAGATTTTTAAGATATTTAGTGCGTTTAAATATGTTCATACATGCGTCCAAGGTCATCAAAATAGTTTTTAACAGTTTTACAGGTTCTTTTCAAGAAGGAAGTTGATGAGGGTGTTGAGGATGTTACTATATTATGTACCGGTAGGAGGTTTGAGCAGTACAGGCTGCTTTGATATATTTTTTGTATTAAGGATGATGAAATTTAATAGATTCCCGAAGAGATACATTCTGAAGAGGTGGACAAACGATGTTGTTCCGAATGAAATCAAGTATTCATTTGAAACAAGAGAGTTTGGCGATGACAAGACGAAAGAAGCTAGACGTGTTGCAAGGGAGATAGTCTTGGCCGGTGAATATCTTGCAAACACTTTAATTGTAGATTTATCCGAGTTAACTTGGTTAACGATCAAATGAAAGAGATGGTTAAAACGGTTGATGAGGGCCTGTTTAAGAGACCTAGCCATCAGAAGAAGTCTGACAGGTATGTTTCTCTTCTTGGTTATGAGAAACCATCAGAGGCCGAACCCAATATTCGACTACCGAATGGTATCAAGAACAAAGGACGTGGTAAGCAGAAGCGTATAAAGTCCAGCAAGGAAAAGTAAGTTAGTCGAACCGGCAAAAGGAAGAGAACCTGTGCGATGTGCGGAGAGAAAGGCCATGATCGACGAAAACATTCGAAGGAGGGTGGTTCAACCAAGCCACAAGATGTCCAGAATGTCAAAGATGAATTTGAAGATAACGAAGAGGTTGAATTAGAAGATTCGACGATGAGGAGTTGTCTTAGATATGTGCTTGACTCTGTAAATTTTACTATGTTTAACAAGTGCGTCTGAATGTTTACAACATGCGTTTAGTTTTGGTTATTTTTTCTCAGTTACTTTAAATTTTTATATAGGTGCGTCTGTTTGTAAAGTAAGTGCGCCTAAAGATAAACGATAAGTGCGCCCAAAAATAGCTAATAAGTGCGTCTATTCCATTACTATTAAAATCTATAGAAGTTACAGGACCACCATCACCACCACCATTACCATCACTATTTAACACCATCAACTACAACCACCATCACCCCCACCACCAAAAACCACAAGAACCACCACTCAAAACAACCACCATAATAAAAAAAGATATACAAACATAAAAAACCACCATCAAACCACCCCAACCCATCCATCACTTGCCACCCAAGGTTGCATCCCTTGCCTTTTGTTTTGCTGCTATGTTCTTCATGATGCAGGTTTTTGTGTTTCTAAGTGCCTGACATATGAGATTATTAAAAGATGCTTGCATCTGGAGTTGCTTAATAGCTGCATCACTGAATGATGTTTTTTCTTCATTCATCAGCTTCTCAATCAAATCCAAGTTCTTCATATATTGCATTTGGACCTCATTTTGTGCTCCTAGAACTACACCGGATGAGTTGATATCGTCTCTGACTTCAGAGATGCAATCTACCATGATCACAATCTTGACTTGGAGATTGTTGATTACATCAATGTGGGTTTCTGCCATTTTTTTTTTAGTTTTCTAGTTTGTTTGTGACTCACTATGTGTTTGATAGTTTATTTATAGACCAAAAAAGTTATTTTTAGGTTGTAGTAGTTGAATATTGAATTTCAATAATTAACTATATTTATTACCAATCAAATCATAGTTAGTACTTAGTAAGATTTTTTCATTTTTTTCCATTTAAATAATCATGTATTTAGATAGGTTGATGTTTTACCATTAATAAGCTATGCTACTTGCATTTTTCATTATTACATGTACAAACACAGAAAAAAAACATAATTTGTGTATTTTGTCAATCACGTATGTTTAATTAATACAATAAATGCGTTGAAAATTTTAAAGTGCGTTTAAATTTAATGCACGTGCGTTTGTTGTTTGTTTCTTCCACCAGTGACTTTTAAACGCTCGTTATATTTTAACATATAAATAACGTGTGTTTTAATAGAACCTGTTTATCACTTACTTTTCTTCATCGTTTGAAACTTCTTTGTAACCCATTTTTTTCTTTAATTCTTCTTCTATTTTTAAAATCGTTAATTTTTGTTAATAATACATGCGTTGATTTGTGATATTGAATATGATTCGACTGATTTTATCGATTGAATTATAATACTCTGTTTTTCTTCTTCGTCTGGAAATACGTTTGATTTGATTTTAATCGAATGTTTTTTTTTATTGTGTAATGATTCTGAACGTTTAATCGATTTAAAACGATGAAAAATCAGGTTCAATCGTTGAAAAATTTTGTTTGATTATGTCTGTTGTTACGATTTGAAAAAAAATTAAACGCTTTTTTCCTAATTTACCCTTGGTTTGATTAACCCAAATATGATTAGGGTTGTTAATTACCATCTTTCCACCGTCTAAATCTAATGGTTGAGAATGCTTCTTACGCTTTGTACGTTAAGAAGTTTTGTACGTTATCTCTTCCCTATATATAGGGTTGAGATACTTTGAGAACTCCTATGAGTTGTGAGAACCATAAGAACTCATTTGGACCATTGATCATACACATCCAATGGTTGACATTTAATATTGATGGTTTTTTGTGTTGACATGTTAATTAAGTTTTTATTTGTATTTTTAATATAATAAAGTATATAAATGGTATTTGGGTAAAACACTAAGGGGGGAGTAAAAAGTACTATAATATCATATTAATTTTTTATTCAATTATTCAAAATATCATACTTTTTAACTTTATTTTATTTTTTAATTCCTTTACTTTTTTAAAACAAAAAATAACCCATATTAAAAAATAAATCTGGTGAGGATGATTTTACACTGGTGTAATTATTTACACTAGTGTAAATCTACCATACACAAACTTCTACAAAAATTACGCTAGTGTAAAATAACCAACAAACATCTATGCATTCAAATTACGCTAGTGTAAAATAACTAATACCATCTATAACATTTGTATTACATCATTGTAAAATACCCCCAACATCAACAAAATTTGTATTACATAATTGTAAAAACTAAACGGCATCGTATCATATCTTCCAAACATGCATCTATACATTCGTATTTACGTTGGTGTAAAAATAACCAACAAATATTTGTACATTCGTATTATGCTGGTGTAAAAAACTAGTACCATCTATATCACATACATACCAAAGATCCAAAACCATCATTAACCCAAAAACATTCATCCCCAAAAATCAAAACACTAAATTTGGCCCCCCTCCCCCCAAATCTTTTTAAATTTCAAACAAGTTAAAATACAAAAACCAAATTCAAAAGTTACTAACAACAAAGATCACCAATTACACAACCATTGACAAACAACACAAAACAAATTAGAGATTCAAAGTGCATACGCGATTTTCAAATAAAAACGCATTAACCTTACTTGTAAATATGATGATTCAGTGTCTTTGAAAAATACTTACAAATATTCATGTGTCCGTATTCATAGTACAAAATATAAAAAATCCAGCTTAAAAAATAAACATTCCTAAAATTGAAAGTTTCTAACACAGTAAAACAAAGAAACACACTATAACAATTACGTTTTTACACAGTAAAAGGTATTACACCAGTGTTTACTTACATTATATAAACATCCCTAAAATTGTAAAAACCAAAAAATCTATAAAAAACCAAAAAAAATGCATTACACCAGTGTTTTACTTACATCTAGGGTTGTTCATGAGCCGAACCGAGCCGACCTAGGTCAAGCTCGCGCTCGACTTGGCTATAAACCGAGCCAGCTCGGCTCGGCTCGGATTTGAAACCAAGCTGAAAATCAAAGCTCGAGCTCGGCTTGGTTTTAAACTGAGTCGGCTCGGCTCGACTTGGTTTGGCTCGAATTTAAAAATAAAAAATAAAAATGGCTTTAAAAATTCAATAGTCTAAAATATTATTAAATAGTTAAACATAACAAATTTAAAATAAGTTCAACCTAATACATTACAAGCTAAAATCAAGTTCAAGAAATTCAACAAAAGTCTCAAATTTCAACCTAATACATGCAAATTAACCCACTAAATATGCAATAAATGTCTGATTGAACTCCTAAATACTGACCGCTTTTAAATGAAAAATAGTATTGAGTTTGATAACCCGTGTACTTGGCAATTATCATTATGCTATGATGTATTCAAATAACTTGATTAGTTGTAACTTAAATCCCCAGCACACAATCTTTATGCTACTATTACCAAATATTAAAAATGTAACATTTTCCCATCCTTTTTAACATTTTTATAGTATATTATATGTATATAAAAATATATATATATTAAAAATTAGAATTATCCGAGCCAAACCGAGCCCGCTCGGCTTGTTACGAACCAAGCTGAGCTAGGCTCGCTTTCTAACCGATCCGAGCCGGCTCGATCAGTTTCAAACCGAGCCACATTGAGCGAGTTTTTTTGAGCTAAATCCGAGCGAGCTCCGAGCCATAAGCTTTTTGTACAGCCCTACGTTACATTATATAAGAAACAAACCCCATCATCATCATCATCATCACAACAACATCATCTCCTTCAACAAAACATCATCATCTTCACACAAAGCCTTAAAAAAAATCTTATAATAATAATAAACTTGAAACCCACCATCTTCACAGCATCAACATCTTCACACTAGCCTGAAAACCCACCACAGCCATGAACCACCGTGAACCACCTCCACCCCCTCCCACCGTCACCAAACACCACACCTGTAACCACCTCAAAAACCCACCACACCTGTAACCACCTCGAAATCCACCACACATGTTCATCGAAAGATCTGTTTCATCGAAGGATCTGTTCATGTTGTTCGAACAAGTCTGATAGCCCCCACCCTCGAAACCCACCACACCTGTAACCACCACCGGTCACCCATCTTGTTCGAATCTAGGCCACCATCATCATCATCATCGATCGATGTGTGCAGATCATCGATGTGTAGATTTCATCATCGGTGTTCTTATGTTTTTTTAGAGAGAGACAGAGAGAGAAAGAGAGAGAGAGAGAGAGAGAGAGAGAAGAGAGAGAGAGAGAGAGAGAGAGAGAGAGAGTTTTAATAATGATTTAAAAAAAATCATTAATTATAATATTATAATGGGTATTGGGGTGGGGTGGGTGGGGTAGGGGAGATGGCAAATTACTATGGTACCCCTTAATATTATAATGATCACTTGCATACGTGTCACCTTGTTATTTGCCTAGAGGAGTTCTCAAGTTCTCGCAACTCAGGCGAGTTCTCAAATGATCCGGATCCTATATATATATACTAGTAGGAAACTCGTGCGATGCTGCAACAGCAACAACTTGCAACGTGGCACTCAATGCTACGACAATGAGAATTTGCAACGCAGTACTTAAAAGCATGTCAATGAACAATTTGAAGAATAAAACCATGAAATAAGAAAGCTAGCAACATGGTTTTTTTAAAAGCTATTAATTTTAATTGTATTTTTTAGTTTTGAATCCTGATGACAACTAAGATACAAAAGTTTGTTATTTGAATCCTGATGACAGCTAGGATACAAAGGTTTGTTATAAACTACAATTCTCTTCTACTTTCATATGATCATTACAATCACAGTGGCACTATTTAAAAACATTGAAGTCACAGTGAGATCATAGACTACAACTTAAAGTTTAAAGTAGCGGAAACGAGCCTCGGGTCGTAAGCCAAGGTAGAATAAGAAATATATATATATAACTATATATCTTGTAAAAATAAAGTAATTAACCTAAAAAAGTCTAAAACATCAAATGCACACATCAAAAATAAAATAAATGACCCAAATCTGTCCAAAACATTAAAAAAAACACATCAAAAACACCCTAAACCGCATGAGGCACACATTTTCTTAGCGTCTTAGACCTTAGAGGCGTATGAACAATCTGAATCCCATGAGGCGGGACTTAGAGTCGTTTTCTTGGTGTTTCGCCTTGAGGCGCGCCTCAAAGCGCACACCTCAAACGTTTTTTAAAACCATGATCAGACCTTCAAAAACTCATTTAAGGACATGCTCAGTCCAACTCCCTGAGAATCCACCCTACAAAACGTGATGAATTAAATGAGTCAAAAGAGTTGCCGTGTTTGCATTTACAAAGACCCCCTCAAATAACCAGACATTGTTGCCAAAACCTGCAACATTAAATCAAACACAATAGCCTAAACCTGCATATTTAAGTGCAACGAGAAAATGTGGCTTATGATAGGGTCGTTTTGAGTTATGTATTATCTCTAATGGATCAAATAGGTAAAATATAAAAATGTATTAGAGGTAATCTTTCAAATAGGTCGAATTGGTGTAAAGTCACCTAATGAATAACCATATTTGATAGTAAGTTTTTTTATAAAAAAAATTATACCTTTGGACAAAAGACATACCTGATCAACTAACCCGTACAAAAAAAAGCATGTTGTTTTATATAAAACAAAACAAATAATGCTTCTACATGTTTCAAAATCTGAAAGAACTTCAACCATAAAAGATAAAGCAATTAAAATAATCATCAAAACTCAATTAATAAAAATCTCAAAGGTGTGATTTAATAACATTTGCAAAACAAATAAGCTTTTTATTGTACAAAGACAACCCTAATCCAACATTTGTAATATTTGTTATTGATTAAAAATTATTTTTAATTCATTTCTAATTGTTTTAAGTTGTTTCCAATCCAAAAAAAATCGTTTGAGACATTTCGGTTCATTTATTGCTCGTTTGTGTTTTTCGGTAGAAACATCCGAGTTTGAACAACTTTCATAAATCATTGTACGTGGTACACAGATTATAAAGTCAATACCCATATTTTTTCAAAATACAAAATTTGCATGTCTAATCGATATCATGGACTTCCGGACTCTGTTTGACGCGTTTTGGAATGTTTAATTGAATGTTGATGGTTTTCAGAAGACACATCCGATCAATTAAACGTACCGAAATGCGTCAAATAGAGTCTGGAAGTCCAGGATATTGACTAGACATGCAAAATTTGTATTTTGAAAAATATGGGTATCGACTGTATAGTCCGCGTACCACGTACAATGATTTATGAAACTATCAAGATCGGAAATTAGTAAACTTTATCTAATCAATCCATGACAAGAAGGACTTGTGCTATTTCTTTTCGATTATAGTGACCAGAAACTTCATGGCATATTTCACCAACACACTACAATTATTCACCATTCTATACATACAACACACACCTTCAACCCATTCCTCGTAAACCATGGAAACAATGGCTATAGTAAAGCACTTCAAGACGATGGTTTTGTTTTGTGGATCAGATGAGGACTTGGCTATGTTGTTTGAGCGAGCTAAAACTCTTAAAAAAATTCGTTTGAGGCGTTTCAGTTTGTTTATTGCTCATTTGTGTTTTTCGGTAGTCTGTGTAATATGTGTTTTTGGGGCTTTCATTGTTTGATACTACATTTGATTTTATTAATTTGATTTTATTTATTTTTTAGAAGTAAATTAAATCTTGTCATGGATTGATTGAATAAAGTTTACTAATTTTCGATTCTTGATAGTTTCATAAATCATTGTACGTGGTACGCGGACTATACAGTCGATACCCATTTTTTTTTCAAAATACAAGTTTTGCATGTCTAATCAATATCCTAGACTTCTGGACTCCATTTGACGCGTTTCGGTATGTTAAATTGATCGGATGTGTCATCTGAAAACCAGCAACGAGCACCAGCTTGAGATATGAGTTTGGTTAGCTTAAAATCAGATTGAAAATCTGGTTAATGGTCAAAGAAGTCAACCTTTGCCGACTCTTAGATGTCTTGAAGACCAAATGTCTTTCGCAAGATACTTGAAATAAGGTATGGATATGGAGAACATGAAATGAGATGATTTCGTTTAAGATTCCGATACCAAAAACACTCTAATGTTGGTGGCGCAGAGCTTAGCGGGAAGACTGAACATTTATTTTGGTAATGTTTGGTTCAAAAAGTGGATCGGGTATGGAGGAAGTTGTTTGTCGGAGAGATATCTGTCAACGATGAAGGTAACCTGAAACAACATATAAAACCTTTCTTTTTTTGCTTTATATTTTGCATGATGACATCATAAGCAAAAGGTAGACCACACCAAACCTTTACTATTGTTACTATGACTATACTAAAGATATGTTAGCGCCTTGTTGTCCGCCACTATCTCCACGACTTTAACCACTTTGTTCTCAAATATCAATTCATTTCTAGCTTTCTATAATCTCCAACAAGACGCTATAATCACCCCTCTAACAATCTCTTTGTGTATCGTCGACATACCTTGCACATTATGAAGCTCCATCACATCTTTAAGGCTAAAAGTGAAATAATTTGGAATACCACACCATTTAGATACAATATCCCACACCCCGGTTGAGTTACCACATCCAGAAAAAAAAACATGATCCACGTTTCCTCCCCTTCCTCACAAAGCACACAACGGGTATCTTTTATAAAAATATTCCTCTTTGTAAGGGTGACTTTAGTTGGAATCCGATCCATCAAGGCGTGTCACATGAAGATATTACATTTGTTAGGTAACCACTTGCACCATTCATATACATTCTACCGAGTAACCTCTTGTTCCCCTAACCAACCAATTCCGCATAGCAGCCGTCGAGAAACATCCATCTTTATCACCACTCCATCGCCAATCATCATGCCCCAACCGAAGCGAAATCTGCTGCAAGAGCTGTTGCAGACTCTTAAGTTGGAACATCGATTCTTCATCTTGAGGCGTCCTTTTTCCAGTTCCAAGTAAACTCAAGCTCCATGTTCTCCATCGAAACCACATCCGACACAAAGCATCTTTTCTTAGTTTATAGCCGAAACAAAGCAGGAAACCTATCTTTTAACTCACCATCATCAATCCATCTGTCTAACCAAAATCGAACCGCCGTCCCCTTCCAATTTTGTAGCCAATTAAACTGCATAAATCCGCACCGTTTCGGTTTAGCAACGTCACTTCCTTTATCACATTCCACCACACGCTAACCATATTCTTCCTCACCGGATACACGTCCCATGTTCTAATAGTTCCATGTATGGCGTTAACTACTCTTGGCCATAAAGAATCCAGATTAATTCAATATCGCCAAGGCCATTTTAGCAATCAACGCCCTATTACAATGAAACAAATTCGATAACCCCAAACCACCCTTCTTCTTAGGTTTAGTGATGGTTTCCCACGAGACCTAATGCATCTTTATAACATCCTCGTTTCCTCCACACTGAAAGTTCTTCATAAACGATTCCATTTTCTTTAATATAGTGATAGGATCCTTGTAAAAAGAAAAATAATATCTCGGAAAGGCTTCCAAAACCGATTTAATCTACCTCCTATTGATAATGTTTTCGCCTTCCACTTTGATAATATGCCCCTTAGCACTTCTAACAACGGCTCCCAATTCGCCACTCTATTCATATTGGCGCCAACCTTAATTCCCAAATGATTAAACGATATGGATCCATAATTAAACCCCGTTATTTCCGCATGTCTTTTAACTTCCTGCCAATCAACCCCGACCCAGTCATAACCGATTATTTAAATTAATTTTGAGGCTAGAGCATATATGAAATACTCTTAATATTCTCTTCATCATAACACAGTTCTCTTCTGACCATTCCCCGAAAACCATAACATCGTCCGTAAACATAAAATGGGAAATAACCGGCCTATCATTCGGAAGGACAACACCTTTAAACATACCAATCTGAACCACTTTACTGAACATATTTGACAGTGCCTAAATAACAATAATAAAAAGAAACGGAGAGATATGATCTCCCTGTCTAATACCTTTTTCATATCCAAATAAAAATGTCGGTGCCCCATTCACTAGCACAGAAGACCTAGCTAACTGTAAAATACCCCTAATCCATTTACACCACAGCTTAGGGAAACCCATCTTCCTTATAACATCCAACAAAAACTCCAACTAACATTATCGTAGGCTTTGGCGAAGTCAATTTTAAACAAAAAACATTTTTTACCCATTTACTTCGCTCAAGAAACTAGCTCATTAACAACCATAGGGCCATCCAAAATAAATCTACCACATAAAAATACAAACTGAGAATCAGAGATAACATTACCGAAAACCGTCTTAATTCTGTCCGCCAATATATTTGAAATAGCTTTACTAACCACCCTAATTAAATTAATCTGTCTGTAATCAGTCAATGAAGTCGAATCTTTAACTTTCGGGATCAATGTAATAAACGACGATCCCACCCTTTACTAATGGTGCCCCACTGGTGGAAAACCTCCATAATTTTACGAAAATCACCTGCAAAACAGTTCCAAAAACGTGTAATAAAACAAAAGTTAAAACCGTTTGGGCCCGGTGCTTTGTCATCCCCATAGTAAAAAATAGTATTTTTAATTTCCTCATCAGAAAAGTTTTTCACCAGCACTATACAATCCTCTTTCAAAATATTCTTTAAACCGTATCCCTTCCAACTCGGCCTTGTATACATTTTCTCTTTGAACTTGTCTCGAAAGAATCGAAATACCTCGTTCTTAACTTTTGTTGGTTTCGTCTTCCGTTGACCATCTATAATCAATCTCGGTATACAATTCGCATCCCTCATGCAGTTAATCGAAGCATGAAAAAAATTTAGAGGTCGTGTCCCCTTCTTTAGCCCATTTATTCCTAGCTCTCTGTTTCAAATCCCGAACTCTAAACAAATCCAACCGAGCAAGCCTCCTTCGTCCTTCTTCTTACGTCCACGACTCTTCCTCCACCAAGTCTCCTATTTCCAACTCTTTCTCTAACTTTCCCAACTCCTCAGTAATAGTCGTTTCCTCTTCCTTTTCTTTTTGCTCCATGTGTTACACCACTCTGTAATTGCCTTTCGAATGTATCTAAACTTCAACATCAACACAAAATCCGGGGGGCCCTGTACAGAAAAATTTTGAAGAGTATCTAGTACTACCTCTTCGAACCCCGACCTATCCATCCAAGAATTGAAGAACCTAAAAGGTTTCGGCCCATAATTACATGTAAAGGTTTTAAATAAAATAGGGTTGTGATCCAACTTTCCCCATGGTAAAATAATGTACTTCGTAGATGGCCATGTATTCACAAAATCTTCGCATACCAAAAACCGATCAATTCGACCAAGCTTGTTCCCCACTGCGTATGAGAATTTCCCCCTTTTCAAACTAAGTTTAATTAACCATGCATAAAAAATAAACACATTAAAATCAAAAGCCGCACCCGCATTAAACCTTGAATTTCTCCTCTCGTCAATCAATCTAAGGGAATTGAAATCTCCACCCATAATACATAACCCATTAATATGCTCCGTCTTCTGTCGAAGAAGAACCCATAATCTCCTCTTATCCTGCAACTTCTGAGAGGCATACACATTAAAAATGACCATCGATTCCCCACTACCCTTCAAAGAGCCCAAAACAAACAAGAAATTTCTATCCTTCTCCACCGAATCTATAACGAACACATTATCATCCCGCATAGTAATAAGGCCCCCCGATCTACCTATCGGATCAATGACCTCAAAACCAAATTCACCTTTACCCCAAAATTATGCAATCCTTTCCTTCTCTATATTTGAACATAAAGTCTCCTGTATAAGTATGAAATTCGCCTCATTCTCTTTTCTTAATCTTTTCACCCAATCCGCCTTTCCTCCCACACCCATACCCCCGACGTTAATAGATAAAATATTCATCTTATAACTTCTGGAAATCCTTCTTCGTTAACCATTTTAATCACCTGCGATTGGAACTCCTCCCAATTTTGAACCCCAAGTGCTTCTCTTAATACAACAGTAGAGGTAGTCTCATTAAGTTCATCCTCCCTAGGCTTCTCCACTTCTAGACGTGATCACATATTCCCCAACAATTTCTTGACCCTCCGAATTAGAACTGTTAGAAACTATCCCAATAAATCTATCAATATTGAAAGGATCGCCTTCCGTTCTAGATCGTTTTTTTTCGGTCTACCTTGCCCATTCAGAGACACCGAACCATAACCACCCATTTTCCGGTTACCGCATTTCTTCTTGAACGCCTTCCTCCTACCTTTCTTTTTATCATCCGGACCCATATCAACCTCTATAGGGTTTACTAGAGGCTTATTCAAATCCATTCCTATAACATGCTGGTTGTTTCCATCTTCTACATTCAGCATCTCTACATCATTTTCAACTTGGTGATCATCATTCGTATTATCATTACACACATCGCCAGTAGTCTCCTATTCAACATTCTGTGGAATATTACTATCAACCGGAGACTCCTCGTCAACAAAATCGACAAGACAGTCCGGTATCCATTCTCCGATCTCTTCTTCGACCCATACTTTATACGTTAAACCATTCCATGCAACGTTCATAATCCCATGCAACCTCTCCGCCGTCTCAGTTAAAATGCCAAGACACGTAAACGACGAGTCATCTTCATGATCATCCAACTGTGCCTTCCGAATTAACTTCCGAAACTTCGCCCCTATTACATTAAATACCGGCTCCATACAAAGATGTAAAGGCATTCCATGTATCTTCAACCACGCAATACGTTCGTATACAAGAGATTGACCTTCCCATTGTTCCAACGTTTTCAAACCATTGTTTCCACATCCCATCTGAATCTTTGAAATACTTAAGCATATCACTATCTTGGAACACCAATAAAACCCGAAATCCTCCCAAATATTTAATATCAACCCGATTATACCCATTGTTATTCAACAACTTTCTAAGTGAAGTCAAAATACCAAAATCCTTTACCTTATCGACAACTACGCATTCATACCATTTAACAAAAGCTCAAACATTATAGTCAATGGTGTCACACCCTCAAATTCCACATGCGAGGTTCTACCGCGAGGCGCGTGACAAACCAGGATCCAAGTCAACGGTCACAATAAACGACAACTATATGATATGAAAACGACGTAAACCATTCCTTAAGTTCTCAAAAGGCAATCACAACAGCGGAAGCATAAAACGTCTTTACAACGCGAAAAGTAAAAATTATGAATCTGTTAATGTCCAAAACAATGCAAGTGAAATGTGACAACCTGCACCCTTCACTTTTCATAAATGTGCATAATTGGTCCCTCAACTATTTTAAAATTTTCATTTTTAACCCTCCTATTTTAATAGGACCAAAAGTCACAATTTAATAAAACTTATAATTTTTATAAGTAAAAGTATTGCACGTTTTATACTCACATCTACACCCGAGCACGTATGTTTCAGACCTTGATACTCAAAACCCTTAATTTTCGGTCCTAAAAACAACTTAGAAACCGAAGGAAACAAGTCCGGAACTTAAAATTAATTAAATTAGAAAATTTGATTTTTTTAGTTCTCGCGGTGTGCGAAGACGGTCAAATAGTCAAAGTCCTGGTCAAAGTCCTAGTCAAAGTCTTAGTCAAACAGTCAAAGTCCTATTTAAAGTCTTAGTCAAACAGTCAAAGTCCTAGTCAAATAGTCAATTCGTCATAAAACCTTACTTTATGGCGTTGACCAAATTTTAATGGCTAATTCAATCCAAAACTAGTATTAAAACCCACTTATGACCCATTACACTTGGCACCTCTAAATCGATTGTTTCAATCCGATTAAACTTTCCCTCATACCTTTCTTCTATAGTCTATTACTTCTACAATTGAAGCTTTGATTATAAGCTCTTGTAATTGGCGAATTGGAAGCTTGATATTCTTTCTTTTTTGGTTTTTTTATTTCTTCAAATTGGACTAGCTACGTTGTTGAGTCTTAGGGATTCGCCTCACATACATTCACAACACTTAGAGGATAATTCAGCTTAGCGAATGTGAGTTAACATAGCCCCTTTTTCTGTTTTACATTTTGGGGTGAAATATGTTTAAACATTTTATACACTATCATTTACTCATTCTTACATTGTTGAAACTTGTGATTCAATTACACTATCATTTACTCATTCTATCATTTGACTGTAACAAAAAGACACAGTACAATCATTAACATTCATCAAGCCGCCTGTTTAGATTATAGCGCTATAGGTCTGACAAACCCACCCCCCATATAAATTCAGGGATGATCGATAACAGTTACACTTTTACTAACTTGCGAGTTAGGTCTCATTTGACACAAGGTGTGATTGTACAAAGGACGCATTGTTACATGTCAGACTCATATTCTATCATTACTCATTATTATGCTTCAATCATGATTGCTATACAAAATATTGTTTTCAATTATATGCAAAACCTATGTATTCTCACCAACTATTTATAGTTGACCCCCCATCTTTCAAACTCAACATGTTTCAGGTTTTTACGTGCTTTTGGAAGTTGCACAAGTCTTGGATCACATAGGAGGTTTGGATCTAGTTTATGTAAATCAAGTAGATGTAATTATTAAATTGTATGACAAATTGTAAATTGTTTAGTAATATTCAACTTCCATTTAGTACCATGAGCTATTGAACAATCATCACTACGTGACACCTCGATGTTTCCGCCATCTGTTAGGGTGTTAAATGAAATCCTAGACGCCGTGCGATTCCGTGCGCCTATCAATGACTGCTACCTTAGCGACCTTAGAAAACATGCTAAAAACATCAGCACAAAATGCTGGTGAGTTCACAGGTTTTTAAGAAAAACGTTTCTAAAAGTTATCGTTATGTTAAGAGGATGCCAACCTAGGCATATGAAACCATCATGTTACTACTATGCTATAAGTATGCCAAACCCAACACATGAAAACGCTAATACGATACCAGGTGTAAAACACCCGTGTGTAACCGAACTGCCAACCCAGGCATAACTGAATTGCCGATCTACGGTGAACTGAACGGCCGAGCCCAGCCAACCAAATTGCCGAACCACGGCTAACTGAACTGCCGTCCAATGGCAAAACTGAACTATCATATAGTAAGAATGTAAAGTAACAGTAGCATAACATGATTAGTATGAAAGTAAGTAGGTAGCATGTTTCTTCCCCCGAAAACGTAAACACAGAAAGAGGGGCCGTGAAACTCACCTTATGTTGCTTTCCTCCCATGAAAAGTAAATCAACTCAATAGATAGTACCAACAACCGGTGACCTATCATGACGAGCGTATAAGATGTTAGACTAATAACCCACAGGTTAATTAGTCCTCAAAAGTCCAGACCATAACCGTGTACGTTTGAAAAGATGTTTAAACGTTTAAGCGACCACACAAGACAAGACACAACATCCCATTGGTGACCCGACATTCCGCGTTTTAGCCAAATACAAGATATCATGCATACATGAGAAACTATACACTTAACATGCGCAAAAGTTCACTAATTCTAGCATACAGTTCAATTAACGCATAAACGAGTCCGAACGCGTGTTATCAGGTTACTAGACATGTCACGGGGTTCCTAACATGTTCCTAGATGTCAAACCATGTTTCGGGATGTCAAAATACACTTACAACAACAAAACACAGGATTAGAAATAAAAAATGCAATTAGGAAAGTCAACTAGCAATTAGGACGGGTCAAACATGCAATTAGGATTGTAATCGCATGTTACACACACGAGTAGGGCTGTAATCGCCCCTGCTATGTGGCGAGTAGGATCCTACTCGCCCCTTGCAGGGCTGTTCCATTTTTTTCAAGCGTTTAACCCTCCAATTCAGATCCGATACATGTGGAAACACCCAATATCAAACCCAAATCATTTATCAACCTATTCCAAGCAAAAAACCCCCCAATTTATCATCGTTCTATCAACCCTAATTGTGAACATTTCCCAAAAAGGCATATTATTATGCAAACATCACATCAACACATGCAAGACTTACCCTAAACGACAAATATCCAGATTTCATCACACAACAACGTTGTCCAACATTATCCTACTATTCTAGCATCATCCTAGAGCAAACCCTAATCTTATGCAATTATCAAAACACATCAAATCTCCTTAAATCTCCCTAAATCATTCAAACGGGTCAAAACACATATTATCATCAAAACACAATCATAAACTTCCAAATTCATAGATAAACATCCTAACAACTCATATAGGTCAGAGACATATCAAACACATAAGAATCATCATGTTTCATTGATAAAAATCCTATCTTTGCATGATTACATCACATAGAATAAGTATGAATGTTTAGGTTTTTTGTAGAAACTAATTTTTATAGGTTTTCAAAGACACAAACATTTAGAAATCAGGTCTGGACCTTTAGGGAGCAAAATAATAACTTTACAAATGTTTGGAATGAAGAACACACCTTGGATTTTGCTATAGAATGATGTATGATATTGTAAATGTGATTTCTAGGTCAAAAACGTGTTACAGAGGTTGGATATGGTGTGGAATAATTTTGGGGTGTGTTAGGGTTTCAAAAATGGTGTTTTGTAACACAAGGGTGGTATTTATAGGCGTTTCTAGTCGTCACATAAGCTGCAGGCGAGTAGAAGCTGCAACATGCGAGTAGGAACCCCTACTCGCCTGAAATACATGCGAGTAGGCCTTGTAATTGCATGTAATCTCTTGCACTCGCCCTCAGCATGTATTTTTGGGTTTTTCGGCGCGTTAAACACTATTTTAACACATACAAGCACATATTCACATACCGACAAGTCACACAATGATTATAAACACATAATACATGATAACTAACACTTTCACATTCGTTCGCCAATTCCCGGGACTCGAGACTTGCGTGTGTGCATTAACCCGGTGATTCTACAAATCACCAATCCTTGTACACATGGTTATGGACCGACTCCCAATGATCCCGTGGATCATCGTAATGACTCCCGATGATTTCCAAAATCAACCCAAATGACTTAACCGACCTAGTTAAGTATAATGCTAAGTAAATGTTTTCGCTATGGTAGACTCGTGTGTATGTAAGGTATGTAAAGTGTTAACCCAAATTTGCCGGTTGTCACAAATGGCGACAGTCATGTTATCAACTACTTGTTTTTTATTAATCAATATGTCACTAAACGATTCTGTCAAAAATGTATGCTATGTGTGCAATTCTTTCTATAGTAAACTTGTATCAATAGAGTTTTTTTTCTTGTCCTCAAATGGCACATTCTTCTGGTTAGTAATGTAATCCATACTAAAAGACTTTAAGTTTTCAATGGTGTAGGTATGAAGCATGTATCCTAGAATATCTAAGAATTGTTATGTAAAAAAAGTTTTATTTTCCTAATATCTTGCGACCTTAAATATTTAAATTGTTTTCTTACGATCAATGTCATTACATCACAAAACAATGTCATCATATATATATATAGGGAAGGGTTAGAATGAAAACCCCAAAAAGTTGAAGAAACCTATGGAAACTTCATCACAACCATTGATCTCCAAGATCAATGGCTACAATTAAAATAATAGACAAGTGGGCAAAAGGGTATTATAGGTATTTGGCTTTGAGATGGTTCTCTCTTCTCTGCTGCATGGCAGCCTGATACACATCAGTCACCTCCAAATCTATATAAACGTCATTCTCTCTCCTCTTTCATTCCCAAATTTGAATTTCCCCCAAAAGCTTCAAAGCTCCAATCACAACCTATTCATATAGTGTGTGTCGATCATCAACCAAAGCTTACGTCCATCATCGACCTCCATCAAAGACCCTTCCTTCTACCTCCATCAGCGACCAACATCCATAAACAACCTGTTCATCCAACCCTCGTCGATCATCAAGCTTTTGTTAATAATGAAACCTCTTTTCTGGTCAATGTCTTCAAAGAGAAGACACTGGAAGCTAAAGAAATCTGATCGCATGTATCTTCTTTGGATGTACTGTTAGTATTGATTTTGTTATTATTTTCATATTTTTATGGTGTTTGTGTGTTTGGGGGGGGTATAAGCATGATTATAAAACAAGGGTTGTTAATATAGTGTGTAACATTGTTCATATAGTGTGTCTTTTGGGGTAATCATTCATGTTGATGTTAAACAGGGGGGTTGTTAGTATGTTATAAACAAGAGATCAAATGGGGGTTTGGGTATAAGCATGATTATGAACACAGAGGTTAAAATGTTATTGTTAAACAGGGGGTTGTATTTGTTCCGGGTATGATGATCGGTTGTTTAATAAGGTTAAAAACATGGGTGTCAATGGTTTAGTGTTAGCATTATTATAAACAGGGGTGTAGTGGGTAATAGCTCATTGTGTACTGTGTTTTGAATCAGGAAAACACGTAAAAATGCTAATGTGGTTAATAGTAGTGTGTCAACAAGCGTTGAAAGAAAGGTTGTGGTATTAACTGATGACATGACCAAATCAAAGAACAAAGGGAAACAAAGGATCATTGTCGTCATCGATGACGATACAACAGAAAGGCGTAGTGGAAGAACAAAGCGTGTACTAGGTAAAATAGTGTCAATGGTCTAATTTTTGCATTATTATAAACAGGGGTTTCAATTATAAAGGGATGGTTTTTAAGTTTATTGATTCATGTTTGGCAGATTATGATTCTGATGAGTTAGACACGCCATTGATTGCATTCAAAAGACGCAAATCAGGTAACTTCCACCGTGCTTCCTTCTTAGTGTGAACTATTTAAAAGTATAGATACGTATCATGTTTGTAACTATATAATTTCAAATTTTTGTCTCAGATCATGAAGGTGGCACAAGTGGTGCATCAAGCATGGATTCTCGAAAGGATAAAGGTTGGGGGACAAAGACAGTTTTTTTATTGTAGGCTTAACGTATGTAACACAGTTGTGATTTTCCAGGTGAAACGGCTGATGGGTCGTCACGTTCACAGAAAAATGTTGGAGATAATCAAGGTATGAATAAAGCGTAACTTTGCTTATGTAACACTTAAATAGTGCGTACTAACAGAGGCTGGCGTCTTTGTTCTGTGTACATCAGCGGGCAAGCATGTCGATATTTTAGCAGTTTCAAAGAGGGTAACAAGATCTACACCTAAGAACAATGAAGCTGTGGATGAGCGAGATGGATGTAGAAAACAAAAGACAGGCAAAAGGACGGAAGGTAGTAAGGAGAAGCGAAAGGGAAGTGGTAAAACGGCGCGTGGGAAGGTTGAACCTGGTAAACAACGTAAACGAAGGAAGAAGGATGAATGGCCTGGTATACATACAAGGTCTTCGTCATTACAATTTGCAAGGTGCATAAATATTTTGAGTGAAGAACAACGTCAAGCTGTGAAAGAGACAGGGTTGGTAGACTACTTCACTTCAAGATGGATGGGATACCGTCGAAATTGGGTCACTACATTATTGAGAACATAGATCCAGAAAGGTTGCAAATTTATTTTCCATGTGGTACAATCTCTATTGATGCAGAAGTGATCCGAAGGCTTCTAGGGATTCCTGATGGTGGGGTATTATTTAGTTCACTGCCACGTTTAAGTGAAAAGGATGAAGCAGTTGCTAGCTGGAGAGAAAGGTATCCACCTGGCCGATTTGTTTCACCTAAACAAATGGTGGACATGATCAAGTCTCAATCAGATGGCGAGGATGGCTTTGATTTCTGCATGGACTTCCTAATGTTCTTTTTTGCTGTTATGGTTCAGTGCCATAAACAAGGAAGCCTTAGGGATTCCATATTGGACTACATCACCGATGACTTGGATTTTGCAGGGATGGATTGGTGTGGGTTGTTGTTGGATAAGATAAAACTTTGCAAGAATGGGTGGAGATGCGGAGATAAGAGCACAACGTTTGCTGGACCCCTTGCGTTGTTGGTGGTAAGAGTTTTTACTTTACTGTTTTGCATGTGTAACATAACTGCTTACGTATTTTGCATGTGTAACTCAGGGGGTGTAAATAACGTTTCCTTGTTTTCAAATAAACATGACAGCTACTTTATGTGGATAACGTAAGCTGCGAGGGGATACAGGTGGATGATACGATTTACCCAATATCGTTTTGGAGCGTTCAAAAGCTAAGAGAGTGAGAGAGAGAGCGTATTGAAATTGGGAACGGTGGCTTTGGTAAGGGAGAGCTAAAAGGCTTGTCAGCATCCAGTAACATTAAATGTGTGGACTATGAACCAACAGTACAGGTACATGTGTGTTTATATAACCTTCATCCATGCTTTCTTACGCAACTTAAGTCATTAAATATATACATTATCATATACAGGACAGAGTAGCAAGGGTTGATAAGATGTTGGATGTAATGCTAAAGAACAAGGACCACATTGAGACCGCCATAATGAAGCTGCATGGGGATTATCCAGAGAGAGAGAGAGAGAGGAAGTTTTGGCGGTAAAAGCCAAGTACGAAAGTATTCTTGAGCAAGCACCAAAGTGGGCAAAACGGGAATGTCTAACCTCTGATGTTGATGATCAGCAAGTAACAACTGTATTTGAAGGCGTGACTTTGAAAGAAATAGGCGGTCGCAATGGTTAATAAAACATAGTTATTAAATGTGATTTTGTATGTTTGTAACAGTTGTAGATTGTGTACAGGGCTAGATGCAGGGACTCCCGATGGAGCTGTAGAAGATATTGGAGGGTGAACATGACATGGGGCTAGATATGTTGGAATGTTCCAGGACACCAGATGCAGAGGGTGAACATGGGGCGCAACAAAAGATCGTGGGTGATGACGAGGTAACAAACGTAGTTGTGAGCCAGTACCGTATTTGAACCAACTCAAGCACCAGTATACAGAAGACGTAGGAGTCATGCTGTACTTCAGGCGTTGCGGAGGAAGATACATATGCAACAGGATGGCATGGGTGTGTTGGGACAGGATATTGTGGCAGATGCTGATAAACTATTACGTTACTGTTACCACCAAAAAAATGTCTAACCATTCCCAATTCTGTAATCACAACTGTAGAAGCATATGTTTGCCAACTTCCTTAGAGAGATAAGCCATCCCAGGACTATTGGGGTTGAAAAGGCTGCGATAAGGAGGTTGGATGTTGAATGGGCAACAACTGGAAATGTCTCAGATTGTGGAGTATACCTGATGAGGCATATGGAGAAGTTTATGGGGCTTCATGTGCCATTCGATTGCCAGTTCAGTAAACATTGGAATAAGAGAGAGGCGGAAGTCAACAGACTTAGGACGAAGTACGCGGTCCATATAATTCGTTCGCCAGCGAATTGTTTTAAGACAAAGGTTGAAACGGCTGCTTTAAGGAGGGGATAGGTTATGTTGGTTGGAGGACATATTAGACATTCTGGTTGCTTGTGTTTTGCGTACACTTTGTTATGTATGGTTGTGTATTTTGCCTAACAAACTAATGTTAGATAAGTTAAGGTAAGGTAGGTTGATGGTACTAATTAAACTAATGTTATATATTAAAGTATGAACGCAGGTATTACCATTAATTAGCCAGTTGCATGTGTAAGCAAATGCTAAACTAGATTTTGTTAATTAAAAATGTTGCATTTGAGTTAATGGTACTAACCAACTTTATGGGTTGTTTGTTTTGCTAATATGGTTAATGGTTATACTGTTGCATGTGTAAAAAGCACTATATAGATTTAGTGCAAATTAACCCTCAAAAGTAAAAAAGATATACATTCTATGTGTAGACAGAAAAAGATATCCATGTGTTGCATGTGTAAACTAAAAAATATATACATTCTAGGTGTAAACTGAAATAGATTTAGTACTAACCAAATTAATCCTCAAATTAAAACCAGTAAATAGATTTAGTGCAAATTGTTGCATGTGTAACAAAGTTTACCACATATTTAACATAAAAATATTGCAT
The DNA here is from genome assembly GCA_030844895.1 of Ambrosia x helenae. Taxonomy (NCBI): domain Eukaryota; kingdom Viridiplantae; phylum Streptophyta; class Magnoliopsida; order Asterales; family Asteraceae; genus Ambrosia; species Ambrosia x helenae. The sequence goes on along the minus strand of CM061225.1, from coordinate 70,873,480 downwards.
GTATGGACCTGCATGGTGAGAAAAATGTTGCATATAAGTTGCACATGCAAAACAAAATGTTGCATGTGTAAAAATAAAAGTCTTTATTATTTTAAATAAGTTATGTTTGCACAAATTGCATGAAAAAGTTAAAGTATGCAACTGTTGCATAGTTAAAGTTGAGCATAAACTGGTGCATGTGTAACAACTAGTAAAAGTCGGGTGTGCACTTATTGCATGTGCTATAAAAATGATGCAAGGTAAGTATGCACCTACTGCATTAGCTTAATATGAAAACAGGGTGTTGCATACGTAACACCAAATTTAGGGTTTGCATGAAGTTCGGTGGTTCTCTGTGCAAATATTACACGTTGATCCAAAAACCACATCCGTAATCAATGTATTCAAAATATTATACTGTCTTACACCCTCTCGCTCTAAAATATGAATGTTGCATCTGTAAAAAAGTTATGTTTGCACATATTGCACAACGAGCACATATTATAATTGAAACGTATTACAACCTCTCGCTCTAAAATATTAAAATTGAAACATGTTATATATTCATCAAGAGTTCGCATCATTCAACGGAAATCTTCACACATATTATATTAAAACATAAGCTGCACGCAAAAAATGTTGACAGAGATGCAAGTTTAGTGGGTACATATATAAAAACAAAAGTACCCAACATAGTTAGTTGCTGATCAAAAAGATCTGGCATCCAATATAGTAACGATGTTATGCACTTAACAACAAATCTTCAGGCCACAAACTGTTACATATGCATAACAAACGTTCAAAAAGAAGAAGCTTCCCATTGCGTATGCATCAGCCAACCGCCCCGCCCCTATGACGCTGTGGGGATTCCGCCCTTTTGTCTTTTGATCCAGCCGCTTCTTTGGCTTTCTTCATAGCAGTAACCGTGTCACAATTCCTAGAGTCATGGTCAATAACATACTTCTTGCACTTGTTGCAAAGCCGGGGGGATTTAGGAACCTTGGGTGGCCTTGACGCAGCGTTTTCACCTGGCCCCACTATGCGGCGATGCTTCCCACACCCTTTATTGCGCGCAACATCAGGATTAGCAACAACATCACATTCCATGCTTTGGCCAAGGATACCATCAAATTCGGATTCCGTGGCATCTTTTTCACCTATAGAAATAGATTCTTGGGACAACAAGTTTAATTTTATAGATCTAAGTTGATCAACCAAGGAAGAAAGGGAGCTTTCATCAGTTCTAGCAGCATCAACACATTCAGTGACTAACTCAAGAATCTCATTCCTCAGAATAGAGGTCGGGTTGGTATCCACACCGTAACGACTTCCGATTGATAAAACCTTCTTTGGGAGAACATCACGTGACCATCTCTCGACAATGTATTTTGCCGGGATCAGGTCAACATCCCTCATGTGATACACACAAAAAAACATGCCGACAATGGTAGCCAATACGTATGAACCCCCTACACGAACAATCGACTCTGTGGTCCTGTTCATCATAGCGAAGCTAAGAAAAAAGAAAGTTCATATTAGAAAAGCATACAAAAGCTTTAACACATGTAAACTAATGAGAATGGTAGAAAGTTACGCATGCAAACAGAAAATGCTAAAGATTGAATTGTCTAATAAAAACGTTGACATGTGTCAGGGTGTGTGAACAAACCTGAAAGATATGGGTCACATCACTGCCTTTTTCCATGTGGCTAACTGAAGACACAAATATCTTATCATCCATTTCAGTGTTAGAAATGTAGCAACAAAACTTGCCCTTGTAGATTTCCTTCTGAACTTGAAAAAAGACTGTTTGTGTGTACACCTTGAACGCAAGTCGTTCTATTAGAAGCTCTGTGCTGCCACTAAAAACAGTAGATGATGTCTTGTATTCAGAAACACGCCGACGGTAACGTTGGGAGTCCATCCTAGACTCAAAACACAACATGAATTGGACAAGGGTGTTTGCACTAGTGGAGTTGATTTTAAATGCAGCATTTGAACTCTCGCTACGTGATGTGTCGTAAAACACATCTCTTTTCCTATGTATTTTGTATATTATTTGGTCAGTTTTTATTTGTTTTGTGTCATTTTTATTTGGTATTTATTTATTTTATTATTTTATAGGTGTTCGTGGAAAATGAGCTCAAAATGAAAGAATTTTAATTGAGACACGGACACTTGAGGGCATATGTTTATGGACGTCGGAGCGTAAACGAGAAAGTTTGGTCGAGCCAAGAACAACCGAACCAGAAACATAAAGTTATAATAATAATAATATAAAAAAAAAAGAACAAAGTGACTTGGGCTCGTGGCCCAAATCAAATAAATCACACGTTCAAGTCGGTGCAAAAAGAGTGAAGATAAAAACTTTGACGGCAGAAGATAATAGGGAAGCATTCTACGAATTCTACAATTCCAATTTTCTTTCGCACAAAGACAAAAAGGAACCGGCCAAATACGGTGACGATCGAACGAGCACGGAAGGAGAAAAGGCCACGGGCACGTTAAAGATTAAGAGCCAACGAGCCTTGGGTTAGGTTTAATTTTTATTAATTTTTCTCTAGACATGCTTAAAACTATGTTTAATTATTTTGTGATGGTGTTTTTTAATATTATGAGTGGCTAGACATTTTTATGGCTACTTAGGATGATGATTTAGACAATAATATGATTGAATGACGTTTGGTTTCCGTTTGGATGTGTAGAATTACATGATTTTTATTTTTATTGTTGGATTTGATATATGTGTGTTGGTGTTAATTTTATTTGAAGTTTGTTTATTGGTTTTGTGGAGCTAGGCATGTAGAGATACCCCCTAGGTCTATAATTCAATCTAGTTCGTCAACTTAGGTTAGTGTGCTAGTATTTGGAGTTGGAGTACGACACAAGTATAACAAACTAATATAATAAATTAACTAAGACGTGCAGTCCATTCTTGAGGGTGAGAAATCTAACTCGAGATTGCTAGGTAACTAACTAGGCATTGTTCGGTAGTTGGCAAACGCTAGGGCGGGAGTCGCTGCTTGTCCGTGTTTAGAGTTTTCCTAGGTTTCTTTCAGTAGAGTTTAAGTCTGCTTCATAGTTTGAGGGTTTTAATCCAGGAGAGGTTTTAACCTGATTTCTGTGGGATTTTGGTACGCTAGGGCGATCCAGATCCATTTTAGCATTTCTACACTTGTCCCGCCTTGATTCTAGCTTACTAGCCTTACCTGCAGGAGGAGAGTAGTTGGATGAAATTGGGGTCTCCAACGGGTTTCTTCGTCAGGATTGAGTATTATGTCTAAGGATTCTTACCTAGGTAGCCAGTCTTTCCTTTGCTTGATTTTTCCATCACTTTAGTTCGGTTTTTATTTTAGTTCTAATTAGTTTTTAATTTAATTTAATTTAGGGTAATTTAGTTAATTAATAGTTAATCAATTTTTATATTTTCAATTTAAAACCCCTCTTAGTTATTAATTTAAACAAGCAATTCAGTGACAGTTTAATCTTCTGTGTTTAATTGAGTCCTTTGGTTCGATACCTGGTCTTATTCGCTTGCTACAAACGAACGGTACACTTGCCGATTGTGCGTGGTTTAGTTGAGTCTAGGGTTTTAACTTGTGCACATTTTTATATATACATTAGCACGCATCAAGTTTTTGGCGCCGTTGCCGGGGACTTTTTACTTGCACTTTTTGATTTTACTTGTTTTGTTTTGCTTGTTTACTTCTTGCTGGATCTGCCTGCGATTACCTGTGCTACTTGTGCTTTTAGTCTTAGGTTATTTGCTATCCATTAGTAACTCCAGCGTCGTTCTCACTTTCAGTGTATGCCACATACTCGCTCACAAGGACCACCTGAATTCACCACCTGCACGGATCCCAACCTCGACATCCACGAGCGCCGTAACGAGTTTCGGACGGTCATCCGGAAGAAAATTGATCAGGTACGCTCGTCTTCTCCATCCTCTTCATCCTTTTCTTTTTCTGAACCTAAACCCACCATCCATTCTCCACCAAAACCCATTCCTTTCCCACCGCTCACTGCTGAAATGGCTGAAGGAAATGTTAGACGCACTGTGCACTCTCGTGCCACTGAGGGACTTACTGGGATTCGTTCCCCCATTGCTCGCCCTGCTACTGCTGACGCCAACAATTGGCAAATCCCCTCCCATGTCATGTCCACTATTACTAACGCCACTCAATTTCATGGTCTTGATGAGGAGGATGCTCATGGACATCTGTCCCGATTTGTGCGCATCTGTGACACTTTCAATCTTTCCCACATCACAAAGGAAGCCATTTATCTGCGTTTGTTCCCATTTAGTTTGTCTGGTCGTGCCGCCACTTGGTATGACACTCTGCCTAATAGTTCCATTGCTACTTGGGAGGACATGCTTGGAAAATTCTTGAAAAAATATCACCCAGCTTCCAAGGATTCCCGCATTAGGGAGCAGATTCACTCATTCCGTATGGATCCTGATGAGCCATACTACATGGCTTGGGAGCGTTTCCAGACCCTACTGAGCCGATGCCCTCATCATGGTCTTTCTGACTGGGCCCTTGTGGAGAAATTCTACAATGGCCTCACTTTTGAGACTCGAGTTCGTTTTAATACAGCTGCACAGGGTAATTTCATGGAAAAAATGGATATTGATGCAGCTAATGAGTTATTTGAGAGTTTTGCCCATTCTGAGAGACCACCAAAGCATACTGTTGGGAATTCAAATCCCATGACTAGTAACGCCTCTCCTACTACCCGAGGTGTTTATCAGATTGCACCTGATACTGGTCTGGCTGCGGTGATTGAGAATTTAACTAAGCAAGTGAGAGATCTTCAGATGAGGTTAGATAGGTGTGAAATATGTAGGGGGGTCATGACACATCTGAGTGTCCAATTCAGAGTCAGGAACAGGTAGATTCTCTAAATTCTGGGTGGCTTAAACCACCTTATCAAAACTACACTTCCAACTCGAACTCCAACTGGAGAAATCAGAACTCCAACTGGCAAGGGGGTAACTCTTCTAGATACCAACCTCGCCAGAATCTGTTCCAAGCTCCCAACTCTGGGGGTCCCACTAGTCGTACTGAGTCTGACCTTACTACCATTCTAGAGAACCAGTCCCAGATTCTTAGTAACATTCAGTCACAACTTGCTGAGAATGAAGCTTTTAGGAAAGGTCAACAAGCTGCGTTTCAAAACCTAGAGGCCAAAGTAGGAGAATTAGCTAATCAGGTTAACCAGAGACCACTAGGGGGCCTTCCTAGTAACACTGTCAATAATCCTAACTCCTCTAGTTCATCGTTTAGGCAGCATCAGGCGAAAGCCGTTACTACTAGGAGTGGGAAGGGGGTAGATGATTCGTTACCAGTAGGAGAGGATGAGTCTGTTGATGAGGGAGTTGAGAGAGAGACACCAGCTGGCGAGGTGCAACCTAGGCTCCGCCCAGCAAGTACAGCACAAACCAGCGGGTCTCAAGGTGAGAAGAGAGATGACACTCTGGTGAAGGCCTACAAGCCTAAGCCGCCATTTCCTGGTCGACTTGCTAGACCAGATGATTCTGATCAGTACCGTAAGTTCCTGGATATGCTGAAAAAGATCCAGGTGAACTTACCATTTGTTGAGGCTCTTTCGAAGATGCCTAAGTATGCCAAGTTTCTGAAAGATTTGCTCACAAACAAAAAGAAACTTGAGGAGATCTCTTCTGTTACTCTTCCTGAGCAGGTCTCTGCAGCGCTGCAGAATAAGCTGCCCCCGAAGATGACTGATCCTGGTAGCTTTACCATTCCCTGTCTGATAGGGAATCTCACTGTTAGTAATGCTCTTGCAGACCTTGGAGCTAGCATTAATTTAATGCCCTACTCTGTTTTTGCTAGGCTCAATGTAGGAGAGCTGTCTCCTACGTGCATGAGTATTCAGCTCGCCGACCGATCGGTGAAGTTTCCGCGCGGGATAGTGGAAAACTTGTTAGTTAAGGTTGATAAATTTGTTTTCCCGATGGATTTTGTTATACTTGACATGGACGAGGACTCACAGGTTCCACTCATTCTTGGTCGTCCATTCTTAGCCACTGCTCGTGCTATTGTTGATGTCTTTGATGGCAAACTCACTCTTCGAGTTGCCGACGAGCAGGTCACTTTTGATGTTCAGCACTCCATGAAGCACCCTAACCAGAACGATGATACTCTGTACTTCATTGATTCGTTCATGACTCAGGTGGGGAGCTTTCTCACTAGCTTCTGCGAGCGAGACACCCTTGACACACAGATGCTCGGTACCGACTATAAAGGGTGCATTGAGATGACTGAGTTTGATCTTGAGCGGGACATGTCTCCAGCCGCTGTTCAGTTTCACCTTTCTGATGAGGCCTCCTAGGTTTTCGAGACCACTGATTCGGAGAGACCTCTAGAGACACCATCACTTGAGACACCCCCTACCCTTGAGCTTAAGGAGTTACCATCTCATCTAGAGTATGCATATTTAGGGGAGGACTCTCAGTTGCCTGTCATCATATCATCTGAGTTGACAGAGGATGAGAAAGAGCGGTTGTTGTGTGTACTGAAAGCACACAAGCGTGCTATTGCGTGGAAGCTCTTTGACATTAAGGGCATCCACCCTTCTTTTTGCACGCATAAGATTCTGATGACTGAGGAGTTTAAGCCAGTTGTCCAGCCTCAGCGACGGCTAAACCCGAACATGCAGGATGTGGTTAAGAAAGAAGTGATTAAGTTGTTAGATGCAGGTTTGATTTATCCCATCTCTGATTCATCTTGGGTGAGTCCTGTCCAGGTTGTTCCCAAGAAAGGGGGAATGACGGTTGTCACGAATGAGAAAAATGAGCTCATACCCACTAGGACTGTGACCGGATGGCGAGTTTGCATTGACTATCGCAAACTCAATGACGCCACCCGCAAGGACCACTTCCCCTTGCCCTTTATTGATCAGATGCTTGAGCGTTTGTCGGGTCAGCAGTTTTACTGCTTTCTGGATGGTTTCTCTGGTTACTTTCAGATCCCTATTGCACCTGAGGATCAAGAGAAAACCACATTCACATGCCCCTTTGGCACTTTTGCGTATCGACGCATGCCTTTTGGGCTATGTAATGCCCCGGCCACGTTTCAGCGATGTATGATGGCGATTTTCCATGAGTTGATCGAGGATTCCATGGAGGTTTTCATGGATGATTTTTCTGTCTTTGGGAGTTCCTTCGATCATTGTTTGCGTAATCTAGAGCGTGTTCTTACTCGGTGTGAGGAGACGAACCTGATGCTTAATTGGGAAAAGTGTCACTTCATGGTTCGTGAGGGTATTGTGCTTGGGCACAAGATTTCACAGGCGGGGATTGAGGTTGATAGAGCTAAAATCGACACCATTTCCCAACTCCCGCCGCCTACTTCTGTGAAGTCTATTCGTAGTTTTCTAGGTCACGCGGGTTTCTATAGGCGTTTCATTAAGGATTTTTCTAAGATTGCCCGCCCAATGACCCAGCTTCTTGAGAAAGATCGACCATTCGAGTTTTCTGCTGAATGTGTCAAGGCATTTGAGTTGTTGAAGGAGCGTTTAGTGACGGCTCCCATTCTGGTCGCTCCAGATTGGTCTCTTCCTTTCGAGATCATGTGTGATGCTAGCGACTTTGCTGTTGGGGCTGTGTTGGGCCAGCGTAGGGACAAGCATTTCCATCCCATTTACTATGCTAGCAAAACACTCAATGATGCCCAAGAGAATTACACGACGACAGAGAAGGAGTTGCTAGCCGTCGTCTTTGCTTGTGATAAGTTTAGGTCATATCTCGTGCTTTCTAAGACTATCATTTTTACTGACCATTCCGCTCTTAGGCATCTTTTCTCCAAGAAAGATGCAAAGCCTAGACTGATTAGGTGGATCCTTTTGCTTCAAGAGTTTGATATTGAGATTAGGGATAAGAGTGGAGCTGAGAATGTAGCTGCGGATCATCTATCTCGTTTAGAGAATCCGGAGTTAGAGAGAGGTGGGGAAGAGATGATTAGGGATGATTTTCCTCATGAGAGTTTGATGTCTGTGGTAGCTAGGATCTGTAGGGACTTCCGTTGGTATGCCGACATAGCTAACTACTTAGTTTCGGGTGAGTTTAAGAGTGATATTACTTTTCAGGAGAAAAAGAAATTGATAGCCGACTCTAAGTACTACTTGTGGGATGATCCTTACTTGTTTAGGTTAGGACCAGATCAGGTTTTGAGGAGATGTGTTTTTGGTGAGGAGACGAGAGATATCCTTAGGCACTGTCATGAGGGTAGAGTAGGAGGTCACTACGGGGCGGCTAATACTGCCAAACGCGTGTTTGATGCGGGTTTCTACTGGCCGACCATTTTTCAGGATGCCCATGAGTTTGTGAGACATTGTGATGCCTGTCAGAGGACCGGTAATATCTCATCCCGTAATGAGATGCCCCAAAATCCTATTCAGACCATTGAAGTATTTGATATGTGGGGCATTGATTTCATGAGTCCATTCCCCAATTCTCGTGGGAATAGATACATACTAGTTGCGGTTGACTATGTTTCTAAGTGGGTGGAAGCTCAAGCTTTGCCTACAAATGACGCACGGGTTGTTGTGAGGTTTTTAAAGACACTGTTTTCTAGGTTTGGTGCTCCTAAGTCCTTGATTAGCGATCGTGGTACACACTTTTGCAATGACCAGATGGAGAAAGCTTTGAAACGCTATGGGGTCACCCATCGGCTTTCTACGGCTTATCATCCACAAACAAGTGGTCAAGTGGAAAATACCAATCGCAGGATCAAGAGAATCCTAGAGAAAACAGTGGGGCAGAACCGAAAGGATTGGTCAGATCACCTAGAGGACGCATTGTGGGCTTTTCGCACCGCATTTAAGACACCGATAGGCACCACTCCTTTTCGGTTAGTTTATGGAAAAGCGTGCCATTTACCGGTTGAGTTAGAGCATAAGGCGTTTTGGGCATTGAAGAGGGTGAATTTAGATTTGGATAAGGCAGGTAAGCATAGATACCTTCAGTTGCATGAGTTAGAGGAGTTGAGGGATGATGCTTATATGAGATCGTGGGATTATAAAGAGAAAACTAAGAAGTTGCACGATAAGCGTCTGAAGGTAGTGAAAGAATTTAAGTGTGGGGAGAAAGTGTTACAGTATAATTCTCGTCTTAGGTTGTTCTCAGGAAAGCTTAGGTCGCGTTGGACGGGTCCTTATGTTGTTACACAGGTTTTTCCCTACGGTACAGTTGAGATTGAAGGTGAGGATGGCCAGCGATGGAAGGTGAACGGCCATAGGTTGAAGCATTATGAGGATGGGATGAGCGTTGATGAGGAGGTGGAGGTTTCGGACCTCCCTGAGATCAATCCCGAGTAGGTTTGTGAGAGTGTGGGGATACCCCCAAATGTAGAGTTTGTATTTTCTTTTCATGTTCATTACTTAGTTGCGTCGTCTTTGTGTTTTTGCTTTTTTTATGTGTCTAGGTTATTAGCTTGAGTCTTTTTATTTTATTTTATTATTATTATTATTATTATTATTTTTTTTTTTAGTTCGGTATTCTGCTGGGTTTTTGTTTTATCTTGTGCAGGTTTGGATTGTACCGCTCGTACTCAATCTCCATTCGGGCGATTCTGGAGCTGTACGTTATAATGAAGCAACCCAAAAGTTTACTATTGTGTCAGAGCCGATCGCGACCAAAATGCTATACGATCGAGCTGGTTTGGACTAGAGTTTTTGGAGCTTACGCGTTAATAAACCAGCTAAGTCCTTTCCAATTTGCCCTTGTCTTTTTATTTTTGTATTCGGAATTTATTTTTTCTTTTGTTTTGAGTCGTTTTCTATTCCTACATTGAGGGCAATGTAGAGTTTAAGTGTGGGGATGGGAAACTGTCGTTTAGTTTGTATATAAAGTCGTTTGAGTCAAAAAAAAAAAATTGAAAAAAAAATTGAAAAAAAAAAAATGTCCCTGATTTTGAAGTTTGCATTATAAAATATGAGAAATGATAGATAAAATCAAGTGTCTGGTTTTCAAATATTATATTGTATTAGAAGAATAAATAATTGAAAGCGTGTTAACTTGGGATGTGTGGGTAGGCCCAGCCGGTAGAAAAGTTTCCTTTTAAATAATACACCTAAATATATTAGGATACCTTGTGGGTTCTCATCTAGGAAAAAATGGGGAAGCTGAAACCGCCAATAATAGTATAAGGAATACCGTTATAAGTTTAAAACCGTTAGAATTTCTAATCAAAAGTTGAAAAAAGAAAAAAAAAGAGAGAGAGAGCTGGATATAAAATAAGGGCAAGGCCAATGGTGTCGTTTCTAGGGATAGTGACTCCGGACTCGACTCCCTCTAGGATTGTCTGAAAATAAATATCTAAAAAAGCTCATGAAAAAAATTAGAAATCAAAGCGAAAATACTGAAGCTTAAGGTGCCTGGCCACTGGGATAGCGACTTGGATTGGTCACACCCTCTGAGTTAAGTATGCTGAGATGAAGAAAAAAAAGAAGAAGAAAAAAAAAACAACAAATGATTTTAAATTCTCTCGGTTTTCTACATAAAACGGTTAGGAATAGTCAATTGGTTATTCCTTTTGTTTCATAAGCTTGAGGCGGGATTAGGTGAAACTGTGACTTCTTTAGTGTGAGACCCTAGGTAGACTAAATGAACCTAAAGATAAACTAACATGATAAGGGGCTTAGAAACCGGCGGTTGGGTTTAAGAGGACAAGTATACCTGCAATCGCAGTTGGCACGTGATTAGATTTTTAAAATTAAAGTAACCTATGTTTTGAAGCCAGATTATTTGATTGTGATCCCATTGCATAATTCTTTTTCAGGGACGAAAAAAGAGTCAAGTGTGGGGATGTTTGATGTGTCGTAAAACACATCTCTTTTCCTATGTATTTTGTATATTATTTGGTCAGTTTTTATTTGTTTTGTGTCATTTTTATTTGGTATTTATTTATTTTATTATTTTATAGGTGTTCGTGGAAAATGAGCTCAAAATGAAAGAATTTTAATTGAGACACGGACACTTGAGGGCATATGTTTATGGACGTCGGAGCGTAAACGAGAAAGTTTGGCCGAGCCAAGAACAACCGAACCAGAAACATAAAGTTATAATAATAATAATATAAAAAAAAAAGAACAAAGTGACTTGGGCTCGTGGCCCAAATCAAATAAATCACACGTTCAAGTCGGTGCAAAAAGAGTGAAGATAAAAACTTTGACGGCAGAAGATAATAGGGAAGCATTCTACGAATTCTACAATTCCAATTTTCTTTCGCACAAAGACAAAAAGGAACCGGCCAAATACGGTGACGATCGAACGAGCACGGAAGGAGAAAAGGCCACGGGCACGTTAAAGATTAAGAGCCAACGAGCCTTGGGTTAGGTTTAATTTTTATTAATTTTTCTCTAGACATGCTTAAAACTATGTTTAATTATTTTGTGATGGTGTTTTTTAATATTATGAGTGGCTAGACATTTTTATGGCTACTTAGGATGATGATTTAGACAATAATATGATTGAATGACGTTTGGTTTCCGTTTGGATGTGTAGAATTACATGATTTTTATTTTTATTGTTGGATTTGATATATGTGTGTTGGTGTTAATTTTATTTGAAGTTTGTTTATTGGTTTTGTGGAGCTAGGCATGTAGAGATACCCCCTAGGTCTATAATTCAATCTAGTTCGTCAACTTAGGTTAGTGTGCTAGTATTTGGAGTTGGAGTACGACACAAGTATAACAAACTAATATAATAAATTAACTAAGACGTGCAGTCCATTCTTGAGGGTGAGAAATCTAACTCGAGATTGCTAGGTAACTAACTAGGCATTGTTCGGTAGTTGGCAAACGCTAGGGCGGGAGTCGCTGCTTGTCCGTGTTTAGAGTTTTCCTAGGTTTCTTTCAGTAGAGTTTAAGTCTGCTTCATAGTTTGAGGGTTTTAATCCAGGAGAGGTTTTAACCTGATTTCTGTGGGATTTTGGTACGCTAGGGCGATCCAGATCCATTTTAGCATTTCTACACTTGTCCCGCCTTGATTCTAGCTTACTAGCCTTACCTGCAGGAGGAGAGTAGTTGGATGAAATTGGGGTCTCCAACGGGTTTCTTCGTCAGGATTGAGTATTATGTCTAAGGATTCTTACCTAGGTAGCCAGTCTTTCCTTTGCTTGATTTTTCCATCACTTTAGTTCGGTTTTTATTTTAGTTCTAATTAGTTTTTAATTTAATTTAATTTAGGGTAATTTAGTTAATTAATAGTTAATCAATTTTTATATTTTCAATTTAAAACCCCTCTTAGTTATTAATTTAAACAAGCAATTCAGTGACAGTTTAATCTTCTGTGTTTAATTGAGTCCTTTGGTTCGATACCTGGTCTTATTCGCTTGCTACAAACGAACGGTACACTTGCCGATTGTGCGTGGTTTAGTTGAGTCTAGGGTTTTAACTTGTGCACATTTTTATATATACATTAGCACGCATCACTACGCGACGTAGTTTTCATTAAACAACACATGGGGATCTCCCTGGAATATGCCGGAACCCACGACGCCCTGATCGCGAACATCTCCTTCAGCCACTTATTATCCGCAACACCATGGGTATCTAACAAATCATACCAACGCGCCTCGAAGGTGGATGGCTTTATGTAAACGTTCCATACCAAACGATGAAGATCTTGGCGGAAATTGGTGTTGGTTAGTAGATCTCCGGTTTCCTGGTAGTTAAGATTTAAAATCAAAGCGTGAGTAAAAAATGCCTCACTATCATGGTGCTTCGTAATATTTATAATAAAACTACTAAAATATTACACTAACCTTTGAAGGAAGTTTTTTCATGATATGCCACATGCAAAGCCTATGGCGTGCCTCAGCAAACACTTGTGGGACAGCTTGTAGCATCGATGGGTCCTGATCACTTAAAACTAACCGGGGTTGGGACCCATGTGCCTTTAAAAAGGTCTGAAGTAACCAAACGTAGGATTCTGTGGTTTCATTTATTATTAACCCAGCACAAAATGTGATGCACTGCATGTGGTGGTCCACCCCTATGAAGGGGACAAATATCATGTTGTACCTTGCATTGAGAGCGGAAAATATGAACACAAGTTACATATTGAAGACATAAAAAACATTGTATTATATGTATAGCATGGTTGCATAACAGTGTCACACCCCGCCTAAGGCGGAAACACGGGGTGCAACTAAAATGATATCCAAGCACAAAAGTCACACGAGCATTATTTAATAAAACAGGAAATACCATTTAAAACATTCAAGTTTTACAAAACATGACATTAATTGTTTGAATTAGACACCATTGTTTAAAGTGTTTATTCCAAAACATCACAACAACGGATCAAAAGATGGTATCCCCCACAAAATGCTCGCACACGACCTTCCCAAGTTCCATACTCCATGCTAATTTCCTGAAAAACATGCATGAAAATAAATGGGTCAACATAAAGTTGGTGAGTTCACTAGTTTTGTATGTTGGACCTGTAATCCCAAATCCGACTAAATTACTGCCTAGCTAGGGCAATAATTAATATGTGATCTGACATGAGTCCATAACCAAACCTTGACGTGTTGTGCCTCGCCCATTGTACACTCAAGACAATGAATAAATGTGAAATACTAGCACTCTTTTGATATCTGTCATCCGGACAGAGCGACTGACCAAGAGTGGGGGTGTCAACCCAATAGATCTATCCCGTGTTTCATGGCTAAATCCATAGCTAATGGTTATGGTATGATGTATGACACGAGGGCTTAATGGATCCTGAACCTTGATGTCTCATGTTCACATATAGTCATGTATGTAACTGAAAACCGAACTTTGTGCGCATGTTTTTCCCCTGGAAAAATGTAAAAACAGTGAAAAATGGGCAGTGAAACTCACCTTATGGTATGTCTTGGAAATGAACTAATGATTCTGGGCTAGATCTACCTATGTGTCCTATGTAAAAGAGACATTTTAGGTCTATGTTACTTGTACTGTCTACAAGTTGTTCTATTGTTATGCTTGTCTTTGTAACTTAACTCTTTAAGTTAAATGTGTCTTTAATGGAAAGACTTGTAAGCTAGTGATCTTTGATAAAAGATAGCTTAGTTTCTTGGAAAACATTACCTTTATTTGTGAAAAGCAAGTGTTTTATATACTTTGGTGTACTCATGTGTTGAAGGTTTCACACCTTTGTTTTGTCAAGTGTGTAGGTCTATCATGTTTAAGTATGCATAACTTATTATTTCCATACTTGACATCTTTTGTGAAAATAATACTTCTTGTCAAAATATTACTTTTTCTTGAAAACACATGGATTTTGTAAGCTTTGTTATGATCAACATCATTCAACACTATGCCTTGTGTTAATGAGTTTAGAAAATGTATCTTTTTCTTTATAAAATTTTCGGCTATATATATATATATATATATATAAATTCATATATATATTTCGGCTCTTAGGGTGTAAAACACATATATTCTTTAATTAACATAATGTATTTAAAACATGGGTTAACCCACTTACTTGATTAAGTTACAAGAGTAAACACACTTAGTGAACAACTTTGTATTTAAAAGACTGTGTAAAAATAAAAACATAAGTTTAAGAAAACAATGTTATACCTCCTAGTGTCTAAAGAAAAAGAGGGAGTTAGGGGCCATGTACAACCTTGTTATGCTCCTTGTACTCCTAATGATCCCTTGAAAGTTAATGTTTATGTGTGTAAAGGCTTGTATGTGGGTGGTGGTCTAATGGTGGTGGTGGCCGAGTGATAATGGTGGTGTGGTGGTGGTTGTTCGGCCGCGAGAAAGAGAGAGGGAGAGGTGGAGAGGTTTAGTTGTTTTGTGCACTTGTTCACTAATTCTCAACCCCTATATATAATGGTTATGGAAGGAAAGGTATCATGGCTCAAGAAAGGCAAAATAAATCATCTTTCCTAATATGGATTAAGATCTTGTAAAGGTGATTTTGGTGAGATTAGGAAGAGATTTTGGACGTGACATATGCATGCTTTCTTGGATATAGTGGGCCAAAAATTTGAGGATAAGTTTGGAAGGTTATGGTAAGTCAACTCCTTTGGATTTGATGTTAGATGATCATGGTGTTTGTTGGATTTGGAGCATCTTAGGATTGATGTGGTAAGATCTTGTCTTTGGGGCATGTGGGCTAAAAATTCTAAGATGTTGGGAGGCCATGGATTAGTCAATCTCACAAGGATTTGATGCATGATAATCATGGTGTCTTGGGTGATTAGAAGGGTCTTTAGTTGACTTGGTAAGATATGGCACAAGATATGGTGGATGTCAAATGAGGTAAGTCAATACTAGACCTTCCTAGTGTCATAAGAATCTTTCCATTTTGATGTAAGGTCTAGGAATGAAATGGAAGTGACTAGAGCATGTGTTGGAAGGATCTTGGTGGGAGATTGTGTAAGCTAAATGGGGTAAGTCATCATACTTGGATCAAAATCTCATTTCCATGTTGGTGAAAGTTGTTATCAAGAATCTTAGTGTCTTGTGTAGTGTATATGTGTGTGTCGATATATATATGTATGTATGGGTAGGGATTTTATTCTTGGTAAGTCAACTAGTATGGAATGAATACAAGGTCAAGTGTTTAGCTAAATGTGGTGGAATCTAGGAGACTTTGAAGTGATGGTTCATTGAAGTGTAAGAGTTTAATCTTTGGAAATCACACTACACCTATGTATGTGTGCGTGTGCCGTCGTATATGTATATATGTATATACATACATATTTTTTTTGAACATTTAAACTCATGTCTTGTACAAATGTATATACACATGTTGTAATTAGATGTTAAGTGTGATCTTTGTACAAGTTTAAGTGCCTTATTTATATATATAATTGTGTTCCATATATATATATATTGTTAACTAGTCGTATTACTAGTTGCATGTGGGCTTTGTGTTCAGGTGATTTCTGTATATGGACATTGTTTGATTTTGTCCTTGATGGAATTACCATTGAAATGTTATTTATCATTGTATGAGTTTCCCAAACTTAGGTTTTTGATATGATCTCTCTATAGCTTAGCTAACTACTTAACTAGTTATGAAATTGTATCAACTAGTGGACCTAATGCTAGACTGTAAGCATCGAAACTGACTTGCTGAGGCCCCTGTATGGCTCAATTGCAATAAAACATGTAAAATGAGATGTCATGCACAATGTGTACGTGTAACTAATGTACGGATATGACTTGTGATTTCGACGTGTGTCACAAGCAGTTACATATGTAAAACACTTACTTGTTGGTGTGGTAGGTCGCATCAAAAGCTATGACATCCCCAAAAGCTTTGTAGTTCAGTTTTGAAATCTCATCCGCCCAAAAAACAGAGCGTAACTGCCCATTCGAAACTATGAAATCAAAAAAGAACTCTAGCAAGGCCTCAAACCGATCCCGCAAACGATCAAGAAAGAGCTACGCATCGTGATCACCAATATAAATTCTGAGTTGTTGGCTAAAGTTCTTAAAGTCAGCAACAGTACCATTGACGTTGTGATGGCCACCGTTAAGAGCAACTAAACACCTATGCGCTTTAACCGGCCCAATCCGGTTAAGGCTCATGTTATGGATAAATTGTTTGGTTGAATAAGAGAGTTTGCGGGAAATCTTTGTAAGATCACGGTTGTGGGTCTCAACTAGTTCATGGTTTTGTATCTCATTGAAAGTGTGAATGGTAAATTGAGAGCCATCAGGGCTGATGGAAATCAAAATATGAGCTTTGCAATTAGAAACGGTAATGGTACTTTTGCGGGGCTTAATAGGTGACTCATCTAGCGTGTTAAATGTCTTGTTAACATGCGGTTTGCCGTACTTTGAACGACGGAGGTACTTGTGGGTTGGGATACCCAACGACTACTTTGTCTGACCCTTCCTAATAGAAAACCTAGCCTGCTGGGCGTACTCCTTATACATATCTAATACCGCTTCGAACGTGGGGTAAGAATCGTCAACAACTGGTAAAAACTTAGGACTGACATTCGGCATCCAATATTGAGTTCCATTAGGGGTTGAATACACATAGTGAAGTGGCGCGTCTGCAGTAAAATCATGTTTAATAAGGTTAAAAACATGGATGTTGCATGTGTAACAAACAGTATACCTATTACATCCATTTAATACAAACACATTTTTATGAGCTGGTTTGTGTGCAACATATATATAATATACTCTACACTTCAGTTACACATATACCACTTCACCAAAACACATTTTAATATGGTTAAACACTATATAAACTAACTTTCCCAACATTTGGCAACAAATAAACGACATTTATAAAAAAAAAGCAAACGTGGTGTATACCAACAACTTCAATAACTTCAATACCTTCAATGTTACAGGAAAAAAGCAAAAAAAAGACATATTTAACAAAACCTTCAATGTTATCATCGTCTACCACCGACGATGTTGAAGACGAGCCAACATGGTGCATATCAACAACTTCAATACCTGCGAAAAACAAACAAACAAAGCTTAACAACAAAGCTGGTTACAGAAAAAGAAAACAACTAAAACCTCACGAGTAAAAAAAACAACTAACCTGGTACACGATCATTTTCAGATGAACAATAGATATCAGGCTGATGATTTCCTCGCTTTACCGTTTCTTAGTTCATCACCATTGTGTCTATCGACAGGTTTGAGGAGAAGAGATGGGTTACGTAAAAACAGGAGTGAGAGAGGATGGCTAGGAGGAGATGGTATGGAGAGGATGATAGCTTAACCCATGGAAATCTTGAAGGAGAGGATGTTGAGAGAATGATCAGGAAGAAGATGGTATGGAGAGCATGATCAGGAAGAAGAGAGAGGGGATATTCAAATAGAGAAGAAAGATGATGAATTAGTGATGTAATGTGCTTGGGATTAGCATAAATCTTGATTATTATGAATGGTTAAAAGACTAATATAACCTTATTGTTTTTTAATGATAAAATTGAAAAGGTAATGTGAGGATTAATATAAACCACACATTGGGTTTTCATAGGTTTCTTCAAATTTTTGGGTTTTCATTAAATACTTAGCCTATATATATAGGGTCAGGATCCTGTACAAAGTGTTATATATGTGAGAAGTGTGAGAAGGTGTTATAGCCATTAGATCATCTTAATCAATGGTTTAGATTTAATGAGTGGCATTTTTGTAAATAGTGTTTGATTATTACTAACTAAAAACAATTCAAAAGGGTAGTATAGTCAATTTCTTATGACATTTAAAGAGCCAGAGGAGATATGTTTTGAGAAACCACTTTATTTTCCTTGATTCTCGCTCCCTCTTTCCAAAAAACAACTGAACGAATTTTATGCAAGAAATCTCTCATTTATGGAGGATCAACAACGATTTGGGATAATCTACAAACGTGAGTGTTTTTTTTTTTTTCAAAACCACATTTTCTTTCAGTAAGGTTTGATTTATAGTATCAATGTGTTTTATCTTCAAAACTTATATACATCACTAAAACACCATGTATAGCAAAACCATATTTTCTTTCAGTAAGGTTTGTATTACAGTATCAAATGTGTTTTATCTTCTAAGCTTTCGTTGGAAGGTTTGTATTACAGTATCAATGTGTTTTATATTCAAAGCTTACGTCTGGAAGGTTTGTATTATAGTATCAATGTGTTTTATCTTCAAAACTTATGTACATCAGTAAAACACCATGTATAGCAAAAACCACATTTTCTTTCAGTAAAACACCATAGAACGTAGCTTAATTAACAAAATAATCGAAATATGTGTTTCAATAAAACACCATTGTGCATAAAAAACCATATTTTGCATCAGTAAACCTCCTTATAAAAATAACACAAAAGGTGTGTTATACCTTCAAACCTTATGGTATACCGGTAAAACACCATGTGCTCATATCAGTAAAACACAACAATATGAATGCTGTTTTGATCGATGATAATTCAGTAAATGAATGATGAATGTGCTGAATGTTTATAAATACTCAATAAATATCCGTTCAATTTGAAACAAAAATCCCTAAGAATGCTCATAATTAATCACGTAATTAATTAGCAATTATCTCCTAAAAATAACATTAACAATGCAAATTACATTGATACCCTTCTAGATAATAAAATAGGCTGCCATGTGTCACACTAGTATTGGTTCTCACACTTCTCACAAATAATAGGTTTTGTACATGATCCTAAACCTATATATATATATATATATATATATATATATATATATATATCAATACCAGGTTATTATCTCATATGAAGTGATAAAATATATGCTATGATGTGGCATAGAAATTAATGTACTATAATATGAGAAAACAACAATTTTAATCATCTAAATAAGAATGAAAATGTATACTAAAAAGAGAATGTACGATTGGATGAGGAGTAGAGGCAGAAGCAACTATTACATGGCGTGATTGAGGCGAGGGCCTTGAAGTTATAGTTTTTATGAAACGACTGGTTTTGACATATTCTGCTCTAAATGAAACAGATTTCTCATTTACAATTTCATTTAATAGTTAAGAAAATAAATATTAAATACATAAAATATAAACGTGAAATTGTAATTTTAGAATATTATTTCATGTGTGAGAAAACTGAGATAATTATAAGATTCTTATTTATTTTATAGTAAGTAATAATAATAAAGATAAAGATTATAAATTAATAAATATCGGGTTAATTGAGCTATTTTTTCTTGAACCGCTAATTGGGTTATTTTTAACCACCCACCTTTGTGGTGGAGTGGTATCAGGTGATGAGGGAGAGACACTTGACCCTTGTGGTCATGGGTTCGACTCCTGACCCAGCTAGGTTTTACCGGTTCGCTACCGTCGTGCTTTCAGGCGGGTATGCGAGCCTGGTTTTCCCTGGAACTGACACACGGGTTGGCTAGGGGCTCTCGTGCGTGCGGGTTGGGCCGCCACGAGGCTCGTGAGTTTGGCTCCGAGTCTGTGGGCTTCCCTTTGCCAATGGAGGCCGCGTACAAGAGTACCCGGCGATTATTTAGTTGGCCGTTCAAAAAAAAATATTGGGTTATTTTTAACCTAAAATTTTAGTAGAAATTCAAGGGTTAGGATAGCCTCATCAAATGACATGTGTCCCCACCTCAATCACTTTATTATTAATAGATTAATTAATAACATTGGCAATTATTTAGTATTCACTTAATTGTATAGATAATTAATTCTATTGATTATTAATTAATAATGATTTATAAATATGCTTTACGTTAAGGTTGTTTTCTAAGTGTTGCTAGCACTAGAAATTATTAAGTATTCACTTAATTCTATAGATAATTTAATAATGATTTATAAATAAGCTTTACGTTAACAGTCTATGGTTGTTTTCTAACTGTTGCTAGCTAGCACTAGAAATTATTATCGTTATTATTAGAATAATTGAGTGCCAAACACCAACTCGACCACTTCGACTTTGAATTTAATCAAATATTTATTGCAACTATCCCGACATAAAGTTCCACGTTTTATTTTACCGGATAAATTAGGCATATAATAACTAAAATTTTATTTTAATATTTTTTTTTCCGATTATATCTAAGTATAAACTTTAATCTTGTTAGCTTGATTGGTTAGAAATCAAATATCCCACAACAAAACAAAAGTTGAATCTTTCATAAAGAAAACTTTAAGTTTTTATATCCAAAAGGCAAAAGTGCAATAGTACTACTATTCACGCACAAGTAGGGTTATCGTATAAAACATGTGACTCCCAACAAACTAAGGTTAATACTTTTAATAAACACCAAAGTCTACCTTAGCAAAACATTCATAAAACATACTTAACTAGGGTTAGTTGAGTCGATTCGATGATTCAAGGAATTATCGGGAGTCGGTTCGATGATCAGAGGGATCATCGGTAGTCAGTTTGCGCACATATGTCCAAGGGTTGGCGTTTCGGAGGATTACCGGGTAAAACGCACACACGCGAGTCTCGAGTCCCGGGGGTTGGTGATATAACTTTAATGTGTGAATTATCGGGTATTAAATGTTTTACGATCATTATATAATGTTCTTGTATGTATATACGTGAAATTATGTGTATACGTGAAATTATGTGGTAACACAGCAAATGACTCTATGGAGGCTACTAGCTAGCTACTCGTGTGCATCAGGATGCTACTAGCTAGCTACTCGTGTGCATCAGGAGGCTAAAAACTAGCTACTCATGTGCATCAGGAGGCTACTAGCTAGTTACTCGCCTCCTGCAGATGCTAGTCGCCTGGAATGCCAGACACGGCTAGTAATAGCTAACCATACTTGACTTGTTTTACATCATTTGTGCAACCCTAACTCGCTTCAAAGTGCTCTCTCACTATCCTTAACCCCAGTACACACCCGTTTTTTTGCCCTAAGGTGTGTGATTCATGCAAATCATTTTTCAAACAATCATTACAAGCAAAGACCTAAAGTGTGTGATTCATGCAAATCATTTTTCAAACATTGTTATGTTATTATTTTGAACCGTAAAGGTCCAGACCTGATCTTTATATGTTTTCATCAATAAAAACCATTGAAAACCCATTCTAAACTGACGTGTGCGGATATACACATAATTTTACAATGAATAAACACATGTTTGGTTTTAATATTTATAAAAATGGTTTACACCTTAACATTAAAACACACACAAAAAGGCAAGTGTACCATGTCATATATGTAGTAAGCAGAGATAAGAACCAGATATCGATCCATAAATGCGAACGGATGCAATAGTACTTAAACTCTATCCCTGATTTACCAGTAAAAGATAGTTTTGAAGTTGTTTAAACTAAATTAATTCTAGTACACAAAATAAACATAAATAAGACTCCAAATACAATATATATATATATATATATATATATATAGGACACTATAATAACAATCCTAGCATGTTAACTACATAACATTATTAAACAGGCGATAGATCAACATTCTCATTTTCAGACAATTAGTATCCCTTGCGGGAATCCTAAGATGACAACTATACGACAAGCTAACACGAGAACACACGTTAACCACCTCATATTGTTTATTAGCGAGCAACTGATATAATCTCATGCGAATCATCTAAAGATAAGTTAGTCATCGGTTAAGAGTTTTCTAACCTCAATAATCAAGGCAAGCAATACTGAAAACACAATACGACCACCTAGACTAACATAAAGTAGAGCATATCACAAACTATTCCATTTTACCAACTCTGAACACAAATCTACTAAGATCGCCATTTTCACCAAAATAACTAGCAAAGATCAATAACCGTGTCAAAGATCAGTTTCAACACCATCAAGCTTTTAAAACCCTTTTACGTGCAGACAAGCATTTCCAATCATTATTCGACTGACTTTAACAAAACCAATACCCGTTTCCATTATTCGACGGACTAGTCTACTACCGATCGATTAACTGGACGGTTTCTTCAACAAGTATCCGACTAACACGAAACGATAATCATCAAAGTCATCCAAACATAACAAGAAATCCAACAACAATGAAACATGTTTGCAATATGATCATCAAGATTCAAACATAAAAAATGACAAAATCCTACAAAACATGATTAAACATACAAATGATTGTTCTACTACTAGATACTAATGTTTTTACCCGTAGGTTACAATCTATAACATAAATATCATGAACATACATAACAAAATCAGATTTGAATAAGTTTCAATGTTTAAAGATTCAAACCATAGAATGTAAATGTGATGGATTAGATGATGATATGGATCTGGAACACTTCCCGAGCTTGTTCTTCGCCTTCACAGCAGTTCTTTAACTCCAGAAATCTCCCTATATCATCCCAAAAATAGCCAATGCCCTGATCACTGAGTTATGCTCTGTTTTTATAAAAGTCTCGAAAAGGCGCACGATCGTGCACTTTATTTTGATCGTGACGTCTATGATGTGACAGGCAAGTGGGCTAGTGGTCTCTAAAAATATCTGGGGATCTCGCACGGTTGTGCAGAGATCTTGCACAGTAGTGCTGATCAGGAGGTACTCGGGAAAATGGTTGCACTGCCTGGTGCACTGGCAGTGCAGCCGAGAAAATAGGCTCGCACGGTTGCTTACACTGGCAGTGCAGCCTTCAGTTGCTGAGTAAGGGTTGACCTGCACAGTAGTGCACACATCTTGCTTGACCGTGTAGGTGTGTCAGTTTCTTCTGAACAAGCAAGAAATGTCCGTTCGGTCCAGCTTTCGCTCGTTTTCTTCAACTTTGTCTTTGGGGCATCGTTTAAGACCTGCAATAACAATACAAAGAAATTAAGTACCAAATTCGTGCAATTATGGTCGAAATCGAGTAATTTGGGAGTTTAATCGGAGATTTATGTATGTATAATTTAAGGGTATTGGATTTTAATAATCCAAACTTTCACCCACTGGCTGATAATAATTTGTACTTCAAAAATTCCTAACAATGATCCCAATTTCAACGTATTGGCCGATAATGAACCTTTGTTAACTAAGAACTAACTCAGTTTGTGGATGATGACATGGCATGTGTGGCATGTCATGTCAGCGTCCACGTCATCATCTATGCATATGTTGGCATGCAACGTCAACGTCTACGTCATCATCCACTAACTGAGTTAACTCTCAGTTAACAAAGGTTCATTGTCGGCCAACATATTGAAAGTTGGGATCATGGTTGGGAATTTTTGAAATACAGATTATTGTTGGCCAATGGGTGAAAGTTTGGATTATTAAAATCCAATATGCCTATAATTTAACGTATATCAAACATCCCCACACTTGAACTTTGCTTGTACTCAAGCAAACAACTAAAAATAGAAATAATGTAAAACTCGCCAAGTGGAAACAAGGAGAAAATAACATGTACAGATAATAATCAAGCCAATATATATATAAACAACAGGTGACAAAACAACTGAAAGGCGACGATTCACTTCCAATCAAAATAGCATGCAAACCCTTACACGACTCATAATGTTCACACACACTCGGTTTTATTTATGATACATAAGTGTAATATGTATGTGTAAATCGCTCCATTGCCAAGACAATGAATCGTGCAATATCATAAGCTTGTCAAAAGATCTAATCTTCACCAACTAACGTGTGAAAAAGCACAAATCATGAGGTCTTAATAGGGTTGTAATGATAGGCTAAGGTAAGGGTGCAAAAAGGATATTTATAGTGACAAATCGGCTAAAACTCAGCGGTTATGTCTAACTAAATAGAAACAAACATAACTATACAAAAAAGACGCGAATATAGGTGATTTTTATTTAAATCGAGCTTAACATACAAATTCTAACTTTTAAAGTCCTGAAAATTGCTCGAACTCTGCTAATTCACCCTATTTTAGAGTGTTCTATTTTTCAGGATTTTTTACATACAAATGATTATATACATCGCACAGGCTCTAAATATATAAATCCGAACATGAACTATTTACAACACATAAACTAGTTAAACAATAACCTATACCGAGTTCTAACACAAAAGGTTTAAAAGAAAAAAAAGCCAAATTTGGTTCAGTGGTAAAATGGTGTGGTAAATAAGAAAAACACGGGGTTAGGCTCAACATGGTTAACTAGTGGATAACATTTAGGTGCGAGAAACAGTTAGAACGAAAAAAAATAGGCTAAAGCAAAAGGGTATCCTAAGTGCCTCAATCATATTCATACAGTTTCACACGTATCTGATCTAAACAAGCATGCTAATGACAAGTTCTAAATTGCACAAAACATCCGGCTCACTCGATAAGCATGTCAAAGAAATGAAATCTATTCAAAGGCTCAAATGCTCACGTAACCGGAAGGAAATGGGTGCAAGTGTACGAATTTAGCAAGCTAGTATAACGTCTGTTTGTCGCGCCTCAAGTTATCTTTATCAAAAACTAGTTAGGCTTGATGTTTTTAAATATATATACATACTTTAAGGTTTTTTTAACATATATATATATATATACACACACAATAGAGGACAAACAAGATATAACCCTTCCCCACACTTAAACGTCACATTGTCCCCAATGTGAAAATAGATAACCTTTATGGATTAGCTAACTATTGTGTGAAAAAGGAGAATAATACTCCCCTGGTGTCGAAGAAAGATCCGGCAAATAAACGGCATAGAGCATCCAAAACGGTGCTCCCCGTCTCCTGCATTATAAACATTCTTGACAAAACAAACACGTCAAACCCATTTATCATCATCCAACAAACAAAACAAACTAAATTTAAGTATTGAAAGGAAATAAATAATACGAATACAAACCAAAGATGTCTTGGGTGCAAGAACCCTAAATATAGTACGAATACAAAAGCAAATAAAGTAAACTAACATTAAGCTGCATCATGGCGATAGCGACTACTGGTCATCTCGGTGATGAGTACCGGGTGAGCTTGCTCTAGACGACGAAATATGCAGTCAAAACCCGAATGCATCTCCCACCTCATAACCTACCGTGTGCTCCCCTGCTGTTGCACATTCAACTCCATGGCCTGGAACTGACGATAAAAGTCGGGGTAAGATGGTATATCTGGTGGCCAGGCATACTGCTGCTGCTACTCATGGTGGGGGCCTGGGTGAGGTGGTGTCTGGGGCGGTGTACCTACACCGCCTCCACCTCCCTGATCATGCATCTCCTCGTCCTCTGCTGCTCGTAGAGGATCCCATACCTCGTCGACAAGACCTCTTAATCGTGCCCCATCCACTGTGTCTATAATAAGGCCTTGGGCCCTTAGCGATCGCAGATCAAGTGCTGCCCCTGGTGTCACCTGAGTCAGTGTAGCCCTCACCTCGCCCGTTAGTACCCCAACTCCTCGGCGAGTACTGTAACATACTCGCCTCCATGAATCTCACTCCCTTTGGTCTTCCCGACTGCTGTGAAGAAGAACTCGGCCATCCGTGCTGCCAAGTTGAGGGGTTCACATGTAGAGAGATGATAAAAAAATAAAAGGTCAAGAGTTGGACAATTTCCCGAGCTGTGCTTTCGTCCACAGATGGTGCGACTGAAGATGAAGTGCATCATCCGTAGCAGAGGATCCCTAATCTTTGAGGCCTTTGCCAACCTAGGAATGTAGGCCGGACCATCAGCGATAGTAGCCCAGTAATCTGCTCGCTCATCAGGATCGGCGAAGTTATGCACGGTAGAGAATAGGTCGGAATCTATGTCTTCTCGTGAGTAGATGCCTAGTTTCTTCCCCAATTTTGCCACCGACCATTTATGCCACTGCCCTCCTAGTCTAACTGATACATTCTTCTCATAAAAATTTCTGATTTCTCCTTCTTTAGGCTTTGGGTAGGAGTAAGAGGCAAGGAACACTATGGTGAGTTCAAGATACACGGGTTTTTGGATGTTTAAACAGGTGGGCTAGTGGTTGGGAGACCATCTTTGTAAATCTCTTGTGTTGGTTCAAGGAGGCCAGTGAATCCCAACTCAGCCTACTCGGTGTGCCAAACATATCTCTTCTACTCCATAAGTTGAAGAGCTTATTGAGGCAACCGTGATTCCTTTGGATTCTAGTTGTCAAAGGTTAGGAATGTACACATAAAAACACATTCCAAATTGTTAGCATATAAAAAATTATGGTCCTGGACGTCCAACATAAGGCTGCAAAGTTTCTAACCTAAATCTGATGGTTCCGCACAGCCGTGCACAATCAGTGCACTCCCGTACGCGTTAGAGCAGCCGATTTTCCTGAGCTGCACTGCCGGTTGCACTGGCAGTGCAACCCAATTTTCTCAGCACGAACGGTCGTGCGAGTCAGTCGGCTCGGTGATTCCGAGTCGACCATCCTGTATCCGGTAATAAACCAAGTCAAATTACTCGTGTAGCCCGAGCACTACCGTGCGAATCGTGCAATTTTTCAAAGTTTTCCCAAAATCACTCAAGTCACATACAGTGTTTTTTATTTTAAACTCAAAATATAAGTGATTTTGGGTTGGTTATGCACGGTTTCAACATAGATTAAACAAAACTTAACAAAATTTTAAACAAACTAAAAGATTCGCGGGGTTGATTAAGACTTATGAAGAAAACCCCAAAATCTTTGACCTAGACACTAAAATCAAACGGATCCAGTCTAAAATCGTACAAAACACTCGAAATATTATGAAGGGATTCGTACTTTGATTGTTTAAGAGGAGAAAAATTGAAGATCTTGTGCAAAAGTGGTGGTTTCGGCTGAAAATGGGTGGAACGCGGTGAAGATCGTGTTTAGTGTTTTGGTGGTGTGAGTTATGAAGTTAAGTTGTATTTATAGGGCCAAAAAGTTTTTGGGCTTTTAAGCCCGCATGGTCGTGCGAGAAAGGTGCACGGTCGTGTAGACCCCTTGCACCACCTTCTGCACCATCGTTCCGACCAGGAATGCTAGTCGTCTCAGTCCGCACGGGCGTGCAGGTTTCTACACTCCCGTGCAGGACCTGCAGACTTGTTATTTCTCAGTCTGCAGTTGCGCCTTTCTGCGTAGCACCCCTATTTTATCCGAAAACACCAATTTAACTAAGTATAACCTGTTTGTATACTCTTTGTGCTCCATCGCTCCTTCCGGCTCCGATCAAACCTGTACGAAACTCGAAAAAAGACGTTAAACTAAGAAATTTAAATAAACTAAGAAATAAACTAAACTAATTACATATTTACCCTTGTGGCATGCCTAAACACACTGTGCTAATTTTATTAACGAGTCGCTAGCTAGACTCACCTTCCCACGCTTGTTTAGGCCAGCGGAGTGTGGAGTTCAAGGACCTCCACTGCGGGGTCAATCGGTCCATCAATATAAGATTTCAAGTGATGGTCGTTGACTTTAAAAGTCAATCCCTCAACATTTTCAATCGAGAAAACCCCGTAAAGATATACTTCCTTAACCGTGTACGGGCCTGTCCATTGGGATTTCAACTTTCCCGGAAATATACGCAACCAAGAGTTGTATAGCAGAACCAAGTCGCCTACCTGAAAATCTTTGCGGTGCTTCAGGCGACTGTCATGCAGTCTCTTCATGTGCTCTTTATGAAGAATCAAGCTCTCGTAGGCCTGCTGCCTAAACTCCTCTAGCTCGTGAATCTACAAGAATCGGCTCTCACTACCGGTCTTCAGATCCAAATTCTTTATTAATAGAGCCCAGAACGCCCTATGCTCAAGCTCGACAGGAAGATGACATGCCTTTCCATAAACAATCCTAAAGGGAGTCGTCCCGACAGGCGTCTTATATGCAGTCCGAAAGGCCCACAAAGTGTCATCCATCTTATGATCCCAACCCTTGCGGTTTTTGACTTACTGACTGCTCAAGGATTCTCTTCAACCCCCGGTTTGTGACCTCCACCTACCCCGCTCGACTGTGGATGATATGGGGTTGATAACCTATGGTGCACACCATAACGGGACAATGCTCTCTCGAGCTGTGGTTACAGAAGTGTGTTCCACGGTCACTGATTAGTGCCTTCGGGGCACCAAACCGGGAGAATAGGCTTCGAACGAACCTCACAACTACCCTGGCATCATTCTTGGGTAAGGCTTGCGCCTCCGCCCACTTGGATACACAATCAACTACCACGAGTGTATATCTATTATCCCGTGAGGAGGGAAATGGTCCCATGAAGTCAATGCCCTAGATGTCAAAGACTTCTGATATGCTTTTTCTATGATTCTTCATGCCTCATTGGGGGTCTGAGTTCCAAGATCTCCCCCAGCATATACATCTAAGCGCTCTTGCGAGTCATAACCAAGTCCCTGGTAAAAAGTTAACACCAACTATCTTTTTTGAAGACTGTGGTGCAGGACAACCAACAACAAGTCTTTATACCTCTCAAATGCCGTGTATAGTGATTCACCGTCATCCTGCCGAAAGGTCATGATGCGGTTCCTCAACTTCTGGGTTTTCTCTGGAGGAAAGTACTGATTCATGAATTGCTTAAACAGCTCCGCCCATGCAGTGATAGAACCCGGGGGAAGCGACTGAAGTCAACTCCTGGCTTTGTCCCGCAAAGAGAATTGGAAGAGTCTTAAACGAATGGCATCCTCTGATACATTCGTCATCTTAAAGGTTGCTAAAAGCTCCAAGAAACCAGCAATGTGTCGGCCTGGATCCTCGTGCTCCAGTCCACCGAACTGCACCGAGTTTTGTATCATACTAATGATACTAGATTTGATTTTAAAGTTTGCCGCCACGACCTTGGGGTCGGGCGATACTCGACGCAAGTCCGTCACTTCTAGGATGGCCGCTATCATTGAGCTGGATATCATCATCCGCCATTAGGATCTCGCTCTCCGCTTCTGACCCTTCTTGGTCAGACGGATTCTCCATCGCCTCGTTTACTAGGGACCTCTATAGAAGGAGTAGAAATAAGAATATCAGAAACAAGACGCGACTTATGAAGTCTAATTCTTTCGCTTCTCCACAATCTACGCATCTCCTCCTCAGAAAGATCACCAGTGGGCCTAGGGTTTGCGGACATCAACCTGCAATCAAAGAATATACAGTTGCAGCAGGCAAAATAGATAACCAACCCAAAAAGCAATAAAAGAAAGAAAAATAAATATTAATACCATAAATACATAGAAAAATACTAGAAAGCTATATACTCATAAAAATCAGATAAATGCAAATAAAATCAATAAAATGAACGGAAATCAACAATCTAAGAATCAAATAGCCCAATAATAAAATCAACAATTAGTTCAAATACGAACAAATAAATCAAATAGATCAAATAATGAATCAATCAAATTTATAGACAAACCAAAAAAATCCAATATTCAACCAATTAAATCTATCAACATCCTAATGAACAAATAATCAATCAATCCTCTAAGCAGAAAAATGAACAAATATATATGCAAACCTATGAACCAATTAAATAAATAATCAAATATTCATATATGCAAATAAATGAACAAATAAAGAATCAACATAGTATAAACAAGTATTCACAAGCATGTACACTAGTAAATGGTTGACCCGGTTCGTTCCTAAAGCTCATCGCATCCCCGACAACGGCGCAAAATTCTTGACGTGTGCTTATATACACATAATTTTACAATGAATAAACACACGTTTGCTTTTAATATTTATAAAAATGGTCCAGACCTTAACATTAAAACACACACAAAAAGGCAAGTGTACCCTGTCGTATATGTAGTAAGCACGGAGAAGAACCAGATATCGATCCATGGACGCGAACGGATGCAATAGTACTTAATCTCTATCCCTGATTACCAGTAAAAGATAGTTTTGAAGTTGTTTAAACTAAATTAATTCTAGATCACTAAGTAACAAAAGTAAGACTCTAAATACGATATATATATATGTAATATGTATAGGACACTAATAATAACAATCCTAGCATGTTAACTACATAACATATGTTAAACAGGCGTGAGATCAACATTCCCATTTTTAGACTATTAGTATCCCTTGCGGGAATCCTAACATGACAACTATACGGCAAGCTAACACGAAACACACGTTAACCACCTCAAATTGTTTATTAGCGAGCAGCTGATATAATCTTATACGAATCTTCTAAAGATAATTAGTCATCGGTTAAGAGTTTTCTAACCTCACTAATCAAGGAAAGCAATACTGAAAACACAAAATGACCACATAGACTAGCATAAAGTATAGCATATCACAAACTATTCCATTTTACCAACTTTGAACATAAATCTACTAAGAGCACTAATTTCACCAAAATAACTAGCAAAGATCAACAACCGTGTCAAAGATCACCATTAATCTTTTAAAACCCTTTTATGTGCCACAAGCATTTCCAATCATTATTCGACTGACTTTAACCAAACCAATACCCGTTTTCCAGTTTCACGGGTGTAAAACACATCACGAGTTTAACTAGTCTACTACCATATTAACCGGACGGTTTCGTCAACAAGTACCAACTAACACGAAACGATAACATCAAAGTCATCCAAACATAACAATAAATCCAGCAACAATGAAACATGTTTTGCAATATGATCATCAAGATTCAAACATGCAAAACGCCAAAATCATACAAAGCATGAGTGAACATACAAATGCATGTTCTACTACTAGATA